>CM048746.1:104283512-104883512 GCA_026315105.1 Locusta migratoria | reverse complement strand
CGAAAAATGCCATTAGAAGCCACCATAAGTGGTTTTCGTGATTGGTACACCAGGATTCACCCTTTGTTGCGGTGTTTGCAGTCTGCTTTTGAACTTTTGTGTGTGTATTGCTACATTGTATCTGACTGTGAAGAAGCTATCCCCCCCCCCCCCCCCCCAAACCATGACATTTAGTCGTGCCGATGCACATATTATGCGGGTGAAAACACACAAAATTGCCCGAGAACAGAAGATAAAGGATTTCGAAGGAAGCCGCAATTGTTGTGTTTAGTCTGAAATATTTTACCCCTTTCACTGCTTTGTATGTAACTATACTGTAAACGTTTCAGTGCGACTCTGGATGTATTGAAAAATTATTTTTGACAAGCGACAATATAAAATCAAGCTGCATTGTAAATAATTAATTATATTCCTGATTTATGGCATATAGATTATTGTATGTACCCTTGTCCACTCAGTAAATTAATATTTATTTTTTTTTATTTATTTTTTTTTTTTTAATTGAGCAAAATCACATATGTACTGCATAGTGCAGCTATAGCAAGGCTTCGGCCTCCAAACGATAGATATCAAATTGATACATTTCAAAATGATATGTATAGAATAAACGAATGTTTATGAACTGGAGATACACGTGCTACGCACCCTCATGCACTAAAAATAATTTTCTTGTGTGTCCTATACCCAATCTTTCACTTATAAAAAAGTTATCTGTAGCGTAGCCTTAAGAAGGTTAGGTACAGGTTAAACAAGAATTTTATTTTTAGTGCATGAGGGAGCGTAGCATGGTTCAGAAACACTAATTCGATTTACAATTGTACATTTGATATATATCATTTCAGGCCAAGCTACTTCAAGTGTAAGCTTTCTTGCAAATTACCCAGAAAGCTGTACTCTTAGGTTCCTGCCTAACCAAATCCTTTAAAATCACGACATTTCATAAAAATCATAACATTCGCCTGTTCGATACGTATCATTTCGATGCTTAAACGCTTCTATATATATCGTTTGGAGGTCAAAGCCGCACTATGCAGCCCATGTGCGAAATTACCAATTTCAGACTAAATTTCCATCTATTTTTTTTTTCTTTTGTACTGTTGTATAAGACGACCTCGGATCTTGGGGCCTTTTTTTATGATTCAGCCATCGTCTTATCTGTGGAAATATATGGTAAATCTCCCTTACATCTCCTGTAAAATTATTGTCAGATGCCAGCTAGCTCCCTTAAAAACACGATCAAATGTTAGTGCCCTACCTATCCCAGACAATGGAATTTTAGTATTCTGAAATTGGTCATGTAGCAAATGAAAAATACTGTTGATGCATTAACTATTATACTGTTACTTCAATTTATAAAATGGAAAGGTACAGTTGATGCTGTGCCACAAAAAGTATTACTATACTACTACTACTACTACTACTACTACTACTTCTTTTACTACTATCTATGTTTGTGCCCTAATGAACTCCTCTGTCTACAGCACAGTGCATTTTCAATAATTTGTATCAGATTTTATTTATGACTATTTTTTCCAGAAGAGGCTTTTTACAACTAACCAGTTGTGAAATTTCTGCCAATTTTCTTCTGTTGCTATTTTATTATGCCTGTGAGTAGTGTCAGAGCTAAAATCTGTTCTGGGCAAGATCTAGCAAGGTCATAAAAACTAAAGATCTATTTTGTTTGAAACCTGCTTGATATTGTATTCAAGCTGTTTTTCTGCTCAGTCCATAATATATAATTTTATATCGATCAAGAAGAGCAGAAAACCTTTGTGTTTATTAACATCTGTTCTGTCTCGAATTTTATGTTGTGAGTGTATCAATACAGTTCTCCAGACACTTGGAATTTTCTCAATTTACAAAATGCTTTGCATGATCAATACCATACAATACAATTTCTTTTGAAGTTTTTCTGTCATCTGATTTCAGGAGTTGTGGAATAAATTGGTCTTAAGCAAATGTGTTATTTTTTAAATTTTACAAATGTATATTTTATTACTCTCCATTTGGTGCCTGTAACTGGAATTAGTTTTTAGGGGCATTTTTAGTAGAAATCTTTCTGCAGGTTAAGGGCAATTTAGAAGTTTTAAAAATATGTCCATAGTCCTCTTCAGTTATCCATTTTTCTTCCTGAAGCACAAATTTTGGACTGGTATGTATTTAGAACTGTTTCAAAAGTTTTATAAAACTCTTTATATTGCTTTCTTCCAAGAGGTTTCCATTTTCAAGGATAATTGTTCAAGCATTTTATTTTTCTTTCTCTAGTATATTTCTAAGCTTCTTTTCTAATTACCAGGGACATTATATTATATATAGTTTTTGATTTGTTACTGTTCCGTGTTTTAAATGCCTTGAATTGCAATTCTGCTTTTTGGTAAAAATCTTCATTCCAACAAAGGTGTTTTTCTGACTTTACACAGGAATTTGGTTTTGGGCAATTTTGATGAATTTATTTGAAGTTGTTCCCAATTTTTTCTCGCATTCTGTTGAATTCATTTGACAATAACAGTGGTTGGAATTTGGTAGTATTAAATTTAGGAATTACAGGCAATATTTTACTCATTATTATTAATAGATTATAAGATATTTACCTAAACACGCTTTCCATGCTTGAAACCTTGCTGCATCTTCCACCTCATCTTGCCGTGTGTCCCCACACTGAAGGTAATTGAGGTTATGTGGAGAATATCCTTCTAGATTCAGCTTCACTGCAAATGGAAGAAAAAAACTTATGAAATCTTTCAAAATATTAAGCACATTTCAGAAAAACACTGTGTCATTATCTGATGGTAGTAGGAAACATGGCAAAAGATACTTAACACAATACAATTTTCATTAGGCATTTACTTATTGCAATTTGATTCCATTTCATACCAACCATCACCCAACATTAAATGCAATCAACAGAAAGTTGTCAGTGACTGTCTGTTAACTGTTCATTAACAGCCATCAACTACTGTGCTTAGATAATAAACAAATGTAGAAATTAACATAAATTTAAGTTTTTCAAAAACTTTGTTTTGGTGCAAAACAAAATGCATTTCTTCTCTGTTTATCTAGATGTTTTAGCACCAATATATCATCTTTTTGGGCCTTGATTTACTTTTTGTAAAATATGATACAATGCCCACGGTTGTTTTCTTATTTGTAGGACTAAAAAATCATAAAATGTGGATTTCATTTAGTTAGTTTCAACTGCTCACCTGAAAATTAAATTGCTGATGAAAATGAAATTTTTCAATTTGACTTTTTTGTACCCTTTGTATAATTTTGTCAGCACATCATCTACAAAGTTGTGATGCAGAAACTTACTTATTTTTAAAATACTTTTTCTTGGCCAGTGGTTGTCAAGGACTTACACTTTCCATAGTACTATGCATCTCTACTGGCTATCAACAATATAAAAAGGATAGTTTACAACTCACAGCAAAGACGTGTCATGATGAGCTGAAACAATCACATAAAAAAGGTGCACACATACAACACTTAAGCTATTGACCATTAGTCTTCTTCAGTAAATAGAGCATTAACAAGGCACACTTCACAGTTGCACAATTGTCATCTCCATCTGCCGCACCCAAATTCAGAGTGCAACAGCTGAATATGAAGGTTGGTTGACTGTGAAGTGTGTCTGTGTGAATGCTCTCTTTTCTGAAGAAGGCTAATGGCCAAAAGGATAAGTGTTGTATGTGTGTGCCTTTTCATTGTGTCTGTCACAGCTCGTCATATGTATTTGCAGTAAGTTGCAAACTATACTTGAATTCCAACCTGGATCTTCAATTATTAGATTCTGCTGGCTATCTCTTTCTTTTGGTTATTGTGCTCACTTTGTTCCTCATCCTTTTCATATTTCACTCTAGCCTCACAAGTATGTTATACAAAGTGGAATCTGAGCAAACACTTACATTTTCATACTCAATGAGAGCTGCTTTGTTACTGTCACATATATTTTGTCCATAGTTTTGCTTCTTTTCAGTGTGCTGTTAATTTTCAATTTTTGGTGAGAAAGAGCAATGTGTGTGTGTGTGTGTGTGTGTGTGTGTGTGTGTGTGAGAGAGAGAGAGAGAGAGAGAGAGAGAGAGAGAGAGAGAGGAGGGGGGGGGGGAGAGGGAGAGAGTAAAAAGGAAAAGTGAGGAGAGGAGGCAGGAGCATATCAAAAGCTTCTTTTCTTTTCTTGTATCACTGTTTTTTGTGTGTCAAATGATGGAGAGTGCAGGTTGTAATATCATTAGTCTTATGAAAAGGATTGCTCATTGTAAAGATAATGTAACGAGTCGCACACAGGTGTGACAAAAAAAAATTACCCTATGGCTCATATCCCTGCAATAGACATAGATGCAAAATCTGTCCTATCCGCCATCTCACCACCACCTACTCCAGTCCTGGCACAGGCTTGTCGTCAGTGAGTACATAGAACAGTCATCCATAAATCACAGAGCAGTGTTGTGACAGATGGCGCCCAAGGTGGAAATGACAGCTATTGCGTACTGGTGTGAGAACTCTGGACAGAATTCAGAGTAGCTGAAGGTTGCCATAGTACAGAAGTAGTAGCACCAGAGGCCACTGGCTCAGGTGAGGGCGACACTGGTGCACGTGCAGTGGATGGCTGAGCATGAGCCTGTCGATCATAGGTCAAGAGAATTTTGTCAGTGTAGTTCTCCAGGTGACGTGGGAGTGATGGTGTGGGAGGTGGAGAGGTTAAAGTTCCAGACATGGGACTGACTGGTGGTCTGGGGTGCACGAAAAACAAGAAGATTGCTACATACATGGAATGAGAGGTTAGTAGTACAAGAGGCAGCTGTGATATGGCAGGGCCAAGCTGTTACTGTGTCCACACAAGGCGTTGGCACGGCAATCGAGTTTTGTTAACAAATGTCCACACAGGAGAGGTGTGAAAACATGGAACTGTCACATGCACTGTCAAAGCTGCATGTGAGCCCAACACTGACTACACTCATCAAGAGGGCACAAGTACTAACCTGGGAGCAATTTTCCAGAGAATTCTTGTGCAGTGTCTTGATCTCCTGTAGCACGGAGGAAATTGTCCAGACAGTGAGCAATCTCATCCCTTTCATGCCATAGGTGGAGCACTTGTTCATGTTCTGTGAACCTCTTACACATGAAATGATGAATCTTATCCACCATTTAAATGCACTAACGAATAAGTTGCACATGTTGGAATGAGTCAGGGGTGTCTAAGCTCGACAAAGCACATGAGAAATGTGTGTCTGTGGTGTTGCAATACACTGAGTGATGCACTTTGTCCAAAGAGAGTTTGCAGTGTGTCAAGAAATTGATGAATTAGATGTTAGCCACAAGAAAATTCCACTCAATCATGCAGTTCAGTGACAGCTGAATGGTGAAAGTCTTCGAACCTGAGCATGTCAGTTGATTGGCGTTGATAACTTGAAGCAGTTTGCGATGTGGGCAGAGCTGGCCGGTGGACATGGACGAGGGGAGGAGTGACACATCTGTGTCAGTGTCCACAAAAAACATGCACCTGAGACAGAGTATTGAAGATACAAGCGACCACCGACGAGTGGTGAAGAGTTGAAGAGTGTGAGGGTACCAGTAAGTGTCAGCACATGAGGCGGCACCTAGACCATCCTGTTATCGGTGTTTGGGTGGTGACATGGAGGGAGGCACTTCCTGGTGGTGTCACCAAACTAACTATGGAAGTAGCAGAATGGGTAGTGCGGGATCTGCTCCTGTGGGAAACAAATCAGTGGTGGGGGCTCTTCATTTGAATTGCATAAAGTGTTGCCTGGCAGTGCCAGAGAAGAAGGAAGCAATGAGGCTGGAGCCTGGACAGTGTACAGGTGACACACCAAGCAAGATATTTTGTGTGTGGCGAGGTCACTAAGTCACAGATAAGAATCTGCCTGCATCATCCAATGATTAGTGATTTGTTCCATCAGTGCAAACCAAGTAGTTGGCACATCGAAAGAAAATGGTGGCAGTTTAGGTAGCTGACCAGGTGGGAGAAAAGGTGGTGGATCTCATCTCATGTCATGTCTGGACCTGCATTCTGGTGACAGCATCATCACTGTATGCCTGTTGTGGTGGGGCTTGGAGGCTGCGTGGTGTGGTGTGGGTTCCTCGTGAGACCAAAAGAACCAGTGGTTGTGCATTGGCACAGTTTGTAAGCAGTGGAGAATGTGATGAAGCACATATTGCTCCCAGTGGGTTAGGCACACTTGCAATGGAATAAAGTCTGAAGTGAATACTCGGTTGCAGTTGGACCAGTGAAGTCATCATAACCATCAAATGGTGTCCCCATAGTATTTCAGTGCAATCACTGGTACGGTAACTACAGAAACACTTCAGATGAATGAAAACCATGGTATTCAAAACTAGGGGTCACCACTATTGGAACTGCTAAGGTTGTATGCCCTAAATGAACTTCACATACATATCAAGACTGTGCTTTATTGTTCATCACAAAACTCCAAAGCACAGACTAAAGGTTTGAGTAATGATGGCAACTTTGGAGAGAAAGACTCCAAAGAAGCTGAATCAAAGATGTAAGTACAGTTTGTCACATATCAATAGAGTCGATTTAGTTGTGCAGCCACACATTCGCCATTTTGCATTTTATATCATATGTACTGTGACCATCATAAGTAATTTTGCTTCCCAAGTAACTCATCTATTACCTTTACTGTCGCGTTACCTAATATAATTCCTCAGCATCACCCGATTTTCTTAGACTACATTCCATATCCTTGTTTTGCTCTTGTTAATGTTTGACTGATACACTTCATTAAAGATGCTGTCTACTCCATTCAAGTCCTTCCAGGTCCTTTGCTGTCCCAGTGAGAAGAGAACTCCAATGTTATCAGCAAATCACCATTTTTTTTTTATTTCTTTGCCCTTAACTTTAACTCCTGCTCCAAATTTCTTTTTGCTTTCCTTCATAGGTTGCTCAATGTACAGATTGAATAACATTGGGGAAAGGTTCTGCTGTCTTACTCCCTTCCCAACCATTGCATCCCTTTCATGCCCTTTGACTCTTATAACTGCCATTTGTTTTCTGTGCAAGTTGTAAGTAACGTCCCATTCCCTATATTTTACCCTTGCTAACTTCATGATTTGAAGGTGCAAAAAGATGGTAAGAGTCTATTAAGACTAGAAAAGGGGCGTAATACCATTACCAGACAATAGTCTAGGAAGGCTCCTGAAGAACAGAGAACAAGATGACAAACCTGCAACTCCTTCTTCATGAACAACTACTACTACAACCTTACTCACAATCACTTCTCCTTTGAAGGAATCACCTACAAACAAATTTGTGGTACAGCCATGGGTATCCATTTGGCACATTTCTATGCCAACTTGTTAATGGGCCATCTAGCAGAATCCTTCCCGACTACTCAGTATCCCAAACCTTTCATCTGGTTCAGATTCATTGATATCTTCATAATTTGGACTGAAGGTGGGGACACACTATCCAGAACCTCAACACCTTCTACCCCATTCACTTCACCTACTCAACCCAATGACCTCAACATTGACCTCCATCTCAAGGATGGCCTCATCAGTACCTCTGTCCATATCAAATCTGTCAACCATCAACAATACCTCCATTACAACAACTGTCATCCATTCCACACCAAAAAGTCTCTTCCATACAGCCTAGCCACCTGCAGTCAGGCCATCTGCAGTGATGAGCAGTCCCATTCCAAATACGTCAAAGGCCTCAATGAGGCCTTCACTGGCTGTAATTACCCTCACAACTTTATCCAGAAACAGATCTCATAAGTCCTGTCTGACCAGTCACCCACCACCTGCTCCACACCCATGATCTGGCCACAAAGCAGCACCCCTCTTCTGGCCCAGTACCACATATGACAGGAGTAGTTAAACTGCATTCTCTGCCAGGGTTGCGACTACATTTCATCCTGCCCTGAAATGAGGAATACCCTTCCCAATATCCTTCCCGCCCCTCCTTCAATTCTGCCACACACTAAACCTATGTTATATCCTTCTCCATTCCTACTCCATATCTGCTCCCAACCCTTTGCCCCATCGCTCATATTCCTGCAATAGACCTATTTGCAAAACCTGTCCTATCCACCATCCCACCACCAACTACTCCAGTCCTATAAGATGCAGGGCAGGGCAACCCGTCAAAACAGTCATGTGGTCTACAAACTGAGCTGCAACCACTGTGCAGCTTTCTACATAGGCATGAACAGAAAGAACCTGTCTGCCCAGATGAATGCCCATCATCAAACTGTGGCCAGGGGACATCTGAACCAACCTGTTGCACAGCATGCAGTCCTGCATGATGTAGCTCACTTCAGTGACTGCTACACAGCCTGTGCCTTATGGATCCTCCCCACAAACATCAGCTTTTCTGAATTGCACATGTAGGAACTCTCACTGCAAGACATCCTAGACTCCTGCAATCCCCCAGACCTGAACCTTCACTAATTCCTGGCCCCACAACTCTCCCCTCCCCTTCCCTACCCATGCCGTAACCTCATGTGTGACTTCCATTCTGCCACACACTCCAGACTCTCAGCTTCCCTTCCTCCCTCTCCATCAGACAGCACTAGTGTACTCCTGTACCCCTGACATGCATCCATCCCTTCCTTTCCTGCTTTGCTCTCCATGCTGCCTCTTCACCCCCACCACTTGTCGCTTTCACCTCAGCCATCCTATGTCCCACAGTCTGGCCACAGCAGACAGTGGTCATGTTTGTTTGTTTATGTATGTGCACACATACTGTTCATATTAGTCAAGCTGGATTCCTGTTGGAAATGCCTCAACAGTTTGGTTTATGGCCACTTGTACTGGTAAACTATCATTGGAAATAATTGTTCAAGTATTGCGGAATGGGCAAAGAATCATTCTCTCTCAGTGCATACTTCTGAGTACAGGTTAACACAGTCAGTTATGGCAGGCTGGTGTTGTGTGCACCTTAATGTAATATGTATGTTTGCACCATATGGACTCAATTTTGAAATTTAGTTAGAAACAAGGAAGTGCTGCCATCAGCATAAACATTGGAAACTACACTTATGGAGATATATTTACTTACCTCTTTCTTCTTGGGTAAGCCCAGCAAGCATCTGATAGAAAATATGATAGTTCTTCTCATTGTGCAAGGGCCGGATCACTCTAGTTTGATCTAGAAAGTAACAATGGATCTTTGTTCGATATAAGGCACCATCTGTTACCTGGACTTCAATGAAGTGTCCCTGGAAAAAAAGAAGAAATCAGTTTTATTTATTAGCTTGTCATTATTCAGTAACCTGTAATACAATAAACTTAGTCCACACAGACAATTTCTTATGGCACTGACACTTTGGACTTCAGGTGAACATTACTGAAATGTAGTACTAATATTTACTACGCAGAACACAGAGAAATTTGTGATATGGCTGTCTGACATCGTTAAAACATTTAATTACTGTGTTTCAATAAGCAAATAGTCAATTCATCTTTCAAGAGATGAATGGCTAGATGAATATTTATATTTAGTTGAAAATAAATGGCGGAAGACAAAATTCGTGCAGAGTGCTTCGTATCAAATAATTTGAAGCAGAAAACCTTAAAGGACTTGATTGCAAGCATACATATAATAATTCATTAATTTTTAACATTTGAGATATATCTGTGATATGTGTTGGATGTAAAGGCTGAAATGAGAAGAGGTGGAAGAAATGAGATGCAGGGGCAGGAGAATTTAACCGCATAAATAATGTAACAGCTGAAGGAACTGTTTTAACATAGCATTGGATACTCCTCAGTTTGACCTAAAGCTGCTGTTTTGTGTGAAAGTGAGATTTAGAGTTTAAATACAGTTTACTAATAACTCTTAAGAGACATAACACAAGCTTGGATTGGAAGGAGCAATATGCCCTTTCATTAGCTAGGAAACTGGCATTTGCCTTTATTTATTGAGGTGGTCAATGGAAATGCCCAGACATGACATTTAACCCTGATCCATCTGAATGTGAACCCTTCAACTTAGTCACAAGTATCACCTTGTTCAGTAAAAAGTATATGAATAGTCTACAGCAAACAGTATCCAAGTGCACTACTTGATCAACTTCAATGGCTACTTCATTTCTGTTCTTCATCCACTTTCCATGGAATGCCAACATTTTTAAATTGCACAGATCAAAACTGTGCTGTTCCATACTTCTGTCCCGAAATCAGTCTGACTACAAAATCCATCATTCAGTGTCCTCCAATCTCCAACCAGACCCATTTCTATCTCTGGCCATCAGCACTCCCATGTGTCCTACTTTTCTATACCCATGTTCCTATTAATAAAGTTTACAAGTATGTGAAAATTGTGAAGTTCCTCCACACACTTACCACACACACATTACTGAGAGCAATATGTAGTTAATGACCCCTGTTTGTGTATTTGACTAAGATTTTTCTGGCACCAGATTCCTGTCCTCCACATTATATTCCCATCTTTTCCCCAATTCTCCATTCTCTTCCCCCACCCTCCCCAACAGCATCTTTAATCTTCAACATCCAAAACTAGTAATTATTCTAGTAAGTGGGCCACTTGCTTTTACAAAAGCAATGTTTTTGCCCCTCAAAATTGTTGCCTACAAATGTTATGCACTTTTGAATATACTCAAACCAATTTTGGAAACCTGTTGACATTTCTGAATTCAGTACTCAAAAGAAACTTTAGGAAGGATTCAATGGATTCCTGAGGAGTTAAAAAATGCGGCCAGCACGTTTTTGTTTCACACAATGGAACAAGGTAATCTTTTAGGTGACAAATAAAGTAAATACTGGCAGGAGATGATAATGTACTGTTGCTTTTCCATCACATAATCAATTGTTTGAGGTCCTGTATTGACACAATAAGGAATTATGTGAATTTTCAGTTTTTTCTTCATCAATGACTTTAGGCAAACAAAGTATAGTATTGTGTACCAATCAGAATTAAATGACCTTCAATATTCAAGGCATGTCCAGTGTCACTACAGAAATAAGTGATCAAGTCTTCAAGTACTTTGCAAAGAACCATTTTTCAGGGGTTTCAGTATATCTTATAACATCCAATCTGGTAAGTGCTACTTAGTTTACAACCTGTACAAGTTTTTCCTTCCACTGTGATGATGATCTTCAAAGATTTTTTATTTCTTCAGCCCACTTTTTATTTATTTATTTTATAAATCAAGGGACATGCACTTGTATTTAACCTTCAGATAATTTTCTGGGAGTAATTGAAAACATTTTATTTTTAAAATTTTATGTAAAGAAGATGAATTACAAGATATCTAATGATGTCTGTATCTCACAGTAAGTCACTTGCAAGTCTTCCTGATGACATTGTTACTATTTTTGGAAACAAAAACCGATTTTGGTTGGCTTCCGCAATAGTTTTTTAAATATATCATCTTGAGCCTTCAGCTGTATGCTTTCCACTTTATTACTAAATTTTGTTTCTGGCAAGCATTATCAGAGTAGTAAAACCTTTATATGTAAGAGGCAAAACAATATTACTATCAAATTTGATATAACTGAGTGTCCCATATACAAATATGCTTCACAAAGCAGTTTTGCATTTGTTTTTGAAGCTAAAATGTCTGCTGCTGTTTCTTCCTCTGGCTACTCAATAAGGTGAATGGTGAATTCAGTTTTACATTCTCCCCCTGAATCCAAAAAGACCTGAGATGAAATTACATTTAGAGAAAAGTTAAAATGTTGGTTTTAATATTTCAGTTGTTCTAAATAGTCCCTCTCATCCTTCAATTCGTGCCTGATCAGTAACATTCTCAAAGCATTTATTCTGTATATGAATTTTGACATTAAGTTTATATTTCTAACACGAATTCTCACTACCTGTGATAATTTTTCTACAGAAAGATTGTCTGCATTTAAAATTTCAATTAAATCACAGCTGGTTCCCATGCAGTGTCATTTTTGTTCAATAGTCAAGGTGTGTGGGGTGAATTTTGGATGTCTTGAACACTTAATTTGGAGATATTGCTGCATTGTGAATTGTGACATAATAATGTTGCACCCTGGTTGCACATCTACTAAAACTACAAGTTCACAAGAGAGTGAATGCAAATTTGTTATTAACAATTGTTAGTTCAAGTTGCTACCACAGTTCCTGACATAGGTTATACCCCTGACATTTAAGCAGTCTGAGAACTTTTTGGAAAGCCTGTGCATATATTGTTCAATTAAGTTGGTATATGTTAAGAGGAATCAGTTATCATAGAGAACTGATACAAAAATGGTCATTGACATGTATGAAAATATTTGTATGCATATTTGTAGAAAGGAAATAAAAATGGGCTAAATGCAAATAAACTGATTATTATTACAGTAGAGATCCTAGGATTTTTATCTGTCTCTTTCCACTTATTTAACCTCTGGCAGTATTGCTCATGTCAAAAGTACCGAGTATCACCGTGGTTCAGAAGCCACATTAATCTGTAGGTCCCCCTGTAACTGGCTGGCTAAGTCAGTTCGAAAGTCGAAGGAAGGCAATGGCATACCACCTCCAAACAGGACTATGCCTAGTAAAGCACTGTGGTGTTCAAACCAATCTTCAAATTGTTGACTGCTTTACCTTTTCCTTTTTGAGTCTCAATAGTTCGAGGTGAATGGGACCGGAACAACCTTGAACTATTGAAAAACTCTGACTATCAAAATTTAGATGATGATGTAAGTAATACAGGTCAAAATATGAATTTTATTAAAAGAAAAGTATTTACATATGCATTTGAATTGGCATAATAACAATAACTATTTATTTAGAGAAGTAATCATGAAGTGTCTTTTTTTTTTTGGCGAAGCTGCAACCTTTTCTCCCGGCAATGTCATGCCACCATCTCTGAAGCAGAATGTCAGTTGGTGTCGCATCAGGCTGTTGTTTCACGTAGCATATGGCGACCTCAAGAGCAGTGTAGCCATCAATGTGACTCATCATTGGTGCAGCCTCTGCCTCGTCATCCTCATCACTTTCACACTGCGATGGAATGTTAACCATGTCAATTATAGAAGAGTCTGTCACTTCCAACTGTTCGTCCAAATTTAACCACTCACCTACTTCCACCTCTTCTGCCTCTTCACACCCTGGCAATTTTCTGATTAAATTACACAACGGTTGATTGGCTTCATCTGCTAACTTTTCAGTTTCTGTGTCTGGCATACTTTCCTGTAGAATTTTCCTCCATGACTTAGAAATTATGTCCAACTTTTTCTTGCTACAAGAGTCGCTAATCCAGTACAAGATGTCCTTCAAAGTTACTTTCTTCAAAGCTCCTACAATGCTTTCGTTGTCTTCGGAATGCAGGATTGACTGTAGCAGTCGCTGTCGATACTTTTTTTTTTATACATTCCAGAACACCCTGATCTATGGGCTGAATCAGACAGGCAATGTTTGGTGGGAGAAATAAGGTGCGGATACCATTGCACTGCAGTTCTTGTGCACTTGGATGTGAGGACGCATTATCTATGAGCAAAACTGCTTTGCATGGCAGTTCCCTTTCTTAAAAAAAAAAAAAAAAAAAAAAAAAATAAATAAATATATATATATATATATATATATATATATATATATATATATATATATATCCTTGCAACTGAGTTGAAAGCCAGTTCTTGAAGATTTCCTGGTTCATCCATGCATTATTCTGATATGTGTAGACAACCGGAAGAGCTGAGATGGTTACATTCTTGAATGCTCTTGGCTTCGCGGACTTCCCAATCACAACCAGTTTTAGTTTGTGGTTTCCAGTTACACTTGAGCTGCCATAACTGTGGGCCGCTCTTTGCTTTTTTGGTACCCAGGAGCACTTTTTCTGCACGAGAAGCAAGTGTTCTCGCTGGTAACATTTTAAAATTTAGCCCAGTTTCGTCACAGTTATATATTTGTTCATTAGACAAATTTTCATCAGTTATGATTTTTTTAAACACGGCGATCAATTTTGAAATGACCTGAGTGTCACCAGAGAGTTTTCCTCCACATACGTCTAGTTGACGCACTATATACCTCTTCTTCCACTTGTTGAGCCAGCCCACACTAGCGGTGACATTGTCATCTCCTTCTGCAACTGGTTTCTGAAAAACAAAGCTTTTTCTTGCAAGATTGGGTCAGAAATCGGAGCACCCTCCTGTCTCTGTTGGGTAAACCACATGAACAATGCCTCACTTGTTTTTTCGAAGTCTGACTTCCTTATACTTCTACGACTGAGAGATTCGTGTGAGCATTTCTGTGAAGAAAACTGTTCCAATTTAAGTCGGTTTCTCCACCAGTCACCAACAGTAACCTTGCAAAAGATAGATAGGGAGAGAACAGCTCAGTGACAAAGCAAACAATGACAAAGCGTGGGAACTACAGCAGTGAGTGAAATCCCCAGTTTTGATCAGTAGCAGCCGGCAGCAGTCGGGGGATTTCGCGCCATTTCTAACAACAGACGTTCTTGCAACAAGGCAGCGTGCTAATCGGCGGTGTTGATTGCATCATTGTTTGCTTTGTCAGTGAGCTGTTCTATCCCTATCTATCTTTTGCAATGATGTTTTCATTTTTTTTCTTTTTTTTTTTTTTTTTTTTTTAATGAGGCACAGTATTGGAAACTAGAACAACCACGACTCGAACTATTGAGACTACTGTATTATTATTATGGACAAAAATATTTTAATGAAAAAAATGTGAACAATATTTTCTATTTATTTATAATAAGAGCCATACATCAACAGCAATATTTTAGTTCCCCTCCTTTTATCAATAAAAATGAATATTTTATTCTGAAAGTACCGGTATGTGGAATGTGCTAAGTGTCAGACAAAATCCGAGGTAAATGTCGGAGATAACAATCTCACGCATTTATTAGTTTTTTCCCCAATAATAAACATTTTACAGCTACATTATCCTGTGAATATATTTTTTTTCATTTTATAGAGCAGAAAGCAATTGTAATTATTTGTTCAAAAATGTTCTATTAGTTACTTTCAAATAGGCCACTGTGTATTGAAGATCAATTATGTCTTTAGCTGGCTAGTTGTGTTTACATAGTTGTGATGGTAGAACAAACTTCTTTATTTTGTCAGTTGTAACATCTTCCTTGCAAAAGTCTAATAGGTGCTCTAGTCTTCAAGTTCATTAAACATTGCTCTCTTGATGACACCAGGTGCATTTTTTTTCACTTGAATTAAACTAAATTTTGAAATTTTTAATTTAGTTGTATTAATATGTGTATCAAAAAACTCCTTAGGCTGGAGCACACTAACTGTAAACTGATTGTTAGGTTTCACATTCTCCATGTGTTTTACGAGGTTTAGGTACTTGACATTCTTCCAGCCTCTTATATTTATAGGCAAAATACCTTTAATATGGAATAAATGACTGCAAACAATTACAAAGCCCTGTGGCACTTACCTCCCCTTAGCCTCAACATCGAGCCAGCGGTGTTTAGACCAAATTTCAGGTAATTTACAATGACATTCAGCATGGTTTTTTTTTTTTTTTTTTTTTTTTTTTTTTTCAGATGTAACAAAAAAAACTTTTGGCATGTAGTCCATTATTGATTTCTACTCTATTTGTCCTAGCATACCTCTACAATACTGAGAAAATCCCAGTGAGAGCACCCTCAGTGTGATAATGGTGAAAAAGGCAAAGACTTGCAAAAATAATCAGTTGCAATTATTAGTGTTGACTTGTTAGCTTTTTTATATTATTTGATTGAATGCAAACAAATACTGGTCACTTTTAATTTGAGCAATCTACTTAGTTCTATACAAATGTCAAGTCAGTATTGCTCTATGTGTGCGAATCATGGAAAACTAACAAAAAATCTGATTAGCAGACTTCAAAAATTTGTGAACAGAAGTTTGGAGAATACCTTGAGGATATGGTGGACACAAGTAATCTCCAATGAAAATCTATGGAGAAGAACCCATCAAACAACCATTGATATTGAAATATGCTGTAGAAAATGGAAGTGGATTGGGCATACATTATGGTGAGATAAAGACAACATGGCACGACAAGCCCTGGAATGGAACCCAAAGGGTAGCAGGAGAAGAGGCAGACAAAGGAATACAAGGAGGAAGAGTGTAATAGCAGAGGGACTGGGAAGGGAAGATCTGGATTCAGATCAAGACAGTGGTGCATAACAGAGTCCGGTGGTGGAAATTCATTGATGTCCTATGCTCCACTTAGGAGATACACGAAATAAGTCAAGTCACTTAGTACTACGAAGTGAGTTCTGAGAATATAATTTTTCTCTGATGGAAAACATCACATTGCTTGCTGAATGGCAGGTTAATGATTTATTTATTTATTTTTACTGGAGACAAAACTTAGTTTATATACATAAATTTTGTGTTAATATTAAATTTTGTATTTAGGGGCATGTAGTCAGCATACCAATCTCTTATCTTGCATTTCTCGGCCTTCAAACTGCTACTGTTATGGCAAGTATCTCCTTAGTTGGCCTTGTGAGGCTAAGTGCATTCCATTCCAGTCCTCCCATCAAGGAAAAATACTTGGCAGTACCAGGAATATAACCTGGGTCCTCCACTTGGCAGTCATTCACACTGACCACTAGGTTCAATGGTGGACACACACTAAAGGTAGATATGATTTTTTTCTTTATATTTCATAAAATTTTAGTGAGTGGCTTAATGACTCAGTGGTAGAATGCCAAAATACAAATATGAATACTGTGGGTTGGGTTCAATCTTAGGATTATTATCTATAATCAATTTTTTTCACCTCTGGGGCAATGTCTGTTGATGTGAGAAGAATACCTATATGCTTCCTTACAAGCCCTAATTTCTCTTATCTTGTCCTTGTGATCATTATGCGAAATGTAAGAAGGCGGCAGGAAGATCATACTACACTCAGATCAAACAGAAATTCAGGAAAAGAACATCATCTTTCCCTAATTGAGTTCCCGGAGCATTTCCGTGACACTCGTGCATTGGTCGAAACTACCAGTAACAAACCTAGCTGCTCACCTCCGAACTGCTTCTATGTCTTCCTTTAAACTGATCTCTGCGGGTCCCAAACACTTGAACAATACTCAAGACATGGTCATACAAGCGTTTTATATGCAGCCTCCTTTACAAATGAAGTACATCTTCCCAAAATTCTCAAAAATAAACAAAAGTTGGCTGTCCGCCTTACTCACAACTGTCCTTACACCTTTGTTCCATTTCATATCGTTCTGCAATGTTATGCCTAGATATTTGAACGATGCGACTACATCAAGAAGCTCACTATTAATGCTGTATTCGAACATTGTGGGATTTGTTTTCCTACTCATGCGCATCACCTTACATTTTTCTACATAGCAGGGGAATAGCAGAAAAACCAAATCTGGATAGTCGATGATACTGTGAATAACATTGTTCCAAACACTTTGCTGTTTAGTTTCAGCTTCACCACTGAATTATGATACTGCATATGATATGGTCAGTCTAGTTAATGTAAATTCAACATGAAATGCATATTCTGCACTATCAACAAGAGACTTAAAAATATGAAAAGTGTAGAATTAAACTGATTGAGAGCAGCTGGGACATGGAATAATGGAGATTGGCAAACAGATGATGACAGAATTATGAGTACGATTTAATGAACGTTGATGATGAGCTCCCTAGTTTGATGACGAGGGAAATGAGATTTGTTCATTTGAAGTTTTTGTGAAACCAAAGTATGGATTGCTGGTGTGGATTTTGAACAATCACTCTCTTGGATTCAAGTCCAGTTTCTTACCACAACTGTAAGCTAAAAGTAGTATGTACAACACGAGTGCAAATGAAGTTCGATTTTATATACTAGCAAGCATATTCAGTTTTTGGGCTTTACAAAGTACATTCTTTTGGTAGCAAGTTATTTATTTAACTTTTTATGAATTTTGTTTCTTATTTAATTCTTAGTATCTTGTTGTTTTGAAGATCCAGACAGCTACTGTAATCATTCACTTAGTCTAGTGCAAATTGCCTTCACAGCAGAAAGATATGTTTCTAACTTTTTCTGAGTTTTTCTTCATAATTTCTTCTTAAATTTCATGTGAACTTCACATGTTTTTGTAAATTTAAACTCCTTTAGGACAGAGGAAGAACAGCAGCAGACCACTGATTACATTTTACTTGTGAACTGTTGAGTAAATAAGTAGTTAGAGATGGCCAAGGACTTAGCCTGTTTTGTTCAGATAAAGGAGCCTGGAAACTGGTCTCCCACATTAAACGGGCTGCAGGATACTACCCGTGGTTGCAGTGGAACTCTAGTTGTGGCATCTCTGGAGGATATAACACTCCTGAAATCCCTGATGTTGTTGAGCCTTCTGATTCCTTCATCCCTGTTGGTAATCCCTTGCCTGATGGTGATTAGCAAACAGTGGTGGGGCTATAAATCTTTGAGCAGAATTTGACAGTAGGTACCAGCAAGAAGACTCTCCCCTTATTCCTGAACAACATGTTTGACATGTTACCCACTACTGATTGTACATCAGAGGTAGCAGTGGCTGCCCTGCCTGTTGCAGTGGTGGCTCATCGTCCTGTGTGGTCTGGACAAGCACAGAGGGTGGGATTGCTTGTCACTGATAGTTACAATATTAGAAGTCTGATAGAACCCCTTACTGAAATAGTGGACAGGTTAGGAAAGTAGGTCAGTGTCAACTCTGTTATACTGTAGGGAGGTCTCGTACAAGATATGGAGGAGACTGCTAGTGGTGACAAGAGCACTGGATACACCCAGCTGTGATATGATGTTCATGATGATGCGAATAACACTTACTGTCTGGGTTAAGAGGCCCCTCCTTGGTTGCTTCAAATGGTTGCTTGATTTGGTGAGGAAAGCAAATCTTGCTTGCAGGATGGAAGCAGAGCTATTGATCTGTAGCATTTTTTTGCAGAACAAATTAGTCTTCTGGTTTGAAACCAGTGGGAAGCTTTAAACCAGAGGCTGAGATGAATGTTTGGTGATTTCTCAACCTTTGTTGATGGCTAGAGAAATGAGTAAAGAATGCCCTCCACTGGCTCCAAAAGATGCCTCCCATGTCTGGACAAGATAATAGGCCTATTCAGCATACCAGAACAGAGAAATAAAATGTTAATATGGCACTAGGTGACTGCAGGAGCATTTATGGAAATGTTCCAGATTTTCTCTTGTTCATAAAAAAGCCACAGTGCTCACATAGTAATAGGGACAGAATGTGGCTGAAACCAAATATCACTACTAATGAAATTCTAAAGTAAGACTGAAATGTAGACCACAAGGATAGGCCATTTAGATAAAAAGTACAAAAATATCTATTAAGATTTTTACAGTTACAAAATGTCAAATAATTTTGTTGAAGACCCAGGTTAATAGTGCTTCATATATGGCCACTGGATGGTTTTATATATACCAAAAACTTGGAAAATATTTCACATAAATTTCCTAGTCATGTTATGGTATTAGGTGGAGATTTTAACTTAGTGGGTACAGAACAGGAGAATCAAACATCTAAAGAGTGAAATTAGTGTAAGTGGCTTTTTCAGGATATTACCATGAGAACTTAAACAGAGAACCAGCTCGTGAAGATAATGTCTTAGACCTACTTACAAGAAACAGAACTGAACTTTACAATTCAGGTTACTCAAAACAGAGAATCAGAGATCATAAGGCCATTACAGCATCACTGAATAAGGCTGTAAATAGAAATGTGAAGAAAAGTAGGAAGATTTCAAGTTTAGTATGAGTGACAAGAGACAGATTTCATAGCAGCTCAAAAAAATTCAAGCACAGACACTGTAGAAAGTCAATGAATATTCTACAAGTGCATTCTGCAATATACTTTAGAGAAGTATGTATTGAGTGAAATTGGAAGAGATGGGAAAGCTCCACTGTGGTTCAACAACAAAGTTAAAAAGTTACTATGAAACAAAAAATTCACTGTAAATTTAAACATAGCCAAAACCTTACAGACAAATAAAAATGATATGAAGCTAAAATTGGTGTAAGGAGGGCCATCTGTGACATGTTCAAAGAATTATAAAGTAAGGTCCTATGTACCAACTTGGACGAAGATTTGGTCTTAAGTAAAATCAATAAGCAGATTGAAACCTGTATTCATATAGTCTGTAACCTAAATGAATTACACACCAAAGGCTGAAATATCAAACATATTTTGCTCATTTCTTTTCACAGGGGCAAATCTCAATGTAGTTTCTCTAAATAGCCAGATGAACAGCAAAATAGCAGATACTGAAATAAATGATAAAAGGACAAAAAACCAACAGCAATCACTCAACAGTGGAAAATCCACTGGGCCTGACATGATACCAATTCAATTCTACACAGAGTTTCAGAAGGAATGTGCCCCCCCCCCCCCCCATTTCCCCAACTAGTAGCAGTGTACCGTAGTCTCTAGCAGAGTGTTCCTTATGCTGAGAAATGCGTATGCTCAAACAGATGCACAAAACTACAGGCCATATCTGAAGTTGGTCTCTCATAAATTTGCAACATATTGTTATGAGATCCCTTGGGACCAAACATCTACTCTGTAGCAATCAGTATGGGTTCTGAAAGCAACCATCATACCCAGCTCTGCCCATCCACGAGTCCCAGAGAGAACTCAAAAGACTTCTGGAAGGCATGCTTCTGTACTGTTGGCTAATAAGCAAAATATGAACATACAGAATATTAGAGCAACTATGTGATTGGATTGAAGAGTTTCTAACAAACAGAACACAGGATGTCATTCTCAATGGAGAGAAATCTTATGACGTGAAATAATTTCTAGTGTCACACCAACATACATAAATGAACTAGTAGATAATATCAGAAGTCCAATGAGGCTTTTCAAGCTCTAGCAAAATGCAATAGGGTTTGCAGCATATCTATGCTTGGTGCAGTGAGTGACAACTGATCTTCAACATATAACATGTTGTCAATACATAGAAAGAAAGATCTTTTACTATATTGACTACACAGTTGTTGACCATAAATGGAACCAGTTGCTTCCATAAAATATCTGGGAACATGCATAACAAGAGATCTGAAGTTGTAAAATAACAAATATTTAATTTTGGGAAAGGCAGATGTCAGAGATCCATTGCAAGAATCCTGAACAAATGTAGTAACTTATAATGGAAGTAACTTATAAAACACTAATTCCACAAATATTTGAATTTTGCTCATCAGCAAGGAAAGTGTACCAGATAGGATTGATACAGGATATGGAGAATATCCAACACATTTTATTAGACGTTGTGAAAGTATGACGGAGATGATCAACAAAGTCCAATGGTAGATGTTGCTCAAGAGACATTCTGCAGCAAGGTATGGACTACTGTCACAGTCAATCATGAGGGGGATTGTGAAGTATACATGTAGATCTAGAATTAAAGATATTTTACTATTGTGTGCATATACAGGGTACACTATAACAGAAAGAATATATTAGTTGATTAGTAGGTGAATACAGGATGCAAGGAGCAAAATTTAGCGCACAGTACTGTCACCATGCCATTCTGAGCTACGATGACAGATATAGGTACATCATTCTACATTACTTCAATGATTGCTAAGTCTCGGAGCAACCTAAAACCAGATGTTTTAAGTGGTAAAAATGAAATGATCTTATCACAACATTACTGGCTTGGAGACCTCACCTGTCATTGTTTCTCAAGTGCAGTTCTTTCTATTTGATGCTATTTCAGTCATTTGTGAGTCGAGGAAGATGAGACAAAAAACTGCAAATACATTATCCTTAGAGGAGGAAGTCTCAGATCCAGCAGCAAATGTTACCCAGGTATCCATAAACTAGAGGCAGTGATGGTAGCCATTGAATCATGAGCTGTGGTTTTTTCAATGATGCAAACACCAAGAGAATGTGATGGCTATGGAGATGGTAGAAAATCCTCTGTACTGAGGTATGTCATGACAGCTTCTTCCTTGATGAAAGGTAACATCATGGCAACCTCAAAAATATGGCACAAGTTCTGGCCACAGAATGTCAGAAATGTGACAGGTGCTGCCCAAGTTAACAACTATCTGGCCTAGTTGTGACTATGTTGTGTACAAAATGGCATGCATCATCATGAAAGCTGCTAAGTTCATATCCATTATTCTTACAGCCTGCACATGTAAATTCTTCAGTCATGATGTTGTATGAAGAATGAAACTCATCTGAAAAGAGAGCACAGTGACAGTATTGTGTCAGTGTTGTCAAATGCTGCATTCTGAGCCACACAAACACTATCAACATTGGTCACCATATTGAGAACATGGAGTGATCCAAAAGTCATCACATGATCTATGTCGATACTTATTTTGCTATAAATAAGTTCATAACCTGACTCAAGATGTGATATAACTCCACAGTCCTGTATAGTTGTGCATACAATATGTTTTTTGTAGTCAAGTGATCACTGAGATACTGCACAATGTTAAAACAATATTGCAGAACAACAAATTTCAGTTTTCTTAGGCTCCAATCCAGCAGCTGTGGAATACTGATCAACATATCTCAGTTCTACACAAGTATAAAACTATCTTCTCACAAGAACCAACATTTTAATACAATCTCTGTATGAGAAATGTATTGTACAATTTTCCTTATGTATAGAATTTAGATGCTGTGCTGAAATGCTGATTCGAGCAAACCTATTTTCTCTTATCATTCTCATAACTTGCTTTAAACTTCACTTAACACCTTTAATAGCTAATAGTTCTGCTACCAGACTTCCATAGGGATCTACTTGCTGTAGGCCTATGAAATGAACACTGTTTTATCTGGACTAAACTTTCCAACCATATATTAGTCTACTTCCTTTTCTTGGATATTATTTCTCCTCAGCCACATCTCTGCATGATTCTGTTACATCAGTCCCTATAATATTCATGTACTTATTTATGTACTTCTGTACATTTCATTTTTTCTCATTTACGACTTGTATCCTCTTGATCGTATTGAAGTAGAGCAAGTGTGTGCAAATACATTTTATTATAGAGCAATTTATATTGAATTATAACTGTGATTTCCACTACTAGATATTGCAAAAAGGTATATAAAATTATGTAAAGAAAATGACAGATTTAATTCTTACAATTCGACTAGATTCTGAGTTTGTGGCAGTTTTTGCACTGCCAAGTGAACGCATGACAGTGAAAGCTGCAGCTAGATGTTTAAACGCGTCAGTCTCTGGACCTCCTCCCGCGACATCAAACAGTTGCCGTAATAGTAACATGGATGCATAGGTCTTTCCTGAACCACTCGTACCTGTAAGATGAAAAACAAACAAAAATAATGTGAAAATTACAAAATTTATGCAAGATAAGAAACTTAAAAAATATTACAATCAATATAACCATACAATTAGACCTATATTTAGAACCCCTGATGGCCCTGGCAAAAACCATATCTTTGCCCCCCACCCCAAATTAGAACTGAAATACACTAAGACATTTCTTAAAGTTTATATGTGTGTACATTTAAACATGTACCTGGGGGCTTATTTTTTTATTTTATAAAATTACTTTGTTAATTTTGTCTTATTCCATTTATTGTGATGTATTCCTGTGATGTATAAGTTTTTCGCCAAAAAAGGGGGTCACAGGATGTGAAAATATTCTCAACAATGACTGATCTTACATTTTTGTTTTCTTTTGATAGAAGTGGTTTTTGTCTACCTTAGTAATTATTTTGGGTAAATGTTTCTTCCTAGATCTTTACTATTACACTTTTGGAGTCCACCTTTAACAATTTTATAAAAACACCAAGACACAGAATTTTCTTCAGCACTTCTTCTTGTTTTCCTCATCTCTCTCTGTGTGCGTTGTTAATTTTTTTTTTTTTTTTTTTTTTTTTTTTTTTTTTTTTTTTTTTACCGAGCCCCAACTAGTCTCTTTTTCCAGTGATTTTAAGGCAAAGAGAACTAAATTTAATCTACATGAAATAGGAACAGAGTGCATCTGGAACTCCTATCTAGCTACATAATTCAACTTTTGAATCCAGACATTAAAAATTATTTTCATAAAACACATCAGAAAAACTCCAAAATTCAGTTTTTATGAATAGGGGAAAAACTGCTTGATTATCTTTTGTTAAAATTTGATTAACAAAGATAAGAAACCACACTAGTTTTGACATTAAGCCAATTGAAACATTTATAAACAAAAACATGAAACACATAGGAATGCTCTTTTACCTACAAAAGTCCAATAATTTGCGCCTTTGGGGCGCACTTGCGAAAAAGAAAACAAAAGAAAAACACCTGTTAACCTATAAATTAACATCAGAGGTAAATACAGTTTTTAAACACAAAATCTTAATTTACAATCTGAACCTTATGCAAAAATTGTCAACTACCACCAACACCAACAGAAACAACAAAATACTTGTTCTATGTAGCATCCACCAAAAGAGAGCGCCATTTGAAACTTACACATGCCACCTATAAATAAACATATCTCAAAACTACTGCGCATGTGATGACATCATACAACACAACAGGCTGATGTCACGAGTCAAAGCTGACGGATCTAATCGCATGCTATAAATGACCTGAACAGAAACAGTATTAAATCTCTTTGCACCAAATGCAACACCGCTCCTGTTGGTCATGACTGGCTATCCTACCGACACCTTCGGACCTGCCCCCCCCCCCCTTCAATGCAGCCCTCACAACCCTTTACAATGTCGTCCTTCTTCCAGCTTTTACCCTGACCTGTAAAAGACATCCCGTATTCTCATGTTCCTCAAACCTGACAAGCCCCCATCCCAGACATCATCCTATCATCACATCAGTCTAACCTCCATGTTCAGCAAGAACCTGGAAAACATCCTCTCCCAATGTATCCATTGGCACCTCCCCTTCTCTGTCGACGACCAGCTCCTTCACCTCACCCACCTTCTCTCTGTCCAGCTTAACTCCCATCACTCTGCTATGTTTGTCTCCCTTGACATAGAAAAAGCCTACGACCATGTATGGCATTCGGGTCTCCTTTTCACGCTCGAGTTCTATGCCTTTCCTGTTAATTATATCCGCCTCATTGCTTCCTTCCTCACCCAACACCCCTCCTATGTCATTGTCTGCAACTCCGACTCCTGTTTTTGTACCCCTCCACCGGGGTGCCTCAAGGCTCCGTCCTTTCTCCTCTCCTTTATCTCGTCTACTCTGCTGATATGCCCCAACTCCAACCTCCTATCTCCTACAATATCCTGATGACACAGCCTTCCTATCCCTCGCCCCCTCCCTTGCCCGTTCCCAGTTTTTGCTCCAGACCCACCTCACTGACTTCGCCTCATGGTGTAACCGGTGGCTCCTCTTCGTCAACCCCGAAAAATCCCAGGCAATCATTATAGTTTGTACCACCCCCTCATTCCACCTCCCTGACTTCTTCCTTACCGGCCACACCCCCAATCTCAAATACCTCGGCCTAATCCTTGATTGTTCTCTCTCCAGGACCCCACACCTCAGCACTGTCTGCCAGAAAGGCCTTTCCAGCCTCAACCTCCTCAAACTTCTTACTGGCTGGACGTGGGGTCTCAGTTGCTCCACCATCCTATTCATTACCGCTCCCTCATGTGTCCCGTTCTCTGCAGCTTCCATCCCTCCTGGATTTCCACTCCACCGTCCTACTATAAAACCCTGCAAATCCTGAAGTGTCACACCCTCTGTCTCGCCTATTGTTTCCGGCTCCCCTCCCCCAGGCAGATCCTGTATGACCCCATCTCCTCCAATA
Source organism: Locusta migratoria (assembly GCA_026315105.1). Lineage (NCBI taxonomy): Eukaryota > Metazoa > Arthropoda > Insecta > Orthoptera > Acrididae > Locusta > Locusta migratoria. Next base: position 104,857,834 of record CM048746.1, on the reverse strand, counting down.
CGTCCGGATCCTAAACTCCAACCACAAGATAGACTCCCACAAAACCCTGGTACACCCCATCCTCACCAATCCTGGGCCTCTGCCATGCCTTTACCACTGCATCCCTCCCTCCCTTCACCTCATCCTTTCCCAGAGTAACTTCCTCCACCTCCCCATCCCAGATGATGCCCTCCATCCTGAAATATACCCGTCCTGCTAACCCTGATCCCCTCACGTGGATGAAGCGCCCCCTCTCCCCTCCTCCTCTGTGTCCACCGTTTACAGATAAGTGTCGCATCGTTTGTTTTTAATACCATGTCTCCAAGTGCCCACCGCCTTGCTTTGATGCCATAATGAATGTTTTTAATGTCACCATGGCTCTTTGTTTTAACTGACTATGTATGTTTTTATCTATCTGTTAATACTGCACGTTTGTCTTCATATCTATATTCTAATTCATCATTGTTTTAAGTCCATTTCATGTTCTCTGTCTTCACGCCCATGCTTTTCTGTTTCTCTTGACTGAAGAACAGCACTTCATGCTGCTGCCAGCCTACTGGCATATTTGTGCTGGTGTGAAATACAATAAATGAAGGAGGGGAAAAACGGTATTAATCATTTATTTCAGGCTCAACACCAAAGATTATTCTCCTAATTCATTGTGATTGAGCTTCAAAATAGCAATCAACGTTACGTTCCGTTGTTATAATTTGTAATTTACGAGGATAATCGCAGATTATTTATTATGTACAATACATAAGTATTAATATATTATCCCGTATATGGGTTGTGCGACATGTTGATGTCATCGTAGTTCTAAGCGGTTAAAGTGTGATATTGGACCCACCCTGAAATCTTGGTTGTGGTGACAGACTGATCTGTAGCGCAGCCTGAGGTTTAGCTTAGGTTGCAAGTCAACAGTTTGGTTGTGAGCTGCTGAGGCAAGCAAATGTTAGAGCCAAATAATGGCTGTGGTAACAAAATTGACCAATTTCCAAGTATAATGTCACCACATTCAAAACTGTAATCGGAGAGGGGGGGGTCCCAATGCTACGTAACTTTTAGGTTTTGCATAAGGTTCAGATTATACATTCAGATTTTGTGTTTAAAAAGTGATCTGTATTTTACTCTGATGGTAAGGAATAGGTTAACAGGGAGGGTCTTTTTCTTTTTAAGGCACGAAGTTTTGAACTGAGACTTGTGATTGTTGGTACGTTCTGTTGTTGTAATCTGTAATTTATGAGGATAAACAAAGATTAATTATTATCTACAATACACAAGTATTAAGATGATATACCATATAGGGGTTTTCAAACATGCTGCTGTCATGGGTCAAAGCAGATGGGTGGAATCACATCGTAAAATAATGCCACTGAGCTGGTATCGCCATCTTCATTTTAGGTTAAGAGGTCAATTTTACTATTCGATACCATTTTAATGTTGGTGGGAATTGGGAGGACCTAGTTTGGTATCGTTTTCTTGGTTTTATATTAGTATAGGTTAACTGCAGTATTCGATACTATTTTTATGCTATTTGGCAAGTGTTGATTCGTATAGCTTTCTTCATTTGATTATTAGATCTAGTGAACTAATCACTTCTATGTATACTTTTTAAGGACGTTTTTATTTATTTTCGTGTGGTTTTTAAATTATGTATTTCTTTATTTTGTGTTGGCCTTTTTTCGTATTTTCCCGCATATAATGTCCCCGCCCAAAACCCTCACATTCCCGCGCATGACCCGTTAATGTCATTTTCTCGTGTTTATATGTGCGTGTTACAGGAGTGTTTTGGCTGTGATTACATACGTTATTGCCGCCATATTGATGACGTCATGGATCAAACCAGACGGGTGGAATCGCGTCTTTAAGTATTGCCTCCTGTTCTATGGCGGATAGCCTCTTGTATGTACCCTTCTAAGGTCAGTAAAGCGAACATTTTGTTGTCAACATTAACATACTACCTATTCCGTCACTGCCGTCAGTAAAATTGAACCAGTCAAACCGATGAGGCTCATCCCACCACCTTCCCTTTTTGGACTGTAAAGCCTATGTTTGTTTCCAGTGCAGAGAGACGTAACTACAAACCATTCCTTAAATCAATTTAAACGCTTTGTTCTAAAGACAGAGTACTATTTAACAGGTTTCTGTGAAACTTTAAACTGTTAATACAAAGTTTATTTCATTATTTACTGTTTCCTACTGCGTATTACATACTGTAATATTTTTGTTATACGCCACGACAGCAGCGGTCCAAGCGGCTGGCAAGGTACATTTCTGAATGCGATATCGGAGGAGTGTGAATAGTGTTGTTTAATTGATTTCAACATACTTTATACAACAGGGAATAATAATTTATTTCGTGTGGCTCATTGGCCTGGTGCACGTCTTTCAATTGGTCGGCCACTTCGGCGACTTTGCGTGTCCCTAGCCTACCCCAGTTATCCAACCAGGGAAAGGGGACCTACACCTGAACGTGGAATCCGAACTACTGTCGTTTCTGGCGACTCCTCACATCGTTCGGTTTCCAGTCGAGCGCTTTACTCCAAGACCACCAGGCCCGACATAACATGGATGGTATGTAGGGACATAAAAGTCGATAATAACTACAAAATAACTCCTCATTTGTCTTTATTAGATTTCCTAAGAAACACAGGAAGGAATGAAACGGCATATTGCAGGACAGTTTATTTTAGATTTTCCTGAAATCTATTAAGAACAAAAAATGGCTAATAAACAACAGAAAACCCGTCTTTTCGCAGAAAAGAGTAGGTTTTCTACTCAGAAACCTCAAAGTTTTGTCACTACAATGTCAGTGAAACCAGTAAGTGCTGAACGTAAGAAACTCATATAGAATGCAATAACTACGTTATTTAATGTACCAGATCAGCCACCACAGCTGTAGAAAAATCCAAACAATTGCGCAACGAAACTGAAACGAATCCACAATTGTTGTTATCTGAACCACAAACGGCAAGAATCTTCAAGACATACGTTTTGTAGGCCGAAGTATTATACACTCAAAACTATATGCGTTTAAACGAAAGACGAGTGAAGTGTAAAAATGTACGAATTATTACATACCGAATTGTTACAAGACAAAGAAAATGCCTTTCAAGTAAGAACAAACCGAAATAGAAATTTTGTTTCTCTTATGTTTATATTTTACTTACTTTTAGCGGAATAAGCTGCAAATATACACGTATTCGTAAGTATTACTTCACGAATGGGTTGTTGTTTATATCACTGAATCAATGAAATAAGTTTTTTATACATTTATTTCACGATTATTTATATCTCTACATATTTTACTAATGACTGGAATGCAAAAATTATAGGAACTATTTGGTTACATACATAGAAATCTAATTACAAACAAACATTCTTACGGTACCCCCCCACGCCCACTACTAGGAGCGCTAATGTCGTTGTTACTGTCAGTTGGTAACATAGAGGTAAGAAACATTGACAGATATTTGTTAGGCTTGCACTCACAGTAGCATCGCCCGCTAGTATACTTCCAGCCTTCCCACTTCGCTCGGCTTGTGTGTTTTGGAGCGTACATCGAGAAGTTACCGCCTTGGTCGCTGCGGCGCTAGTAAAAAGGTAAAGCAGTCAACAATCAGAAGATTGGTTTGAACACTACTAGTAGCGTGCACTAAATCCGCGTTTCACGAACATTATAATCAACAGTAGAAACTAAGTAAACAGTGTAATTTCTTCTCGTTTGACTGCCTAGACTAGCAAGAACATGCTGAGGTATGATTAAGGAATTACGGTGGATTGATTCCGTAATAAGAAGTTATGTAATCGTAGTAGATTTTTATTCGAAAACCATGACAAGGTTTGCAATAATCCGATCTTCATGTTTCATACACGCTCTCTTAATTTTCTACCCCATTGCTACATCTGGCCTGATTAGTTACTCTTTACGATCGTACCATATATTACTTTTAACACAGTAACGTCTCATTACATGTTTTAATTTGCCAATAACAATGGTGTATTGTTGTGAGCCTTTCTGCACAAGCGGGCTATGGCAGTGGTGTCACGACTGTGTACGTTAGTCTGTGATTCCAACAAGGAGGTTAGAATACACGGAGGCGTCCTTACGTTGAAAAAGTGAAGCCTGCCTCCGCCATATTGCTAATTTTTGGAGAAGTTTCGTATTGTAGTGATGATGTTTTATGTCACTTAAAACAAGAATGAAACGTCCGACGTTTGCCGTTATGTACAACGTGTTATAAAAGAGTGCAAATTAGCCGTTAAAAATTAAGTTTTCAATTATATTATGAAGAATACTATTTATTCAAGAAAGTATACAGTTTGAAAGTACGCACTATATACTGTCAGCTCAATGCATTAACAGTAAGTGGATCGACGTAAAGCATAGTTTTAACGGAGAAATAACATTCCAAAACTGACCAAGATGGCGGGCAGGCTTCAACTGACGTATGTGCTCGGCATAGATAATGCCATCTCCCTTTATTCTTCCAAATTCGAATTTGCTACCACGCGCCACAAAATGTTCAAATGTTTGTAAATCTATCGGACCAAACAGCATGGTCATCAGTCCGTAGCTTACAAACTACTTAAACCTAGGTAAACTAACCTAAGGACAAACACACACACATGCCCCAGGGAGGACTCGAACCTCCACGGCGAGTAACCGCGCGCTCCGCAGCGAGACGCTTTAGACCGCTCGGCCACTCCACCGCGGCCCCCGCGCCACACATTGGTATCAACGACCAACGCTGACGCCAACATTGGCAAATATTTTTGCAACAACGCCCACACATTGGAGCCAACATTCAATTGAATTCGTCGAGAGCCAACGTAAACATATATGACGCACAAATCGCGGCCGATGAATTAGCGTTTTTGAGAGTGAATAATTACATTTTGTCACTGCAAACAAAAAAGGAAACATATGTAAAAACAGATGGGGTGCGTTGTATTACTTCCTACCGAACATTAATTATGAAATCAGTAAGTTTTAAAATATGGTACAAGTAATCGATACAGATTATTAAAACTTAGACTTGCTACTTTAAATGATTTAACTTAAAAATGTAAGAGACGTTTTGGAGGGATGCTATACCTGCTAAAGTTTGATATTGTAACTTCGATTTTTTGCTACATTAGACAGTTTTAGAAGCCTACACTTCCTTTTTAAAATAATCATGTAATTTATATCAATGGTAGTGCCTGAAGTTTGTAAAACAATATGTGACACTTGACAGGAAATGTTACGTAATGTTGATTTTAAAAATTGAATTCATTAATTGAGTGTGTGAAAAGTCTAAAAAGTCATTACTTTCACTGATCGCGTCTAAGTTTTGCAGTGGCATTGCGAATTTTGTGGTTGCTTACACAAATGAATAGCTTTCTAAAACAGTTTTAATATTTACAACGATATATTGAAACTTTAAAATAAAAGGCGACGAAGAACGAACGAAGAAAGCAAGTTTCGAGACGCGCAGACTACAATGATAGAATGAAACGTTGGCGCCAATGTGTGAACGACGTACCTATATTGCCTTACCGTCCTTTGATGTTCGGTCAAAATACCGACGAGCAAAAGAGTCGTACCAACGTTGGAGCCAACACTGGTTCCAATGCTGTTTCACCGATCCATACATTAGACGAACACTGCTGGCGCCAACATTGGTTCCAATGTGCAGACGCCGCCTTAGGCATCATGTGGCAACACTGATTAAGAGAAAAACTAAGGGCTGATACGTACTAATAACAGGGAAATGTGCGGCAGATGGGGCAGTGGATGCCAGTTTTTGTGCAGTTGTGTAGGCGCTTTTTTCTGGCGGCCCTATTGTTACCCCACCTATTGCCACAATGAGTAGGCTACCCAGTCTTGCATACGGCGTTATAGTACATAAAACCTTTTCAAGAACAGTGGCGTAACTAGGACTTGGCTTTGGGGAGGGATAGATCTGCTAGACGAGCTAAATTTTAGTCAGTTTCCAGACAGACTACCATCTACCACTCCCGTTGAAGATTAATTCACTCCCATCCAATGAAAGCTTACGGTAAAACACCCCGAGTTTCAAATCTTTACCTTTACCATATTGCTGTTATACAATTTTTATTTTTTTTATTTTTTTATTTTGGGTTCTGGGGGGGGGGGGGTGTTCTATCCGCCTCATCCCCCCCCCCCCCCGGTAGTTACGCCACTGTTCAAGAATGTACGTGTTTTGACAATTCTTCATTTATTACGAAGACCAATCTTGTTTTCACACCCACTGGACAAAATTGAAACTTCATTTATTTGGTTCTTAAGATAATGGAAATTGCTCTGTGACCAACCTCTTACAAAAATAAGAACAGGAAGACGTATCTATTGTGAAAGGCCTCGTTTTCTTACCTGAGAGTATGATTGCCTGAGGATAACCAGTCTCAGACTGCTGCCGCACTGCCTCCTGAACAACTTTCAGTAACTTGGGGCTCAACGCTATGCCTCTCGTACTTGTTAGCGTCAGCGGATTCCCAACATCATGATAAGGATTCACTGATAGCAGAATTGGCCCGACATTAGTCTGAAGCATAACAAAGAGACGTGCATATTAGCTTCATACATGGTAATAAAATAGTAGCCAATTAACAAACAAATACAGACAACTTTCTAAACAAATCACAGAAATCATCGTATTGTGGTTTTTGCTTGCGAGCTTATTAATTTCAATTTTTTTATTGTCATAGCTGCTAATAATAATAATGATATGGTTTTCTGTTCCGCAGGACCTAATTGAGGAGTAAGACTCAATGGTCATGGAACAAGTCAATACATGAAGTTTAACACATGAATGGTAATAGAAAAATTTTAAGTTGTCCTATGCACACAACAATCTTAAGACTAAGTGAAAAGAGTCAATAAAGAAAAAAATGAATTAGCTTAATTGTTTAACTTTTCTAGGAGTTCCTCGACAGAATAAAAGGAGTGAGCAATGAGGTAACTCTCCAATTTAGATTTGAAAGCGTGTGGGTTACTGCTAAGATTCTTGAGTTCTTGTGGCAGCTTATTAAAAATGGATGCTGCAGAAAACTACACACCTAAAAACTTCCTGGCAGATTAAAATTGTGTGCCGGAACCGCGACTCGAACCTGAGACCTTTGTCTTTCACGGGTAAGCGCACTACCAACTGTGCTATCCCGACACGACTCACGATGCCGCCTCACAACTTTAGTTCCGCCAGTACCTCGCCTCCTACTTTCCAAACTACATCCCTTAGGCTGTGGCTAAGCCAAGTATCCACCATATCCTTTCTTCCAGGAGTGCTAGTCTTGCATGGTTCGCAGGAGAGCTTCTATGAAGTTTGGAAAGTAGGAGGCAAGGTACTGGCGGAAGTAAAGTTGTGAGGCGGCTTCGTGAGTCGTGTCGGAATAGCACAGTTGGTAGTGCGCTTGCCCGCGAAAGGCAAAGGTCCCAGGTTCGAGTCCCGGTTCCGGCACACAATTTTAATCTGCCAGGAAGTTTCATACCAGCGCACACTCCGCTGCAGAGTGAAAGTTTCATTCTAACTACCCACCTTTCTGCACAAGTGTCAAGATGGTGTGATGCAAATGTAGATTTGACTTCTGTCTAGTATTCACCGAGTGAAAAGGAGATATTATTAACAACAAACGACATTCAAGAAAAAACGTATTGTGACGCCAGTGTCAAAATTCCCAGACTACTGAAAAGGGATCGACATGACGTTCGTGAACTTACACCACATATTGCTCGAACCGTCCGTTTCTGAGCAAAAAATATCCTTTTTCTTTCAGTCGAGGTACCGCAAAAAATAACGCCGTACGTCATAAGTGAGTAGACGCGTAGTAGACTACTTTTCGTGTTGAATAATCACTTATTTCATACATTGTTCTAATGGTAAATAAAGCGGAATTTAGTTTTGGATCAAGATCCTGAACATGGACTTTCCGGGACAGCTAACTGTCTATCTGAACACCTAGAAATTTAAACTGTTCAGTCTCACTTATCATATGCGCATTATGTGCAATCAAAATGCCAGCTTTCGTCAAATTATGTGTTAGAAATTGTAAAAACTGAGTTTTACTGTGATTTTAACATCAAATTTTTTTCTACAAACCATGAACTTATCTCTTGAACTGCATTATTTGATACTGTGTCAATATTAAGAACAACATCCTTCACTACCAAGCTGGTATCATCAGCAAACGAAATATTTTACAACATCTGTTATACTCGAAGGCATATCATTTATATAAGTAAGAAACAGCAATGGTCCCAAAACAGACCCCTGGGGCACCCCACACTTAACTTTGCCCCATTGCGATTGTACGTCATAGCCATTTTCAACACTGCGTAGAATTAGCTTCTGTTGTCTATTACTAAAGTGAACCTGTTGTGAGCTACTTCTCGTATTCCATAATGTTCCAACTTCTGCAACAATATTTTGTGATCAACACAATTAAACGCCTCTGTTAAACCGAAGAAGACGCCTAATGTCCGTAGCCTTTTATTTAACCCATCAAGTGCCTCACAGAGGAACGAAAATATAGCATTTTCAGTCGTTAAATCACATCTAAAACCAAACTGTACGTTTGACAACAACAATTTATGTGAACTGAAATGATCAATTAATCTTGAATAATGTGATTCAAATAGAGAAAGTTGAAAACAATGTGATGTACCATCACTTATGGGGGCTATAAAATCAGTGAATTATATCAAGAATGTTGTGTTCAGTAATGTGTAATCTAGTCTGCCTCGAAAGTTGTCATTTACATTCTATTAACTATTATTAATGTCAGGTTCAGAATTAATTACAGTAATGCAAGTCAATAATTTGGTCCATTTAATATAGATATAATTTTTTATTGAATATACATACTATGACGTAGAATAGGCAGATAACGAACAATGTTACACACATAAACATGAATTTCCAGTCAAACTCTTAGCATACACACATACAAACACTATAATGTTTTATTGCAGTATACGTGAGCCTTACATGGCATCATCAGAAGGCACCAAATCATTAGCAAATTGTATTCTTAGACCTGAACTTTTTAGTGATCTCATACGTTGCAAAATGCATATTTGAGGCTTGTGCTTAAAATTTGTATAGGATGGGTTCTTATATTTCTCTGTCACGGTAAGTGATGACTACATTCAACGGTATTATCGATGAGCTCAGGCATCCTGGGTTTGATAATCTTACGTCAAGAATGGAATCAAAATGTATGCGATCAGTGAGGGTAGTCTTGTAAAACTGTCTCTACGGAAGTGGCCTGAAATCAGGAACTTATGGCCAGTGTATTCAATGGCAAGTGGTTTACGATATAGGCCTACATTCCAAACTTCAGGATGTATTGTTCTTGTTCTGACACACTGCATTATTACTGAAAGCAGTTAGGGTCCTTACAGACTTAGCAAACTGAACATATCCAGAAAACTACCGTTAGTTTTTACCACTATTAGCATAGTCATTGCATTTCTGTACAATATCTCCATCATTCTCACTATATTTTGCCTTTATCCATCTTATTTATTTTACTTGATTGCAAAAACATCTTATAATTTACCAAATTCTAAGGCAATGAAATCACCTTGTCACAATAGTTTGGATATATTTGCACCCAAAGAGAAAACACTTTTTAAGTAGTCCTTTAAATAACCGATAGAAAGTTGTTCCAATCACACCCCATGCAACAAAATCCTTTTGCCAAAAGTAGATTAGTCTTCCACTACAATCCGCTGCCAAAAAACTCCAAATATTAGGTTTTGCCACTTACTCCTCTTTGCTTCTGTGCGCCTCAATAATGCTGTGTTGTTTTCATTTAAAAAATAATTTTCGATAAATCTTTCATCTGAATGCGTGGATTGTAGACATGATCCGTGAAGACTGAAAGCCCCATTCATAGATAGAGTACCCTCCATATCAAAGCGGACTAACTTACACCTATTTCGTTAAATTAAAAATTAAAAAAAAAAAATAGTTTTCTATTAGTACTGTCCATATCAAAGCTAACTTACAGATATTTCGTTGAATAAAAAATTCTATTAGTTTTCTTAGTATTAATTTTGGTGCTTTTATGAGTCTGGTAACATTTTAACCCTATAAAAACTGAAATATGATATTATTTATGTAAGGAGTAATTTCTCCCAGGGCCTCCCAGGGTGGAAGCACTGTCTGAGACGCTACGTCAGAGAATGCGCGGCCGCTCCTACCGAAGGTTTGAGACCTCCCATGGGCATGTATGTGTGTGCTGTCCTTAGCACTATTTAGCTTAAATTGTGTGTGAGTATAAGGACCCATGAACTCAAAAGTTTGGTCCCTCAGTTACATAAACTTTCTCCCTGGTGCATTTCCCGATTGGCTGAAATGTAAGAAAGAAGATAAATAGATAATACCAAACTTCTGGCCAAGCTTTGATACTGTGTCAGTAGTTCAGTCTCGCCATTTGGTGACTGTGTATCAATATCTGTGGTTGAAAGTGAACTTGAGAGCATAACGTTCATGGCCTCATGGCGCCGGCCGCGGTGGCCAAGGGGACTGAGGCGCTCCAGTCACGGTCTGCACGGCTACTACGGTCGGGGGTTCGAATCCCCCCTGGGGTATGGATATTTGTGCCGTCCTTTAGTATTAGCTAGTTTATAAGTAGTTTGTAAGTTTAGGGACATGACCCCGTAGTTAAGTCCCATAAGCTATACAAACATTTGAACATTTGAATGGCCTTATGGAAGTCCTAAGTCATACACCAATTGATAGATTGACAAACTGTTTCGGTCAATTCGGAGAAGACTGGTGCTCCACTGGCCTACACGCATCCAATTTACCGCTCTACCTGCCTGTCGGTCGGTTCGTATGTTAGGCCCTGCAACTGTAGTTCACCTCAGCTGGTGACATGACTAACTTGTCCATAGTCCAGTGGACAGCGTGATAGATTGGCATGCAGGGGGCCCGGATTAGATTCCCAGTCGGGTTGAAGGAGGCATTAAGAATTAAAGAGTAGCAGGCAGATTCAAGGACTGCCAAGGCACAGACTTGCGCCGGAGAGATCCTAGGGAATTCGGGAAAGAGGCGTCAGCGGTGGAAACAATGGCCACAGTGACCTGCTGAATCGCCATATCAACGTCAGTTGGGAGTGGACTGTTAACCATGGCAGCCAAGTTGTACACCGGCCAATCAACCCTATGGGGGCCATAGGGCAGCCAGTCTGCAGGCTGAAACAGCAAGAACGACATAAAGATGGGAAAGTGGTCACTACTACAAAGGTCGTCATGGACTCTCCAGCTTGCAAAAGAAGGCTGAGGCTACAAAGGATGGCTGAGTAAGTGCCATGCTCCACACTGAAATGTGTGGAGACACCAGTGCAAAGGGTCTCAGCATCCCTATCACGACCTGTGGTATGGATTTAAGCTCCCCCCCTTCCCCCACACACAAAGGGTGGTGGGCACGACTGAAGCCCACAAAAGGAGAATGGCGGGGGAAGTTGGGCGACCAAGGCAGAAAGGTCAGTAGGAGAGACAACCCTATCTGGGGGAAGGTAAATCAAACAGACTGTGAGCTCCTGTACTGTCAAATTCTAATAGCCTTTACCTGGAGAGTCATGTGGAGAGGCCTGACACCACTGGGGACAGTGGTGAGAATGTAGACAAAGACACCACCTGATACCCTGTCATATTCCACATAGTTCTTATAGCAGCCCCGATAGCCTCAAAGGGCAGGGGTCCACTGGACAGGAAACCTGGAAGCAACCTATTAATGTTGCAGCTTAGCCAGAAGGTGAAAAAAAACCGCCACAATTCCACTGGAGAATTTAGTTTTCACTAAGCAGAAAGACCATGCTATAAAAGATAAGCAGGTTATTCGAGAGGATCTCCCGCTGCCAGTGGTTGAGAGTCCACTGGATATAGAACCATTGGTTTTAGTGATCCAGTTAAGGCGAGATCCTCGGGGGATGTGAGGCTCTCCACCTTCTCTTCAGAAGCAGAAGATGTAGGAGGATGAGGCTTTGGAGCCACTGAAGGTTCTTTTTTCTTCTTTTTCTTCTTCTCTCGCTGCTCGTTTGATGTCTAGGGATGGGGGTGGATCCTTCTCTGAAGTGGCTTCAGGGACCGATGAATTTAAGCCCTCCAACCACCATCATGTGGATCCTTCGCCCACCAGCTGGGATACTCCTTTACATTCGTCGAAGCCTCGGAAGGAAACTTTTTGAGGGACTCCTTCCTAACAAGGGTAGCTAGAGAAGGCTGTTGGTTCTCCAGCTGGGTGCTGGGGTGGTGGGGACTTGTGTCCCCAATGTTGGAAATTAATTCTCTCTTTTCATAGCTACTACCCATTTCTTCATCAGCAGCTTGTTCTACAATGGTAACCTGGACTAAAGGTATTTTGATAAAGTTTAAGCACGTGGAAGTTCTAATCTGCTGGTGTGTAGGTAGCTCCAACGCGAAAATAACAAACATAAAATATCTTAAGCAGTACTCACTTTTTGAGGGTACTTGAAATAAGAAATATTCGTAGTTTTATTGCTTCTGTTAGTACAGTTATACGCTGCACAAACGTTAGGCATGATTTTTTGACGAAATTCAGCAACTGCTGTACCTCAGAGTTTCTTCAAATGTTAACACAAGCACTATTACAACTTCAGATATTCAAGCAGAAAACCGCTGACTGGCTTCCGAAAATGTGGCGATCAGTAGTACACTGTGGCAGTGCAGGGAGCGCTAAAGAACGTGCCATCGCCTTTCTACTTCTTTCTCTATGTATTTTCTATCTCTTTGAGTCAAACCCCGTGGCCGAAACGTTTGAAGACTACTTTTAATTGCCTCTTACGACAAGCAGGTATACCTCGAGCCTATTCTTACCCTTGAACCGGCAGGGTAATAAATAACTCTTCTTTTGATGTTAGTAATGCCACTCATTTGTTGTTAAAGCTTTCTAAATAGTTAACAAGACCAATCAGTACTTAGTAGAGTGCTGCACCGAGCTTCGCGTATGTGTAACTGTAACGTGTTAAGAAATTCGGCTCAAGTGTAACGAATTCTGAATGTGGCGTCGGATCCGCACAGTAGTTATAGATTTGACTGGACGGTAAGTCGAAGTGAACGGAATGTAACTACAAATTGTTAGTTGATTTGATGGTCAGATTTATAGTACATACCGTGGTCTATTCTATCAGGTTAAACAAAAGACTGAAATGTATACCGTTAAATCTCCATTTACTTGGAGCACAAAGCTGTTTAGGCGCAAAATGACTGAAATGTCGATTATTGTGGAAGAAATTGGTTTAAGAAAGATATGTGGCTCTCTAGTACTTATCTCAGCTAAGTAGTGCTAGTAGTAACAACAAATAAAAATAAGGTACTAACATAAGCATGGCTAGCTTTCGGAACCAATCCTTATTTAGAGAGAGGAAGAAGGAGGTGGATTGGTTTAGTTACAACCTAGGCCATGAGGAGAGTGACTCCACCTTCTGTTATTGCCTAGGTTGTGAGTGAATCAATACACTCTCCCTTCTACCCCCTTTGTCCTTCTTCCTCTCTCCTGCCCGAAGGAGGATTGATTTCGAAAGCTAGCCATGTTTAATTTCGTCCTTTTCTGTATTACTTTCGGCCGTGCTGAGATAATTCTGGCCAGCCACACAACCATTCTTCAAAAAATGATTGAAATATGATTAATGAACGGTCTTATAGTCATATCCTCATAGGGAAGATATGGAAAGAGGAGAAACTACCAACAGACTGGAAACGAGATATTATCGTGAAAATACCCAAAAAGGAGATGTTACTAACTGTAACAACTGGCGGGGCATTACCCTATTGTCAGTACCGAGTAAGGTACTTTCGAGGATTATTTTAAACCGCATTAAGGATTCTGTGGAAACGCAACTGAGGAGAGAGCAGGCGGGGTTTAGGAAACATCGAAGCTGTGTGGACCTTATCAATACTCTCCGAATTATTCGGGAACAAAGTGCAGAGTGGCAACACACTCTTTACCTAACCTTCGTTGACTTTGAAAAGGCTTTCGACTCTGTCAATCGGAGAGTCGTGTGGGATACACTTGCAAAGTACGACATCCCAACGAAGATCATTAACATCATAAAGGAAATGTATCAAGACTATGAATGCCATGTACTACATAATGGAGAACTCACAGAGCCTTTCCAAGTTAATACGGGAGTACGACAAGGCTGTATTCTCTAGCCATTTTTTCTTTTGGTTTTGGATCATGTGATGAAGAGAGTAATGAGGGGACGGCAGAGAGGTGTGCAATGGGGGATGCGGGATACGCTCGAATATCTAGATTTCGCAGACGACATCTGCTTAGTGGCACAGCGATATCGAGACATCGAAGAGAAACTGGCCAGGTTACAGAGAGAAGGAGAAGCTGCAGGCCTTAATATAAATGTTCGCAAAACCAAAGAAATGCGGATAAATTCGACCAACACCACTAGGCTGACCATTAATGGAGAGGATGTAGAGCAGGTCCAATCTTTCCTCTACCTCGGAAGTATAGCCACGACTACAGGAGGCGCTGAGGAGGATGTCCGTATTCGCATCCCCAAAGCAAATGGTACGTTTTTCTAGCTGTACCCCATTTGGAAAAACAGGAACATTTCAAGAAAAACAAAACTCGCTTTTCAATAGCAACGTGAAGGCAATTCTGATGTATGGTTGCGAAACTTGGAAAGTGACTAACCACATTAAAAACCAGCTCCAAGTTTTTATTAAGCGTTGTCTCCGGTGTATTTTAAACGTGAGATGGCCAAATATAATTACGAATGAAGATCTTTGGAGAGAGGCAAATCAGCAACCAATCAACATACAAATCAAGGAAAGAAAATGAAAATGGATTGGGCATACATTAAGAATACCCGATGAAGCTATTGAAAAGGACTGGAACTCTCATGCAGTTAGGAAAAGCGGTCGTCCTAAACACACCTGGAAAGAAGGATTCACAGAGAAGCTGCAGACGATGGGAAAACCTCCAGGTGGAGAAATTTCTTTTCGGCCCTATGTTCCAGAGGGAACGACAGGAACTAAGTAAGCCATATAGTCATTAAAATTAGCTTTATGCTATTACTCTGTAATTATACACTGTAGCTCCAAATTGGGATGGGAATGGCGCGGTGGACGTACATGTTGGCGCATGTGACGGCCAGGGAAGGGAAAAACAAACTGAAGGTAACGTGTTCGGTATGATCATTAATGAAAGGTAGTGGTCGGACCGGAAGATTCCTGAGGTGGCCGATAGCGATCCCACCTCAAGCGAGGTGACGGGGGTTATCGATGCTGTGAGGAGACGTGTTGATGGTGTGGTGGGAAAGGGTGGGAGCGGAATTGTGGTAGGGACCAAGTATCTCAGTGGTTTCACATTCTATTGGAAACATCTTAATTTATATATTGAAGCATATTCCTATGCACTTTCTGGCGGTCCCATACCACCAATCTTTTTCAAGGAACATCACAGGAAATTCCGCCCACGTGCTCGCCTACTAGCCACGAGATTTCTGATTCTGAACGCTCGATTAACAGGGCTGAAGCTGCGCCGCCATCTTGTGGTCGATTGTCAGAGGTACGATCCTCTGCTCCTGCAGACCCGTACTCATCATTGCCTCTTATCGCCACTATTTTCCCTGACAACGCAGGACTACTGTGACCAGTTTTCAAGTACACATAATTGAGGAAAGTGCCAGACATACATAATATCCAATTAAGTCAATCTCGGTAGCTTCACCGAAAGACAAACGTCTTTTCACATCAAGTCGGCACACGGCGAAGAAAATGTGTAATTTTGGGGGATATCTTTGATATTCTACAAGTTCACGACGATCTTCTGACCCTCAGATACCTCCCACCTTAGACTTGGGTTGTATGGTGCACTAACAAAACACTTGCGCCCTCTGTGCTCCACTAACTCATGCCATTTGGTAAGACAGTGTAGGTCAAATGGATATTTGGAGTTTACTTCCGCGGTAAATAAATCTGTAGGTGTCTAATGAGCCAGACAACACAGAAAATGTACAATAGAACACGGTGCGAAACTCCAGTCCTGAAGTCACCAGCCAGTCCAACAACTTTGGTCGCCACAGCCCCTTTATCTGAATATGAAGTGATCCCCCTTCCTCCCTCCCGCCACTGTTCACTGTTCGAACAATATCTTTACACATAATACCATATTAGTGGTCTGGCACTTCGTTTTTGTGCTGCGTTGTCCGTCTGTGGAGAAATACCACTTATCAGTGGCAACTTTGGGACAAACACAGAGGAGGTCAATTTACAGATATTATCAGCAAATCCTCCAATGTATCTGTCTTCAGCCAAGTCATGTACGCTGCGTTTAGTAGTTAGTATTTGGTAATTGCTCTGCTAATACGTTTTTTTGTGCCACTTCCGGTTCAATTCTCGCGGATGAATCAGCTGGCGACGTGTAAAGGTGTATTATGGGATTAAATCAAATACTTCCTTTACAAATGACTGTAAAACATAAGTATGAAATAGTTCAATGCGGGAAATGGAACAGCTTTCAAGACTTTTAAGAATCCGTCTCAAATAAAAACACGTATCACATGAGTCTAACACCACTCCAACTCAGAGAGCTCTGTGGATTCGCGTTGGCAACTTGCCCCCCCCCCCCCCCAAAAAAAAAAAAAAAAAGTCTGCTAGTATGGTTGCTTGCTGTCGTTGTTTACACAGGAAGAAGGTGCAGGAGAAGATACAGATTTATGGACAATTTCAGCTCTGCACATCGGTATGAACCCGCCGATAGCTGCCTGAACAAACTTAAAAGAGTACAGAGAAGGTAGATAGCTGTGATGTCAAAACAAAACTCGGGTTTAATATCTGTTGTTTGCACTAATACTGAGAAAGGATGTTAAAAAATCAAAAATACTGATACAACTAACTGGGAATGTAGGCCTGCATTATTCATCAGAAAAATTACCGCTTATCTCTTCGGACTCGTGCAATTCTCAAACCAGCTCTAGTGTTTTCAAAAAAGTGAAATTTATTTGTAAGCCCAGATCGCCAGCTGACAATTTTCCTTCGCCAATGGCGAGCTGGCGACCGTCGCACCCTGCAATAGAAGGCAGGAAGCATGTAGTGTTGACCGATGTCACTGACCGAATCGACAAGAAGATTCTCTGGGAACACGCGTCTACATAAAAATTTCCGAGACCCGACCAGTTTCGCGGTGCAACGGTATGGAGTCGGCAGTAATAACCGGGTTTGTTGCGTGATGATAATACAAGCTAATATTAAGCAACGCTGGCGAAAAATAATTACTTGGGACCTAGCTAAAACAAAGTTTATATTTAGCTGTACGGGAAGTATGCGATCATAAATGAGCTTGCTAGAGAGCAACTGGTGTAAATGGCAGGGGGCCATGAAGCGGCAGCAGTTTGCGGTGTGCTGATTGCTGGGCCCGCTCAGCGGACGAGGCAAGAAAGAAGCAAAAACAGAAAAGGCCAAAAAAAACCGGCCGGGCCCTAACAGCCAGCGTCCATTTCTTCATTATTATTCTCGGAATTCGGAACGGTCTTTTTTTTTTCTCTTTCTTTCTTTAATTTTGTTTCGCTCAGTCGGACTCTTAGGTATGTGGTCGGCTGCCTCCTGCGCGGCCGGCAGCGGGGATTCTCCCACAGCTCTTATTGTGGAGAAACCCGTTCTGCGGCTGGCCGCCGCGGCCGTCGCACCTCGCCAGGTATTCCTCTTTGTCGGCGGCGGCGCTCGGAAAACACACCGCAAAACAAGCAGGTGTGAACGAGCCGCGACACACCAAGCGCCATCATACCATCTGTCACCGTTACAACACAGCTACAGTCAGCCGGGTCAACAATCTTCGGATTGTTAATGTCGTTTTGTGTCCGATTAATAGTACGTCGGTCCTTTTTCAGCTAGCACACTGTGATTAGCAAAAATTGGGTACAAGTTCGCTTGACTGCCTTTACGAGCACAAGCTCGAATAAAGCAAGGGCGGAGAAGGGAGTCCCCCAGGGAGTCACACATATACCCGAGCCGCTGAAACTTTGCACTTGGCGTTTACCAATAACAAGTGAAGAGCAAGAAGTGCGAGGCTCTAGCAGAGTCGAACCAAACATAAAGAGTCGCGAAACTCCCAGTGATTTTCGGCAACTTCGCGATTGCAGCGCTGCCAAGTGGCCGGGTCGTAAAATCACACCGCGAAGCGATTGAGTAATGAATGTGTATTTGGACTGAAGCAGCATTTTCAAAATAACTTCGTATTTACGAGCTTTTGTGGCGCTATAAATTGTAGCAACTGTCAAAAATATAATTCGAACATCTCTCATTTGCAAAGGATACTCAGAAGTAACAGAATAATGTTATGAATAACTGGTGTTCGTTTACTGTGGTTAGTTATACGTTTAGGCATAGAAGTAAATCTTGAAAAATTCATTCATGTCCTAACTTCTGCTGTTAATGAGAATCGCAAATACTTGACCACTATTTCATAATATTACTGCTGAAAAATGTAATGTATGAATGACTGCATTAGGTTCGTACCTCATCTTCACAAAAATGATAACCCTGTATACTAACATGTTTTGTCTGTTACCTACTAGTTTGATAAAGTGAATGCGTAGCTACAAATAAATAAGATGTCCATATGTAAGCTGTTAATGTTAGCACGTGACATTCTTGAAGATATTGAATTTGATACCTGCCAAGTAGCTAACAAATTATGATGGGTACCGTACACGAAAGGCACAGAAGCAAGGACGAGTTGAAAAGATGGTTTAAACGACGATGTAGAATCAAGTCCCCTACAATGTGAAAATCGTGTGTTCTTTTCAAAACATTGCAATGTCCGAAATTCGTTGAAACAAAACTCGTGCAGCATGTCAGTATGCATCGAGAATGTGAACATAATCATAATCAGTTCCTTTTAGATATTTCAGCACATCAGGTTACAATTCATTTCTGCTTTCAAAATATTAATATGACTCGGGTATTGTGAACTGCATGAATTACACTGCACTGACAGTTTCTTAAATTATAGACTGCCATTAACAGAAGCAGTGATATTACTTTAATGATGTTTTCGTAATTGTATTAGAAAGTTCACAGCAACGTTCAGTGACCAGGAAATATGAATGTAACAGCATTAAAAACGGCAACTTCTCAGTTTGCATCATGCCATTCCACTGTTATTCCCTAGTGGCCGCTTGGAGAGCTAGTATCGCTTCAGCTACAATTTTTTTTCCCAGAGAGTTCCGTGACTGTCTGTGATAGACTGTGACGCTAGTCGCTAGGAACGATCCAATCACAGCGCGATAAACACTTCCAGTGATCACGTGCCGTGACGTCAACGTTCCCGCGTTGCCGGCTTTGTTCAGTTCTACCGTAAACAAAGTTGTGTATCGTGTTTGTCGCGTGTTTATGTTGTGTGTGCTTTTTTCGCTGCGATTTGTTTTACTGTGAGTGGTTTAAACTGACTTTCCGAGTTCAAGTAATTGGATAATGTCACGGAGAAGACGTTTGTCTAGTGACGTTTTCTGAGTAAGTTCTCAATTTCGTATGAGTAAAACTTCGACGCGTATGCTCTGAGCAGGAAGTTCATTCTCGCTTCAAACGATTGGAAAGAAGTTATGGTGCAGTGGTTACAAGAAAGAAATATTGCTACAGATATGCCAATGTCAAAACTTCTTTTATATTCGTTCGTGAAACAAAATAAGCCTATTACACCCACATATGCAGTAGACGAAATCGCAAAGGAGCAGCGTCACAATGAAATAAATCTGCCCCCATTTCACTGCCGTTTTAACCCTATAAAATTGGTGTGGAGTGACGCGAAGAATTACTTAAGGAACAATAAGTGTTTCAAAATAACAGAGGTGGAAAAGCTGTTGCATGAAGCTGTTGCCAATGTGGCAGCGCAAACAATGGAAGGGATCATGAACAGTTAATGATTTGTCTTGGTGATGACGATTTTGGCAGCGACGACAACGGTCAAGATGGGGAGCTGTGTGTAATTGTACCATTGTCGCAGTAATTGGTGAGTGAAAATCATTGATTATAAAACGTAGAGAGAGAATTTACTATCTTGATTATTGTTTATTTCGTATCTGTCGTGATCCAATGCTTATTTTCTATATTGCTTTGCCCCGTTATTGAAAGCTTGTGCATTGTTGTGCTCTCGTCTTCATTAATATGCCGTTAATTAAATCCTGCTCAAGAACGAAGTATTATATGCACTTTTACTACTCAATAGCTTACATTTACGAGATGCAATTGAAAACCGTTTCGTCTGCTGTGTTTATAGAGGCTAGTGTTGCAACGTCGCTAAAGCAGTGTAGCCAACGTAACTCACCGTAACGCGAAACAAGTGCAATGTTTCAGCGGCCCGGGTATAGTGAGTACATAGCTGGTGACCACGCGGCCCCGAGTTGAGTCCTGGCATTGCTTCCACTTACTTACGAGGTGCCACAATAAAGTACCGTAACGGAACTGACGCGAAAAAAAAGTTGCTTACCGTTTTAGTCAAGTTTAGTGCTGTCTCCTTCAAAGTAGTTCCCTTCTGATTGCACAAACTTTTTCCAGCGCTTCTGCCATTGATGGTAACATTTCTGGAACTCATCTACTATAATAATATCCAAGATCCTCGTCACAAGTTTTTTGACATCTTGTGTTGTTTCAAAATGGTGTCCCTTGACCGCCGTTTCGACTTTTGGAAATTGAAAAAAGTCGAGTCGCACGGAGCGATCTCTGGTGAATTCCGTGGCTGCGGTAGTACTGAAATTTGTTTTGAGGTTAAAAATAGCGCATTATCGTGATACAGATTCCGATTATCAGCAATGTTGGCACGGACACTAAGAACTCTTTTACGAAGTCTTTCTAAAATTTCTTTGTCGTAATATTGGTTAACTGTTTGTCCAGGAGGCACCCACTCTTAATTAAGAACTGCCTTGCAATCAAAGAAGGTACAACATACAGTAGCCTCAAGAAGGAAGCAATGGATCTCAGAAAATGGAGAGGCAAAGGACCTGCTAATATAGCAGAAAAAGGATGATGATGATGATGATGATGATGAAGGGGAAGGGGCTGGCTGCACCCATTCAATGGAATCATTTCAGCATTCGTATCGACGTATTTGCGATAAACTAGAGCAACTGAACATCAGTATGTTGTGGAGAAAGAGATATCGATGTTAAGCACAGCGTGGGAAGAAAGAAGAACGTCTCGTGGACAACGTGGTAATTAAGACAGAGCACAGATTAGGAATGTTTTTGTTCAAGATGGGGAAGGAAATCGGGCATGGCATTTCAACAGGATTCATCCCGGCATTTTCCTGGAGGGACTGAGGGATATCACGGAAAACCAAATCTGAATGACCTGCGGAGGGTTTGAACAAACCGTCCTCCTGAATGCGAGTCTGGTTGTGCTAATCATTGCGCCATCTCGTTCGATCATAGAATGGCGTTGGAGCAATTGTTCGGAGTGACAATTGTATGGAGTGACATTTCTATGGAGACGGGTGTAATGTCGGGCAAGCGGCTTTTCACATGTACAGCACTCACATCCAAACCTTCAGATGCCAGACACTCAGATCGGTACCAAACGTTGTATATTGATAGAATATCAGTCGAAACTTCTATATAATTCGTGCCATGTGCTGCCGTCCAGGAGAACATGTGTCAACTATAATAATAAGTAACATCTAACCTACGGAGTACAGGAAAAGCATAACTGTGAGAGCTCATCACGTTGGGCTAGTTGGTAGAGCGTTAGTTCATCGAACAGATGGCCATGGGTTCAAGCCCCGCCTAGAGCCTCCACATTTTTTTTTTAACTGCAGTACGTTGAAAATCGTTGAAATCGCATCATCATCAGAACAGCCTCTGTTAACGGTATACTACGCTAGCAACGGGTTCTACGCAACGCTTGTGACTAGTTTGAAGGACAGTAAAAGGTGCAAACAGGATCAGTACGACACAGGACATGCTAAACAGATACCTAATCCGTAGAAACGTGGATTTCATAGGGTATGAAAGTCGGTCTCGCATACGGGAGCCAGTGTTAATGTTATCGGGCACAACGGCTTGCATTTGTCGTCAATTATCAGGGGTGGACACTGGAGCAACAGCGTAACGTGATATCGTTCGTCGAATCATTGTTTCAGGCGCACCACAGCGATGGGAGCACCATCCCTCGATCAGATCACATTAATCATGGCACGCACCTGCCAAGAAGGTGTGGTCCAAGGCGATGGAGTGCCTCATGGTCTGGACGGCATATTGCTGATGTGGAGTGTTCTTTTAATGGTCCGCAGTATGCTGAGCTGCTCGCGGACCACCTCCACCTGACTTTCCAACACACTGACGGTTTTGCGGTGCTTCAAGATGATAACGCGCCGCTATATCGCTCGATTGGTTCGAAGAACATACGGGAAGGACCAGAGATTGAGATGGCCACACCGGAGCTCAAGCTCTGAAACATCGACCATATCATGGATGTCAAGGAGCGCGCGAGCTTCACACCACGGGCCAGCAGACCACTCTCTGTATACGATTTGGTGTCATTTACGTCTAGAGGAGTACCAGGGACTTTCATGGTGTTTCACTGCACTCCGAAGCGCCACAGGAGGTCGCACACGGTTTTCCATGACATTTACTTTGTCAGCAGTACTAGTCAGACAACACATTGTGAGTACTCACAGATGCCAGACTTTGCAATCTAATAGTCATTCCAAGTAAGAACTGTCATGTTTTATCATGAGCTACTTTAAACCCACTAAAATAGTAAAGAAATAAATAGAGATGACTTAATGGCTCTGGAGTGTGCCACTGACGGTGATCAGTCACTCGGTTGGAGACAATAAGGTTGGCAGCCCTGTTGAAGTTATTTGAGTAGGAGGCTACATGGTGGCACCTCATTTCAGAATCCTTTCTCTCGTCATCATCTGACACCTACATGGCCATACTTTCCCACCTATTATAGTCACCAGCATTTACAAGTGGTTTCAAAATCAGAGTGGTCATATGGGCACAAGTGACACTGAACATTCTAGATGCCCTGAGGAGGTTACGACTCCAGAAAACATCGATGAAATCCATGATATGGTGATGAATGTCAGAAGAGGTAAGGTGTGCGAGATTGGTAGAGCTGTGGGCATCTCGAATGAATGGGTACATAATATTTTGCATAAACATTTGGACATGAGAAAGCTGTGTACAAGATGAGTGTGTGACTGCTCATGCTTGACCAAAGATGGAATCGTGTGAAGTGTTGCAAGGAAGGTTTGCAGCTTCTGAGGAAGAATCTCAAAACTTTAAGTGTCATTTCGTCATTGTGGATGAAACATGGATACATTACTTCCTGAGACCAAAGAACAATCTAAACAATGGGTTACCAATGGAAAATCTGCACCAAAATAGGCGGAAACCGACCATTTGGTCAGAAAGGTTATGGCGGCAGTCTTTTGGGATTTGTGAGGGATCATCCTCATCGACTATCTGGAACAGGGGAAAACTATTACCTGTACATTTTATTCATCGTTATTGGACCATTTGAAAACCGAGCTGGAAGAAAAACACCGGCGATTGGCCCACATAAAGGCCCTTTTCCATCACAACAGTGCACCAGCACACACCTCAGCTGTTGTGGTCGCAAAATTATTGGAAATAGGATTACAACTCGTTTCACATCTCCCCTATTCTCCAGACATGGTTCCCTCGGACTACAATTTCTTCCCCAATTTGGAGAAATGGCTGGCGGGAAGAAGATTTCATTCAAACAAGGAGGTGATTGCAGAAACTATTAGCCATTTTGTAGCCTGGGACAATTCCTATTATTTGGAAATGATCAACAAATCAGAACAGCATTGGACAAAGTGTATAAGTTTAAACAGAGACTATGTCGAAAAATAAAGATGGTTTTCCCGAAACACTCCTTGTATAATTGTGAGAAGCACGGATGCGTCCATTGCAGAAAGCGAACTCTCACTGACTGATAAAACAGTTGGCGCTACTGGTCTTCCCCGCCAGGTAGGAACAGGGTCCTCGAGGTCACTGTGGCTAAACTGTGTGCTATGTAGTGATCTGCAGATCCTCCGTAAAATCGCTGCGGTTCCTTCACACCAGATAGAGGCCTAAGGCTGTGTTTATAGATCGCGGATCTTCCGCAGCTGAGGAATCGCGGCGGTTTGGCAGTGTGTTGTTTCGCATAAGGCAGTGAGGGACCTATTTATAGGCGTGGCTGCGGCGGTGGCCCCTACGCTCTTCCGCTGCGGCGTCAAAATACCAGTGGCTGCTCTTCCAAACCTCAGCTGTCCTGCGGGACGCAGCAGCGTCTGCTTACACGGCGGCTGCTGGAGCTGTTAGGTGCGCGTGGGTGAACCGCTTGCCATATGGCAGTGCTCCCTTTGTATGGCCGCCAGGTGGGAACAAGGGTCTCACGGTGACTTCGGCCACAGAGTAACATACAGAGAAGCAGCACACCCTAAACCACTATCCTACGCTCCCCTCGTAGTTCTGTAAGATGCTAGCAGGTGTCAGGCGGTTCGCTGGCTTAGGGTGCCTCTCGCACGTCAGAGGGTAGCGTGGAGGGGAGGCTGAGGGGAGAGCTCGTGCTGCCTGCCACGAGGCCACGGCTGTGTCCGGCTTGCCGACGTTTGAGGGGAGGTGGTGGTGGGGATAGCCGTTACCTGCCGCCTGCTCTGGCCAATTTAAGGAGCTGCTTCTGACCGCAGCGCCATTATGGGACATCTTACGGAATTGCTGGAAACCCTCCCTCTCTGAGCGTAGGACCGGGCCCTTACGGAGGTTTTCCGTCTGTATGTATTTGTCTGTGCTTCGGCTGAACCGCCTGCTGCATGAGTGACGAGCAGAGACTACGCTAACTCACAGCGGTTGCTCCGCTATGGAGGAACCGCCGTGATTTTGCGGAGGAACCGCCTCTCGCTCACACAACAGGCGCATTAACCATGAGGACCCTGTTTCTACCTGGCAGGGCAACAAAGGGCGCACCGCCAAAAGGTGTGCTGTTCCACTACGCGCACCGAACAGCCCCATAAGCCGCCATGTAAGGTGACGCTGCTGCAGCACTGCACAACGGTGGCGGCTTGGAAGTGTAGCCACAGAAGAAGTGTGGAAGGTGGAGGGGGGGGGGGTTGCACTACCCCAGCCGCACATGTAAATGGGTCCCAAGCAGCCTTATGTGAAACAGTGCACTGCCAAACCGCCGCGATTTCTCCGCCACGGAGGATCCGTGACCTATAAACACAGCCTCAGGTGCTAAATGAGTAACAGTGAGAGTTGTGAGGTACTCACGAAGTAGTGCGCGTTGCAGAAGCGCGCGTGCAGGCACTTGAGCACGGCGTCCTCGGTGAGCGGCCCCGGCAGGTGTATGAGGTCTGCGAGGTCGGCGCGGCCGGGCGGCGCGTGCGGCAGGTGCGGCTGCGGCAGCGGCGGCGGCTGCTGCGGCTGCGACTGCAGGAGCTGGTGCTGCGGCGGCGGCAGCGGCGCCGGCGGCTGCGACTGCGGCTGCGCCGGCGGCTGCGGTTGCGGCGCGTGCGGCGCCACCGACGGGCCCGACACGCCGCCGCCCTTGCGGCCCTTCGCGCCCAGGAGCGCATCTGCAACAGCAACACTCCTGCTCTACTCGCTCCCGCACAGCTACGGTTTCAGCAGTGAAACTACGAGGAGAACATACACTGACAAGTACATGGGCTCGAACAAACATATCTGTATGAACGTTCGCTTACAGGATATCTACGTACACCTCAATGTGCTGGTGGGTGTCGTTTTTATGCAAAACACTGCAATCATGCTCCAGATAGCACTGTAGAAGAATGCTACAGAAATCCTGTCCGAAAACAAAGGAAGTAGATTACAGTACACTTGTTCGCCCATAGCTTGAATGCTGCTCACCGGTGTGGGATCTGTACCAGGTAGGATTGATAGAGGACGTAGAGAAGATCCAACGGAGAGCAGCGCGCTTCGTTACAGGATCATTTGGTAATCGTGAAAGCGTTACGGAGATGATCGATAAACTGCAGGGGAAGACTCTGCAGGAGAGACGCTCTTTCCCTCGGTGCGGGATTTTGTCGAAGTTTAGAGAACACACTTTCACCGAGGAGTCTAGCAGTATATTACTCCCTCCTACGTATATCTCGCGAAGAGACCGTGAGGATAAAATCAGAGAGATTAGAGCCCACACAGATGCATACCGACAATCCTTCTTTCCGCGAACGTGACTGTTATAGGAGGGAAAATCGATAGTGGTACTCAAGGTACCCTCCGCCACACACTGTCAGGTGGCTTGCGGAGTATGGTTGTAGATGTACATGTAGACGCCATACGTAATGCAGATATCTTAACTATAACTTATGCAATAATCATCGTACATGTTCTCTACCGTATTGTCATCAAAAGCCGTGATGATAGCTGCAACTTTAACCTTCTTCTCGGAAGATTGTTGGTATTCACTGCCACTGCTTCCATCGCCTCTTCCCGCACTTACTGTAGCACTACCGCTTGCAATGAGTTGTTCGTCGTTATCATCCCTATTATCATCTTTATGTGTTAGTGTTACAACAGTATTTAACTAACGCTCATATTTCTGTACCACAACAGATACGAGAAAGCACTTCTACACTAATACCATCTTTGCGAAGAAGGGTTCTTCGTAACTTCATCTCAATTAATCGCAATACATTAGCAGGATTGTTTACCAATCGCCACCCCAACTGACTCTTCACCACACAAAAAACGTCACAAAACGCAACTTCGGAGGCACACTGTACCGTCGTTACTGGCGAACCGACAGGTCAAAGTGCAATGTGGCATCGCACACGAAGAGGCCTCTAACGGACGATTGCAGAGTTTTGCAGATGCGGGAGTATCACTAGTGTAATAAGGGACTTTTACATAATCTCTCATACAATTTGGATGTATATGTTTTTGTTCGAGCCCAAGTACTTTCCTTGTGAGTTAGGGACGTGGTTTTTCAAGTTAACACTGGTCAAAACTAGTCGATGATCAGTTGAGATATCTACATTCTGATGTAATGTCATCGGCAGAATCAACTAAAACGGTTCGACGTCTTTCTGTCGATTCTACGGAGCGGAGACAACAACATTGCGGCAACCGAGACAGTGGTAATAACAAAAAGATGCTGCAGAGAGGTTTGGTGTTCACTTGTGTTTAGTCCACCAAACGAATTACACAAGCAGTTGGGTTCAGATTAGTGTGCAGGTAATGTAATTTAACAAGAATGTGACTTATCAGAAGTTATGGCATGAAGAGC
Organism: Locusta migratoria; assembly: GCA_026315105.1. Taxonomy (NCBI): domain Eukaryota; kingdom Metazoa; phylum Arthropoda; class Insecta; order Orthoptera; family Acrididae; genus Locusta; species Locusta migratoria. The sequence goes on along the minus strand of CM048746.1, from coordinate 104,830,605 downwards.
AGTAGGAAGGTTGGAAGCACGTCAGGCACAAAGAGAGGTGGCTGCAGCTATCAGTGTGTTTCAAAGTGTAAATTCCAGGACCTGGACGCGATTTCAGACAACAGGGACTATTAAAAGAAGGCAAGGACAAGGTTGTCCACGAATAACATCGTCAAGTATGGTCGTTATCTCCGGTTAATAGCCCAACGAGACAGGAGAATGAAAGCAACTCAGCTGCAACACACCCTACAGACGTCGACAGAACGTCCAATATCAACACAAACAGCCCAAAATCGGCCTCGGGATTGTGGCCTCCACGCATGGAGGCCCATTAAAACCATTACTCCATTTCGCCCGCAGAAACTGGGCGGACGAACATAAGGATTGGAGTGGGTATTAATTCATAAAATGCAGCAACCAGTTGCTAGTAATTATCTATTTTTGACGATTGGTTTCGGGCGCTTGAGTGCCCATCGTCTGGTCTATTTTAATACTGTAATTTAATATATGTACATGCTAGCAGGAAACTGCATGTTCAGTCAAAAGTATCTGGACACCTGGCTGAGAATGTGGAAATGTTTGTAAATCTATGCGACTTAACTACGCTGGTCAACAATTCCCTAGGCTTATAAGCTACTTAAACTAACGACAACAAGCACATTCATGCCCGAAGGAGAATTTTAACCTCCGACGGCGAGCAGCGGCGCGCTTAGCAGATAGGCGCCTTGGAACGCTCGGCCATTCCACCGCGGCTGGCTGACGCGCTACATTGGTAATGCTAATATTTAATACGGTGTTGGCCCACCCTTAATCTTTATGACGCTTCCATTCCAGCAAGCATACGTTCAATCAGGTGCTGGAAGGTTTTTTGGGGAATGGCAGCTCATTCTTCACGGATCGCTGCACTGAGGAGAGGAATCGATGTGCATTGGTGAGGCAAATCGATGTCGATCGGTAAGGCGTGGCACGAAGTCAACGCTCCAAAATATCCCAAAAGTGCTCTAAAGGATTCAATGTAGATATATACATGTGGCGCCTGTCCCGAAAGAACAGACGTCACTTCTGATCCTGCAGTTGTTATTATTTAATATTCATAGAATATATGACATCAACTGCGATTGGGCAAAGCTGAACATGTGTACCCAGCCGGGATTCGAACCCGGGTCTCCTGCTTTCTAGACATTTGCGCTGACCCCTAAACCACTGGGGACACAGAGATCACCGCACCTGCAAGGACTACCTAAGCACGCCTCCCGTCAGATACAAAATCCCAGCTTCACCCTGCCCACATTACTCAAACTCGCAGTACTCAATCGCATTTGATGTCACATATTCTATGAAGATTCAATGTAGGACTCTGTGGACGACAGTCCATTACAGGGATGTTATTGTGTAACGACTCCGCCACAGGCTGTGCTTTATGAACAGGTGCTCGATCGTGCTGAAAGATGAAATCGCCATCCCCGAATTGCTATTCAACAGTGGGAAGCATGAAGGAGCTGAAAACATCAATGTAGGCCTGTGCTGTGATAGTGCCACACAAAACAACAACAGTGCAGCTCCCTTCCATGAAAAACACGACCTCACCATTATATCACCGCCTGCGAATTATACTGTTGGCACCAAACATGCGTGGCATATGACGTTCACCGGGAATTCGCAATACCCACACTTTGCCATAGGATCGCCGTACTGTGTGTACCGTGATTCGTCACTCCACCCAACGTTTTTCCCCTGTTCAATCGTCCAATGTTTACGCTACTTACACCAAGCGGGGCGTCGTTTGACATTGACCTGCACGATGTGTGGCTTATGGGCAGCCGCTCGTGCACGAAATCCAAGTTTTCTTACCTCCCACCTGTCATAGTACTCTGAATGCATCCTCATGCAGTTAAGAATTCCTGTGTGATCGTCGGATAGAAACCTGCTTACTACACTGTACTTCTGTCTGTCAGCAACATAAGAGGTCGGCCTGTAGGCTTTCGTGCTGTACCTGTCCCTTGTCCCTTCATGTTCCACTTAATTGTCACATCAGAAAGAGTGGACCTAGGTATGTTTATGACACAAGTGTCACCCATTCAGCTGAACGAGTTCGAAGTCCATTTCCGCGGAGCGCTCCATTCTGCTCTCTCACGATGTCTCATGACTACTGAGGTCGCTGATTTGGACTACCTGGCAGCAAAATGCACCTAATATGAAAAACGTATGTTTTTTGGGGTATGAAAAGTCTAGGACAAGACGCCATCTCAAAGATGCCAACCTGACGATAGACTCATAGCAGAACCCCTGTTGCCCAATCCCCGACGATACTCAGGTTTGGGTCGCGGCAACGTCTCCCAGTGCACAATTCGTAGGAACATGGACTCCGTGGGCTAGGGAGTCGGTGAGGGCGCAATTTGTCACCATTCACCACGGATGGAATCTCAAACAATGGTGGAATGTGATGTGGTCGCACGAATCACAATTTCAAAACTGCGACGTGCCGATCGGAGATACCTTGTGTGGCGCAGACTGCAGGAAACGATGCATCCCGCTTGTGCTCCAAGGCAGTAATATCCGTGTTATTGTGTGGTGTGAATTTCACTGGCTGGTATGTTGTTGTTCTGGAAAGGACTCTGAGTAGTCTGCGGTGTGTTGAGGCGCTCGTGGACCATCTCCAGCCGTTTCGGCCTTCACACAACCTGCGGTGTTTACTCTCGATAACGCGCCACACAAGCAAACTACCCCGGAGACCATACTTGAATGATATCGATCATACCTACAATGTCTTGGAACGCAGGGTGCACCTACGAACAGACCAGAACTGGCTGCCGCTCTGAAAACGATTTAGCTTTCAGAGCAGTCCTGGCGAGTTTTAATTTCCACGGCGTCTACATCTCTGTACTATGAAAGCCACCTTATGATGTCTATCGAGGTTACTTCTTCTATATCATAGCCACTGTTTCTTTTCTTGTTACATTCATTAATGGGCTCAACGAAACACAGTTCTAGACGATCCTCCATGTGAGCTCATTTTACCTTCATAAATTTTTTGCGATTTGTAGTGTGACGAAGTAATATTTTTATTGACACATGTAGGTACTTACGCTCTCAGAATTTTATCAGTAAACCAAACTATGATGCATCTGCCACTATAGTTGGAAGAGCATCTCCGAGAAGCTTTCACATTCACTAAACGAACCATTAATGACAAATATTGTTCCTATTTGGTCCTTTCTCATTTCCTATCGCAGTAGGTGCCTCCTTACTGGTACGGGTCCCAGAGAGCTGAGCAAATTTCAACCATCGGTGGGACAGGTGTTTGTAAATTGTTAGTTACCCCCCCCCCCCCCCTCGTGGGTAGACAAAACTTCCTGACGATTTGCGTTTCAAGACGTTATTCCCGTAAAAATGCTCCGAGCTACTGGCAGATAATACGTACCACCACTTCCATTCTTTTTCGGCGATCATGTAGTAATACGATGACGGGTTATTCACTTATTTATGCGTAATAATTTGCAAAGTTTACTTTGAAAATTAACTCCGAACCGCTGCGGATCTTGCTGCATATCGCTACGGTTTTCTGCCGTTTCTACCTTCGTGTATACAACAGCTTCTTACACGATCGTTTGACAGATAAATAAGTTCAACAATTGAGTATATTCAGAAAGAAACCAGTTAGGCAAGACTCGATTCACAAGTTTATGGTAAATAGAAACGAATGTTGAAATTCAAAGGTGCTGTCGATATTACAGTCGGATGCTAAGTCACTTGGAAGAGGTGATAAACCAACTGACATCATACCTAACACAGAAGGTGGTTTAAGCGAAACAGAGAAGAAAAATGGCTAGCAGTAGCAGAACGGAGAATAACCACTTGAATTACATCAAATTTGGAAATGACACAATGACGGAACAAGTGAGATAAGTTCTTCGAAGATAGACGGTACAGAATGACACGGGAAGACGTAATGATTGTATCATAATTAATATAAAAAACAGACACGGGCAAATATACACGACAACAGAGGAAGAACGTTCCAGTAAACATGTTTAAATGTACGTAAACCCAGGGGAATTAAGTGCTCCGGTCATCATTCGCTAGCCTTACAAACTACTTTAATTAAGTTAACGCTATGAATAAAACACGCAAACACACGAGGCAGCAGAGACTGTGGGCGAAACAAGCAACACGCGACGCGGCAGACTCCGTCGCCGCTGCACCTCACTGAAGACAGCTGACTGGGGCCTACAGCACCTTCAGCTGTTCGCGAACTTGACCAACTCCTCCTGCGCCTGCACAAAGAACTCACACATCCTACCCACCCTGTCACCACCCAGTGTAATAATGCGCTGTGCAAACAAGTAGAAGAGCTAAATAATCAACTGGCTTCTACACTAACAGCTGCTGACGGGTCAGTGAACTGTGGTCAAAATAACGAACATAAGACAAACGGCAACGCAAATTCACGCGTTAAAGTTTCCACAAGAAACGATGCTATTCTTCTCATATACAAAAATTCCAAAAATTTGTAAGAATTAAACAATGCAGAACCTAAAAATAAGCAAAGACTTTAAGAATTAAACTATGGTACGAGTACGATGTCTAAATATGTATCTTTCAACTGCACTGTGCACTGGCTACAACTCACTGACAAACACAGAGATCTCAATGTGGCCTTAATGTATAACTCTGGTGTCTGAGCATAGAAACGTGGCGTGCCTACACTTTCACATGTTTTGCACAAGATTTTGATTTGTCCGCTATATTGAAATTAGGCTATTTTGTAGTTAGTACAAGATAAAGAATTGCTTATTACCTCTTGTTTCGAAATTGATGTCAATATGATATTAACAGCTGGTATATGTATAGAATCGAAACGTATTTTCTTCAGTTTCTTATACAGTAATACCTTCTAGCAGCTATGTGGTAGTCAGGCAAGAAACAGAATATGAACAACTTTTACTGGCACGCTCAGACATCTGTAACTCAACATCCAGGTAATATAGAGATGAATGGACAAACATCTCTTTTCAGCTATCCTAGACTACGCCACCAGGTCACATATAAGGTCGACGATATTGTGCACAAAAAAGGGCGGCACTTATTGGACACGTAGTGACAATTTTTCTTAATCCATAGTCGTTATAGCATTTCTTATCGCATCCCTCCGTTAGTCGTTGAACAATCCTCGATGTCGCTTTTAAAATCCATGTCTGACGACATGAATTCAAATACTGTTGGCGAAACTGTAATGTCTTAGGGGGCATCCATTAATTATATTAGGTGATTTTGCCGTTTTTCGATCCCCTCCCCCAACCGCCCAATCTCACGTGAGATTTTTCAAAATGCATATTCGAGTGTAAATACGTTAATCTGCGCTTGATTAGATGGAATTATTAAAAAAATACTTTTGAGACTAGTTAATTCTTGTTTTTAAAACAAGAACTCTTAAAATCACAGAAAAAATCTAACAATAAATACTTAAATAAAGGAACTACTAACATTCGTACAACAATATTCATTCAAATTCAGTCCACGGTACGCATGTGTGGACCCAAGAGTCACTACTGAAATCAACATGTCCATATGATTTCCAATAAAATCGTCTGCTTCTTCATCCTCGCTCTGACCCCAGCAATTGTTGATCGACCGACTAGGAACTTAAAATACGGAGAACGCATCGATTTACCAATCCCAACATACATCTAAAATTTGATTTGATCCATTAGAAATAGTCGATGAAAATCTTTCGGTTTTCTGTTTATATTTTGCAGTTCGTGTTTCAAGAAATGGTTCTCATTTACAAGTGCATTTCTTTTGTGCCATGCCATTTATTCATGTTTTCTGCTTGCCAGATACTGCACTGTGCTGTTGCTCTCACTTTATTGCCTAAACCAATGTATAATTTTGGAATATTGATCTATCTTTATTGATCTTTGTGTGAAAATATCGTTCATAACATAAAAAGTGCGCATTGTATTATATGTTGCAGTAAAGACAACAATACGGCACCTCAAATGCGGAAAATACCATAAATAAATGGCATATCACACAGATAATGCACTTCCAAGTGGAAACCTGTTCTCAAAATGTATCGGGTAAAAAATAAATAATACAAAATCTTGACTTGTAGAAAAATTATTTCATAAGAAAACTATCAAATTATATTTTAAATAGCAAGTCTGTAATACTTTTATTCATTTTATATTCGATATGGCCTGCAGCGTAGTACAGGTGAGCAAGTAACATAATAACACCAGTTAACCGTTCGCCTCCGTAGCTCAGCGGTAGCGTCGCTCATTACCACGCAGGGGGCCCGGGTTCGATTCCCGGCAGGAGACTGGGCGTTGTGTGTTGTCCTAATCATCATCATCTCATCATCATTGGCACGTAAGTCGCCCACGCAGCGTCAAATAAAAAGACTTACACTAAGGTGGCCGAACAAACCCGCAAGGTTTCTCCCGGCCACAAAAGCCACACGCTCATTTTTACCAGTTAACCAAATCGCTGCTATGTAATATTATTTAACACGACCGCCCCATTTCTGCTTAAACTGCCATTATCAAGTGACGTACGATACAAAGTGGGGGTGGCATTTAGAGTGAACAATTTATTATGTTCTAGTATAATATTACAGTATAGAGCTTAACATTCACTTACGTATATGTCTAGATGGTCCGACATACATAGTATACAGACGCTTTAGATGTCCTAACTGAAAATTTGTTGGCAATTTTAAACCTGATGAGATATTTTGATAGTTGTAGGCCGATGTCGTATGTTTACAAAGAATGTTAACGTCATGTTATTAGGATGTGTAATCTTTGGTTGTATTTTAAGTGTGTGCTAAGAATTTTTATGTGCTAATAACATGGACACATTTTTGTTTCTTTATTTTATACACATAGTAATTTTGCCTTAAATTATGAAAATCGAATACAAAAATTAACGAAAAAACATACAAAATTACTTGTGTGTATAAAATAAAAAACGAAAATGCGTCCACGTTATTAGCACATAGAAATTCTTAGCAACACTTAAAATACTTCCAAAGATTACACAAGTGCTAATAACAGACATATGACTTTTACATGCGATATCGCATCGCATCACATCGCAAATACCAAATCAGGATTAAAATTATTAACAAATTTTGACAGTTAATATACAGACGCCTTAGATGTTCTATGTATGTCAGATTAGAATTATACGTAAGTTACTGTTAAGCTCTGTATTGTAATATCATACTACAAGATTAATTTAACCTAAATGCCACCCCACTTCATATCGCAGGTCACTTGATAATGGGAGTTGAAGCCGAAACGGGACCGTGGAGTTAAAATAAATTATATTATATAACAGCGATTTGGTTAATTAATGATTATTACTTTTGTTCATGATCTTTTAGGAATGAAAATACAGAAGATGTGGAAGAGTATGAGAGATTTATTTCAAATATGTCTCCGTATTTACGGAATGTGCGATATTAACTGCGAATGGGAAAAATTGAAAATGTGTACCCAGCTGCGATCTGAACCCGGGTCTCCTGCTTTTTAGGCAGCTGCGCTGAGCTCTACACCACTGGGGACACAGCGATCACCACACCTGCACGATCTATGCCTTCCGTCAGATACAAATTCTCAACTTTACCCCTGCTCAGTAGAGCTCAAATTCGTAGTTATTTTAAACTATTTCTCGTAAGAATAAGGGCCTAGCAGTACCGCTGCACCGAAGAAAGGATCGTTGCCCGTCATAGACATTTATATAAGTTACATAAGTTATATAATGTGGCGTCTGTTCTTGCAGACATATCGAAGGAAAAAACAATGACATCGATTTTTTTTTATTTAAACCTGAAAATCGGTATTCGAACCGCTCCAATCGTTAACTCGTAATTTAAAAAAAATACGTTTAAATCGTAATGGTTGTAACCTCTGAGTAAATCACTTTATTCCGAAGGGGGAATTCCGCCTAGTAAATTATCATCATGTGCTTGCCTGCTCTGAACGGGTGCACATCATGAATGTGTCAGTATGGTGGGAGAGGGATATACAGTGGAGGGAACGAAGAAGCAGGATCTGCATTCATTTCAGGTTCACAAGAAGAAGAAGAAGAAGAAGAAGAAGCAATAGGTTTTACACTCATTACGTTTACATGGAACACATCTTCCGGAAGACGAAAACTGAGTTTCGTAAACCGTTCTTCGCTATCGTGTTTGCATGTTATAGCCTGACCCACTCAGTATGGCGGCCATACACCTGATTCAGTTCCTGATTGAAGTCAGCACTGTAGGTATTTTTCTTTATTTAAATACTAGCTGTAAACCAAGCGTTGCCCAGGTGTTATTTATCCTCTCGTAGTCCACATCCCCTCCCCCCCTCTCTGCATCCACCTCTTTCTCTCCCATCTCTCTGTTCGTTTCCACCTTTCCTTCTCTCAGCAACGTTTTCTGGAAGGTACCCTCTGTCATGTACCATACAAGCATTTATGTACCCAGTTATCTTCCTCTTCGTTTGAAGGTCGTGTGTGCAAAAATCCATAAAAATTGGAGCACAACTATACACCCTCCACCATGCACAGAACGAAATTTTATGCAAAGAGTGCCATTCCTCTTGTTTTTAAGGTAGTGTGTGCAAAATTCCATCAATATCGGAACAAAACTATCGATTTCTATGCAATAGAAACGCAGGGTCACACTGAAAAGCAAACTTTGTTGTTCTAAAATATTCCAATTTTACTTCATACAGTCCTTGTTCTGTGAATAACGAAAGACAAGTATCTGTGATATCGGTCGAGCCGTTCTCAAGTTATGGCGCGACCAGGCATTTAGCGATCCATTTTTTACGTTGCCTCCCCCATGTACCGTATGAAACTTTAGGCAGACCTTCCTCTTGTTTTGAAGGTCAAGCGTGCAAAATATCGTGAAGATCGAAATGAAACTGTAGATTTCGTGAGTCTTTGGGAGAAGTATGCTCCGCCATGTACCTATCACAAAATACTTTCTTAGCTGACGTTTTGTACGTGTGAACTACAATCCTACCAAATTTCAGCTTCATAGGTGAAGTAGTTTTCGAGATTTCGTGTTTAGTCAGTGAGTGAGTGTCGTTTCGTTTTTATATAGATAGAGATCAAGAAAACAAATTGCTTAATTTTGGATGGAAGATAGTCGCAGACAAAAATAAATAGTAACTTGCAAATCTGTAATGCTAACTTTACTTGATACAAGGTCATGCCTGATACGACAGTTTTATGGCATCTACAGCGAAACTATTGTGAGCGGTCAGTTACAAAACGCTTCATAAACGTCCGAAATTACATGCAAACTTTGTTGCAGGTCCCTAACTACTCCCATTTTCCAATAATTGACGCATGTGGGTATTGTCACAAGATGGCCTCTCATTATTTATGAGGTCATATCTCCTGAGCTGTGTCGCGCTCTTCTGTTTTTGGGTAAGGAACCTTCTTAGGCGTACGGTGAACAGTTCACCAAAGTTTCATTGCAATCGAATGAATGGTTTTAGAATACCTAAAGGATATACAGACAAACATTCATTTAAATAAATAAATAGATTCATTGCTTACTATAATGCTTATACTTCTCTTTCACTGCATAAAATGTCACTTTGTACAAACAAGCTGAAAAAACTTAAATAGAAAACACGTTTCAAAAACGGTTGCGTTTACATGGGCACGAAAATTGATTGTGGAACTGGAAAACCGCTTTACAGAAGTAGATTTCCAGAATCGATTTTGGAGTGTTTACATGGCCAACCGAAAACGAATTTGTCAAATAGGTTTCCGAATTCCTGTTTTAGGAGCCCATGTAAATGGGGCGAATAACAACGAACCAGTCAATTAATAATAACAATATCAAATCAAATGTTCAAATGCTTGTATAGCTTATGGGACTTAACTACGGGGTCATCAGTCCCTAAACTTACAAACTACTTATGAACTAGCTAAACCTAAGGACGGCACAAATATCCATGCCCAAGGAGGGATTCGAACCCCCGACCGTAGTGGCCGTGCAGACCGTGACTGGAGCGCCTCAGTCCCCTCGGCCACCGCGGCCGGCAATAATAATATCGTGTGGCACATTGGCCAGGTGCAAGTCTTTCGATTGGACGCCACTTCGGCGACTTGCGTGTCCCTAGCCTACCCCAGTTATCCAACTTGGGAAAGGGGACCTACAGCTTAACGTGGAATCCGAACCACTTGTCTTTTCTGGCGACTCTTCGCATTGTTGAGAGGTGAAGGATGGGTTAAAGCGCAGACTGAAAAAATCCGAGTTCCGATGGGATTCAACTCGTGGAACACCAAGATAACCAAAGCAGTCGAGCTCTGACCGTTAACATCAGTGGAAGCATAGGCGTATGTTTCCAAGACCGGGACAATAAGTTGCCCCAAAATTACTGCAGACGGCGACCCCTCCCCTTTGAACGGCTCTTATCTCGTTTTGGGTCAACGGTGTCAGCAACGTGGGGAACAAGTGTTGTTTGCAGAGGAGGATCCGCTGCGGCTGGGGGGCGTGCCAGGTGGTCAGGTGTCAGGCCGACGACCCGCGCTGCAGGCGCCACGCAGGGCGGCACGTGGCCTCGTGGGAATGTGCCAGTCCAGGCCCAGGCCGCGCATTTAAACCTGCCGCAGTCCTCCACAGCGCGCTGCCTCTGGCCCCTCACTTCCCGCACTCGTCCCACAACAACACATTCCCAAAGCAGTGTTACCGGCACGGCGCTGTCTGCACGAGAACACATCGACGAAGAGTCGGGCCTAACATTCCTGAGCCGTGAGCTTCTTCTGTTCGAAATCCGCCCCCCCCCCCCCCCCGATTTGTGTTTGTTTCTCCTCCTAACTGTGGTGGCGCTACCTCCGTTGGTGTTTCCGTCGGCCGCAGGGACGCGACGGCCGAGTGAGTGGGTCTGTGACAGCCGATGCGGACGCTCGGACCGGGTCCGTCAACGTTCTCCGCTCGCGTTTTTCGCCGAGCTGGTTTTGTGACTGGCGTCGCCGGCTGTTTTCTGCTTTGGAGTTTAGTTTGACTTCGCTGTTGCGTTAGTTACGTGGTTTGCAATGTCTCGCCCACCATGAGAGGACGATCTTGAATTGGTATATTGAGGGTAAAGGTAAAGCAGTCAACAATCCGAAGATTGGTTTGAACACCACAGTGCTTTACTAGGCATGGTCCTGTTTGGAGGGTGGTATGCCATTGCCTTCCTCCGACCTTCGAACTGACTTACCCAGTAAGTTACAGGGGGACCTACAGTTTAACGTGGGTTCCGAACAACGGTGCTATTCGGTATTTTTCATATTGAGGGTAACGAGCGGAATTTATTTGGCGTTTTGCCCTCCTGCGGCTTGGTTGCCACCCCCATGAGTAGCCGGAACTTAGGGTTTGGCTCTTTTCCCTCTCGTCGTCCTTGCTGCCGTTTGCGAGTTGTAGTTTGCAGCCTTCTGTTCGTGTCTTTTCTGAGTGGTCTGGTGACTATCCATACATGTGGCAGTGACGCTAGCCCGCGGCCTTTGAGGAAGGTTTTTTTTTTTTTTTTTTTTTTTTGCCGGTCGCGGTGGCCTGGGGGACTGAGGCGCTCTAGTCACGGCCACCACGGCCACTACGGTCGGGGGTTCGAATCCCCCCTCAGGCATGGATGATATTTGTGCCGTCCTTATAGTTAGTTCATAAGTAGCTTGTACGCTTAGGAACTGATGACCCCGTAGTTAAGTACCATAAGCTATACAAACATTTGAACAATTAACTGTTTTTAGCCTCGTCCCCTATATCAGGTCCTCTCCCTATAAAGGTGTTCATGTGTTATTATTATTGATTTAGAGATTGTTGTATCACTGTTTAGCAAAATAGTAGCAGAAGCTTTACTTGATGTGCGCAACGTGCTCTGGCCAGTATTGAAAGGGCACTGTTCAATTACGCTATTGACGTTGATGCTTGTATACTGTCTACATCATCTCGTTTGGGCAACGTATTGTGTAAAATGGTATCGTTATTGTGAAGCTTCAAAATTGATTTGAGCCATATGCCTACGAAAGGAAATTCCTAAATAGCATCCGAAAAGAGCATTGCTAATAATATATCTAGAGTTATTGCCTTTCCTTCTTTTGAGCGCCAGCTGATGTTTAGTGTAACTCGTCGAGTTGAAACGGCCATTTATGTAAAGGTCTAAGCCTTCTGGCCAGTACTTAAAGGGCGTTGTTCAATTACTCTGTTGGTGGTTTGGGTACAATCGTATATTAACCCAAAGGGGTACCTTAATATCTCTAAATCTACATCCACACTCCGCAAGCCACCCGACGGTGTGTGGCGAAGGGTACCTTGAGTACCACTATCTGTTCTCCCTCCTATTGCAGTCACGTATTGTTCGCGGAAAGAAAGATTGTCGGTATGCAACTGTGTGGGCTCTAATCTCTCTGATTTTATCTTCATGATCTCTTCGCGAGACATACGTAGGAGGGAGCAATAAACTGCTAGACTCCACGGTAAAGGTATATTCTCGAAACTTCGACAAAAGCCCGTACCGAGGGAAAGAGCGTCTCTTCTGCAGAATCTTCCACTGGAGTTTATCGACCATCTCCGTAACGCTTTCACGATTACCAAATGATCTTGTAACGAAGCGCGCTGCTCTCCGTCGGATCTTTTCTACTCCCTCTATCAACCCCACCTGGTACGGATCCCACACCGATGAGCAGTATTCTAGCTGTGGGCGAACAAGTGTACTGTAACCTACTTCCTTTGTTTTCGGACTGCATTTCCTTAGGATTCTTCCAATGAATCTAATTCTGGCATCTGCTTTATCGACGATTAATTTTATACGGTCGTTCCATTTTAAATCACTCCAAATACCTACTCTCAGATAATTTATGGAATTAACTGCTTCCAGTTGGTGACCTGCTATAGTGTAGCTAAATCATATAGGATCTTTCTTTCTATGTATTCGCAGCACTCTACACTTGTCTACATTGAGATTCAATTGCCATTCCCTGCACCATGCGTCAATTCGATGCAGATCCTCCTGCATTTCAATACAATTTTCCATTGTTACAACTTCTCTATATACTACACCATCATCTGCAAAAAGCCGCAGTGAACTTCCGATGTTATCCGCAAGGTCAGTTATATATATCGCGAACAGCAACGGACCCACGACACTCCCCTGTGGCACACCTGATATCACTCGTTCTCCTCAATACAATCACACAATTGGCCTGACAGACCATATGCTCTTACTTTGTTCATTAAACGTCTGTGGGGAACTGTATCAAACGCCATGCGATAGTCAAGAAACACAGCAGCTACCTGAGAAGCATGTCTACGGCCCTCTGAGTCTCGTGGACGAATAGCGCGAGCTGGGTTTCACACGATCGCCTTTTTCGAAACCCATGCTGATTCCTACAGAGCAGATTACTAGTTTCCAGAAGTGTCATACTTGAACATAATACAAGTTCCAAAATTCTACAACTGACCCACGTTAGACATCTGTTCGACGTTCCTTCTTAAAAAGGTGGATGACCTGCGCCATTTTCCAATCTTTCGGAACGCTACGCTCTTCTAGAGACCTACGGTACACCACTGCCAGAAGGGGGCAAGTTCCTACGCGTACTCTATGTAAAAACGAACTGGTATCCCATCTGGTCCTGTTGCTTTTCTTCTTTTGAGGAATTTTAATTGTTTTTCTATCCCTCTGTCAATTATTTCGACATCTGCCATTTTGTAATCTGTGCGGCTATCTAGAGAAGGAACTACAGTGCAATCTTCCTCTGTGAAACAGCTTTGAAAAAAGTCATTTAGTAATTCAGCCTTTAGAGTGTCATCCTCTGTTTCAATGCCATTTTCGTCACAGAGTGTCTGGAGATTTTGTTTTGATCTATCTACCGCTTTGACATTAGACCAAAATTTCTTAGGATTGTCAACCAAGTCAGTACATTGAACTTTACTTTCGAACTCGTTGAACGCCTCTTGCATAGCCCTCCTCACGCTACATGTCGCTTCGTTTAATTTTTGTTTGTCTGCAAGGCTTTGGCTATGTTTGTTTGCAGTGAAGTTCCCTTTGCTTCCGTAGCAGTTTTCTAATTCGGTTGTTGTACCAAGATGGCTTCTTTCCATCTCTTGCGATGGCTTTGAACTTTGACCACTGTTCCTCAACACTATCTGTACTTGAGCCAAGTACCTTTAAATCCGCTTTTTGTCTCTTTTTTCGAACAGAAGAATCTTCCTACATTTTTAATACTTCTATTTATGAGTGAAATTATCGATGCTGTAACCGCTTTACGATCGCTGACTCCCTGTTCTGCGTTAACTGTTTCGAATAGTTCGGGTCTGTTAGTCACCAGAAGGTCTAATATGTTGTCGCCACGAGTCGGTTCTGTGTTTAACTGCTCACGGTAATTTTCAGATAATGCACTCAAAACAATTTCACTGGGTTCGTTGTCCTTGTCACCCGTCATAAACGTTTGCGTCTCCCACTCTGTATCCGGTAAATTAATGTCTCCTCCCAAAACTATAACATGATCGGGAAATCTACGCGAAATATTTTCCAAATTTTCCTTCAGGTGTTCTGCCACAACAGCTGCTTAGCCAGGAGGCCTATAAAAACATCCAATTACCATGTTCGAGCCTGCTTTAACCGTGACCTTCACCCAAATTATTTCACACTTTGTATCTCCGTCTATTTCCTTCGATACTAGTGCACTTTTTATCGCTATAAACATGCCTCCCCCTTCACTATGGAGTCTATCTCTGCGGTATACATTCCAGTCTGCGTTTACAATCTCATTACTGTTTACATCTGGTTTCAGCCAACTTTACGTCCCTAGTACTATGTGGGCATTGTGGCCGTTTATTAATGAGAGCAGTTCTGGGACCTTTCTATAGACGCTCCTGCAGTTAACTACTACTACATTGATCTTTTCATTCCCTGTTTTGTTCTGCCTACTGCTACCTTCCTGCGTGTAGCGCACGCCTGACCTATTCAGGGGAACCCTACATTTCTCTACCCAATAGTGGAGGTCGAGAAATTTGTACCCTAGATCTCCGCAGAATCGTCGGAGCCTCTGGTTTAAGCCTTTCACTCGGCTCCAAACCCGATGACCGCGATCGGTTCTGGGAACGACAGTACAAATAGTTAGATTTCACCCCGCGAGCGAGGCTTTCAGCCTTCACCAATTCCGCCAGCCGCCTGTATGAACTGAGGATGACCTCTGAACCCAGCCGGCAGGAGTCATTGGTACCGACATGAGCAACAATTTCCAGTCGGGTGCACCCAGTGCTCTCTATCGCCACCGGATTGGCCTCCTCCACATCTCGGATGAGACCCCCCGGCAAGCAAACAGAGTGCACACTCGTCTTCTTCCCCGACCTTTCCGCTACCTCCCTAAGGGGCTCCATCACCCGCCTAAGATTGGAGCTCCGAATCACTAATATACCCCCCCCCCCCCCCAATGTGTCTGCTCGGACCCTGCTGAAGGAGCGGCCACATGTCCACTCACAGGCAAAGCGGGCGACGCCGCACGGCCAGCCTCCACATTGACCTTTCGCTCCGAGGAACGCGAACGCCGTTGAACCCGCCACACCCCTTGAGGAGAGGGTCCGGCACGCGCGAAGATGTCCCGGCAGCAGGGACCGTGGGTGAAGCATGCAACACCTGTGTCCCATGCGACGCACCAAATACGCGAGAATAAACTATTAAAACAGTAGCACAAACGAAATCTGCCACGTACGCGGGAATAAACCTCTTAAAACAGAAGTACTAACGAAAATAAAGAACTAGACTGGCAAATTAAATCTGACACAAATTAAATTAAGATACTTAGCGCTGTTTACTATGTGGCATTGATAACAGCTGGCACTGGACTGACTGATAACTAGCTGTAGTAACGGTCTCTGACTTGTTTTGAAATACACCAGTCACAGACGAAGACTTTACGCAACGGTATTTGTCAAATATGCGAGAATAAACTATTAAAACAGAAGCACAAACGAAATTTGCCAAGTACGCGGAAATAAACCTCTTAAAACAGAAGTAATAACGAAAATGAAGAACTAGACTGCCAAATTAAATTTGACACAAATAAAATTAAGATACTTAGCGCTATTTACGATGTGTTACTGCCTTTTAATTGTCTAGTTTTGGCCAAAGGTTTTTAAAGGTATTTTTAGTCTGAAAATTTCCTAATTTAAGCTGCGCCATATGTGTCAAAAAATGGCCCATTAGTTTAATCTATCTGGGGTTACTGTGTGCATCTTTCGGGCCAGTACACTGTAGCAGTCTTGTTTATTACAAATGGTAATTTATGTTATGTGGCGAGGTTTCATTCTAAATTGCACAGTGTGCTCTGGCCATTGTTTAAGAGGCACGGTTCAATTACACTGCTGGTGTTTGTATACTTGCCTAAGCAAAGCCTGTAGCGCCCACTGTTAATTATATCTAGTGTTACTGCCTTTGTTATTCCTTCCTCTATCTTTCTTTCAAAAATGGCATTCTTGTTGTAATATATATTTTTTAAATCTCACCTGTTATTTTGTAAGGGCAAATGATTGCTCCCTGCTTCCTTTAAATTTAATCTCCTGATTGTATTGTGCTGAGCATCTGTATGTTTACCTATTCGTGCCAACTGTTATCTGATGTTAAGCGTAATGTTAAATTTTGCCCTTACTAATAAATTACATTGTTTTGTTGCTGTGATGAAAATATGCATCACTGATACCCTCCTTTGCCCAGTATCCGTGTTATTAAAGGGATTAAAATCCGGTTTTCAATTCCTTTGACGAAGAGATCGTTATACACGAATCAGAATCTCTGATCTTACGAAACTCGGCCGTTCATAAGAACACTGGACCGTGCAGGCTCGATTTATGTGTTGGCACCAGTTGCCTCGTTGCAACAGCCGTATCGATATCTCTTCGTTACTACACCGCGGGTGGCGTGGCTATTTTTCGTTTGTCTGATGTCTTGCGGCCGGCGCTAGTTGTCCCAATGCCTTCAGAAAAGAAAGTTTTCGGCTGGGCAACGAGCCATGTATGTACCGCGTCCTTCACTTCTTAATTCGAGGTGAATCTGCGGCCCCTTAATGCCTCTATGAGTGGACCACACCAATCAGAAGCAGCCAGATCAGTACTATATGGAGGATGAACTGCAAACCTGTCTTCTGGGGAATTTCAGCAGTGTGGGCAGCTGTACGTGGACGGGAATTGTCGTGCAACAACATAACACCTTTCGACGGCAGTTCTCTGCTTTTGCTTCGAATTGCTTGTGAATCATTTCGCAGAGCAGAACCATGACTAATTTTCAGACGATGTGCCACTTCACCAATGGTCACTGGTGTCACGTGCCGGAGCAGTGTTGTCATCATTTGTGGCCGTCGACGGTCGCCTAGCTCCTTACTCATGCTTTTTCACTTGCGCGAACGTTTTTTAATTTTTCCATCCATTAGCAGACACTCCGCTGACACTATTTCTATATTGCCGTGACAGTCTTTGATGGATTTTGGTCCTTGAAACATCTTCCAACGACTGGTCCTTGTTCTTCTTTGGTTCAATATTATAATGGAGAGGCCATGAATTATGTGCAACAAAAAGAAGACCATTGGAGGACTTAAGATCAAACTTTCACAGCATTACAACACCATAACAATGAAATAAACTAGGATATAATTCAGCATGAACAGTGTAACAAATGTTCTAGCTACATTACGGATAATTTCTGACTTACCCTCGTATTTCGTGAAAACATACATCATTTAAATGGAATAATTCCTACTTACATTAACAGGCTAAAAGTAAGGTAAATTAAATGTCAGTGAAGTTTCTTGTGTGACACTAGTGCTAGTCGATTCACAGTATGATGCCTCGTAAACGATCCGACAGCTACACACTAAACAACAAAAATGTACAAATGTTTGAAACGCTTATGGGGCTTAACTGCGGAGTCATCAGTCCTTAAACTTACAAACTATCCTATACTAAAGACGGCACAAACATCCATGCCCGAGGGGGGATTCGAACCCCCGACGGGGAACGGCCTCGCGCATCGCAGCATAGCGCCTCAATGCTCTCGGCCACTCCGCCGCGGCACTCTAAACAACACGAATGCATACACTAGTGATGTGGAAATGTTTGTATAGCCTATGGGACTTAACTACGGGGTCATCAGTCCCTAAACTTAGAAACTACTTAGGGACGGCACAAATATCCATGCCCGAGGGGGGATTCGTACCCCCGACCTTAGTGGCCGTGCAGACCGTGACTGGAGCGCCTCAGTCCCCTCGGCCACCGCGGCCGGCTACTAGTGATGTGGATTTTGTCCAGTAAGGTGACAACTGACCATTACACATTGCGTTAAAAATGACTACCGGCGCCTCGCAGGAACGGCCGTGCGCTCTAAGGTGCCTTCCTGAGGAGTGCGTGATTCCCGTAGGAGGTTCGAGTCCTCACTCGGGCATGGCTCTATGTGCATTGTCCTGTGCGTAAGTTAGTACGTTGTAAATCTAGGGTCAGATGATCACTGCAGTTTGGTCCCCTAGCTTTACAAACATTTGAAGTTTTGACCACTGGCAGCGGCCATTCGCAGTTCCAGTCTGGTATATCTTTGTACACAGCTTTCCCCACAGACAAAAGTCTACAGATCCCAAATCCGAGATGGGCCGGACAAGGTACAGGTCCACTTCTCCCAACCCAACGATCTGGAAATAATTCATGAATACATGCTCTCTCTCTGGCTTGGACAACCATCATGTTGCTACCACAGGTTCCTCCTAGTCACCAGACGAACGTATTCCATAAACCGAGGAATGCCCGTTCAAAAGTATCGTCTATGAAAAATGGGGGGAGGGGGTTTCTAGGTAATTAACAAAAACTGTGTAAAAAAAAAACCACCGTGCTATACTAAAAATTGGATCGCGATACACCTCGGGCGGGACCTGGATTAGTGACAGTGAGTTGTCTTCACCGGAGAGTGAAAGTTTTGTCTACGCCTGATGGTAGTTGGGAAGTGGTTGAAGGCGTCTATGTAGTACTGTACGTCTTAAGCTTATAGGATTGGTCGGTAATTTTTAGGTCAGTATCATGTACTGACGTCGGACGCCTCTCATCACTACTGAGAGTAATGTGGAAATTGTGCGGGTCCGAAACAGAAAACTCAACCTATTGTTCAGCCCTACATATAGATGTTCGACTGTGAAATCGTTTTGTCGATAATATGTCAGCAGCACACCAAGCTAACCTCATGAACTTTATCCACAGGAAGATATGAAGGAATTAAATCGTTTGCAGTATCTGGTGCTATTAATCCAGCGGAATATACTTAAGACCAATTGAAACTTACAATAGTCGCTCTAGAACACCTCTCACTCTAGTGAGCTACATCTACATCTGATACTCTGCAAATCACATTTAAGTGCCTGGCAGAGAACCACGCAGAAAAGTGGAGAAGTCTTAGTACACTCTGTTCCATCACGTGTACAGCATGCCAAGGATTGTAGCATGTTACGGTTCAAGATGGAACAGCACTACATTAAACTTCACCCAGCAGCAGATGGAGATTACAAACACGTACTGATAAAGCATTGAATATGGAACAACTATAAAATGTGAAGGAATAATCTTACAAAGAAGACAATATGGCTTTCCGATTCTTATATTTTCCTTGTATTTATAACATGTGAAGTTCAGAACTAAAATAGCAATAAGCCAAAACGATTCGAAGGAACTCGAAAATTCTCGAGAAAATGGACTTTGGAAGTTTTTGAAGATTTTTAAATGAAAAAGAATTTCCGACGGTCGCCATGGATCATTGGTAGTGTCAATCAAGAATAGTTATTGTCTATCGTTCAAATTCAGCGTTTCCTTTTTTTTTATTTATTTACTTATTTATTTACTTATTTATTTTTTTTCTCGTGTTTTTTTTTCCAATACCTACACCATTTAAATTTATGTTCAAATGTTTGTATAGCTTATGGGACTTAATTACGGGGTCATCAGTCCCTAAACTTACAAACTACTTATGAACTAGCTAATACTAAGCACGGAACAAATACCCATGCCCGAGGGGGGATTCGGACCCCTGACCGTAGTGGCCTTGCAGACTGACTGGTCCGCCGCAGTCCCCTCGGCCACCGCGGCCGGTTTTAAATTTATAATACATTTAATACATGGCAATAAATACATGAAATAGTAATTGTTGATGGAAAAATGCTAGTGTTTTGTTTATTCTTAATTCCCATATTCAATTAAGGGTTGTTAAAATGGTGGTTACAGTGAAAAAAAATTACAGATGTTTTTAACAGTACTCACTTCACTCTTAACTATCGATATCTGTCTTTGCTTTTTTACTTTTGAAAAGATTTTCAGTATTTCTCCATAATCAATCACTACAGATCGCCACCTTCCTGTGATGTTAGGTAATAGAAACAATAATGACCGTATCTTTTTCCTGTTCAAATTGTGAAATGAAGATAAGTGATACTACTTCTTAGATGCATTAATTTATCTTGCAAATTGTGAGTATTTGTTCAATATTGAGTTGGCTACTGGGTCTTTACGAGTCTTTTTTTTTTTTTTTTTTTTTTTTTTTTTTTTTTTTTTTTTTTCTCCATTAGAATTTTTTCTGAATTTCACTCGCTTCCGACTGTAACAGTAATTTTAATCACTTTTATAGTGCGAAACTAACACGTTTTGGAATGGATGAAAATTCAATGGCCGGCCGCGGTGGCCGAGCGTTCTGCGCCGCAACAGTCACGGTCTGCACGGCCACTACGGTCGGGGGTTCGAATCCCCCCTCGGTATGGATATTTGTGCCGTCCTTAGTATTAGGTAATTCATAGGTAGTTTGTAAGTTTAGGAACAGATGACCCCGTAGTTAAGTCCCGTAAGCTCGACAAACATTTGAACATTTTTGAAATTCAATAAACAGAATCCGAACAAGACCGTGTTAAGGTTGTTAGAGGAGTGCTATAAATGGAAGTGGACAAATGTGATGAATATCGACAGCAACCTGAGGAACATTTTCAGGAACGCACCGTGGGAAAATCAGCATTCGCGAAGGGTGACCCGGGATGTATCCAGTAATAAAGTAAACGGTACTTTTTATCGTATCGTAAATTCAGAATGTGCAGGCATCGCTACCGCAAGCGGGTCGGGACCAGAACTGCGAACGTAGCTGGGTAGTGAGGAGTGAGGTGGCGATTTGACAGGGCTCCTTCAGGAGAGGAGGGGCCGGCAGTTAAAATCGCATTTGGAGCCTGGGAACCGGTTGGGCAGCGCGTCGTTAGCGCCGCTGGAGACGCCGGCTCCACGGCGGTAGGCGGCAGAGGCACACGCCCCACAGCGGCCGGCTCCGTTTCCGCCAGCCTCCAACCAGGAAGACACCACACTGGGCAGTATCAATACCAAAGAGCACATGCTCCAGGGAAGATCCTCAGCGCAGAACAACGTTCTCTGAGTAAGTTCTTAATTTCGTATGAAGAAAAACGTCGAAGCATATGCTCTGAGCAGGACGTTCATTCTCGCTACCTGCCCTCCTCCTTGACTAAGTTCTCCGTGTGTCATGTCCGACACAGATCAGCTGTTCAATCGTGTATTTCTTTAAAAACTTACACGAAGTGATGAGTGCTATCGACAAGGGTTCGCAATCGATTCCGAATTTCTCTTGATTTCCAGAAGGCTTTTAACACCGTACCTCACAAACGGCTTTTAATCAAATTGCGTGGTTATGGTATATCGCCCCAAATTTGCGACTCGATAGGGGATTTCCAGTCAGAGAGGACACAATTCGTAGTTCAAATGTTCAAATGTTTGTATAGCTTATGGGACTTAACACGAGGTCATCAGTCTCTAAACTTACAAACTACTTATGAACTAATACTAAGGACGGCACAAATATCCATGCCCGAGGGGGGATTCGAACCCCCAACAGTAATGGCCGTGCAGATCGTGACTGAAGCGCCTTAGTCCCCTCGGCCTCCGCGGCCGGCCAGTTCGTAGTAATCGATGGTAAAGCATCGACTAAAACAGAGGTGATATCGGGCGTTGCACGAGGTAGTATTATTGGCCCTCTCCTGTTCCTTATTTACATAAATGATTTGGGAGAAAATCTAAGTAGCTCTCTTAGGTTGTTTGCAGATGACGCCGTCGTTCACCGTCTAGTAAAATCATCTGAAGATCAAAACCGACTGCAGAACGATCTGAATAAGATATCACTATGGTGTAAAAATTCGCAATTGACTCTAAATGACGAGAAGTGTGAAGTTGTACACGAGTACAAAAAGAAATCCGTTAAACTTTGTTTACAAGATATATCAATCAAAAGTGAAGGCCGCAAACTCCACAAAATACCTAGGAATTACTATTACTTCAGACTTAAACTGGAAAGAACACGCAGATTATGTCGTGGGAAAGGCGAACCAGAGACTTCGTTTTATTGGCAGTACCCTTAAAAGATACAACGGAACTACTAAAGAAACTGCACGCACTAAGATTGTTCGTCCTTTTTTTAGAGAATTGCTTCCCAGTGTGGGGTCCTTATCAGGTGGGTTTGACGCTGGACATCGAAAGAGTCCAAAGAAGGGCAGCTCGTTTCGTATTTTCACAGGGGAGACAGGCGTTATAGAAATGATACATGATCTGGCATGGGAATCATTACAACAACGGCGCTTATCGCTGCGGCGTAGGCTACTTAAGAAACTCAAATCGCAGAGATTATCCTCCGAATGCGAAAATATATTGCTGGCTCCCACTTACATAGGTAGAAATCACCATCAGAATAAAATACGTGAAATCAGAGCTCCAACGGAGAGATTCAGGTGTTCTTTCTTCCCGCGCGCTATTCGAGAATGGAATGGGAAATAAATAATATAAAGGTAGTTCGATGATCTCTCTGCCAGGCACTTAAATGTACTTTACAGAGTATCCCATGTAGATGTAGATGTAAACTAGCCCAATCAGGCAAATTATTCAAATGTTTGTAGAGCTTATGAGACTTCACTACAGTGTCATCAGTCCCTAAATTTAAAAACTACTTATGACCTAGCTAATACTAAGGACGGCACAAATATCCTTGCCCGTGGAGGGATTCGAACCGCCGACCGTAGTGGCCGTGCAGACCGTGACTGGATCGCCGCAGAGCGTTTGGCCACCGCGGCCGGCGCAAATTATTAAATGTATAAATGTGGAGTAGGCATCTACCTGTCAGGAAGAAGTGTACTATGATTACATATTACTTTGTTATACAGCAGCATATTATTAAGACTAAATATGGACTATTTACGAAAATTAATTTTTCTGACGATGTTACAAAATTTTCGCCATGCGAGATACTTTGCTATTGGAGTTGGGTTAGCACAATTTGTGAACGAAATTTTAAGAATGCATTACATTTTCATCTGTTTCAACGTTCATAGCCGTCAGAGCTTTCTATCACAAGATACGTTTTTGTTAAATATGATACACAAAGGTCTGCTCATAAGCTATAGGCCATGTGATTTTGTTACAAGAAACAGACTTTTAGATATGTAATTAACTGTACTGTCGTGTATACTTACATCTATCATAACAGACGTTACGATTACGAAGGCAGAAAACGCATCTTTTCAACTGATTTGGGTACAATGAACAAGAACAGTACAAAAATACTTCAGTACCTTGTATTGAGGAAATATTTGTGATAAAGACTGTGAAATCCTGGGGTGCACTTTATTTGTAATTAACGTTATATGGTCTTATTAATAGAGCCTATTTAAAAACATACAATATTTTGCATTTTAGATATTTACAACTAGAAAACGGGTATAACACACAGCTGAATCCATTTGTGATTCATTTCCATGTCGGTAATGAAAAATCTCCTCTGTACGTTAATATGGGGAAAATAGTATCTCTTTTGTAAAACTCCGAAAGAACCGATTCTTTTTTGAAAGTACACACAGTAAATTTTCCTCTCGGCCGATCAGTTTTAACCACTGAAATTTAAGAAGCTGCCTGTATTAAACACAAAGTCTCCGAAGCGCTACTGTGTGTGTCCGCAGAGCCAATGTTTACCTGTTTGGAATAGGTATAGAACAGTTACCGTGATTCGAGAAGTCAAAAGTAGTTAAGTTGTCATAGAAATAACATTCTAACAAGAATTATATCATTACATACCATGGTTTTAAATACTGCTATATGTTACTATTACCCATTTAAAACTTTGATATCTGCGGATGCGGATAACGAACTTTTAACCTGCCATGAAGTTCCGCTAATTAAGATTATGAACCCAAAGAAAGAGATAGTGGTATTATCGTCTGCAAAACTATTTCACCTTGCACTACGCTTTTGTGGATGCTTTGCAATATCAAATTGTACAGTACAATCGTCTGTATGGTGGAGCATATGCAACGATCAGCAATCTTTCAGCACATGAATCAAATTACATTCGGCGAACCAGTGAGCTAGAATAATTGGCAAACAAGTGAGGATCAAAGGTTTAACCTTGACGGTTGATATGCAACCATTCACGTTTTGATTTGTATTGATTTATTGCCCCATTCACAAGCTGTTGAGCTACTGTACTATCACCAGAACAAATTGTTACAAGAACATCGTTTTATGGACCTTGTACTGTTAGATGCTAAGGCCATGGTAACTGCTCTGGTAAGTCATAGTTGTAATGCGTCATCTACAATCTATACAATGAAAGAGATGTTGCTAACACTGTCGCTCCTTCGGCTTAAAACCCAGAGCCTAGACCGCCCAAGAATGTGAGGAATTGCGAAAACTTCCTGTAAACGGCCGGCACTGGGCGCTGTGAAGGCCACCCATTTGAATCCCAACCGCCTCGCCTCGCCGAACCGAACCAGCTATGCCGGCGTTTTATGGCCGCATTTGTGAGCCAACGCCACAGCGAGCGTGTGTTGCGGGCGTGCATAAGAGCAAGGCGCGCAGTCCAACTCTCGCATCCTGCATATCCAAAGTTAATCTTTCCAGAGTTTACAAGATTTATGTGGTGTGTAGAATTTCTTCATTGCAACCACATAATTACTTTCATCGCCGAAATCTCATTTATTCGTTCGGATAAGCTCATGGGAAAATGGAAATGAGCCTATGGCGCTACGCACACATGGTACTGCAGCAATGTTTCAAGGGCAGAAAGGGTCGTGAGATGTTGAAAATGCACTCGTGACGTGGATTGGAGAAACGTTTTCGAGGAGCTTTTAATTTCTACTACTGAAGTTTCTGAGCAGCTATGTAACATTCTCGAATTTAATGAAGTAACGGCGCTTTTCACTGTATCTTGTGTGTCTTCTCCATTTACCCTATCTGATAAGTCTCCTGCAAACGAGCATTAATTAAGTATTGGCAGAACGATAGTTTTGTCAGATATTTCTTTCGTGGGTGAGTTACATTTTCCTAGGATTCTTCCACTGAATCTCAGCGATGCTTTTCCTGAGACTAATTTTATGCAGGCGTTGGTCTCCAGGTCGTATAGCGGTTCTCTGTGATATTTTACGTTTGATTCCGAAGAAATATCAGCAATAGTATAACGGAACCGTAATTGGTTTTCCCGTTGAGGTTCAACTGTCTCTGCATAAAACAGTATGTGACTTTTCATCTTTTCCTTGGTCTACAAACATTTGTCATGGTGAGATTGTCCTAACACAATTAGGCGCATTCCGAAGGTGGAATCTGTTTACTTCAGTCACGGTCTGCACGGCCACTACGATCGGGGGTTCGAATCCCCCCTCGGGCATGGATATTTGTGCCGTCTTAGTTCGTAAGTATTTCATAAGTAGTTTGTAAGTTTAGGGACTGATGACCACGTAGTTAAGTCCCATAAGATTTACAAACATTTGAATTTGAATCTGTTTAACGATAACTGTACGAATTCAAAATCGATCGCTCCATGAATCCCTGCTTTTGAAATGACAGATATTACTACAAATGCTATAGTGACTAACTAAATAACATAGCACCCATCGAAATATCTTATTAAAAACGTGCGTCTAGTTGCATAATTTAATTTTTTCTGACGCATATGGGCACGTTGTATTTGGGTATTTCCATGTATGGAGAGCACGACCAGAAACTTTTGTTTACTTACTGTCACAGTATCAGCTGTTTTTAATACTGGTGACCGTATGCAGACGTGCTATTAAGATGCTGGTCAGATTATGGATGTAGAATCCGAAGTCTTTATCCAGTAATAAAAACAACTTAATTGAAACTGTGACGGATAGTCAAACAGATGTATTTGTTTCAGAAATTACTGCATTACTGCTTTGTCGAACTGGGGCGTTGTTCCGCGTGTATAACAAGTAAAATATGTAGTCAGAAACTATTATCTCCGAATATACATAATATGTACAACGTGGAAAATGGAAATATAAGAGCAAGACAACTGGAGTTGGTGCAAATCCGCTTTCAGATGCATGTACAGTCTATGTGCTTCTTGAGGGGGGGGAGGGGAGAATACAAATTCTGTAAGAGTATTGCATACCACATGCAAGCATAAGAAAGCATTTCACTTTTATCCGACGATGTCTAAGAGAGATACTGTGTAATTTTACGCACATCCATCTTTGTAAACACAATGATCAATGAGGCCAGCCCGCAACGGGCGTTGGAAAGCGCTGCGGTCGCCAAGCAAATCACGATTATCAGCACGTTCCGTGGGATGTAGCGGGTCGTTTCAGAGTGTGCTGTAGCTTTTGTGTCCCAGCCTCGTCGCCGCTTTTGTGTCTCATTTCCGTCGTAGGTGTCGGTGACCGAGTAGAAAGACCGACACAGGAATAAAGGACGCACGCGTGTGCAGGTACGGAGGTGAGCAGCCAGTGGGACAGCAGGAACTAGAAACACTAGAGTAAATTGGAACGAGATATATATTTCATAGAGACTTAGTAATACTTAATTTTTACATAGTTCTTCACTGCAGAAGGCTGATACATAGATTAGATAGAGGCTTGCCGAATGATGATTCGTAGTGCCTATCCGATAGCCAAGTCTTAACTGGTGCCTATCTGATTCCGAAGTGTTAACTGGTTTCTATCTCAGTCCCAAGTGAACGATGTCGTTCAGTGGTGGCCACGAGCGGAGTTGTAGCAGAGGGCGCTCGTGGCTGACGTCGTAAGAACGCCGCGCCGTGCGTGCATGGCGGCGCGCGGCGAAAGTAGGTGGCGCGCACTTTAGACTTGTGCGACACCACAGTAGCTAGGTAGACAGCACGTCTGGCCTGCTCCACGTTGGAACAACACGTCACGTATGGAGACGGCTTTAAGATCGCTGAACGAATTCAGTTACGCAGTCACGTGAGCAATCCAGCAACGTGGCTACGACAGCAGGTTTATACTGGCGGCGCTGTCCCCTCGGTTCCGTATGAGCCGGCTGCAGGCGAGGCAGCGAGCAGAAAGGAAAAGTAGAGTGAGGCGGTGGCAGGGGCAGGGGCAGGGAGTAGCAGGCACTTCCGCGCCGCGGCGGCCGGCCGGTTCGCGTGCCGGAGAAACGCGGCCGCTATCTGATGGCGTAAATCAGGCACTGGCAGGGGGCAGCGGGGGCGGCGCGGCCCCACCCAGCCAGGCCCTCTCCTCTGCTTGCGAAACACACCAGCCGCGCGAGCCGCATCGCACAACCGCACTCACTTCTGGACCACTTCAACTTTTCTACATTAGCTGTCGAAGTTGGCCAGAAATTTAAAAAAGAAAGGAAAATTAGGACTCAACCTCCCGTCGACACCGTGATTTCGAAAGGAACTATCCCGGAAATTACCTGGAGCGATTTAGAGTAGCCGAGCGGTCTGGAGCGCCACGTTGCGGATCGTGAGGCCTCCCGCGTCGGAGGTTCAAATCCTCCCTCGGAGGTGGATGTGCGTGTTGCCCTTAGGATAGTTTAAGTAGTTTGTAAGCTACTGACGAATAACCACACAGTTCATTCCGATAGATTTACAAACATTTGAATATTTTAATTTAGAGTAATCAATGGCTAGAAATTTGAAACACCGCCAGCGTGATGTTGAAGTCATAAAAACCTTATCTATGCAGCAGAGTAAGAAAGTTGCTTGGACGACTGGTATATTTTTCGATCCAGGGCTGATACGTGGCGTTTTCTTCTACTTTTTGTTTTGGCTTTTGTGCCTCCTACCACCCCATCAGCCCTGTTCCCACACGCCGCCGCGGTGGAGTGGCCGAACACTCTAAGGCGCCTTCCTGTGAGCGCGCTGTTGCTCGCCGTTGGGGGGGGGGGGTCGTCGAGTACTGTCTATTGTCCATTTTATAATAATTGACCCCTGACTTTGAGCTCATATTATGGCCCCATCGCACGACGAACATCAATGTTTCATACCGTCCCGGAATCTTTGAAATGTCTACTTTTATTTGGTGTATGAATATTATGTTTTATTTGAAAAGGGGAAGACACACGCGGTGTTACACCACACAAATTGTGACAGGGAAACGTGTTTAAAATCTTGGATTGCTCACTGTAGCTGCTGGACAGAATCAGCTCTCTAGTAGAAATGCTCAATTGTCTTGCGTGACGACGGCAGACGCTGCGTCGGCAAGTTGGAAAGCCTACCGTCAGCAAACTGCTAAGTGAGACGGCTGTCAGACAGAGACGCAGCTAGTAAACATTTCATAAATACATGTAACTTTGTCACAAGAGTGAATAAGACCACGGATGCGCCAGCGGTAAAGGGACATCGAGTGAACACTACATTTCCAAATGGAACACATTCGAACGTCATACGTCATGGCTTCAGCAAAATTTATGTATATATACTCCCGCTTTTAGAAGTAGCAGTCACTTGGTTTTCGGGATCGACGATGTTCAGGAGGTAGTCGTCGATTCACTGGCTTAATCAGTGTGCTCAGTCTTTGTTACAAATAGCAGTACATACTGGTAGCTAATAGGAGATGGAGTCTGGTCGATGCCACACTTCGCACTAACCGTCATCCGGGGAAGGTGGTGATCCGCTGTGCTGACGACTTCAGAACACTACGGTTGCTGCCTGAGGTCAGCGCAGTCTTCAGTGGTTGGTTACAGAAGGCCAATGTTCCTGTCATCGAGTTAGCACTTGGTGCTAATCGTGACAGCCAGAGAGGTATCAGCACGGCACCCGACTTCAGGGGGGGGTCTACGTATGGATCCACTGGCAGCTGCATAGGCTGGAGAAGGGACAGAGGACTTCTCAGTAACAGTTCCTGTTTCGACTCCCAGACGCCCCGGCGTGGGCACTACTGTCCAGACGGCTCACAGCAGTCGGAACACCGAGGTCACAGCGTGACGGCGAGTGGACGCGCCCGAAGGCGACTCCACCTACTGCTCCAACTCCTGCCGAGCTAGCGCCTTCATCCGAATTATTGTGTGCTACGAAATATACGTGTAAACTTTAATTCTGTTTTACTAGCGTCCTCTGGCGCTCCTCCAGATTCCACGCCTCATCCTGACAAAGCTGGGAACCCACCGCTCGGCCCAACCAACGGTAAATTTTAAGAGAAAGCGTGCTTTTTCTGGCTTTCTTCGGCGAATGTTAACTTTAAGGATACACAGAAATCGTGTGTGTGTGTGTGTGTGTGTGTGTGTGTGTGTGTGTGTGTGTGTGTGTGCAGTCCTTAACATATCTTAAAGTAGTTTGTAAGCCTAGGGACTGATAACCACAGCTTTTAAGTCCCTTAGATTTACACATTTGACCATTTTTTGTCACACGCTGTAACAAGTAAACAAAACAAAAACTACTGGAACGAAAATAATTGCTGGATAAAAAATGAATTGACTTTCCATCGTATAAAATAGATTAGGCTGTTATAGCTACTAGGAGACATCAAGAAGGAAGGAAGGAAGCTTGGAGTTTAACGCCCCGTCGACAGCGTGTTCATTAGAGACGGAGATTACGCTTGTAGTATTTGGGTAAGGGTGTTGAAGGAAATCGGCCGTGCCCTTACAAAGGAACCATCTCGGCATTTCCCAAGAGTGATTTAGGGAAATCACGGAAAACTTAAATCTGGATGGCCGGAGGTGGATTTGAACCACCATCCTTCCGAATGCGAGTCCAATGTGTTACCACTGCGCCACCTCGCACGGTGAGTCATCAAAAATGCGTATTAGGAAGGAGGAATGAGTAAAAGTAAATAGAAACTGTCATCCGCAGGATGCAGGGAACTGGGGAAACGGAATATAACGCCCAAGACGAACTTCAAACAAAACAGACATCTGCCTCTAGCAACAGGAATGGGGAAAAACTAAAACGTGGCTCCTACGCTGGATCAGAAGGACATAGAAGGGAAGAGGGCCTCTCCTCTTCCTCTACGAAGCTAGAAATAAAGAAAGGTAATTGAAATAGCAAGACAACACACGCATAATATCAGTATGCAATTAAGTATACCGTCGAGAACTAAACAAGTGCCGCGGTCATTAAGTTCGCGAACAGTTCCTGGAATTTTCTGAGAGACATGGCCTTGCACTGGGAGAGACGAACACTTGTACCGTCGTTAGCATGAGAGCCAAGACAGGCAGCATGGTGCAAGTGTCTCTCTCCCAGTCGCAGGAATCATACTATGTGTGCGAGCACCAGGAGATTGAGGGGAGGTGTAACATATGGAGGTTTGGGTGTGGCAGAGGAACGTGCTGGGATGGCCGAGAGGTTAAGCTGATCGCGAGCGAAAAGCGGGTTCGAGTCCCGGTCCGGTACAAATTTTCACATGTGAAATAATTATAGGCCACCTTTAGAAGAGAAGCTAAAGTCAGTAATTTTCGCAAACAGCGAATTAACAATTGTTCATTTAACTTACACCACTTATGATAAGGACAACAGACACCCATGCCTGAGGAAGGACTCGAACCTCCGACTGCGAGCAATCACGCGCTCTGCAGCAAGGTGCCTTAGAGCACTTGGCCACTCCACCGCGGCTGGGCTTTGTTTTTTGCAGCTACATCGCAAGGTACAATGTTTCTTTCGAAACGGTAATGCTAAGTTAATATAGTCGAGGCCGTTTTTTTATTATTAATCGTAGCATTTCACCTTGCCTCCGGTCACAAGATGTCAAAATTATTCAGCCCTTATGGTCTACTTTGGAAAGCAGGAGGGCAATCCTTAGTCATCTGAATTCGAAACTATTTTGCTGGAAGAATAGTATAAGATTCCTTTGGAAACAGGGCCTGTGTTTTCCGTTTTGAGACGACAGGAAACCATTTACAGTGTCAACGGTTTCCCTGTGATGTATATATCCATATCTTTGTCCATCCCCTTCAATTCAGCTAAGCATTACGTATGTGAGCTTTCAAAGCTGACTTCATTCTGTCTACATGATACATCTTACATCTTCCCAGTTCACCATTTAATGTCTGAAATACAAGCTTCGTACTAACAAGATTGCAAAGTCTCCAAAGCTTCTTGTTTCAGTGTTAGCTATAAAAGAGGCTATATCATTGGAAATTTTGCTACTACCAGTTCATATTTCATCAATCGGCACAAAATGATTATCCCTCTTTCCAGTGGTGCTGGGAGAGCTAGTGCAATAAAATGACTTACTGCACTTCCAGGTCTCAGCGGCGGAAGGAGAAACAATTTTGCACCGTCTGACTTGGTCAGGTTCCATGATTTCGTGGAATTAGCTGTTATTCGCCGAAAAAGCTGAGGATATTCCAAGTCTGGCCCAAGAAGAAAGGCTTTAAAATGGTCAAACCATACCTGGAACGAGAGGTTATCAATGTATTGTGCCGAGTGATGAAAAATGAGCTTGGTAGCAGCAAAGGTTTAGGAGATAAGGCTTCTTTTATAGATAACATTGACCAGTGTATCACCAGTTTATTTGCAGAAAACACTTAGATTCAAAGTGTTTTCTGCAAAGCTATCTGGACAGTGCGTAGCTTGTATTTCTGACAATAAATGGTGCATAGTAAATATATATGACGTGATAATACACTATCTTCATCACTAGGTCATGCGCGTGTTTTTGATAGGTCACGTAGGAAGACCATTGCTGTTTTCCACAGCAGCATATCATCGTCAAGATTCCTGCTCTATCCACAAAACTGACCGCACGGCAGTAAGAGTTCCCTTGGCAAACTTTATGCAGTACTGAAGCAAGATAAGTTCACGGCTTTGCTACGAAAAGAAGACATTTCGGCATAGGCCATGTGTTAACAACATAAAGGTTTGTGATATAAAACAGTAATGAACGAAACGCTGCCATGCGGTATCATCTATTGTGATTGAACAGATTCAGAAAAACGCAAACGCTATGTACTTTCCTATAGTTAAAAGATAAATGAGTTCTGACAGGTAATGAAAATTACAATACCAGGAAAAAAGGCTGGCCAACAACTCTTAGAAAACGATTTCAAATGTTATACTGCAAAAGCGTAATCGCGCAGAACATAACGAAAGGCTGATAAGTGATAACCCGGAAGTTCTACAAGCAACTATGACATCCGGTCGTGAAAGCCTTCATTGCATGAGTGATAACACTGCTGGGCTGCCAGTTTCTGTTCAAAACAAAAAAGTTCAAATGTTTGTATAGTCTATGGGACTTAATTACGGGATCATCAGTCTCTAAACTTGCAAACTACTTATCAACTACTTACGAACTAGGACGGCACAAATATCCATGCCCGAGGAGGGGATTCGAACCCCCGACCGTAGTGGCCGGCCGGCCGCGGTGGCCGAGGGGACTGAGGCGCTCCAGTCAAAGTCTGCACGGTCACTACGGTCGGGGGTTCGAATCCCCCTACGGGCTTGATATTTGTGCCGTCCTTCGGATAAGCTAGTTGATAAGTAGTTTGTAAGTTTAGGGACTGATGACCCCGTAGTTAAGTCTCATAAGCTATACAAACAATTGAATTGAAATCGTAGTGGCCGTGCAGACTGTGACTGAAGCGCCTCAGTCCTCTCGGCCACCGCGGCCGGCCCAGCTACTGTCTACAAAATCAGCGCCAGGTAACAAAACATCACATGTACCTATCTGTTATCATTTTCATAATGCCATTCTTATTCAAGTTCATAACTTAGAAGATACTTTAAAGTAATTTTAATAGTATGCCTTGACTTTTAAACAAAATGATAATTTATCGAAATCTTAGTGAAGCGTCGTTTCGTGGCGTGGGTATGATCCCGTAGACAGATACTTGTAGCACGCTAAAGTAATTCACTTTTCACTTGTTAGCGTGTTTTACACCATTTTTTTGAAAATATAAACACCTTCTTTGAAAAAAATGTTCGTTTGATATTGCAAATAATTCAGATTTCGACCCCATAAAAATTGTATTTAAACAGTATAATTTGTATGAAATCGTCCAACTTGCATATATAACACTAGCTTGAAGGGAATTCTTAGCTGACAGATGTATGTCGTAAAATATATGATACCGATGTGATATAGATACAAAGTAATTCACGCAACTCATAGGCGTACAAAATAACGAAGATTCAGATTTAAAGGAGATACTTTTCATGTACAATATTTCCGTAACAAAGAAACGTACAGCGAAACTTCCAAGCTGATGAAACATTTACTCCGCTCAGTTACTTGATATTGTCATGATGCAGCCAGGGTAATCGATTATGTCGCTAAGTTAGTAGCTCCTTCTGCAATAACTTCTTTACTTGAGAATGATGTGCGGGCGTAGTGTGTGATGCGTGGGTACAGCTGTGTTGCGGGGTAGGCTATACTCCAGGCTAGCGGCAAGAAATCGTGTCGTACAGTGGCGAAAATGATCCGAGCACAAAACCTGGAGTGCATTACCTTTTGACTATGGGACTGCAAGTATATTATTGAGGCCTTTACAAGCAATACATAAAGTCACTATTTGTGTGTTATATGCTTTAGTAAACAAAATATGTACACAAGAATTATTCGAAAAGTTACGCATTGGAATCTGAGGACATTCTCGGGAAACAAGGGTGGTTACGGTTCTTAATGGAGAAGTAGCGTCCGACGTATCTCAAGGATTCTGCTGTTCACGATATACACAGTGCATGACTGGCGGTTGGTGGCGGAACAGGTGTAGCCACTCAAAACACTGAAGAGTGGGTGAAATACCTGCTATATATAGAGACGTTCTGTCTTACTTTACTGAACAGTTGCTTTACCATACCGCGCAGCCGTCTGCTCCACCACGCCGTACAGCAGCCTAAACTCATTTCGAGCAATTGCCCTCCCAAGCGGAAGTGGAAATGAAACACGCACATGCCATGTCTGCAAAGTAGCGAAGTCTTAAGTCGTGTAACCAGTTGAAGATGTTTGCATGTAAACTCGGAGAAAATCTCCCTCCACGATTACTTCATGTCTACTGCAAGGCATCTGAAATAGTGATCTGGTAGTAATTTTTCAGTATACAAAGGCAATTACTACAAAAGACAGTAGCGAACCCTAAGTGGACTATAGAGTGCTAACTACACACAGAAGTGTTCAGTTTTGATCTGGAAACCCATAGTTTCATCATCTTGCGCCACCAGTACAATCACAATGCTTTTTTTCCGCTTCTTATATCCACTTCAGAGGCTAGACTGAAAATCAAATTAACGTTTCTGTCTTTGTAGCCCCAAGTGTGTGGCAAAGGACATAAAATAACACGCGCAGACTTGAATCCAAAGTTGTAACAAAGGCAAGAACTTTGTAAAATACGGAAACAGTAATAGATGTAACCTCAATATTGCCGCGAGTCTTCCGAGAGCACACCTGGTGCAATGTTAGCATCGCAGATCGCTGTGCTTGCGGTCCCCAGTTCAAATCCCGCGAGGTGGCGCAGTGGTACGATACTGGACTCGCATTCGGAAGGACAGTGGTTCAAATCCACCTCCAGCCATTCAGATTTTGGTTTTCCGAGATTTTTCTAAATCACTCCAGGCAAATGCCGGGATGGTTCCTTTAAAAAGGGCACGGCCGATTTCCTTCCATATCCTTATCCAAACACTCCGGGCGTAAGCTCCGTCTCTAAAGACCACGCCGTCGGCGGGACGTTAAACTCCAAGCTTCCTTCCTCCTTCAGATGCCGCCACGGGCAGAAGAAAATTTATTTCTTTGTATTTACTATTTCTAGAATGTTGTATATGTTTCTTATGTTTGATGTATTTTAAGTTCCAGCACATTCTTTCCATGCATAAATAGTGGAGCACACAAAGCAGGAGTCTACGCTTGTGTTCGCAATAAACGTCTTGTAAGTGTTGTGCTCTATTACCAACCAGCCATCGAATTCCACACCACCTACTGTTTGACATGTGACAATATGACTATTGTGGTTCTTGAGGGACGCGTCACACTGTTGACGTGGGAGAGGAAGTTCTGCAATTGGTCGCCAGAACCCCTCCAAGAGTACCCGCAACATCGCAAATGTTGTGGGTGTAGCACAGAGGTGACTTCGCCATCAACAGTAACTTCATCCATTAGCACCTCCAAAGCGCGCAGGCTGATTTCGAAGTTCCCCTCTTTCCTAGGATTAACGCCACATTTAGAACGAATAAAATCTGCTACCAGAAATAGTGATGGACAGTGTGGGCTGGTATTATTCATGGTCGTGTGATTCACTCGTGTATTTTATCACTGCGCCCAACACGTCACAGCTATTGAGCCTGTAGGAAAGAGACGTGGAAGACGTGACACTGCATACCACCGGACGATCTGGTTCCTGCATGATGGCGCACGAGCCCACTTTTCCCGCGGCGTCTGTAAGTACATCCACCAAACATTCGGAGGAAGGTGAATAAGTTGCAGTGGACTGATTTACCACCTGTTGTGAGTTTATCTGTGGGGCTGCAGAAGAGCATTATTTACCAGTTCCCTCGTGAATAAACGAACAGTATTACTGAAAATATTGAGCACATTAAGTGCACTCGCGGGATTGGGTCTCCCACCATCACTGTGGCAGCAAACGTAGGGGTGAAATGTGGGGCCGCGGTAGAGTGGCCGAGCGTTCTAAGGCGCCTAGATGCGGAGCGCGCCGCTGCTCGCCGTCGGAGGTTAGGTCCTCCCTCGGGCAAGTTGTCCTTAGCATTAGTAAAGTAGTTTGTAATCCGAGGGACTGATAACAAGAGTAGTTAAGTCCCATAGATTTACAAACATCTTCTTGAGACTCTCGTGGCGGCGTTGGGCAAAACTGTAGTGAAATATATTAATTTTGCGACCTGCAACACGCAGCACAATTTTTTGTACAATTATTTCTTTACATTTAAGTAAATAAATAAATAAGTCACAACGCAGTGTAAAGCACCTGGCGAATAAGTGTTCATCTATATGAGTACGAGGCACCTGCGTACTGCCAAGTAACAGTTTTAGGAACTTGTAATGAGCTACAAACAGACTACATCGCTTGATCACAGTCCACTGATCTTAGACAGTTGTACAGGAAGGAGGCTAAACAGTTTTGACAGTGTCCGTAGGCGATAATTAGTGTCGCTGATTTGCGTGCGAAAGGGTACGGGTTGAATTCCCGGGACCTCCCCTGATTTTTATGAGGTAGAGAGAACAGGAATAGATTCCACTCGTAGTATTAGGTCAGATTAAGGCTGCTTGAACTGAGAAGCAATGGCACCGATCGCATTTATCCACTGAGAACAACGAGTTCGAGGTAATTGCAACATGCTTATCACACACTCCTGGCCATTAAAATTGCTACACCACGTAGATGATGTGCTACAGACGCGAAATTTAACCGACCGGAAGAAGATGCTGTGATATGCAAATGATTAGCTTTTCAGAGCATTCACACAAGGTTGGCGCTAGTGGTGACACCTACAACGTGCTGACATAAGGAAAGTTTCCAACCCATTTCTCATACACAAACAGCAGTTGACCGGCGTTGCCTGATGAAACTTTGTGATGCCTCGTGTAAGGAGGGGAAATGCGTAGCATCGCGTTTCCGACTTTGATAAAGGTCGGATTGTAGCCTATCTCGATTGCGGTTTCTCGTACCGCGACATTGCTGCTCACGTTGGTCGCGATCCAATGACTGTTAGCAGATTATGGGATCGGTGGGTTCAGGAGGGTAATACGGATCACCGTGCTAGATCCCAACGGCCTCGTATCACTAGCAGTCGAGATGGCAGGTATCTTATCCTCATGGCTGTAACGGATCGAGCAGCCACGTCTCGATACCTGAAGTCAACAGATGGGGACGTTTGTAAGACAACAACCATCTGTACGAACATTTCGACGACGTTTTCAGCAGCGTGGACTATCAGCTCGGCTACCCCGCGGTTACCCTTGACGCTGCATCACAAGCAAGAGCGCCTGCGATGGTGTACGCAACGACGAACCTGGGTGCACGAATGGCAAAACGTCATTTTTTTCGGATGAATCCAGCTTCTGCTTACAGCATCATGACGCATCCGTGTTTGGCGACATCGCTGTGAACGCACATTGGAAGCGGGTATTCGTCATCGCCATGCTGGCGTATCACCCGACACGATAGTATGGGGGCCATTGGTTACAGGTCTCAGTCACCTCTTTTCACATCGACGGCACTTTGAACAGTGGCCGTTACATTTCAGATGTGTTACGACCCGTGGATCTATCCTTCATTCGATCCCTGCGTAACCCTACATTTCAGTAGGATAATACACGACCAGATGTTGCAGGTCCTGTACGGGCCTTTCTGGACACGGAAAATGTTCGCCTGCTGCCCTGTCCAGATCTCTCACCAATTTGAAAACGTCTGGTCAATGGTGGCCGAGCAACTGGCTCGTCACAATATGCCAGTCACTACTCTTGATGAACTGTAGTATCGTGTTGAAACTTCTTGGGCATCTGTACCTGTACACGACATCCAAGCTCTGTTTGACTCAATGCCCAGGCGTATCAAGGCCGTTATTACGGTCAGAGGTGGTTCTTCTGGGTACTGATTTATC
Source organism: Locusta migratoria (assembly GCA_026315105.1). Taxonomy (NCBI): domain Eukaryota; kingdom Metazoa; phylum Arthropoda; class Insecta; order Orthoptera; family Acrididae; genus Locusta; species Locusta migratoria. The sequence continues at coordinate 104,792,836 of CM048746.1, read as the reverse complement.
AGGATCTCTGCATCCAAATTGCGTGAAAATTTAATCACATGTCAGTTCTAGTGTAATATTTTTTTTTTTAAATCTGTCGGTCTCAACTGCTTATCAGTCCGTAGCTTACAAAACTAATTAAACTAAGGTTAACTAAGCTAAGGACAACACAAACACCCATGCCCGAGGGGGGGACTCTACCCCCCGACGGTGAACGGCCGCGCGCTCCGCAGCACGACACTCCAGTACTCACAGCTAATCCACCGCGGCTTCTAGTATTTGTCCAATTAATACTCGTTTAACATCTTCATTTCTTCTTGGTGTAGCGATTTTAATGGCCAGTAGTGTATTTTGATCCGCTATTGCCTTGTGGGCAACGTACGGTCAGTCGAAACAAGCCAATGCCTAATACGTTAGAGTTGTTTACGTTTACTATCTTTCTTCCAGTGAGTCGTCCACAATGGAATATATGTTACTTGCAAACTCTGTAGCCACAACCACGCACCTTAAGGCGGCTTGCAGAGTGCAGATGAGAAAGCAGAAGTACCTGCTCGGTGTGGTGATGGTGGCTACACTGCTGTCCTCGACTGTTTTTCTTTCTGTCGTACTTGGTGTAGGGAGAACACAGTTAATAGTCAGTCTCACTGCCAGTGACACAAAGGACGGCGTAAAAACAGGCAGTCTGTGCTCGGCGGCGGCGGTGCTCACGAGGCAAGCGGCCAGCCAGAAGCAAACAGAGTGTGGCGTATTTCTGTGGCATATCTGCACAGCGAGAACCTGTGTGGCGGGTATTTTATTATTTGGTCGTGACCGAGCACGCGCTTTGCTGACCGAACACACAATAAAATACCCCGAGATCCTCACTTGAGAAAACTACAGAAATTCACAGGCACGAGTATGTTTCCCTTAAATAGTGCCTTACTTCTTGGGGGAAAACATCTGAAATAGTCTGAATATCCTCCTCAGTCCCGTGAAAAATTGTTACAATATTTTTTTTCATTTTGTTTGTATTTTATGATTAATAACATTCCAAAAAGGCTTCAAAAATATTTTAAAAAATTCTGACTTTTTATTATCTACAAAACCTCATGATCCCTATAGGGGACATTAGGGCACTACGTATCACAACTGTCAGTATGTGGTGTTATATTTAATTATGCAGTTTACGTTAATATGCCTTTTTGTTTATGTTATTAATAGTATAGGCCAATTTTACGTTAATTAAAGAGGTCCACGGAAATTTGAGTGCTCACATAGCCACAAACCGACTTTCCATTCTGTCGGCCTCTTTAGCACTGCTGCAGAGTGGTCAAGTGGCAAGGTAGAGTCTCTTCTTCAGTTCCACGATATGCTTCCACCTTCCATTTGTGCGTTGAGATGGCTAGCACTGCGGCCGACATTGGAATATTGTCGCCAGATGATTTTATTTTATGTCCCCTACAGGGGACGCAGGGACTGAGGAGGATATCGTGCTTAAAATAGGAGTTTCGTGTATTGATCGTATAGGAAAATACTCTTCTCGTTGCGTGCTGTCGTTTGGTACAATCTTGTTTCGATATGTTAAATCCTTTTTCTGATAAAAGGGGCGTTATGAAAGTTTCTTTACGGCTTTTTCGCTGACGTGCGAAATCGGAATGAAGTGCTTAATATACTATAAATTATCTCGACATACGTGATAGGTAGCGAAATCCTCCGAAATTAAAAAAAATTAATTAACATGTTAACAACATTTCATCCGCAGCAACATAGCGTAACGTGTATCAAACGCAAAATCACAAAAATACAAATTTTTCAATGCGATTTTTCCGAATTTGTTGTAGTGTTCTACTTCATCAGTAAATATTACAATATTCTGAACACAAACTGACAGGCAGTTCATCATGAAGCTATGAATGCAAGTATAAGACGTGGGAGAACATATGTGTTTCTTTATAATCGTTTTATAAATAATGCAGATCGGTCGGCTTGCGCTCCTTGACGTTCACGCAGCCTGCTAGCTTCCACACCGAATCGTACAACGCGTGAGAGAAACTTCCTGGCAGTTCAAAATTGCGCGCCGGAACCGGCACTCGAACCTGGGACCTTTGCGCTTTGCTAGGTTCGAGTCCCGGTTCTGGCACGCAATTTTGAACTGCCAGGAAGTTTCATATCAGCGCACACGCCGCTGCAGAGTGAAAGTTTCATTCTGGAAATGTGTGAGAGGTTTGGAACGCTGGCCAGCCGTTATTCCTTACTGTCCACTCCCTTTAGGTTAAAGACATTTCGATAGACGATAGTTAAAAATATTGAGCTCAGATGTCTTTGCTTTCCTCCGTGATACTTGTATTGTGTATCGTGGGTATTTGTGCAGCTGGTATAGCATTTATTCTTGAAATGATAGGCCTGGTGACCGTACAATACAGTGGGGGTGTTTATTTCACTCAACTTCTACCCAAGGTACGTGGAAACCTTTGGGCGGATAATTCGCCGTACCGATATTAGCAAGTACGAAAGTAATGAAAGTTTCTTTATGGCATTTTCGCTGACGTGAGGAATCGGGACGAAGTGCTTCATAAGCTATTCATTATCTCGAGATTCGTGATAGCGACATTCTTCCAACTTTCAATAATATTTTGAAATGTAGCAGACAACTGTTGGCTGACAGTCTTGGGTTCAGAAATTATACATTTCTCACGAAATGGCCGGCAAAATATTAATTTATTAAGAACAGCCAAGATCGCTTGTAATTTTTATTTGGATTTCCGGTTTCGGCAGAATAAAAAAAATTGTTCAAATATTTGTAAGTCTATAGGACCAAACTACGTTGGTCATCAGTCCTTAGTCTTACAAACTATTTAGAATAAGTTAAACTAACCTAAGGACAACACACACATCCATGCCTGAAGGAGGACACGTACCTCCGACACGGGAGGCCGCGCGATCCGTAATATGGCGCTACAGACTGATCGGCTCTACTTCCGCGCTGCTCGGCAGAATAAACTGTCATATTCGTATGTGTAAGTACACATGTAAAATCGTACTGAAAATGCTATATTAAAAGTCAGAGACTCACATATCTTTAAATAGACCGACTTCGTAAACCCAACTTTCATTTAATTCATACGGATCCGAATGGCAGTTTAATCTGCCAAAACCGGTAATCGAAATACACTCTTGGCCATTAAATTGTTACAACACGAAGATGACGTGCTACAGACGCGAAATATGTCAGGAAGAAAATGCTGTGACATGCAAATGATTAGCTTTGCTGAGCATTCACACAAGGTTCGCGCCGGTGGCGAGACCTACAACGTGCTGACATGAGGAAAGTTTCACAATACGTTTCCGACTTTGATAAAGGTCGGATTGTAGCTTATCGCGATTGCGGTTTATCGTATCGCGACATTACTGCTCGCGTTGGTCGTCATTCAATGACTGTTAGCAGAATATGGAATCGCTGGGTTCAGGACGGCAATACGGAACGCCGTGCTAGATCGCAACGGCCTCGTATCGCTAGCAGTCGAGATGACAGGCATCTTATCCGCATAGCTGTAATGGATCATGCAGCCACGTCTCGATTCCTGAGTCAACAGCTGGGGACGTTTGCAAGACAACAATCTTCCGCACGAACAGTTCGACGACGTTTACAGCAGCATGGACTACCAGCTCGGAGGCCATGGCTGCGATTACCCTTGACGCTGCATCACAGACAGGAGCGCCTGCGATGGTGTACGCAACGACGAACCTGGGTGCACGAATAGCAAAACGTTATTTTTTCGGATGAATCCAGGTTCTGTTTTCAGCATCGTGAAGTTCGAATCCGTGCTTGGCGACATCACGGTGAACGCACATTGGAAGCATGTATTCGTCATCGCCATACTTGCGTATCACCCGGCGTAATGGTATGGGGTGCCACTGGTTACATGTCTCGGTCACCTCTTGTTCGCATCGACGGCAGTTTTAACAGTGGCCGTTACATTTCAGATGTGTTACGACTCGTGGCTCTACCCTTCATTCGATGCCTGCGAAACCCTACATTTCAGCAGGATAAGGCACGACCACATATTGCAGGTCCTATACTGGCCTTTCTGGATACGGAAAATGTTCGACTGCTGCCCTGGCCAGCACATTCTCCAGATCTCTCACCAATTGAAAACGTCTGATCAAAGATGGCCGAGCAACTGGCGCATCGCAGTACTCCAGTCACTACTCTTGATGAACTGTGGTATCGTGTTGAAGCTACTTGGGCATCTGTACCTGTACACGCCATCCAAGCTCTGTTTGCCTCAATGCGCAGGCGTATCAAGGCCGTTATTATGGCGAGAGGTAGTTGTTTTGGGTTCTGATTTCTCAGGTTCTATGCACCCAAATTGCGTGAAAATGTAATCACATGTCAGTTCTAGTATAATATATTTGTCCAATGAATACACGTTTTTCATCTGCATTTCTTTTTGGTGTAACAATTTTAATGGCCATTAGTGTACAAATTATAACAGATATTGGCTGTTGTCCTTGATTGAAAGGGTCGCTCCGAAATATGACACACTTTTATCAAATAAGAATTATAAAAGTTTCTTCCGACTATTCGCACGTGTTAGCAAATGCAGTAATCTTAGTTTAGGGACCTCGTCTACGGAAACAAGTGCAGCACTCTGTGCATGTAGTACTGCAGCAGTGATGGTAAATCGTGGATGCGGGCCGCGATTCGAACGCCAGCTCGTCGTGTTGGGAGGCGGGTCACGTGGGCGGCTGGCAGCGCGTGGAGGCGCGAGGCGCGTGCCGCACGCGTGGCCGCCAGCACAAGCGCCGCCTGGGTGGCGGGGTGGCCAGCTGCCACACGCGCCACGCCGATACTCGTGCTACACGCGCAGCGGCCGCCAAGGTGAGCTGCAACTCGCCTACTATATCAACCATATTTACAGTTACTTACGTTTTTGGCCCACTTTAGGTGACGGTAGTAACACTAAAAGTGGGCCTTTGCCATCGTCTTTTGACAGCTCAAAATTTAAATGAAAATAACGGCTTAACACGTTCGCTGCCGTTCACGCTCTGGCGCGATGATGCTAGGTGCCACTTCACGCTCTGGCGCGTGATCGTATTTTGGCAGTATCCTTTCATAGTTTTGAGCCACTGAATGTTTTGATTTTAGTTTTCAGTCTTTTAATATGGTTTTTTATTTGCATTTGTATTTTTGTGAAAACAACAAATGAACAATATAAACAGTACATAAATCTATCATGACATCATGAGAAGCGTGTGTGGCTCGTAGCCGGTAAAGCAAACGCGGAAATCTGGAACCACGTACGTGTGCATATCACTTATACTCTTCCCTGAGTGCCTACCAGAGTATACAGCTTTATTAGACGATGCCAGTTTACAACAACCCATAATAGGATGCTAGGTCGCAGCACGCACCACAGCGTGAGCGGCACCTGACTCCAGTAACGTTTACACGGGCCAGAGCGTGAACGGCAGCGACCGTGTTAACCATGCATCTGACACGAAAATTGAATAACCGAATCTGTAGAGGAGACGATTCTCTACACATTTGCTCTCTTATGTTTTTTTTTTCTTCATACCTCGTATCGTTTCAGAGCAATTTGCAAAAATAACGGCGAATTTGGGATGTATCTATGTCCGTCTGTCTGTCTGTCCGTAACGTGTTCCCCGTTTTTAAGACGAAGCGTTCAACCGATCAGCACAAAAGCCAGAGAACGGAACCTCCCTTTTTCAAATTTTTCGGACGAAAACATACGGTAGTAACGCCAAAAAAAGCCGTTTGCAATATAATTGTAATGGCAAACGAACCGTTCATCTCACACGAAAATTGAATAACCTAATTGGTAGAGGGGAAAATTCTCTACAACTTAGCTCTATTATGTTTTTTCATATCTTCCACCGTTGCAGAGATATTAGCAAAAATAACGGCGATTTGACGATGTCTGTCTGGCTGTAACGTGATCCCACTTTCTAGGTCGAACCGTTCAACCGATCAGCACCAAATTTTGCAGACATAATTGTTGGCTACCAGACACCAGAACCTCGCTTTTTCAAATATTTCGGACAAGAAATACGTTAGTAATACAAAAAAAAGCCGTTTGTAATGTAATTTTAATTGCAAATAAACAGTCCATCGAACGCGAAAATTGAATAAACGAAATTGTAGAGGAGAAAATACTCTACAACTTTGTTACCTTATCTTTTTTGTCATATCTCGTATCGTTTGAGAGATATTTGCAAAAATAACAGAGTTTTGACACCCTCCATTAAATTAACGAAAACCAGCCGTTCGCAGATGTCACGTGACATTCCTCGCCCTGAACTGTCTCTGGCATACGACATCTTACGTTGCGTTTTTGATGATTTTCTTATTGTAACTTACACGTTGTCATTTCAAAGCAATGGTGCACTGAAGAATTAACAAAAAGTCGTCGTTATTCGTAGGATAAATGCTAATCTAGTGTCTACAAATGCCATATTAGCATCAGTTAACAACGGCCATCAATAGTACGAGATTAAAGAACGCAATTCCTGATAGCTGTAGCGTAATGGCCAATGTGTTGGACTGTGACGCTGAAGGTCAGTGGTTCGGAACCCTCCAGTGCCTAATTTTTTTTTCTATAGTGTTTCAGACACTCTTATTAATTAATTTTTTATTATTTAGATTATTATTTGGTCCAAAATGTTTGCAAAAACCTATAAAACTACAAATTTAAAGTGGACCGTCAGTGCGATTTTTTCTTCGTATTTTTATATTTTTTTAAATTTCAGTTTCTTCCTTTTTTGCTTCATAGGAAGAAACGTAAGGGCTTAACGTCTAGTCGACAACGCGAAATTGTGTTGTTAAGGATGGGCAACGAAATCGTCCATTTATCTTCAGAAGAACCATCCCAGTATTTGCGATTTAGGAAAATCGCTGAAAACCTAAATCTCGACAGCTGGAGGCGGTGTAAGGCCCGGCGCACACCTGACGCAGCACAGGCAGAGGCTAGGTGGCCAACCGTCTGTAATGGGACAGTCTGCCGCACACTTAACGCAGCCGAGGCGCAGGGAGGCATTTCCTCGGTCACGCCTCTGTCCGGTTGTCCGAGGCGCACAGTTTTCCTGCGCCTCTGTTCCACCTCTGCCACAAAGTGAAATTTCAAGTCAGCCGATATGCTTCGAAAAAGTTTTATGTAGAACACTGTAAGCTACAACTCGTTCTGCATTTAATTTCTTTCTATGACTTTTACTTTTTGCGTTAAAAAAACCTATGTTCGGATTTGTGCGTTTTCTGTGCTAACGCAGTTTTCTCAGTACTTTTGCAGATACTTTGGTGTGTCTTATAGCGAAAAGTCATTGCATGATATTAGACTGGTTTTCTTGCAGTTATTGCCCATAGTTATTCTTATAATACGAACTAAAGTGCAACGACGCGTATATTTTGAAGAGTTTGCTATGAAAAATGTAGTCGCTGGCCACTTTTCGTTTCATGCACTTTACACCATACATTACTGCGTACAAAATATAGCTAACGTGTCTAATTTGTTTTTAACGGTGGAAGTAGAGCCATGCCTCTTTCCATTCTAGAGACAATACGTGAGATATGTTTGACGCATAGCCGTCGGCAGCTACGTGCCACACGCGCGGCTGTTCCTGCCTGCTGCACTGAATACGATGCTCCCAAGTGTTTTTCTTCTTCGTGCGCTGCCAATACAAGTTTTATGTGGAAATTACGTTTCTGTCTTGTTTTTACATGTAGGTGACTCCACCCGGAATCTAGTGCACAGCAACTACATTAAAATTGCAAGAACCAGCATTGGCCGCATTGAAATCTTTATTTTTTATATACAATACATATCGATTTCGGTCAGTGTCTGACCATTCTCAGTGCATGAATCCAAGCCCTGTGGGCCCACAAAAACTTGCACTTTGCATATTAACAATGATATTTGTTTTTGGCGCATTGAAAATTCATCAAAAGCACATCATATTTGGTAAATATCTTATAACTATAAATTAAAAACGCATCGACTGTAAAAGCTTCTATTATTATTCATGATCGGGTCTTCTGAATTCACTACTCCACACCAAGTAGTTAGCGTCATTGCGCTGTGGTGTGTAATGCTGTGGGTTCGAGACCGACGGCAAGCAATTTATTTAAAACCCAATCTTCTTTTTAAAAGATACGGGAAGAACAATGATCATTACTTGCCACATATCTTTGGAGGTTTTTGCAATTTTGAGGGTAAAGGACATTTATTCTTTTCGTTGTAACAAATATTTAATTGCTTGAAAAGAGGTGGGAGAGAGCAGCTCTTGCGCATGCGAAAGGCTAGGAGGAGGTGCTGCTTATAGTGTCACGTGACCCGAAGGTAGCTTGCCGTTTCATCGTACGATTCATTGAAGCTTGGAAGGCCGAGGCCTCAGCTCAAGCAAGCGCAAACAAGCCGAAATAAGACATTCTGCAAATCTTTTAACGAAAATATATCTAAAAGGGGCGGGGGTGTCAAACCGGGGCGCATTCACCGGCACCACTCACAGAGGGGTGCCAAATGGTCTCCGACGCGTCGAAGGGATGGGGTGGGGGGAGGGGAGCGGCGGCGGCGCTAACATCAAGTCCGGCACTGAAAGAAGTGAATCCCAATTCATCTGAAGCACCAGCCGCCACTGATAAGTTATTTTACGTAGTTTGTCATTTGAACATAGTCCAATGGCAAAGATCACAGAGAAATCATTATACACGTCTTTGTCACGAACGTTTTCGTTTCGTAGTATTTTATTCACTTCAATGAAACCTATAAGTGCAAGGCAGCAGCGGTGGAGTAGCCGAGCGGTCTAAAGCGCCTCGCGGGTGCTGACCGTGGAGGTTCGAGTCCCCCCTGAGGCGTGTGTGTGTGTGTGTGTGTGTGTTTGTCCTTAGGTTAGTTTATCAAAATGTTCAAATGTCTGTAAATCTATCGGACCAAACTGCGTGGTCATCAGTCCGTAGCTTACAAACTACTTAAACCTAGGTAAACCAACCTACGGGCAAACACACACACCCATGCCCCAGGGAGGACTCGAATCTCCACGGCGAGCCATCGCGCGCTCCGCAGCGAGGTGCTTTAGACAGCTCGGCTACTCCACCGCGGCAAGTTAGTTTATCTAGGTTTAAGTAGTTTGTAAGCTACGGACTGATGACCTCGCAGTTTGGTCCGATAGATTTACAGTAAGAAGAAGAAGAAGTGCAAGGCAATAAATTTACGGGTAAATTCCAAGGAATACAGAACTTCCTCTCAACTATGTCTTCCGGTATGATGACGACGGAAGAGAGAGAGAGAGAGAGAGAGAGAGAGAGAGAGAGAGAGAGAGAGAGAGAGAGACAAAGAGGGAGAGACGAGCTCATGTGGAGGTTCGCCGACAGTCGTCGTTATCTTGTACCTTGTGCCACAGACGGCAAGGGGGCTTGCAGTGATTAGATGTAGATTTTATGCGCTCCTAACTAGAGCAGGGCCAAGTTATACAACTGCATCGGCCGACCGTCATACGAGGTCCGAGCCTGGGTTGGAAGGGGCGGCCTGTGGAACCGACAGACAGGGCAGGGCAGTCTAGAGGCCGCGGCGGACCCTGCGACCCAGGAGCCCCACATCTGCCCTGCCTCCAGAGAAAGCGGGGCAGCGCTGGCCAGGGGGCGACGGCGCCACGTGCGAAAACCACCGACCGCGCCGACTCCGAGGTGAACTCTCCAAATAAAACCTACCCAACAAATGATGCGCCTTACTACCCAGTTGTAATAGAGGTCATTTTTGACACAAGATAGCATAAACTTTATTTACTGTGTTGCCAATTTAGAACTGTATGAAGGTAAAGCAGCCAAAACTCTGAAGATTGGTTTGAACACCACAGTGCTTTACTAGGCACGGTCCTGTTTGGAGGTGCATACCTGCCAACTTTTGAAATGGGCTTTCAGTAAAAATTGCGCGCGAGAAAAAAGTGACCAATTTCGATATACAACGGATCCCCGAAAATTATACTTCTGGGTTGCAAAATAAAACTATCATGTTTCAAACAGGATACGTCAATGAAGTCGTATCTGCTTACATCATAAGCCAACGTTTCTATACCAACATAACAATCAGGAAGAAACCCATGTTAAATAGCAGCAGGCGTGGTAAATATCGCTCGGGAGGATAAATGACAGGACTTCCTTGATAAATTAAGCAATATGCAGTAGTTGAAAAGGCTTTATTCAACGAAACCAACGTACCACATGCAAAAAACAATATACTGCAAGAGGTCTTCAGAACATGTTTTGTCATAATAGGGACCAGAAATATTGGTCTTCAATATAGAAGCACTCCTGTGATTAATTGAAACTTGTTACATTTTTCTTTACAAGCTTGGAAAAAAAGTACACATTCTGCATTGCTGTGGGTGTGGTGAGAATAGAGTACTAATTAAGTATTACCTAACGCGCACAGAAGTCATTCGGTTCCACGAATTCTTCATGTCAGTATCCACCTGGAGTCACCTGCAGCTCCTTGACAGCTGAAGAGCTGCAAATTGTCCCTGAAGTTCAATCTTTTCTTAGCAAAACATAATAGCAAACTTTTCCCAGAAAAAAAGAAAGGTACAAAACTGTGCATCTTCAATTTTGGCAAACCTAGAGTGCAAACTGGGTGAAGATGTAGCCGCATGCAGTACGTCCAAAAGTACATTCTCATTGATGAAAAGAAATGGGATTTATCGGTATCCTGCAGATCGTTCACTATTGTCGAAGTCTGAATGCCAATAAATAACAGATCACATCTTTCAATTTGCGCAGCAGAACCTGCGGACACGCAAGATCGACATGAAATAACTTTTATCCCGGCTTTAAGTTGAATTCCAGTAACGGCACAAACATCACACTGTTAAAAGAACCAATCAAATCAAAGAATGAGTTATTGACTACCGTATACTTGCTTTCCACCCTCGCAAACAATCGATTGTAAGGAAATGCGGTAATTATCGAATGTTAACGTTTCAAATGTTTGTCAGTGAAGTCGTAAAATAACACCGCCCATCCGTAAAACAGTAAAATGCTGCAAAATCCGTAGATTTTACGGTTAAACCGTAAATGTTGGCAGGTATGGAGGTGGTATGCCGTTGCCTTCCTCCCACCTTCGAACTGACTTAACCAGCCCGTAGTAGGGGGACCTACAGTTTAACGTCGTTTCCTACTCGATATTTCTCACATCGGCAACACTCCCAGCGGTGAAAGAAGTGGAATGTGTCAGATAAAAATCCTAGGACCTGGCGGGGATCAAACCTGCGACCTTTGGATTTGTAGTCTGGCACTCTATCACTGTGCTACCGAGCCGTATAGTATATATAGGTTTAATATTTAGATATATATATTTATTACCTCCTCCTCTCATTTTATATCATCAACCTACATAAATTAATTAATTGATGAAAATTTGGTTGCAACAGTGATTTTAGGGAAAAACTGGACAATTTAAGCCTACTTACATGGCTGGCAGCGAGGTGCAATTCTGCACCAGGAACGCACTTCCTGATAAAACGTTATTTAAATAGAAGCAGCTATGCGCTAGGTCATAAACCTCACTGTCACCACTGATAAAGCTTAATAGAGGAACAGCTAAAGCGTAAATACGGCATCTTCAATACCGGGACAACAATGAACGTCGCCGCACGCTCACCGCTTGAAGATCTACAGCGAGAGGTCTGAAGATGATCTAATCTTACATCGAAACCGGTTACCTTAGAAATAAATTGTCAAATTTTGCGAACTAGACTGATATTTTTATCTTTAAATAATTATAAGTTCGCTGTTCTTTCCAAATAAGGAAACTATGTTTTCCAAACTGATTAAGTTGTGCAGGAGCTCCTTGTGGTCTATTTACAATGGTACGATATTTATTTTAATGTGATGACTGGTTTCACTGCTACTTAGGCATCATCTTCTAATCTCCATCATTCCCCCAACAGAAATTGTTGACAGTGTATCAAACATAGTACAGTATTCCATTTCTCTTATTATAATAACAAGCAAGATATACCGTCAACGATATCCGTTAGGAAGAATTATGAAGATCAAAAGATGATGCTTAAGTAGCATCGAAATTAAAATAAATAGCGATCTTGGCTGAAGACCATTGTAAATTAATTTGAGATCGTCCCACCACACCCATGCTATTCACACATTTTGTGGTATTCAAACAAATTAATACCTCATTTGCGACATTTATTAAATTTTATAAGATTTATAATAGTGCACCTGATTAAGCTCCTATCCTCTTGATTAACATATTTGAAATTATTACGATATGAATTCAACAACATGGTTTATATACAAACTCTCTCGCTAAGGTATTGTATATTTTGATGTCAAAACAGCCAGTGGGTGGGGTTGTCAGAATAGATCAGTTTCATAATGCTCTTGCAAATGAAGAAGTCCTTTGATGATAAGTTTTGTAGAGATAGCCTTGCATGCAAACACAGGATAGTGTAAATTATGTCAAAACACAAAACTGACATCGATAGTGTGATGGTGAACAACTTACAAGTAAGTGTAGCTTAGTAGAAAATGACTGTTAAAAATACTTTTCGTTGCTGTCACTGTATTATAATTGTATTTAGTTGATAGCTTATGCATATCCCAGTCACATAGGGACTGAAAATTTGAGTAATTTTCTTCAGTGTTTTTACCAGAAAAGTTTTCTATTAAAATATCATTCACGTTAAAGGCTGATTATAGATTTATTTTACTCAGGCTATCACTTGTGTAGCATCATTTAAAATATATGGAGCTTTTAGTTCCTCTGCCAAAATATTTTCATGAAATAAACTACTTAGTACACTATATCGCGCCCATATTCAGTGGCATGATTAATAGTAGCCCACCGGATACTTTACATTACTCACGCCAGTTGTATCGTATGTCACACCACTATAGTAACAAACCGAAGTTGGGGACCAAAATTCCGCTGTGTCCCAGTAGGAAAATTCGTAACATGAAAAATTTGAAACATGCCTCTAACCCGAAATGTATTCCGTGCGAAGAAACGAACATTAACTCTGATGTCTGGTGGATGTTGATATGCTGACATCATCTACACATGTGCCCTAAGTACTCTTTACCTGCGACAGCTCATATATGATAGGGTCGTCGGCCGCGGTGGCCGAGAAGACTGAGGCGCTCCAGTCACGGTCTGCACGGCCACTACCGTCGGGGGTTGGAATACCCCCCTCGGGCATGGATATTTGTGCCGTCCTAGATCGTAAGTAGTTCATAAGTAGTTTGTAAGTTTAGGGACTGATGACCCCGTAGTTAAGTCCCATAAGCTGTACAAACATTTACCATCTAACGATATCAAGTAATCAATGCATGTCACATTCCAGACGGCCCATCAAACTACGGAAGACATTTTGGAGTGGACAATTTCGATTTGGATAAAAAAAAAAAAATAAACAAAACATTCCCCATTTTAGCGATAGTCCATTAAACTGACCCGGTCTGAATCATCCCATTTTCGTTGGGAATCGGGAAGTTGCAAATGGCACCAAACGATCCAGCGCCGTACACCCACTACCAGGAGGCATTGGATTTTACATTTCACACGACTCCCTCGGTTTCAGAAGGGGTGGACGGGTGTTCTGGGACACCCTGTTTCCCTAGAGCAATGTTTTTCAGCCTTTTCGAATATGTGACCCCCTTCCAACTAAAAATATTCCGGCGACTCTTTGCATCCCCCCCACACCCTCTCCCCTCATAACAATGTCTAACAAAACTATTTTAGAATACATTTTTGGAGAAACAGAGAACGTTAATGAAATTATATTTTTAAAAACACAGTCTCGATCGCAAGATAATTTTTATTGTTGTTACACAAACTGTTCCCGACCCGTCCACAATCGGCTGCCATGGTCGGCCTCAAGATGGTATCAAACTGAAACCGGGTGCCTAACAAGAATAAAAATTCTCTTTCGATCGAGACACTGTTTTTAAAAATATAAGAGAACTATGTATGTTATCTCAAAGACAACGAATATTATTGGACGTTGGATTATTGTTCGACGTTGCTTTTAATGTGATTTTTTTTATTAATGACATCATTCTATTCAATTTTTACATGGTTTCCGGCAGAAACATATATTTTGCATGACAAATGTTTCACACTTTATGCAAGATTTAGAACTGAATTAACAAAGTTCCCACAGAATAGACAAATTTTAAAGAAATTATATATATGTATATATATATATATATATATATATATATATATATATATATATATATATATAATTAATAGATTTAATTATTACATCGTGATCATTTACCTATGTAGTGATCCCTGAAAAATTTTCAGGCTTTGAGACTATTGACTATTAACACACGGTAATTTAAAATAAGAATTAATAATAAGCAAGGATTTATAGAATTTCTCTTTTATCTGGCCTGTGTTTTTGTAGTGTTCAGAAATGGGATGGTCTGGTTACTATATAGTGCAATACTTGCCCCTGTGACGGCGACCCCCGAAAATGTTCAAATGTTTGTAGAGCTTATGGGACTTAACTACGGGGTCACCAGTCCCTAAACTTACAAACTACTTATGAACTACCTAAGACTAAGGGCGGCACAAATATCCATGCCCGAGGAGGGGTTCGAACCCCCGACCGTAGTGCAGACCGTGACTGAAGCGCCTCAGTCCCCTCGGCCACCGCGACCGGCAGCAACCCCCCGAGCAAGCTTTGCGACCCCCTGGGGTTAATAAAAAGCGTTAAAGTAAAACATTGACCCCTTAACCAATATAATTTTAGATGAAGAGGCAAAAGAACAGAATTGTTACTCATCTTTTTGTCATTTTTGTTAAAGCTATTGGACCAAACTGCAGTGGTCACCAGACCCAAACTTACGAGCTACTTAAACTAACTTACGCTAAGGCCAACACGGACCTATGCCCGAGGGAGGACTCTAACCTCTGACGGGGAGTAAAGGCGCTCAGGAAGGTGCATTAGTGCGATCGGCTACTCCTTCGCGGCCATCTTTACTGGGTGAAGAATAATGAAAATATTAAGACTTACGAAAGTCGATATTTTATTTGGATATGGCGATCCACTAGTGGGTCGAGACATCTACATCTACATATCTACATCTACATAGATACTCTGCAAATCACATTCAAGTGCCTGGCAGAGGGTTCATTAACCACTTTCATAACTTTTCTGTACCGTTCCATTCTCTAATAGCGCGCGGGAAGAAAGAACATAAATCGTTCCGTTTTCGATCTGATTTCTCTTATTTTATTGGGATGGTCATATCTCCCTAAGTAGATGGGTGCTAGCAAAATATTTTCACATTTAGAAGTAAAAGTCGGTGATTGAAACTTCGCAAACAGATCACGCCACAATGAATAACGTCTTTCTTTTAATGATTTCCACCCCAATTCGTGCAACATTTCCGTGACGCTTTCCGCCCCCGTAACGTGACAAAACAAAACGAGCAGCCCTTCTCTGAACCTTTTCAATATCTTCCGTCAGTCCCACCTGGCGAGGGTCCCACAAGGGGCAACAGTACTCCAGGAGAGGACGCACAAGTGTTAAAAATGTTCAAATGTTTGTATAGTCTATGGGACTTAACTACGGGGTCATCAGTCCCTAAACTTACAAACTACTTATGAACTACTTACTAACTAGGACGGCACAAATATCCATGCCCGAGGGGGGATTCGAACCCCCGACCGTAGTGGCCGTGCAGACCGTGACTGGAGCGCCTTAGTCCCCTCGGCCACCGCGGCCGGCGACGCACAAGTGGTGTGATGTAGGCAGTCTCTTTGGTGGAGCTGGTGCATCTTCGAAGCGTTCTGCCAATGAAACATAACCTTTGGTTCGCCTTCTCCACAATATTTTCTGTGTGTTCTCTCCAGTCTAAGTTGTTCGTAATTGTAACTCCTAGGTATTTGGTAGAATCTACGACCTTAAGGTTTGACTGATTTATCGCGTAATTGAAGTTCAGCGGATTTCTTTTAGTGGCCATGTGTATTACTTCACACTTTTCTTTATTTAGTGTCAATTGCCAATTTTCGCACCATGTAGAAATTTTGTCTAAATCGCTTTGTAATTGCTTTTTGATCCTCTGCTGACTTCACTAACCGATAAACGACAGCATCATCCGCGAACAGTCTAAGGGAGCTATTCAGATTATCTCCTAAATCGTTTATAAACACGAGGAAGAGTAGGGGACCTATAACGCTTCCCTGTGGAACGCCAGATATCGCTTCTGTTTTACTCGATGACTTACCGTCAATTACAACGAACTGTGTTCTTTCTGATAGGAAATCGTGAATCCAATCGCACAATTGGGGAGATATTCCATAAGCACGCAATTTCACAAGAAGCCGCTTGTGAGGTACAGTGTCAAAAGCCCTCCGGAAATCCAGAAATATGGAATCGATTTGAGATCCCTTGTCGATGGCACTTAATACTTCATGTGAATAAAGGGCAAGCTGTGTTTCGCAAGAGCGACACTTTCTGAATCCGTGTTGACTACTGGTTAATAGGTCGTGCTCTTCGAGGTAGTTCATAATATTCGAACAAAGTATATGTTCCAAAATCATACGGCAAATCGACGTCAATGAGATAGGCCTGTAATTTTGGGAATCACTCCTATTGCCTTTCTTGAATATTGGAGTAACTTGGGCAACTTTCCAGTCTTTGGGTACGGATCTTTCGCTGAGTGATCGGTTGTAAATTATAGCTAAGTACGGAGCTATTGCATCAGCATACTCATCCGCGAACGGTCTAAGGGAGCTATTCAGATTGTCTCCTAAATCGTTTATAAACACGAGGAAGAGTAGGGGACCTATAACGCTTCCCTGTGGAACGCCAGATATCACTTCTGTTTGTTGCGTAGTTAGCTCAGTTGAGACACTACTCCAATTGCTATTACCTGTCGGGGTAGGGGGGGGGAGATGTTGGGTGAGGCGCTGGGAGCACGTAGCTTCTCTGATGAGGCGGCGAGAACAAAGTAATGGGACCGCCCCACACAGTGCTGGCGTGGCCCTCGGGCGGTGGCGGCGCTGCCTCGCGTGCTGCTGCTGATTTGGCGGCGCCGCGTCTTCGTCGTTTTGTCAGCGCCAGTTTCCGGGGCATTCACAGCAGCTGACATCTGGTGCCAGTCATCACCATTATCGCATCACTATTACCGGCGGCCGATCTCTTCTCTGACGGCCGAGGACTCGCCTAGGTCACTGAACTCTCGGCGGCATTCCTCATTTAGCCTGTTCCGAAGTGAGGCGTAGTTGAAGGGAGGAAGATTAGGGGTTCAATGTCTCGACGACAGCGTGGTCATTAGAGACGGAGCTAAAGCTCAGAGTTTTTGAGTAAGTATGGAGAAGGAAATCGGCCGTGCCTTCTGAAAGGAACAATCATGCCATTTGCCTGGGGTGATTTAGGAAATCACGGAAAACCTAAATCAGGATGGCCGGAGGTGGATTTGCCACCATCCTTCCGAATGCGAGTCGAGTGCGTTACCACTGCGCCACCTCGCTCAGTCTGGCGTAGTTGATTACCTTTATCATGTCGCCGATACCGATGTGTCTCCTGTGAATTACCGCGGTGGAGTAGCCGAGCGGTCTGAAGCGTCTCGCTGCAGAGCGCGCGGTTGCTCGCCGTGGAGGTTCGAGTCCTCCCTGGGGCATGGGTGTGTGTGTTTGTCCTTAGGTTAGTTTACCTAGGTTTAAGTAGTTTGTAAGCTATGGACTGATGACCACGCAGTTTGGTCCAATAGATTTACAAACATTTGAACATTTTTTTCTCCTCTGAATTCAGCTCTTCTAGGATGCATTAAGCTACGATTACTTCCAGTGTACAGGGGCCTACCGATCTAATAATTAACTAAGCAGACCCTTCTTTCTGGCGTGTTAGGATGTGCGCATCATTATACACAAATGATGTACCAGACCTTAGTGTGAGAACAGAATGCACCTCTTGAGACAAGAAGAAAAGTTGTAGCGCCGTCTGGTAATCAGGAATTGTTGTAGGAAATCATTGAATGAATGCAGTAGGATGCAGGATGACTTGGACCAGATGTCTAGCCGCGGTGGAGTAGCCGAGCGGTCTAAAGCACCTCGCTACGGAGCGCGCGGTTGCTCGCCGTGGAGGTACGAGTCCTCCCTGGGACATGGGTGTGTGTGTTTGTCCGTAGATTAGTTTACCTAGATTTAAGTAGTTTGTAAGCTACGGACTGATGACCACGTAGTTTTGTCCAAAAGATTTACAGACATTTGAACCAGATGTCTAGGTAGTGTCAGGAATGGCAACTAGCGCTAAATGTAGAAAAATCTAAGGTGATACAGATGAGTAGGAGAAAAAATCCCGTCAATGAAATACCTGGACTAACGCTGCACAGTGATATGAAATGTAAAGAGCACATAAGGACAGCCGTTGGGAAGACAAATGGTTGACGTAGCTTTATGAGGAGAATTTTGAGAAGGTGTGATTCGTCTGTAAAGGATTCCGCTTATAAAACGCTTGTACGACCCCGTCTTGAGTATTGCTCACGTGTTTGGGACCCGCGCCAGATTAGTTTAACCCTTTAATACATGACTTTATATTTGGTGTTATAAAAACTTACCGCGATGAATGTATAGTGCGTATATACCGAGAAAAATATCGAAGGAACAAATACTTAAAATTATTATGCACTACTAGCAACAAAAAGTTCATAGCTGGTCAGCTATATAGTGCTTTCATGATGTACCCGATGTAGAAAATGTCACTATTATTCCTCCAATTTTTCCAGAAAGTAACTCATAATGCAACAGCAAGTGATTGACTACTGTTATATGGCAAAGGAGGAATACTAAAAGCCGCGGTGGAGTAGCCGAGCGGTCTAAAGCGTCTCGCTGCGGAGCGCGTGGTTGCTCGCCGTGGACGTTCGAGTCCTCCCTGGTGCATGGATGTGTGTGTTGTCCTTAGGTTAATTCACCTAGGTTTAAGTAGTTTGTAAGCTACGGACTGATGACCACGCAGTTTGGTCCGATAGAATGACAAACATTTGAACATTTTTTTGAATACTAAAGTAAACAATCGCACATGTAAGCAATGCCTCAGTGCAGCTAACTTTCGAAATGATTCAGTAGCACTCTATAATTTGTTCAAAAATGTTCAAATGTTTGTATAGTCTATGGGACTTAACTACGGGGTTATCAGTCCCTAAACTTACAAACTACTTACGAACTAGGACGGCACAAATATCCATGCCCGAGGGGGGATTCGAACCCCCGACCGTAGTGGCCGAGCAGACCGTGACTGGAGCGCCTTAGTCTCCTCGGCCACCGCGGCCGGCCTATAATTTGTAGGACGAGCTACTAGCATATGTAACACTATGTATACAAGCAGCTACAAATGAATTTGTGGTAAAATGTCGATCAGTTTGAGAGATAATTGAAGATTAAGGTATGTAGGTGATCAGCTACACTAAGCATAAAAGGGTTAAAGGATGACGTAGAAGCAGTTCAGAGGAGGGCGGCTAGGTTTTTAACTGGCAGATGCGCGAATGTTTACTGAAATTCTTCAGGATCTCAAAATGGGGGTCGCTGGAGGGAAGGCGACGTTCTTTTCGAGAAACAATGTTGAAGAAAATTAGAGGGCCGGAATTTGAGGCGGACTGGAGAGCCTACATTTTGCGTAAAGACCTCAGTAATAACATTAGAGAGATTAGGGCTCGTACGGATGCATACAAGTATTCATTTTCCCCTTATTTTATATGGGAGTGGTACAGGAAAGCAAGTACCCTCCGCCACGCACCTTCGGGTGGATTGCGGAGTATATATGCCATTATCACTAAGATTCGAGCAGTTTATCTTAAATGTTCGATATAGGGAAACTATAGCCAGCCGGCTGCGGTCTTTGGCGTGCCAGTCACGGAGTGCCCGGCCGCTGTGGTCGGGGGTTCGAATCCCCCCTCGGGCATGGATGTTTGTGCCGACTTTAGTATAAGCTAGTTCATAAGTAGTTTGTAAGTTTAGGGACTGATGACCCCGTAGTTAAGTCCCATGAACTCTACAGACATTTGAACATTTTTTTGAAACTCTAGCCACCTTTTACCCTCCGCTTGTGGCTGCTTTATTGTACAGTGGTCGATAAGTTGAGATTGCGGATAATCCTGGGAGAAATCGATGATCGTGTCGGACATAACGAGACGACTTGATGTGAATCTGCAATTGCCGGAAGCAGGAGGGAACGACGGCCAGACAGGTCCTCACTGCACTGCTACGCGTCTAGCACGTCTGCTGATGGCGTCTAGCACGTCGAAACCGGTCATCTAATTAAAAGAAGAAAGCTATCTTGGCTGAAAATCTCTTATTAAACATTCAAAATACTTTCGCATTTACTAACTTTTACACCGCAATGAATTGTAGCAACTATCAAAAATATAATTCGGAAATCTCTCATTTGCAAAGGATTCTCAGAAGTAAGAGAATAATGTTACGAATTAAAAGTGATCGTTTACGGTATTTAGTTATACTTTAAGGCATAGAAGTACATTTTTAACAAGTCCAAACTTCTGCTGTTAATCAAAATCGCAAATACTTGACAACTATTTCATAATATTACTGTTGTATAAAAGTAATGTCCGAATGCTTCCAGTAGCAGTTAATGAACTATTTCAGTACATCCTGCTTAGTTTCTTACCTCAATTTCACAAAAATTTTGGCGGTTACGTACTAGTTTGATAAAGTGAATGCGCAGCTACAAATTAATAAGATGTTTGTATAATTTATAAACTGTTAATATTAGCTCATCACATTCTTGAAAATATTCAATTTGATACCTGCCAAATAGCTTAAAAAATTAAGATATGTACACGAAAGGCACAGAAGTAACGACAAAGTGAAAGGCGGGTTTATAAAGGGATGTAGATTCTAGCCTCCTACAACGAAAAAAACATGTGTAGTTTTAAAACTACACAAAATCCACTAAAAACTCGTGCAGCATGTCAGTACGTATCGAGCATGTGAACATTATCATAATCAGTCCCTTTCTACATCAAATTCAAATGTTTGTAGAGCTTATGGGACTTAACTACGGGGTCATCAGTCCCTAAACTTACAAACTACTTATGGAGTAGCTAATACTAAGGACGGCACAAATATCCATGCCCGAGGGGGAATTCGAACCCCCGACCGTAGTGGCCGTGCAGACCGTGACTGGAGCGCCTCAGTCCTCTCGGCCACCGCGGCCGGCTGATCACATCCGATTGATGTTAATTTCTGTTTGCAAAACGTTTTGGACGTTATAAATACGGCTCGGGTATTGTTAACTGTCTTAATTGTACTGCACTGAAAATATGATGTTTCTGTATTAGAAAGTTTCTAACAGCGATTGGTGACTAGGAAATGTGAAAGTAACAGCATTAAAAACAGCAACTTCTCAGTTTGGATCATGCCATTCCTCTGTTACTCTCTACTGGCCGCTTGGAGCGCTAGTATCGCTTCAACTACAGTTTTTCTCTAGAGAGTTTCGCAACTGTTTTGATAGTCTGTACAGAAGCAGCAAGGACTGCCGTACCCCAGAAACATATCCGGAGCCTCTTTGACTCAAAGCCGAGGCGGTTATAGCTAGAAATGGGCGCAACATTATCGTATTTTCAATCGTGTGAGCTTTCAAATCAAATGTTTGTAATTCTACCAGAGCAAACTACTCTGGCACACACTAGGGAGGACTGGAATCTCTGACGCAGACGGCCGCGCGGTCCGTAACGTGATGCCCTAGACAGCACGGCCATTCCCACGAGTCGCGTGATATTTGTGGTTGTTTAGAGGGGACTAGATTGTAACGCTGGTCTGCGGATGCGGTTAACTGGCGGGTAAATCGAAGGTGCGACTAGTGCGCCACATCCGGTGATCTCCGGTATTACCGTAGGAGGCGCCACACTGATCGGAAGCTGGCCGGGGGAAACGGAGGCGCGACGGAATATCGCTAGCCAGAAGGAGCTCCCGACGAATGCGCTCCACCCGGAGATTTCTGGAATTATCGCAGAGACGCCAAACAGTCTTCGTGACCATTTAAAAAGATTTCATAAACATTCCTACCATAATGAAGAGCAAAACAATATGGAAGTGGTAAAGTATGAAAGGTAAATGCCGGAAAAAAAAAAAAAAAAAAAATTAAATCATTCTTATAGAAGCAACTTTTCAATACGAATTATGTCCACTGGTGGACAAAATTGAGTTTAATATGGAATCCGGTATTTTATTACCCGCTCCACACACTCCTGCAATCAGAGTGTGTCAAAACGCATTTAACACCGTCAAAAAGAGCGCTGAAAAGTAGCAGATGCAACAAATAGCTTTTCGTCCTCTAGTATGATTGAATCAAACTGCATTAAGTCCAATAGTTGCCTTTATTTTGTTTTATTGAGCTATGTTGGCTGCAATGTAAGACTCGTGGATTAAAGCGAAGCCATTTAACTGATCAACAATGATCAGTTAATATTCGTTTTCAGTATTATGGCATTGTTGTGTATAAATGTTTATCATTCTGTCTGTTAGGAAGTCAGGCGTAAAACCGTTGTTATGCTAAGATGGAGAGTATTATAGCGAGTGAATGTGTGACTGTTGGAGAGGAAATGAATCATGGATCGAGAAAACGAATGAAGAGAAAATCAAAATGGGCAGATAGTGCAACAGAACCCAACAAAATGCACTTTGTTCATCACTAAAGTGCTCATCGCTTGAAAGTATAAAAAGCAATTTCCTTGTATTAAACACATTTGGATCAAAAGCCCTACCTGAGTATGTGGTGTAAAATTCAGAAAAATTAATCGAATATTTTTTGGCGATATACGTTTTTCGCTTCTCCTGAAAAATTTACTTTTTGGGACATAATGCGTTTTGAAAAGTAGCTCCTTTGTGGATGACATGCAGAAGTAACCGCAACGCTTTCCTTAGAAATTTTACGCTAAAACTAGCACAAGAAAAGCGACAAGAAACGACGAAAAACAGAACACTAACACCACTCGATCTTTGCTGCTTATATACAATTTTTGAGTGATTGTTGTGGACACACTATTTGGCAACGCAATAGGTCTAAATTAGCTTGGAATTTGATACTTTCAGTTTTAATCTTGTGATGTTATGTATAGACGTTTGTATTTACGCGGTTATCACATTACTATGTGTTTACTAGCTTTTAATTCATTTCACAGAAAAGGCACAAATTCGTATGAGGACACTGTGTATACATTAACAGATTCGAGAGTTTTTGGCAGAAAGCTATAAAGTACGCCCCTGGTACGACATGTTGAATAAGACTATGAATGTATCACCTCAAATACTAATAATACTTTCTTAGTAGAAGTGTGTAAGAAAAATAAATTTTTAACAATTAGGGAGAATTAAAACGTCAGCAGTTGTAGGGAATCGAACACACGACCCTCCACTCCGCAATCGACTACAGACTGTGCTACACTGTATTCTGCATGATGATAGCTAAATATTTTTACTTCATGAACATTATATGGCAATCGTGAAACTTTTATGAATAACTGTACCGTTACACAGCTTTTATTATAACAAACTCGTGTTAGAAAACTTCGATCGTGATTTGTGTTCGTAGAATTGATGTCTGGAAACAGTATGTTTCAGTGCTACGCAAAATCCACTGCCAAGTCAAACAAATACGGGAAGATTCAACTCCAAAATGGAGGCTGCTCGATATCCAACCGGAGGCTCCGAGTGAAATCTACGCCTCCGAAACAACCGCTCCGTTTCCAGCACTAGGACATTGTTTTAACTTCCAAATAAATTTGGCTGTGATGTCTGCAGCCCTTTTGGTGTATGGGCAGCAGTGTAAAATCTTTACTTGCTACTACTTTTCTTCGTTATATGAGCCAGATGCCTTTATTGATAATATAACGAATAAAAGAGACGTATTTCTTGTGTTGAAATCTTAAAGCGATGACAAATTATAAACACTCTTGAATACAATTAACTGTGAAGCAAACATATAGTAAGAGTAAACCAAAGAATGTTGGAAGTACTGAGGGACCCCATAATTTAGACGACCGACAAAAACTCAACATAAATCTGACGACCGTGTATAGGCAAAGTAAAATTATTCTGTTCCCTTGAAAGCTAAATAACGCGTCACATGAAGCAATCTAATACAAGTGAAGAGAAGATCATTCGCTAAAAGTTCCACAAATAAATTTGTGTGTATATACAAGGTGAGGCAGTTAAAACTGTTTTGCGGAATATTTAGAAAAATAAAAGTAGATCACCTTGAAAAGGACCATCGATTATCAAAGCTCAACCCCCCTCCCCTTTTGCATCACCGCTGAGGGTGGGAGGGAACGGTGACTGAAATTTTAAATAGGAACCCCTATTTTTATTGCAGATTCCGATTCTCCAGGAAGAAAATATGTAACTCTTGTACGAACCATTTTTTTTATTCGCGATAGATGGGCCTGTAATCGTCAAAATGAAAATGAGTTGAAATTGCTGAAAAACTGTAATATATCGTACTAATACGTATCAGATTAGAAAAATGAAAGTACAGTTTTTGACACTTGATGACGCCATCGTGTGACACCGTCTACCCTTTCGCAATGCACTCCCACACTACTTTTAGCGCAGTTTGCAAGTACTGATGTGAGGATTTGCAGCTAAAACATTAGCTTTTTTTTTTTTTTTTTTTTTTTTTTTTTTTTTTTTTTTTTTTTGACACAGTTGGTTGTCTGACTCTTTCTCACTTCCAGTTTCAGTAAACAGTTGAATAATACTGAGAAACGTCGTTACAGAAGGAATATTCCTGTCATAGAACAGATTAGCGTACCTTTGACTAGCTTCCACAACATTTCTATGTTTCACAATGTGAGGAAATGACAACGCCATTTATCATGAAACGAAAATAAATAAATAAATAAAATAAAAATTATATGCGAAAGTTGCAATTTTTTCGTGAAGAATCAAAATCTGCAATAGTAAATAGGGGTTAAGATTTAAAAGTCCCGCCCCCCGGGGGTAGTGTAGGGATCGAGCTTTATGTCGCCGGCCGCGGTGGCCGAGGGGACTGTGGCGTTCCAGTCACGGTCTGCACGGCCACTACGGTCGGGTGTTCGAACCCCCCCCCCCCCCCTTGGGCATGGATATGTGTGCCGTCCTTAGTATTAGTTAGTTCATAAGTAGTTTGTAAGTTTAGGGACTGATGACCCCGTAATTAAGTCCCATAAGCTATACAAACCTTTGAACCTTTAAAACCTTTGAGCTTTATGTCAATGTAAGTCCCTCTTGTCAACAACTTTTATTGCAACTTTTTTTAATCCGATTTGCATTTTTCCAACTATTCGGAAAGCAATTTTAAGTTCCTCACTCTGTGTGTCTATTGTTTAATATGACTAACAAGAAATAAAGAAGTAAGAAGATGACATCATGTGTTAAGTCATCAGGGATAAGTCTCCTGCTATTAGAGGTAGGAGCAAGGGCCAAAAATTGTAGAAGGGGTGGGGGAAACAAGGTATGAATGTATGGAACAAAGTACTAGTACTAAGTACTACTCTGAGATTAAGAGAGTGGCCTGATTAAGTAAATTGTATGCAAGCAGCCAGACAACTCTTGACCCCAAAAAAGTCAATTGGTGGCAGCTCGTGCGGTGGTGGTTGAGCGTGGCTCTCTTGTTTTGTAGCAGGATGTGCTAACATTTCACATTTAATTGGGCAGACCTTGACGAGTTTCCTTTTTTAAGACGTTCGTGTGGCGTAAAACCGATGCTTTTGCATCGAGAAAAACGACAACACAAAAACAGCAATGCCGGTCGCGGGACAGACTGTTCAGCAGTTGACGGTCGCCTCCTACCACCGCCTCTCTCTCTCTAGCTAAGCTGGTGCTCCGATGACCTCGGACGAAATGTTTAACCTTCCTCCTTTCCCTCTTTCGTACCTTCTGCACGTCGGCGAATCAATTTCTTGGGACAAGGCAGAGAACGTACCTTTTCTCTCGATTACGCTTGAGCGATTACAGGAATAATTTCTTTAGACACGAAGACCACCAGCGGAACGGAGTCACTGAGACGGAAGAGCGTGAAATTGATTGCAGAGGACAAATTGTTCTCGCAGCACGGGTCTTTGATACGGGATTTAGCAAGTCTCACGAAAAAGCCCTAGTTGGCTGAGCAGCCCGGACGCCATGCCGTTCTTTCCAAAGCGTCTTGGAGGTAAGTTTCGTGTCCGAGTGGAAAGGTAAACCGAGCAGGACATTTCTGAATTGTTAGTACGGGCAGAATCATCAAGCAACAATACCGGTAGATCAGCTAAAAAGCAATACTGTGACTTTATATATATAACAAACTCTGCTTTATATTGATGGAAAGTTTATGTAGAGGTATTTTAAGGCACTAAAATTAAAAAAAAAAAAAAAAAAAAAAAAATACTTTAAACAGGGATACACAGTTGTTCCAGGAAAACTGTATCGCAAAACGCAGTAACAAAATCCACAGCGCCACAGACATCTACACAGGACAGAACAGAACATAGCCTCAAAGATTCAGGAAATCGTTATTTGTCAACGAGATATCCAAATATATATGTGTCCTGATGTTTGTCCGCGCAGAACTCCGAAACTGCCCAACTGATCTCAATGAAATTTTGAACAGTGTATCAGTTTTATAATGTCTTAATGAAATTTTGCACAGTTAACTTTTACAAAAAGAAAAACCGCACTGTCAACATAAGATTTCGTACGGTGGAGGCGGAGAGTAGCTTAAAATTCAAATGTTCGTAAAACTTATGGGACTTAACTGCAGAGACTACTTATGAACTAACTAAAGATAACACAAACATCCATGCCCGATGGAGGATTCGAACCTCCGACGCCGGAGGCCGCGCGATCCGTAACGTGGCGCTCCAGAGCGCTCGGCTACTCCCGCACGGCGAGAGTAGCTTACGCCACACTTCGGGACCGCTTTACCGATCGTCATGAAATTTGACAGCTATTAGAACGGTGGAGCTAATGACGGGATAGGTGGACATAGGGGAGGAGGAGGCAGGGGTTGGTAGACAGAGGAGTGCATGGACTAACTGAATAAAATGTTCAAATGTTTGTTAAGCTTAAGGGACTTAACTACGGGGTCATCAGTCCCTAAACTTACAAACTACTTATGAACTACCTACAACTAAGGACAGCACAAATATCCATGCCCGAGGGGGGATTCGAACCCCCGACCGTAGTGGCCGTGCAGACCGTGACTGAAGCGCATCAGTCCCATCGGCCACCGCGGCCGGCACTAACTGAATACTGGTATGACTAAATACCCGAGCAACGCCGGTGGCAACACAGGTAGCTAATACCGCAGACAAATATATACAGACGGGAAACCTCCGTAAGGGCCCGGTCCTACGCTCAGGGGTGCGGGGAGGGAGGGTTTCCAGCAGTTCCGTAATATGTCCCATGATCGCGCTGCCGTCAGAAGTAGTCCTTTAAACCGATCAGAGCAGGCGGCAGGTACCGGCTGCCCCCACCACCACTTCCCCTCAAACACCAGCAAGCCGTACACAGCCGTGGCCTCGTGGCAGGCGGCACGAGCTCTCCCCTCAGCCTCCCCTCCACGCAACCCTCAGAAGCGCCTCTAGTGTGGTCTACCGGTACTGACACCTGCTAGCATCTTACGGAACTACGAGGGGAGCGTAGGACAGTGGTTTGGGGGGGGGGGGGGCTGCTTCTCTGTATGTGTTACTCTGTGCTATTATCAAGTGTCGACATCAATGAGACGCTGAGCTCTCCATACTCCTGTGATGACAAATGACGCATTCAGACAGTACCTCGTACGGCTTCGATACGCTGCAAAACAAAAAACTAAGGACAGTAACACACAGATTTCAATCTCATGGGTAATAATGCATTTTATATGATGGATACGCGCAGAAGGAAATCGTATTTGGCAAAAATCGGAAAAATTGCTTCGGATGTATTTTTATGGATCTGTACCGACTTCAGAAGGTATGGATCAGAAAAGCAAACAGTAGGTATTCCAACTGTTATTTTTCCGTTTACGAGTAACAACAATTAGTTGTCGCCATCTTTCTTCTGGGATAAGATAGGCTACAGTGCACCTGACAGTAGACACCCTGTCTTATTCATGTACATAAAATTTCAAAAAGAATTAAAAGATGGCGGTCTGGGAACCAGACGCCAGTTCGAGGCCATGACAAACTGCAAATAGCGACCAGGGACTGGCCCACACAGCGTTTCGGGGCCGAGCGGCGGAAACTCCTTAGATGTTTTGTAGCCAACTCCATGGAGTCCGAAGCCGTGCAATGATTCGGCAGAAAACAAAAACAAAAAAGAAAGAGAACAGGTTTCTCGCTGTTGTCCGACCCTTAGTCGCTTCAATTAATTCCCGTCACGACTTGCGCAAGTCACGGGCTTTAGTGTTCGGTGTAATGAAGCCTTCCGCGTTTGTTAGTGCCTCCCAATTAATAGCGCAATCCAATCCTGTGGTTCCTCTTCCTATCTCTCTCTCCCGTGGGCCACTTTGTCATGGCGGATATTATACGCCTGCAGCGAACAGCGCCTAGTAACTTTTTTCAAACACATGACTGCAAAGAAGAAGAAGAAAAAAAAATTTCGGGTCATTTGCGGTTATTCCCCACAAGGCGACTGTAATTTAAAACTGAAGAGGAAAGCTGATTACGCTGATACATTTACTAATTAAAGAATTACAGCTTTCTTTATTTGAAAATCATGTAGATATGATGAAATATACAACTACTCGGCAGTCCAAACACACCCCTTTCCAAACTGTTGCGTAACATCCGAGTATTTGTAAATCTATAGGACTTAAATATTCCGGTTATCAGCCCCTAGGCTTACAAACTAGGTTAAAGTAACTCAAGGACAAAACACACACACACACACACACACACACACACACAACACACACTCACGCACACGCGCGTATAACCATACGAGGACTCGAACCTCCGAATGGATATACTGACCAAGCTATTATGCATATAGTTACAAACGTCTGCTGCCTTGTACACAACAATTTCATCAATGATGCTAACTTCTGCTTATAAGTAATTTATTTATATACAGAATCTAGATTTTCCTGGCATACTGACTGATCAAAATCTTATCGACTTTCCAACCGGATCAAATGTTCGAATGTTTGTAAAGCTTATGGGACTTAACTGCGGGGTCATCAGAAACTACTTATGAACTAGTTTATACTAAAGACGGCACAAATATCCCTCCCCGAGGGAGGATTCGAACCCCCTTCGGGGAACAGCCTCGCGCATCGTAGCATAACGCTTCAATGCGCTTCACTAAATTTCCGTGGTGTACACACACACACACACACACACACACACACACACACACACACACACCACACAAATTGGTTGAAACAAATAAATGAATTAATAACAGTAAAACATTGGTGGTGAAGTAATAAATAAATCAAAAGCAATGTGAAAAGCAATGTGAAAACTTTTCGCAGTTTATGTTGGTTGGGGCATGAAGACCAAACTGTGAAGGTCGTCAGTCCCCCGGGGAGGGGAAGGAGTGTGGGTAGGAAACGAGGGGAAGGAAAAGGAAATGCAGTCCAAGGAGGAAAGAAATACGCAGTTAAGAAAAAGTGAAAAAAAAAAGAAAAAGAAAAAAGAAACAACGAGTACAGGCAGCAAACGGGCATCACAAACCGGGAAACCCCAGCCAACAAGACGGAAAAAAAAAAAATGTTCAAATGTTTGTAAATCCTATGGGACTTAACTACGGGGTCATCAGTCTCTAAACTTACAAACTACTTATGAACTACTTACGAACTAGGACGGCACAAATATCCATGCCCGAGGGGGGATTCGAACCCCCGACCGTAGTGGCCGTGCAGACCGTGACTGAAGCGCCTCAGTCTCCTCGGCCACCGCGGCCGGCACGGAAAAACAGCAGTGAGCAGTGGGATGTAAGGAGAGGCAATAACACCGTGAGTAGATTATACATCTATTTAAAAGCACATAATTTGCACACAAAGATTGAAAAAAATGTTTTAAATCTATATATGCAAAACGAATTGTATAAACGTGTGTACCCACATTTACAGGATCACAGAAGATGCTTTACAAATAAAAAGCGAAACGCATCTGTGTGAAGTAATTGTCCTAATTGCAGTCAACATAAGACGGAAAACCTGTTCTAAATAATAATTACTGTTTGGGCTACAGTTCAGAAGACGCACTTGTGTGACAATGTTTTTGGTCCGCCTTTCGCTTTTCTTTGCGTGACACCCTACACAACAAGACGGAGACACGGTATTCCAGTCCCTGGCGTGTAGGCCGCCTTGCAGGACAAGCGTGTTACGTCGCGACGTCAGTGTGGTACGGGCCTCATTCACTGGCCGCTATGCTCCGATGCTCGAGGCCGTTCCCCGTAGACGGTTCGAATCCCCCTCGGGCGTGCATGTATGTGCTGTCTTTAGTGTAAGTTTATAATTAGTTTGTAAGGTTAGGGACTGATTACCCTGCAGTTAAGTCCCATAAGCTTGTGCGGACACTGCAAGTGCGGATGGGCCAAAGTAGGGCAAGGTTGAGAAGGATAGAGGGGGACGAAGAGAAAGAGAGAGGTGGAAGGGGATAAACACGAAGAGAGGGGTAGGAGGAGATGGGGGGGGAGGGGATAAGGCATGCTGAGATGAACCAACAAAGAGGAGTTATGCGTACTGTGTGTGTGTGTGTGTGTGTGTGTGTGTGTGTGTGTGTGTGTGTCGAACACTTACGTGGGCAAAGCAGGATATAATAAATAACTGCGATTTAATGATCGTTTATTTATGAATATACGTCTAGCTTCTACGTCATACAGAGGTATAACTACTTTCAGTATCGTACAATGTACACACATAAGGTCTCCTAAGCATTAACGTTCTATGTGTAAATTGCATCGAGAGCATATTTCCTTACATGCCACTCAACCCGCACAAAGATGCAAACAACCATGCATGAACGAGGAAGGAAGGAAGGAAGGAGGAAGGAACCTTATGGTTTAACGTCCCGTCAACAGTTTGGTCATTAGAGACGGAGCTTACGTTAGAAGTTTAGCGTAAAGATGGGGAAGGAAATAGGCCGTACCCTTGGAAAGGAACCAGCCCGGCATTTGCCTGGATTTATTTAGGAAAATCACGGAAAACCTAAATCTGGATGGCCGAAGATGGATTTGAACCACCATCCTCCCGAATGCGAGTCCAGTGCGTTACCACTGCGCCACCTCGCTCGGAACGCATGAGAGATGCTAATGCGACGGATTGGATAAGACGGCCGATCAGTTCCAGCAATAACAACAAGAAGTTGACCTGACATGTCTAATAGGTCAATTCATCTGTTTGATCGTTTCCACATTGCGTCAGGATGGACTGTAATCAAGGGAAGTTTCCACAAACCTCAGAGTGAACAAAATCGATTTTGTTTCGACGTTGGTGAAGTACAGAGATACAGGAACTGTGAATGACTTGGCCCAAAGGCTACCGCAGCAGCTGAAGACTGCTACTTTTTCAGCTCGGGGGAACCTCGAGAGGAACGCCCCCGTGCTGAATAATGATTTTCGTGCAGCCACAGGACGTCGCCTTTCGACTTAAACTACACATAATGACATGCAACCTCACTTCCGACGTTCGAGGCGACGAACAGCTTTGAAACCTAGACAGTACGTAGCGCAGTGCAGACGGGCCGCAGCAGCATTCTCAATAGACTCGTCACAATTGGCACAAAGTGCTTTTCACAGATGAGACTGTATCTGCCTTCAAGCAGACAATCGGCGGCCACGACTTTGGCGGCGGCCTATCCGGCCGGAACTTCTCCACCACACTGTGGAGCGAGTGCAGTTAGGTGGTAGTTCCCTGATGTTTGGATCGGCATTGTGTTGCATCACCGTGCGTCAGTAGTTGTCATAGAATTGAATTCAACGGCTTTAACGTAAAGGACTGACAACCCCAGACTTGTAGTGCAACCGTATCGGCAACATTTCGGCGAGGGATTCGTCTTACTGGGCATCTTGTGAATGATTTTGCCGGCCGCGGTGGCCGAGGTGACTGAGGCGCTCCAGTCACGGTCAGCACGGCCACTACGGTCGGGGGTTCGAATCCCCCCTCGGGCATGGATATTTGTGCCGTCCTAGTTCGTAAGTAGTTCATAAGTAGTTTGTAAGTTTAGGGACTGATGACCCCCGTAGTTAAGTCCCATAAGCTTAACAAACATTTGAACATTTTGTGAATGATTTTCTTCATGACAGTGGCATCGCAAGATTAGAATGGCGAGCACGTTCTCCAGGTATGAACAGTGTCGATAATGCTTGGGATACATTGAACAGAGCTGTTTTAGGACGAGACGAATTTGGTCGTATGTTAAATGTACTAGGGGGCAAAACACGAACAATACCCATACTACGTGACAGTAATGGCTATCCTTCCGATGACAGCGCTACTAAAGCAGTAATAGTATAGCGGTGATTTGCAGAGTATCCCATGGAGATTTAATCAACGAAATCGCCGTTGAGTAGTGGGACAATCTGGACCAACAGTCCCTTGATGATCAAGTGGACAGTATGCCACGATGACTAAAGGTTGTATCGATAATATCTGGTATTATGGGTTCTGGCATATGCTCAAATCCGGAACTCAAATTCAAATCTCTGTTATTGCGGTACAACTTGTCAATTCTGGTTTCATGAAAGAGAAATGACATGTTTTTGATATCTCTGTTCTATTTTTATGTAAGCTGTCACCATCCCCTAGAACAGGGGTGATGTAACACATTTTATGTGTATTTGAGTTACATGAATATTTCCTTTCCGAAGAAACATGGTTCGTTGTTGCGATTACACGAGTTTGATAGGAAGTTAGAAAATAACTGGAAAGCCCCCTTAGATGGTCGCGTTATCGCTGCTGCCCCTCTGTGGCGTATTAAGGCAAAACCACAGTCTCACACACACAGTCAGGAGACTTAGACTGATTTATGTTATACTAGCGCTCCAAGCATCCGGCAATTTCTGAATACGATATGAGATGAGTGTGAACAGAATTGTTTGTATTAAGTTTAACACACTCTTTACAGTAGGAAACGTATGTGTCACAAAAACGCTAATAACTTCAAAATACGTTTGTCTTTCTTAGGTTTACTAAGATTCCTGGAAAAATATGAAACCGTACATTACATGAAAGTTTATTTACGCGTCTCTTTTAACCTCTAGCTATTTACTGAAGAATTTCGTTTTCTTTTAACAACAAAAATGGCTAGTAAACATAACAGTTGAACTTTAGCAAAAATACGTCGCTTTTCTATTCAAGAACGTTAAGGTTTGGGCACTACAATTCCAGCCAAATGAGACTATCGAACGTAGGAAACTTGACGGAATGCGATAACTACATTATTTAATGTACCAAATCAGCCACCACAGTTATAGATGAAGGAAAGACCTCACAGGCGTAACACTAAATAGTCACAAGCAATAAAACTGTTTCCCAACAAAGAAGAAACCAATACCGCAATTGTTGCTATATCTGCCAGAGATATGAAGTTTCAAGAAATGCGCTATTTAAGCAAAAGCTATTACATTCAGAAGTATATGCATGTATAAGAAAGGCTAGTGGAGTGTAATACTGTGCGAAACGTTAGGCTCCATAGCTAACTGTTACGCATCAAAGAAAGTGTCTACAATACGAAAAATAAACCCTAACAGAAATGTTTATTTCCAATATGTCTATATCAGTGGAATAAGTTGCAAATATACACATATTCTTAAGTGTTTCTTGGTGCTTATATCACCGAATCAAAGATATTCAACTGTCTTTGCATTTATTTAACGATTTTTTTATGTCTCTAGTTTTTTCTAATACTTAGAACCCCAACTATTTCGTTAATTACGTAGAAAAATAGTTTTAAGCGAACACGACCCTTAAGGGGCCTTTCCGGCAGCTAGAAACGCTGGAGTCGTTTCCACTGTCAGTCGGTACCAAATTTCACAGCAGTGAGTGTTTAAGGTACGTTGAGATAGGCAACACGAAATATTTGGCCGAAACAGCGCTGCCGTATGGTTGCAATACAGGGCAATATTTCGGTATGGATGCTCAGTATTGCTGATGTTGCAGGTAGTTGACACGGTATTCCTGAGGGATGGCCGTGTTGTTCATGAAGGGTGGATAACAGGATAATACCTGTCCCTGTCAATGTCTGTAAATGCTTCCCGCTTGCTCTCATCTCCATTTCACGCTTCTCTCGCCGACATAGCTGCAGTCACGTGTCGGTGCGAAAATAGTATCGTTTCGCTTTTGTTCATATCACAGTTTGCGCGCTTACAGCGTGTTTTAGAGGTAGATTTCTTTACAGTTGTTCTCTCCTAGCGATTTTGTTATATGTGAATAATGGAAAAGTTGTCTAATGACAAAATCATTTTACTTATTAATGCAGTTCATCTACCAGGTGATCAAAAAGTCAGTAAAAATTTGAAAACTTAATAAATCATGGAATAATGTAGATAAGAGGTAAACATTGACACAATTGCTTGGAATGACATGGGGTTTTATGCAGGATGGCGCTCCACCCCATATTGCTAGACGCGTGAAAGATCTCTTGCGCGCGTCGTTTGGTGATGATCGTGTGCTCAGCCGCCACTTTCGTCATGCTTGGCCTCCCAGATCCCCAGACCTCAGTCCGTGCGATTATTGGCTTTGGGGTTACATGAGGTGTATCGTGATCGACCGACATCTCTAAGGATGCTGAAAGACAACATCCGACGCCAATGCCTCACCATAACTCTGGACGTTTTACAGTGGAGTTCACAACATTATTCCTCGACTACAGTAATTGTTGAGGAATGATGGTGAACATATTGAGCATTTCCTGTAAAGAACATCATCTGTGCTTTGTTTTAATTTGTTATGCTAATTATTACTTTTCTGATCTGTCGGACTTTTCCCACTTTTTTTTTTTTTAATAAAACCGCTTGTCATTCCAAGCATGTGTGTCATTTTTACCTCTCTATCTACATTATTACGTGATTTATTAAGTTTTTAAATTTATACTGACTTTTTGATCACCCGGTACATCCCGACTTGTGGTACGTAGAAAGCCGTATGCATAGACAGAAACACCAAGATAATCTCTCTTGTTTCGAATGATATTATTACTTGTCTCGTGTAAAAGTAGGAGAGCCGCACTCACTTTTACAAGCTCGCACTCAACATTTTGTGTGAAATAGTGTAGGCCTCTGCAATCACTTCTGGCCCAGAAATTGGCTGTCGCCTACAGGAAAATAAAAGTGGCATTTGAAGACAAGAAAACCAGCGGCATGAATATCAAGAACTCAGATGGAAGGGAAAGCTGGAAGGAAAACAAAGGAAATAAATTTGAAGGCAGAAATGGAAGACGAAGTAGAAGAAGATGAGATAGGAAATAGGATACTGCGAGAAGAGTGTGACCAAGCACTGAAAGATTTGAGTCAAAACAAGGCTTCGGGAGTAGCTGATATTCCGTCTGAACTGCCATGGAAGAAGATACACATCCAGCGAAAATAAAGAAATACGTGTTGATTAAAAAAAAAAAAAAAAAAAAAAAAAAACAAGTGAATGTTGTTTAGGCGCAGAAAACGCTTAGAGCCGGCCGCGGTGGCCGAGGTGACTGAGGCGCTTCAGTCACGGTCAGCACGGGGGTTACAATCCCCCCTCGGGCATGGATATTTGTGCCGTCTTTAGTCTTAGCTAGTTCATAAGTAGTTTGTAAGCTTAGGGACTGATGACCCCGTAGTTAAGTCCCATAAGTTGTACAAACTTTTGAACATTTTTGAACAAAACGCTTAGAAAGTATGTTTGTAAGAGACGTTTCCAATAGGTGGAAGTGAATATTTATATTTTATGGTGTTCAAATAGTCTGTTGTGAAAGGCAACGTTCTGTTTACTTTTCTTTATTTTAAACATATTCAAAATAATAAATCAAATTAAGCTTGGATTATATCAAAGTCTATGACACTGCATGGTTACAAAATTTGTAAAGAAGATTTAACGCGGGGAGCAAATTTAAAGTTACGTGTACTTTAAAAGCAGTGTACAAAAAGGGAAACTATCTCACAAAATTTACAACTTCCAGTTTAGAGTCTTATCGAGTTACGAGTAGTCAAAGTAGTAAATCAATAATACGAAACACTCCA
Source organism: Locusta migratoria (assembly GCA_026315105.1). Classification (NCBI taxonomy): domain Eukaryota; kingdom Metazoa; phylum Arthropoda; class Insecta; order Orthoptera; family Acrididae; genus Locusta; species Locusta migratoria. Next base: position 104,756,723 of record CM048746.1, on the reverse strand, counting down.
GCTTGTAACGGCATAACACTACCACCTGAGATACACCGGGAGGTATTATTGTTGATTAATTCATGCTTTAGTGTTTTTGTTAAGTTTTGTTTTTATAATTTCAATATCTTATTATTCCGATTTAATGATGATTGGTTATTATTTTAGGGTTGATTTTTATTCTTTTCTATCAATTTTGTAGAGTGTGTGGAGTTGTTCTTTAATAATTTCTGGAAGAAGATCAATCTATTTTTCTCTGTTAATTCTCTTTTAATTATTAGTACTTGCAAAACTTCAAAGTCGATTTTCTCGAGAATTTTTTTAGAGTTACGTCGAATGACTTTGGCTTATTGTTATTTGAGTTCTGAACTTCACGTACCATAAATAATAATAATAAAAAAAATTCTAAAATGCGATACCCATGTGGTGTCCTTGTCAGATGAAGAGGCTTGCCCTAAAGAGCCTGTATAGGGAGAGAGTGGCCATGTGTGAGACCACTTCTGATTTGGCGGACAATCCAGGACGCCATGCTTTTTACCAGATCTGGCGTGCTTTACATGTGTGTGAATAGTTACAGCGTGCGTTTCTGTACTGTGGTGTGCCTTAAAAGCTTCTGACAGCGATGTCACTGCACAGTTACGTACAGGTTGTATTACGGTATGCGCTGCTCCACTTCTGCAAGTCTTTGTCGGTTCTATTTACGTAAATTAACCTGTTCGTTGGTCCTTGACGATAAGCTTAGAACGTCGATGCAATTTTTACGATTATTTGTTTGATTTCAAGTGATTTACTGAGTGTAATTAAAATTGTGTTTTACATAAGAATTAAGCGCAGTCAAGAGAAATGGCTCGTTGCTCGTGTTCCTTTGTTGGCTGTAAAAACCAAAGTAAAGATGGCGCTTGTGTTCGCAAGGAATGAGGGAATCTCGGAAAAGTGGGCATTGAAAAACTGAGAAAGCGGGAACCGTAAAGGCGACTAATACAGCAAGGAAGGCATTGATGAAATTTAGTAACAGAAGTACTGGCTGTGAAATTCCTGCGTGGTGTAGTGGTTGCGTACTGAATTCATAATGTGAAGGATGCGAGTTCGAATCCGATAAGCGCTAAATTTTTTTAAACAGTATTTGCTAGCTTTATGATAGTTCATGGTTCTGGTGTTTGATCTGTCGTGTTACGAGGTATGTTTTAACATTGCTATGGCATCTCCCCCTTGGCTGTGTAGTATTGGCTATTCACAATGTTATTGGTTACAGGATGTGAAAAACAGGTGGAGACTGTTGTAGATATTCAGTTCCCTATTTTGAATCTGTTTCTGCTGTTTCACTAAAGATAGCCGGCCGCGGTGGCCGAGGAGACTGAGGCGCTCCAGTCACGGTCTGCACGGCCACTACGGTCGGGGGTTCGAATCCCCCCTCGGGCAAGGATATTTGTGCCGTCCTTCGTCTTAGTTAGTTCATAAGTAGTTTGTAAGTTTCGGAACTGATGACCCCGTAGTTAAGTCCCATAGACTATACGAACATTTGAACATTTTTGAACACTAAAGATAGTATCGGCATTTTCGCGATTTTCTGTGACACTCTGTCCCTAAAAGTATTCTACAGAATCGGCCTGACCTTCGGCTGGACCTGTCACGGTACTCTAAACGCTCACTCCACCCTGAGACCCTTCGTCGCCACTTCCTATCAATTCTTGACGGCTTCCGATGGTGGATGGTCATGTCGGTTTTGCTTACACGCTTGCAGGACACAATGAGTTGCGCTACCTACCGGATGGCTGCAGTGTATTCACTGCAGAGCTGGTAGCGATCCACCGCGCGCTTCAACATATCCGTTCCTGCCCTGGGGAGTCCTTCGTCATTTGTAGTGACTCCCTCATCGGTTTACAGGCCATCGACCAGTGTTTTCCACGCAATCTTTTGGTTGTTGCCATACACGAGTCCTTGTACACCATCGGACAACGTGGGCAGTCAGTGGCATTCCTCTGGACTCTGGGACACGTCGGGATAGACGGCAACGAGCTGGCTGACAGGCTGGCCAAAGAGGCCACCCACAAGCCTGTCCTCAATATAGGCATTCCATGTGCTGATATCTGTTGTACAGTACGCCGTAAAGTTCTCGGTTTGTGGAGTAGTGAATGGCGCTCCCTACAGGTGCCCAACAAACTGAGGAGTATAAAGGAGACAAACGTGTGGAGGACCTCTCTGCGGGCCCCTCGCAGAGACTCTGTTGTTCTCTGCCGGCTGCGTATCGGCCATACTTGGCTTACGCACGGCCACCTTCTCCGTCGCGAGGATCCTCCCGAGTGTCGATGTGGTGCGCGTCTGACAGTCGCCCACATCGTCTTGGAATGCCCGGACTTAGCAGCGCAGAGAAGGAATTTTAATCTCCCTGACTATTTGAAACTTGTTTTAGCTGACAATTCCTCTATGGCTGACGCAGTTTTAAATTTTATTCGTGTGAGTGGGTTTTAGTACTCTGTTCATTACATATTTTTTCTCCGCTCGCCTACAGTTTTAGGCAGGTGGTTTTAACGTGCAAAAGCGGCCAGATGCCCTACTGCCTTGTCTGTGGTCACCTGGCCAGGACACTCTGGTATCGTTTTTCCACCTTTCTCTTCTTTTATCCGTTTTTACTTTCATTCTTCTACTTCCTGACTTGTTACACCCCTTTGGTTGGCGAGTCTTAACACATAGTTTTATGCTACGTTGTAGTGCTTTTTATTGTAATCTCTACGGTTGGAACAAGCGACTGATAAGCGTAGTCGTTTAGACCCTTTAAAACCAAACCAACCAACCAACCTATTCTACAGAATGACGTTTTTGCTATTTCCCAGTGTAGGAAAATGTTATAAGATCGACAGCACACTTAAAATGCATTATATCGGGGCGGAAAGCGATAACATATTCAGACAGAAAATTCTAAAATAGCATTATTTTCTTTGAGATACATAACACAGAGTATCTCTATTTCTTATTAATCAACGGTCAACTGTCGAAATTACCAGAACTTTGTAAAATATGATATTAACGTTCGATAGTCATAGAAACTTTTTGTGCGCCTCGGTTGCACAGTGGTAGAGTGGCAGACTACAAATACAAGGGCCGTGGGTTGGATCCCCGCCAAGTCCAAGGATTTTTATCTGTCACTATCCAATTGTTTCACCTCTGGCAGACGGCAGTATTGGTCATGTGAAAAATACCGAGTTGAACCGTGGTTCGGAACCCAAGTTACAGTGCAGGTCCCCCCCCCCCCCCCCCCATAACTGGCTGGGTAAGTCAGTTCGAAGGTCGGAGGAAGGCAACGGCATACCACCTATAAACAGGACCATGCCTAGTAAAACACTGTGGTATTGACTGCTTTACTTTATTTGCTTACACATTTATTAGTCGTGTATGAACACACATAGTGATTAGTAAGCTAGAAGATGTGTTTTGGTGTCTCGAGTGGAAGTGATGGCTTATTTCAGTAGTTAAGTGGTTGCGTTTCTGCCTGGGTCGCTATGTACATGCACGTCCCGCGCGCAGTCTGGTAAAAACATGGCGGCCACTGTCCTGTTTGCCACTCTCTCCTTATATAGTATCTCTAGCTTGCCCAGGATGGAGTAGCGTGGTGGAGAGCTGCATTAAGCCAGTGTGCGGACTGGAGACGACAAGACTCACCGACGTGCGGCGGCACGGGCAGGTGTCGGGGCGGCACGGCGGGCCCCGGCGCGGTGGCGGCTGTGGTGGCGGCGGCCTGCTGGCCCACGTGCAGCCGGTTGCGCAGCGTCACCAGCTCCGTGCTCAGGCTGCGCAGCCGCTGCTGCAGGTGCACCGCCTCGTTGCTCGACGACGCATCTGCAACACACAACACGTCTCTGCTGAGCTCTGCGTCTGCACCACCATCCCACACTGCCAACGACTGAGGCGCTCCAGCACAAAGTAACCCCTAAACCACTGTCCTATGTTCCCCTGGTAGATCCGTAAGATGCTAGCAGGTGTCAGGCGGTTCCCTGGCTTAGTACCGGTAGACCACACTAGAGGCACTTCTGAGGGTAGCGTGGAGGGGAGGCTGTGTCCGGCGTGCTGGCGTTTGAGGGGAAGTGGTGGTGGGGGCAGCCGCTACCTGCCGCCTGCTCTGGCTAGTTGAAAGGGCTGCATCTGACCGCAGCGCCATCATGGGACATCTTACAGAACTGCTTCAGCAGCCCCCGCCCCACACCCCTGAGCGTGGGACCGGGCCCTTACGGAGGTATCCCGTCTGTATATATTTGTGATAATGGTAACAGATTTGTCTGTGGCTCTAGTAACAGTCTGCACGTCCACTGCGGTCGGGGGTACGAATCCCCCCTTGGTCATGGATATTTGTGCCGTCCTTAGTCTTAGCTAGTTCATAAGTAGTTTGTAAGTTTAGGGACTGATGACCCCGTAGTTAAGTCCCATAAGCTTTACAAACATTTGAACTTACGTATGAGGGGATACCCAAAACAAACTTATGTATTTACTAGTTGTAAACCCGGCGTTGCCCAGGTGATTATTTATTCTACACTCTCGTAGTCCACCTCCCCTACCCTCTATCTGCATTCATCTCTTTCTCTCCCATGTCTCTGTTCCTTTCCACCTTTCCCATTCTCGGCAATCTTTTTTGCAAGGCACCCTCTGTCATGTACCATACGAACATATATGTATCTTAGACCTTCCTCTTGGTATAACTGTCGTATGTGCAAAAATTCATCAAGATCTGAGAAACCTATTCATTGTCTCAAAGTTCGTACCCTCCATCGTGCACCGAACCAAATTTCATACAGACAGTCACAGTCCTCTTGTTTTTCAATTGACGTGTGCACAATTTCATAAGTATCGGAACAAAACTATAGATTTGTATGCATTAGAAACACAGTCACATTGAAAAATGCACTTCGTTGTTCTCAAATTTTCCAGTTTTATTTCATACAACCTGTGTTCTGAGAATAACGAAAACAACAAGAAAAGGATATGTGAAAACGGTCGAGCCGTTCTCGAGTTATGGCGCGACCAACATACTAATGGATCCGTTTTTATCTTGCAAGATACTCTCCCCCATGCACAGTATCAAACTTTAGGTACACGGTGACCTTCCTTTTGAAGGTCAAGCATGCAAAGTTTCGTGAAGATCGGAATGAAACTGTAGATTTCGTCAGTGTGTAGGAAAATATCTTCCGCCATGCACCTTCATTCCGTCCTTTCGTAAATAATTTCTTCGCTAACATCTTCTACCTTTAAACTACATACCGGCAAAATTTCAGCTTCATAGGTGCAGTAGTTCATAGAGATTTCGTATTTCGTCAGTCAATGAGTGAGTGACCTTTAGCTTATATATATATATAGAGAGAGAGATATCTACTGAATTATGGGTCCTACAAAGACATTATTTACCAGGTTCGTAGAGAGCAGTATAAGGAAATGTGTTGTAAATTGATTTCGTAGTAAACACGTTGTAAATTACAACCTCACGCTTTAGGGCGAAGTTTCATGTATTTCAGTATCTTTGACGTCATAGCACCTGAACTATATGTCGCAATATGATATTATTTCGAAGGTTCATCCAGTGGTGCATATGTAAAACGTTTGCAAAATACGTCGCGAATAGAGTTAGTAGGAAAGACGTAACAAATCAAAACGTCATTCCTTATGTGACGAATTTTCATTAACGTAATTGTTTATTACTCCATATCTCATGAACTGTGTGTCGTACTATGATAAAAATTTCGGACGTACGTTCTGTGGTATGTGTGTATACTGTCTGTAACATTTCTCGCGAACACAATTAATAGTTTACGAGTAATAAATTGTAACGTCATGCCAAATGCCGTAATTTTACTTCATGAACGCCGAAAAAGTAGTAAGCGACAAACTTTTTTCCTATCATCAGTTTGCTGGGTTGTGAGCGAGAAAAGTTTCCTAAAGATTTGAAATTATGTTTGAAGTTTGTTGCAAGTCGCTAAATCCTCTCCTTCTCAAATAGTGTACTGATAAAGTCACACTATCACGTGCCGCAATACGGGGAAGTTATCATTGTTTATGACGTCATATCTCCTGAACTATTGGCCCTATCGTAAAATCTTTTCTTAGCTGACGTTATCTACCGATGAACTACAATCCTGGTAAATTTCAGCTTCATAGCTAAAGTAGTGTTTAGTCACTGAATAAGTGAGTGTCTGAATGAGTGTTCCTTCCCTTCTATATAGATAGAGATTTACTACTGGTCCGCCGCTCTTCAGGGGTCCGGAGCACTTGTGAGAAGGCACGCTAGTGAGGAGTAGTGGGGCCGGTAATGTGTACTTTTCTGGAACAAAGCTAATTTAAGGTCCCAGCAGCTTTTCGGCAAGGCACGTAAGTTTCAATTTTTCCACGTTTTCTTTCTCGTTTTCAGTTAGTTAGAAAGATGTCAGCAGCTGTAATGTGATTCTAGCCTTCAAATAACTTGCGATGGCAGTGAAGAAAAAAGTACATTCAAATCTGCTAGGTCAAAATTTCGAGCTTTAAAGCCATGATATTTCATTTTGTAAACTGGTGGTCAGGCAGAGCTACAGAACGGACTCATACAGGCAATATTGCCATACTTCTATGTTCTCTTTATTTAATTTTTATATTTTATAGAGGAACTTCTTTGGCAGGGCGAAGGTTTACTTGTTTTTACGTCTAACTGTATTTTCGAATCGCTGAATATTCGTTAAGTTTTACTTATTTTCGTAAGAACTATCAAATGTTTGTATAAAACAAAATGCCTTGCAATGAAAACTAATAACTTCTATATCACGATAAATGTAAACATTCCAGATATACATAGTACAGAAGAATATTAGTTGCGTTTTATAAGTTGATGATGTCACTTTTCCATAACCATGCAGAGCTGTCATTTAAGACAACCGGCCGGCCGCGGTGGCCGAAGGGACTGAGGCGCTTCAGTCACGGTCTGCACGGCCACTACGGTCGGGGGTTCGAATCCCCCCTCGGGCATGGATATTTGTGCCGTCCTAGTTCGTAAGTAGTTCATAAGTAGTTTGTAAGTTTAGGGACTGATAACCCCGTAGTTAAGTCCCATAAACTTTACAAACATTTGAACTTTTTAAGACAACCGGTAGCAGGAACGGCGAGCCAGTGCGGCAACTTGCCAGGCTGCCTGTCTACCTGAGAGTCCCGGATTTCTCACAACTGTCTACACATTACATCTTCTTACAAATGTGTCTTCTCACAAGTGTCAAACTTGCTTTGCAACACCTATACTAATTACATACTCATTTCCTTCTGAAAATAAACACGTCCGGTCCCATGTCATTTCTCCCCTCAAAGGATCTTCTACGAAACAAGTTCAATTCTAATGTGAACCAATGTCTGTCAACCGTATGTATTGCATTCAAATACATTTTATTTACTAGACTGATATTAAGTGTAGATCGAATATTACAAATGAAAAGGTACAAAACGTGTTAACAACCAAACCGGTTGAAATTTAAATATGCCGCTTTGGGATAACGTAGTGCGACGCGTAGGGACGCGAAGCGTGTCGTCACCTCCCCCTAAAAAATTCAAGCCTCTGCTCTGAGCAGACAAGGTGATGCTCGCCGTCTTTTTCGCCGTCCGAGGTCCGACACTTATCAAATTCCTCGAGCGCGGAAAACCTTTAACAGTGACGTGTACTGTGAGACATTCTGTAACCGACGCAAATCCATGAGGTGCAAACGGACTGGGCTGCTCACGGAGGGAGTGATTCTGCTCCATGAGAACGCGCGTCTCTTGAGTCACACCAAGTGTACCGGCCAAATTCAAGTGGAGCAGCTTGACCATCCGCCCTACAGCCCGGACATGTCGCCCTGTCACTTCAGTCTGTTTGGTCCGCTAAATTAAATAATAATAATAAAAATTAAAAAAAAAACCGTCAAGGGGAAGCGGTTAAACTCGGACCACGAACTGAAGGACACTGTAGAGGGCTGGTTGTTGTCAAAGCCACAGTAATTCTGGGAACAAAGAATCCCTGGGCTCGATCAACAGTGTAAGTCTCAGGCCTCTCGTGATTACTTTTGAATAGAGACTTCATTTTTACCCACAGTGTCGTTTCTTACCTCTTCATTTCAACACCTTCATTGTTTTTCTTATTCGCATACGAAAATTCATTGCTGCTTTTAGTGACTCGGGGCTTTAATACGCCCAATTTCTAATGATAGGTAGGAATATACATTTCTAATTATGGGTAGGAATATCCAACTAAGTGACAATATTACTTAACAGAATCAACTTGTGAGCGTAAATCCGCTCATCTAAATAATATTCTCGGACCTATCAGCAAATATCAAGTATGTGCCTGAGAAAACCTGTTCAATCGCATCCTCTTTTTGAAAATGCAGAACACATAACCGAAAATCGAGATTTCTTACAAGTGTAATCGGCTACATACTCGAAACGAAAGGTGTAATTAGTGTACAATTACATACGAACTGTGGGTGGTTGCCAGGTGTATATGTCCAGCACACATTGTTGTGTAAGAACGGAATAAAAGATTTCCTGGAAGATAGTCAGGACGCCATGAGACTCAGGTATGCTCTTATTCAACACCAGTGCGGGATATTCAAAGAATCGCATTTATGCTACCGATCCTATAACCCCAGTGCTCTAGGGAACTTGCCGATTTGTCACCCCAGCAACTCTACATCTAGACCGCAGCTCGTTTACAACGCGCAATGACCTTTGCATTCAGGAAAACTGGCACTCTTTATAAAGAAAATTCCGACATCATAACATAGCACAATGCATAAACTTTGAACGTTTAGAGCTCCGTAATTAAAACAACTTTGATTCTGGTTCGTCTGTTTCGGTTTAAATACATCAGCTGCAAGACAAGAAAATAATGTTCTATTTAAAATTCCATTCCGATGTTCCAACGCTCTGGTATATAACGACATGAATTTTGTTCATAACTCTGCAGTTTCTCGCGTTTACCGATCTAAATAAAACTTCAACTATTACTTTACACGTTACCAATCTGAAACAACCTGTATATCAGAGAAAATGTTTGTAAATCTATCGGACCAAACTGCATGGCCATCAGTCCGTAGCTTACAAACTACCTAACCTAAGGTAAATTAACCTAGGGACAAAACACACACACGCCCCAGGGAGGACTCGAACCTCCGACGGTGAGAAACCGCGCGCTCCGCAGCAAGGCGCCTTAGACCGCTCGGCTACTCCACCGCGGCTGTATATGAAAGAACTAAGAATGTTTTCGAGTACAGAAGGTATTTCGCAAGCCGGTAATAACAGAGGCTCAAATATGTTACAATTGAGACAAGCAAAGTTGTTTGTGTCGTGACAAATCATGAACTACCTCACAACAAAAACAGCACTACTGCCCTCGAGCGGTCAAACTGAGAGATCGAACATTTTGGTCCACTTCACACCCACTTCACGCCCTCTCACGCTTGGCTTCTCCTTTCCTAGCCCCCTTCCTGTGGAGTCCTTACGTCCCGTCCTCCCCTACACCCATCTCTCTCATTCCCCTGCGGGGGCTGTGCAGTGATTTTAACAGTGTCAGTGAAATAGTGTTTTGTGGTTGTGCGATTTTTAAAACTTTAACAACCGCCGAACAGGCAGAACAAGTGTTGTCATGTACTTTATACAGTAATCACCGTCTCACCCCCGTTCTGTATACTTGTGTCTGCGTCAATGTTTTAGGCACCGTGGAAATTTAAACTTCTGAATTTGTCTGTGTCTCCTTAATGTTACTTTTCACCACTCTCACCAGATGTCTATTTAATTCTCTGTTTTATCACCATACGCAAATTGTAAATTCAACTTTTCAGAGCCGCGCTGTCTGGAGCGTCACGTGCGGATCACGAGACCTCCTGCGTCGTGGGTTCGAATCCCCCCCCCCCTCGGCATGGATGTTTGTACCGTCTTTAGTATAAGCTAGTTCATAAGTAGTTTGTCAGTTTAGGGACTGATGACCCCGCAGTTAAGTCCCATAAGCTCTACAAACATTTGATTTTTTGAAATTTTCATAAATTGTATCTCTTGGCTGAAGATTGGCGATCAGACCGCTGCCAACCTGCCCCACCTGGGGACTTTAAAATATCAATAAAGGAAAAGAAAGGAGAAAGTAAATAAATGAAAAGTCATGCGCGACCAGCACAGTAACTGTGTTACTCCACTTCATTCTACATGATTTAACTGTGTTTGTGTCTGAATATACATGAGCGTATTTTTTTAATGTATGTTTTGAAGTTTTCCGCAGACTTCCGGATTCATTGGAAGAATCCTAAGGAAAAGCATTCCGAAAACAAAGGAAATAGGTTATATTAGTTCGCCCACAGCTTGAATACTGCTCACCGGTGTGGGATCCGTACCAGGTTGGTACGGAGATCAGTGCGCTTCGTTACAGGATCATTTGGTAATCGAGAAAGAATTACGGAGATGATCGATAAACTCCATTGGAAGACTGTGCAGGAGATAGGATCTGTCGCTCGGTACGGGCTTTTGTTGTCGAAGTTTCGAGAACATACCTTTACCGAGGAGTCTAGCAGTATATTGCTCCCTCCTACGTATATCTCGCGAAGAGACCAGCAAGATAAAATCAGAGAGATTAGAGCCCACACAGAGACATAGCGACAACTTTCTTTTCGCGTACAATACGTGACTGGAATAGGAGGGAGAACCGATAGTGGTACTCAAGGTACACTCCGCCACACACCGTCGGGTGGCTTGCAGATTATGGATGTAGATGTAGACTTATTTGTTACAAAAAATTATCAGATGTTTGTAAAGCTACGGGACGAAACTGCGGTGGTTTCAGCCCCTAGACTTACAAACAACTTATGCTAAGGTCAATACACACACACACACACACACACACACACACACACACACACACACATATATATATATATATATATATATATATATATATATATATGCCCGAGGGAGGACTCGATCCTCCGACAGACGCGCATTCTGCCGCAGGATGGCTTAGAGCGCAAGACCACTCCCGTGCAGTTCCCCTCTGAGGCAGAAAAAAATCACCTGTTAAATTGTTCGTTAAATAGGTGGGTCATATGATTTGTGTACATGATACCTATCTAGCTTCACCATGGTTCGAAATTTATGTTGAACCGTATGCCCCGTATAATAGATTGATAACTAAACTCAAATTTCGGAGGAAGGCAACATCAAACTACATTAATCGCATTATCCAGTCCGACCTTGGCATAAGAGGACAGGCTTAGTTAAACGTAAAGATGAGAACAAGAGACAAGTATTTGTAGTGGAAATTGGTTATGCTCAGTCATGAGCCGCGCGCCCTTCGCTTCCGAAGCCAATGCAGGCTCACGAGCGGCCCGTTTGGACACGGTCGACTGCGCCGTAACCGCAGGGCTGAGGCGCTGCTCGACTCATTACACATCTGCCGCGTGCGAACGCGCGGCCGCCAGGCCGTTACTGGCGCATACCTGCCCCGACGGCTGCAGACCTCTTCATCAGGCCTCCACACAATTATTACCGACTGCTTTAAGGCAATTACATCCCTCCCTGTTGCCGCGCGCAATAAAACGCGGCGCACTCAACCATAAAACAGCACAAACTCCTGTCCGATACAAAACACACGTGGAATCCGAGGCAGTTTCAATTATTGAGTTACTGCACGACCAGAGACGGCAATGAACCGTACCGTTTCAAAGAAATCATCCAGGCAATTGCTTTCAGAAAGTTAGTGAAACCGTGGAAGAGTTAAATCCTGATAGCAAGATGTACGAGGCGTGTTTTTTAAGTAAGTTCAAATGTTTGTACAGCTCATGGGACTTAACTACGGGGTCATCAGTCCCTAAATTTACAAACTAATTATGAACTAACTAATACCACAGACAAATATATACAGACGGGAAACCTCCGTAAGGGCCCGGTCACACGCTCAGGGGTGCAGGGAGCGAAGGTTCCGTAAGATGTCCCATGATGGCGCTGCGGTCAGAAGCAGCCCTTTAAAACTGGCCAGAGCAGGCGACAGATAGCGGCTGCCTCCCCCCCACCACCACCACCCCTCAAACGCCGGCACACCGGCCTCGTAGGAAGCGGCACGAGCTCTCCACTCAGCCTCCCCTCCACGCTACCCTCAGAAGCGCCTCTAGTGTCGTCTACCGGCACTAGAGATGAACTAAACTGAGTTTTTCCGATAACAGTGATTTCCGTGACCGCCACTTTTAGATCACCGTGATTCTTAACCATGATTAATCACGGTTTAAAATCGCTGCGAGGAATTCGCGAAGTGTATCCCTCCGCAATTTCTGCTATTCCGTGATTGAATTACAGGGATTTCTGGCTTTCCTGCTACTTCTGCAATTCCCGCGACTACTGTGATTTACTACGGAAATGCCAAAAGTTGATTTAGTACTGTTATAATGTTTCATCCGCCAGTAACTAATTTATCGTCTCTTCGTTGTTCCGAAAGTTGTGCTTGTGAACAGAGAAAAGTAAATTTCAACAAATCAGTCAATAGTAAGTATAGTTTACAATTTTTGTTACTTTTTATTAAATTTTGTATCATTTAAAACAAATGTGAACCAGATACGTTACTCCAAAATTCTTTGGCATGATATAACAACAGTGACTCCATATTTGAATTGAAAAGTAGTCTCTGTTGCGAATTCGCAAAAGAGACTGCTTGTCAATTCACCCGCTCTTCGCTTAGCGGTTATTTGCAGTTATACCCGTTCTTCGCTTAGCGGTGATTCGCTGCTATACCCGCTATTCGCTGTTGTGATATTAGTACTGATTTCGGTCAACAGTTGCTTTTAGTACACATTTGGGTCAACAAATGGCGCTTTCTACCGTTAGTTGCTGTTCGCTGCTATTATCTGTTCTTAAGCTGATATTTCCTGCTCTACCAGCCCTTCGCTACGCATCCGTGAATGAAATCGCGGTCAGATTCCAGATCGTCGCGATCGTGAAAACAGCGATTTCTCAATCAACGTGATTTCTAACGAATACGTGATTTCTTGCCCATCCCTAACGGGTACTAAGCCGGGGAACCGTCTGACACCTGCTAGCATCTTACGGAACTACGAGGGTAGGGTAGGACAGAGGTTTAGGGGGGGGGGGGCTTCTCCTCTGTATATGTTACTCTGTGCTAATACTAAGGACGGCACAAATATCCATGCCCGAGGGGGATTCGAACCCCCGACCGTAGTGGCCGTGCAGACCGTGACTGGATCGCCTCAGTCCCCTCGGCCACCCGGCTGGCTTTAAGTAAGTACTGTGGTAACATATTTCAATAATTTTATTTTTACATGAAATCCTATATCTTAATCTACTTTTCTATATAATTTCCGTCAATATTGAGGAACTTGTCATATCGTTGTACCAGTTTTTGAATACCCTCCTTATAGAAGTCTGCCGCCTGACTTGTTAAACACTGCATCACAACTGTTTTGACTTCGTCATCGGCTTGCTCGGTCACAATACGATACAAAACACTACGAGAAACATTAGGAAAGTCATCCCGCAAGGCGAAAAACGTAAGTCGTTTGTTTTCTCTCACCTTATTGTCCACTTCGTGCACCAAACTTTCATTAACGATCGAAGGACACCCACTCCGTTGTTCATCATGCACATTTGTGCAGCCATCTTTAAATGCTCTCACCCAATTTCTAACCGTTCCATCACTCAATGTTTTCTCCCAAAACTGCAAAGATCTCGCGTTGAATATCGAGGGCTTCTAGACCTTTAGCACTAAGAAATCTTATAACAGCACGTACTTCACAGTCGGCGGGACTCACGATTACAGGAGGCATCTTAAAAACTCAGTACACAACGTAAACAAGGAAGAATTAGGCTGTAATGGCGTCAGTGCGTAGCCAACAGTTGTAGATATCCACATAGCACGACTTATTAAAATTTCAAAATGGTACTTTAAAAACACGCCTCGTGTGATTTTAACCTTGGAAGTTTTCGATGAACTGTAATGGGATAAAATGTTTTCCATTGCTAGGTGCTGTGGAATCTATTAGAGATCTACAAGTGTAAACCATTTTATTTATGTCAAGGAAGTAAGTGGCTCACGAATTGAAGAAAATACGAAGCAAGATTAGGGTTTAGTGTCCTGTCGACATGGGAGAGGAATTCAAAATCAGAAGACGATTGAGGCAAGTTTCCGCCCTGTGATTATTGTTTCTGCGTCTACTGAAGACAATTTCGAGCGAGGTGGCGCAGTGGTAACACACTGGATTCGCATTCGGAAGGACGGTGGTTCAAATCCACCTTCGGCCATCGAGATTTAGTTTTTACCTAATTTCCCTAAATCACTTTGTAACGCACAGACCTTTTGCGGGCGCACAATGCACAGCCGCTACGTCTGTGCCATAACATTAAACAGAGCAAAATAAAATTATGTCTTGCGACCACAGATTGGAGTTGCCAATAAAATTACGAACTTCTGGATCCTTAATTAAAAAGTAGCAAAATTAAACCAATTAATTTAGGATGTTTTATTAATTTTCACCAACCAAGGAATCAGAATCATTGCTTACTTAGAAGACAATCGAATGGAAGGGACAGACTAATTTGTACATTACTCGTTTGGTTAATGTAAAAATTGTTCAAGGTGGAGGATTTCCTGTAGCCGTTAAATTTAAAAAGCAAGCGAAAGCCACGCCGTGGAGGAGGCATACCAGCTTTGTCCCGCGCTCCTAACAGGTGTCCCAACCTGAGTGTCCGAGACACAGTGCCGCCCGCAAGGGCTAAGCTTCCCCAACGATTTCTCTCCCCTACCTGTAAGGTTGGCTACAGGGACTATTTTTGAACATCGGAAGCACATTGCGGTGCCGTGCCCGGAGAACAGCCACCATTCGGTTGCAGAGCTTCGAAGTATCTACCTCGCGGACAGTCTGGGGTGGAAGTTACCGCCGTATTAGTAAAGTGTGGCTTTGAAGACCGTCCGCGTCTGTTACAATGATGGGCGAGTGGAAACATCCGGTATACTTACCATTCAGTTTATAGTGAGGTAAGCTTGGCCGTTTGTCCCCTGCTCTGGTTATAGTATTACGACTTTCATGGCTAGCAACATTCTCTCTGATTCAACCACTCTCCGGTCTCTCTAGGGATTGCGAATGTATCTGTATGAAATGTGCTTATTTCTTGACTATTGTAATTCCGTGTCCTACAGCAAGGCGGTTTTGTGGTAAAATAGTCTTATTTGTGACACAATATTAAACACGCTACCTCAATTTCGTCATATCTTTATGAATACAGATTTCACCACACTTCTGCCTATTTGTTCTATAACTTTCCTACTGCCCTCTTTTCAATTAATGAACAATAAGGCGACGAAACACCTGCCAAGAGAAGAAGTCCGACGCCTTTACGGTCCAAGAACAGCAGAACAGCAGGTAACTTCCTGTCTGAGAGGAAAGGCGATATGCAGCAATCATTCTTGCTTCAACTTCGTTAGAAAAACTTCACCATTTACAACTTCAGGCAAATGCCGGGATGGCACGGCCAATTTCCTTCCACATCCTTATCCAAACACTCCGAGCGAAGGCTCCGTCTCTAATGACCACGCAGTGGACGGGACTTTAAACTCTAAGGTTACTTCCTTCTACTGTAATGTGACAGAAAACCAGCTTAATACGGTTCGCTAATGACATTGCAGTAGTTGCCTAAAGTAGTAAAGAACTCAGCCGTATGTTGACACCTCTAGCATTCCCATAAATAAAATACAATTTGGGACAACAATGTACACAACAGATAGATATGTTTGACAGCTAAATGTTAAAGACGACCGCAAATAATCATACCCATCGGATATGATAGTTTTACTAACCTGTATTACTATATTTCTTCTAAACATTTCTCTTGGCATTTTTTAACGATAACTGTACGTCTACACGACTATAATACATCTTAGTCAAAACACAATAGTTGCTTGTTGTGTACCAAGTGAATACGTGTTTACATTCCTCAACGCTGTCCCGTAATTAATACCTGAATATACACGGTGTTAAATTACGTTCTCATTGTTAGGTAACCCATTGTCCACAAAAGACATTCAGCTTTCTGTAGGGCACGCGCACGGAAAGGGGCGTTCCATGCTAGTGTTTGTCACAGGAACCATCCACTAAGTGCCTTTTAGAATAATGTATGTGTATTGTGTGGTAACTAGGCCCTATCAGAATGCGTAAAGGTACTCCACTTCAGAAACAAGTAACAAAGTAAGCCACTCGTTGTTTAAATCGTCAAGATGCATAGAAATCATTCCGTCATAGTACACTGCGCAATCTCAGTGGTATGCACGCACTGTGTAGATGAGTTCCACTGATCGTTTGGAAATTAATTTTTAATTCTGGTGGGTAGAAATGTTCAAAAACTGTTCAAATGTTTGTTAAGATTATGGGACTTAACTACGGGGTCATCAGTCCCTAAACTTATGAACTACTTACGAACTACCTTATACTAAGGACGGCACAAATATCCACGCCCGAGGGGGGATTCGAACTCCCGACCGTAGTGGCCGTGCAGACCGTGACTGGAGCGCCTCTGTCCCCTCGGCCACCACGGCCGGCCTGGTGGGTAGAAACTGGACAACTATATACAGTAAAACTTCCCTTAACGGAGACTTCCCAATAGCGAATTCCTCTCAATAGCGGACATTTTAAAATTCCCCTGCAAAACAACATTAGCCCTTATGCTAAAATTATTCCGAATAGCGAACATTCTCAATAACGGACACGGACTCCGTAATATGTCCCCCAACAATAATCAAAACTTCCAAATAACGAGCACTCTTGCGTGTCAAAAGTCCGAGTGTCGTCAATTCTAACGTGTGTTGATTGAAGATTTAGCGTGCTTCTTGTTCGTATTCCGTGATTTCGTGTCATTGCCATCTGTTGGAACTTCTTTGAAGTACAGTACGTACAATATTGGTTCATGCAGTGCAGAAACAGACAATGAGAGTGCGGCGCCGAACACTTTCCGCTTGTTGTCGGTACATCAGACGAAGCCAAGCGTTCTATAGTTTACGCACTGTTGTGTTGCAGTGTGGGCTTGGGAAGGACAGGGGAGAGGCGATAGGTGTATCGAAAAGTTTTAATTCTATGGCTGCCACAGCCTGGTTTAAAGTCAAAAACGTTGTCGAATGCGTCTTGAGTGTTTTCTTGTCGTTCGTCTGTATGTTTTCGATTTGAAGTTTCGTGCTCGCGCTACAGGCTTTAAAATGCCCAGAGATAAAAGTGGCCAAATACCAAAGAAAAAAAGAAAAAAACACTGACTACGGGCGCGAAATGAAAAAAAGAATGTGATGTCGTTGTAACAAAAGCTTCGCACTTTGCAGAAAATTGATGCTGGTGAGCCACCCGCGAAAGTTGCTGCGGATTTGAACGTCGGTATGAGTGCGATTACTGATTGAAAAACAAACTGATCAGAAATTTAAACATTTTGTTCCACTCAAGCGTCAAGCAGCGCAATGAAATCTCGAAAAAGAATGAGAAAAGGTTCACATCCTCAGTCAGAAGAGGCTTTATTTTTGTGACATGTACAAATAAGAGCCAAAGGTGAACTAGTTAAGGTCCTCTACTTCCTCAAAAAGCTGTGACTTTTTATGAGCTCATTGAAGGAAAGGAGTAAGAATTCCACGGAAATTATGGTTGGCTGGATCGGTTCAAGAAGCGGCGTGGCGTTCGCACGTTTTACGATCATACTTCGCGGTATCGACGCAATTCGGTGTGTTTCACGCATGAAAACAGGAAACTTTGGTTTTATCCGAGATTTTCGTTATCCGAACCGGCCGCCATACCGATCATTTCGGATAAACGGTAGTTTACTGTTTTGTATTTTATCCTTTTCTTAAGAGCGGATACTTCTTAAAAGCGGACAGTTTTATTTTCCCCATTGGTGTCCGTTAATCAGAAGTTTTACAAGGATTTTTGGTAATCGCTAAATATTTGAAAAGGCCGCATGCATAATAGCGTTTTATACGGGGAAAGGGGGGAAGAGACGACATGGTGATCTATTGAGCTAGAAACATAGGCTGATTTTTTTTTAGCCCGCACCAGCGCACTTTTGTATAGGCGTCAGAACACTTGTCTCACTGTAGCTATGTTACAGTCTATAAGCGAACACTAATTGTTGAACTGGAGCTGGCGGCCATCATAATGTGCGAATCGATTAACGACGTCGACTGGACTAAAATTACCTAACGGTATGATGTTTACGTGCACAGTTCGCCTTCTCTGTGCAAAAAAACCTGCTACTTTTACTTCAAGGACAGGCCACGACGTTCGGACCACGGATTTTATTTGTACACTTTCAGCAGACGGTAGGAAGACATAATGTGCATGGGCTAAGGCGCAACACAAACGATTTGGAGAAAATCAAAGTACGAGTTTCACGCATCGAACGTGTAACCGTGTGTTGCAGCTATAAGTAAGCAATAAGCAAGAGAAAGCGGTGGTTCCGTGGTAAAAACTGAGTCAATGACGCTGTGTATCGAAAACAGCGTTTCTATATGTGTAACCATAAAAAGGGCATTAAATCTCACCCAGTGTATTGACAAATCTCGACAGAGTCATCAAAATGTTCAAATGTTTGTTAAGCTTAGGGGGCTTAACCCATTTCTTCCCAGTGTTGCGTACACGCAACACAAAATTTAGCCTTACAAAATGTACTGATGATGAGGGGGAGGGGGAGAAGCACTGCACATGGATGGAGAAATCACCTCCCATCAACACCCGACTGGCGGCTGCGGTGGCCGAGGGGACTGAGGCGCTCCAGTCACGGTCTGCACGGCCACTACTGTCGGGGGTTCGAATCCCCCCTCGGGCATGGATATTTGTCCCGTCCTAGTTCGTCAGTAGTTCATAAGTAGTTTGTATGTTTAGGGACAGATGACCCCGTAGTTAAGTCCCATAGACTATACAAACATTTGAATTTGATTACCCCATTGTTAAGTGCCGTAAGCTATACAAACATTTGAACATTTTACAAAATGCAGTCGAAATGGACTTAATATACAAAACTTACCACACATGTGTTAAAAGGCCTTCACTGCTCTCTCTGCACATTTGTTAAAGTTTCACAATTACCTTAACACTTTGTAAAAAGATGCAAGATGTACAAACGTCAAGACGATCTACATACACAAGAAATGTCAAGTACAGCTTAACACAGTTTTTCAATATTTCATGAGTAATACCATCAATGTAAGTCAGAGTTATCATATAATAGACAATATTGCACAGTTTGAACAAATAGAAGAATGTGATCACAAAAACTAAATTTTTCTATTTTTTTTTTTTTTTTTTTTTTTTTTTTTTTTTTTTTTTTTTTTTTTACTAGGAAACAGCTCAACATTGTGGGTGATGCAAATTACAAAACATACTGCTAGTTTGTAATATTTGTAATGTTATTTCAATTATTTTAAAGAGAACCTGATCAGTAAATATAACACTTTTCAAAATTTCTATATTTGGGAAGAAATGGGTTAACTGCGGGGTCATCAGTCCCTTAACTTACAAACTACTTATGAACTAACTTACACTAAAGACAGCACAAACATCCATGCCTGAGGGAGATACCAAAATTTTGCGTCTCCTACTTCTTCCTGACATACTGCTTCCGTGTAGCGATTTTCATAGCGGAGCCGGCCGCTGTGGCCGAGCGGTCTGCGGCGAGCCAGTCACGGTCTGCACGGCCGCTGCGGTCGATGCGCCACGCCGTTCCCCGTCGGAGGTTCGGATCCCCCCCCCTCGGGCATGGATGTTTGTGCCGTCTGTAGTATAAGCTAGTTAATCAGTAGTTTGTAAGTTTAGGGATTGTTGACCCCGTAGCTCCATAAGCTCTACAAACATTTGAACATCATAGCGGAGTCGTGAACAAAGTAAAAAAGGATTAATCAAAACTTTTGAAATTCTACCGTAATATCTAAGGCACATAATACTGGAAGATACTTGTTTTCTTCGAGTCACTGATCAGTATCAGTGCCACTTTTTTCGCCTATAAGATCCATTTAATGAATCTTGATACAACAGGAGAGGTTTCTTGCCATCCTTAGCTTCTCATCTTGGAGCTTACAAGTGTTACTGTTAATGAATTAAGTTTAGGCCACACAAGTAGTGAGACACTAGACATTTGACTACCCCCCTCGAAATGATGATTTCTGCGTCACCGAATAGGACACTGTACATACAGGGTGAATCTAAATTGGCGCATCAATATCTATGCAATAGAAACGCAGGGTCACACTGAAAAAGGCACTTTGTTGTTCTAAAATATTCCACTTTTAATTGATCTAAGGAGGGAAAAAAAGGTATATAGGGATCCATTTTTATGTTGCAAAGTACCAGTCCCCATGCACCGTAGGCCGTATGAAACTTAAGGTATACGGTGACCCTCCTCTTGTTTTGAAGGTCAAGCGTGCGAAATTTCGTGAAGATCGGAATGAAAGTGTAGATTTCGTGAGTCTGTCGAAGAAGTATTCTCCGCCATGCGCCTATCACAAAATACTTTCTTAGCTGACGTTTTCAATCTATGACCTACATTCCTGCCATATTTCAGCTTCATGGGTATTTAGTCAGAGAGTAAGTGAGTGAGTGTCCTTTTGCTTTTATATAGATTAAGAAAACAAAAAACATTAAAATGTTTGTTAAGCTTATGGGACTTAACTACGGGGTCATCAGTCCCTAAACTTACAAACAACTTATCAACTACCTTATACTAAGGACGGCACAAATATCCATGCCCGAGGGGGGATTCGGTCGTACAGACCGTGACTGGAGCGCCTCAGTCCCCTCGGCCACCGCGGCCGGCTTAAGAAAACAGATTGCTTAATTTCGAATGCAAGAGAATTAAGGAAGACTTGCAGAGAAAATAAATAGTAACTTGCAAATCTGTAATACTAACTTTATTTGATTCAAGATCATGCCTGATGCGACAGTTTTACGGCATCTACAGCGAAACTGTTGTGAGCGGTAGCATCTTTTCGTTTCATCATTTTGTAAACGGGGGGGGGGGGGGGGGTTGAGGAGTCAGTTACCACAACGCTTCATAAACGTCCGAAGTTTAATGCAAACTTTGTTGCAGGTCCCTAACTACTCCCATTTTCCAATAATTGACGCATAAATCTGGGTATTCTCACGCGGAGGCCGCTCATTATTTATGACGTCATATCTCCTTAGCTATGTGTCGTGCTCTTTTGTTTTTGGGTCAGGAACCTTCGTGGGCGTACGGTGAACAGATCACCAAGGTTTCATTGCAATCGAATGAATGGTTTATGAATACATAGAGGACATACAAACATTTATTTCTATACTACCTGAAAACCCGGCGCTGCCCGGGTATTTGTTTATTTATTCCTGCCATTTTTCACGTATATATTGATTTGTATAAGGGCTGTATGTCTGTAATATTTGTTGCGATTACAATTAGTAGTAAAGAAGAAATAAATTATTTTGGTGCGTGATAGGGCGGTTTTCTATGAACGTTACTGTTTATGTGCTCATATGTAATGAACTACATGTCGTACTGTGATACAATTTAGAAGGTACAGTCAACTAAATGTGTATATACTGTCTGTCAAATTTCCAGCAGCTACAATTTGTAGTGTAGAAATTATAAATTGTAACATCATACCGAAAGCCATAGTTTTAGTCCATGAACAGCGGAACGTTACTGTTTATGTGGTCATATCTCATGAACTACGTGTCGCACTGTGATACAATTTAGAAGGTACATTCAACTATATGTGTGTGTATACTGTCTGTAAAATTTCCTGTCGCTACAATTTGTAGTGTTCAAATTATAAATTGTATTGTCATACCGAGAGCCGTAGTTTTACTCCATAAACAGCGGAAAAGTAGTAAGCGAGAAACTTTTTTCCTTTCGTCATTTTACTATGGTTGCCAGCGAGAAAAGTTTAATAAAGGTTTCAAATTATGTTTAAAGTTTGTTGCAAGTCGCTAAGTACAGTCATTCTCATACAGTGTATTTAGAAAGTCTCGCCGCATTATATTGCATTTTTTGCGATTTCTATTGGTTATGACGTAATTTCTATTGAACCATGTGCCGTATGTGATTCTTAACCATGCATAAATTGTTACCTCACAGTAAGGAATGCGTGTACCAAATTTGGTTGAAATCGGTCCGATGGTTTAGGAGAAAATGAGCATCATTGTCGCAAAATGCAGTTTTTCGCGCATCTCATTGTTTATGACGTCATATCTCGTGAACTATATATCAGACATGATTCTTACACTTACGGCGATCGTCCTCATGGATTGAAGCTTCCGTGTACGAAATTTCATACAGATTGGAAGAAAACTAGATTTGTATGCAATATGTACAAACATACGGACACTCTGCTTTATATATTAGATATATAGATTACTTTCAGCGGAATAAGCTGTAGATATGGACATATTCGTAAGTATTTGTTCATGACGAACTTTTTCTTCATACCACTGAATCAATGAAATTTGGCTCTTTTTTATAACCCGGCTTTTTTATAACCCGGCTTTTATTCGAACCTTTAGTTAGTACTTTACGTATCCACTCTATCTCTGTCCTACTCCTTTTTTCTAAACACATGTTACATTTATTAGAGAATATATAAGAAATCATAGGTGAAAATGCACACGTTTCGAAGAATCCAATCACGAAATTCAACAATAATGATTGTAATAATATCACAGATGGATCACTGGATGAATTGCGCGAAACGTCAAATCGATATTTTTTTAAAGAGATGTATTAAAGGAAATTTCTTTTTTGCTGCTTTACTTATTCATTCTTATATTTCCTTATTCGTATGCTTATCCTTACAGAGAAATAGCTGAAGACATTGTAACAGGCATAGACCAAAGATATGGTCTGTGGCATCACGTTTTGCTGTACGTAACCTCCTTGCTATAGAGTCGCAAACGTCATCGCTGGCCTTCAGTCCGAATTTTTTAATAAATAATCTTCCACCCTCTTATAGCTGTCGCCATGGAACTGCTATGGTGTACAACGGGAGTCTTCGGACAACAATTACACACACACCATTCGTTTGCGTTCTGTAGTTTTCTCTGCAGAGCGAAATATTAACACACAAACACGAAGAATTTTATATACACCGATAACTTTCCATCCAAATATACTCCACCCTTCTACCATTATCAACCCTCAAGCAACAATGCAACCAGTAAAACCATTTTTCAAAGAGTAAATATAATTTTCAAAGAATCATTATTGTTCCGCATTTCGCGTTATATTCTTCAAATTACTAAATATCTATCAGATCGCTATAAAACCGTGCCTGAAACCTTCCTCAGGTATAAATTAGTAACTGTACAAATATTTAAGTCTCTGCGTCTTGCCGTTTGGTCGTGATAAGCGTACACCGAACAGACGTTCACATTAATATATATATAGATAAATAGCTATCCGATCGCCATAAAACCGAGCCTAATACCTTCCCCGGGTAGACATTAGTAACTGTACATATTCTTAGCTCTTTACGTCTTGTGGTTCAGACGTGATAAACGTACACCGAACAGACATTCACATTATAGATATAGATTATGTATGCCTCTTGATATTTTACGAATGGTCGCACTCAAAAATTATATTGACTCTTTCGTTAATTACGTAAAAAAATAACTGTAAACAAACATCACTCCTTCGCCGGTTTGCCCACCGCCAGGAGGGCTAGTGTCGTTGCAACTGTTAGTTGGTAACAACTTTCACAGTAGTGAGTGTCGCGACTGTATGTGCTAGACTGACAAGGGGAGGCCGCCAATTGTGAAATTCAGATTCGATTGATACTACGCATAATAAAAGCTCATGGCCAGAGGTGTAATTTGGCAAAGCACCAAGATGCACATGAAGACATGAAGACAATAACATGTGTGAAAAACAACTTTGTTTGCGGAAAACATAATGAGTTCGAAGTCGCCAGTTGCATATAATAAGTTGTTTGAAAGTAGTTTGTCGTCGAAAAACTGGCGACTTCGAACATCAAATGTTATTAATGTGTGTGTGTGTGTTTATGTGTATACATTTGAATTACAAAAAACAAATAATAAAAAAATTGGATGCCGCGAGATTCGATCCGGCGACCTTCGGATTACGAACCCGAGCGCTTACCGCTACGCCACGCCTCTGTACAATACTACTATTCGTAGAGATCATAGAGAGTATTTCACCGCAACTTTTTTTTTAATTGTCATTTTTCTCGACAACGGCTGAGAAGTGCATCTTGGTGCTTTGCCAAATTACACCTCTGGCCATGAGCTTTCATTATGCGCAATATCAATCGAATCTGAATTTCACAATCGGCGGCCTCCCCTTGTGAGATCAAACTCTCTATAATTTTAATGAATAAATAGGTCCCCTTTTTTCTGTCGTGCTCTCTGTTAAAAAGCTGTTAATAACAAAACTTGGGAGTAATTTGAAGGAGCGTGTTGGGTGCGTGCACCGCGGCCCGCGGTGTGCGCGTGGTTGGGGACTGGCCGCATTTGCATTTACACCGGGCCGTTACTCACGGGCCAGCCGCCACGGCTCCAATCTGCGCTCCCATCAGCGACCAGCAACTCACCTCTGGGGAGGGCGATGCCGAATGGCCAGCCCAATCGCCTCCTATTTGGCAGGTTGCTCGTGTACAAATGCAGAGGTACGTCCACAAGGGCCGTAAAAATAGCACGCTGTCGACAATATATCCCCAAACTGTCGTCGGGCTACACTGCAGCCATATGTATTACAGCCACACCGACGACAACGTACTGGCACCTATTGCCCGGCAATATTTTCAGCAACAAATTTGCGGTTGAGAACTGTTTGCAGAGGGCTACACTATTTCACACAAAATTGATGAGAGCGAGGTTTTAGAAGTGAGTCTGGCTCTCCTACTTTTACGTGAGAGAAGTAATAATGTCATTCCAAACAGAAACAGAAAAGACTACCTTCTCGTCGTTTCTGTCTCTATACATACTGCTTTCAACGTCCCACAACTCTGGATGCAATAAATTTAAAATGATTTTGTCATTAGACCATTTTTCGATCGATAGGCGACAACACCTGCCCTTTCCTGTCTGAGGTTCGTGTCCTCCTCGGACATGGGTGTATTTGTTGTCCTTAGTTTAAGTAGTTTGTAAGTCTAGGGACTGGTGACCATAGCAGTTTGGTCCAATAGGTTTACAAACATTTGATCTTTTAAAGACTACCTTCAAAACAAACCCTGTAAGCGGGCAAACTTTCGTATGAACAAAATCGAAACGATACTGTTTGTGTTGTCGGCGAGAGAAGTACGAAACAAAGGCGAGAGCGAGAGGGAAGCATTTACAGGCAAGTACAGAGATACGAAATGTTGTCTACCCTTCATGGACAACATGGCTATCCCTCGACAATACCTCGGGAACCATCTGCAACATCAGCAATATCGACCATCTATGCCGAAATATTGCTTATATTGCTGTTATATTGCAACGATATTGAGGACAACGCTATTTCGGCCAAATATGTTGCCAATCTAAACGTGCTGCAAGACCGATATTTTGGTTCAACACTTCACCGGTTTTGATATGGCCATCACTGATTGGGAAACAGGTCATTCTACAAAAAATAATTTCTTTGGAAATACGAGAGAATCATGAAACCATTATTCAATCCACGCGGAGGTTTGAGTCCTCCCTCGGGCATAGGTGTGTGGTGTGTGTGTGTGTGTGTGTGTGTGTGTGTGTGTGTGTGTGTTTTCTCCTTTGTGTACGTTAAAGTAGTTTGTAAGTTTAGGGACTTATGATACCATAGCTTTACAAACATTGGAACATTGCAATGTGGCCGTCGGAAAGCTTCGAACATATGAGAAGACAACAAATTCCATTTCAGAGATGTCACGGTATCGATTGTGTATTGAGCATGCGTACTGGGCGGGTATGGTGTTGGACCTTAATACCAAGCCACAGCATGATACCGGTACAGGAGGGCGCTGTACAATACGACAGCTAAAAAATCTCTCACAGCGGTGTCTCCAAACTGCGAGCCGACCATCATGATGGTGCAGGCAGAATCGGGATTCGTACGGGAGAACAACGACATTCAATTCGTTGTCAATGTTCCTCGTTACCACTACTGCTACGTCCATTTAGGAACAGTCAGTCCCTAAACTTATAAACTACTTATGAACTAACTAATACTAAAAACGGCACAAATATCCATGCCCGAGGGGGGGATTCGAACCCCCGACCGTAGTGGCCATGCATACCATGAATGGAGCGCCTCGGTCCCCTCGGCCACCGCGGCCGGCTCAGTCAGACGTAACTTCATATTTCGTTAGCAGCTACTGAGTGACCAGAACAAGGTGCTCCTAGTATTAACAGTAAGTCATACTGTCAAGGCTGCAGAACAGAAAGTAGTCTGTTTTTAGGACAAAACCTTTAAATCGATTTATCTCAATAAATTTTTTATTATGGAACCAACCAAGATATATATAAAAAGTTCAAATGCTATGGGACCAAATTGCAGTGGCCATCAGTCCCTAGACTTACAAACCACTTAAACTAACTTATGCTAAGGACAACACACACACACACACACACACACACACACACACACACACACACACACATGCCCCAGAGTGGACGAGAGCCTCCGACTGGGATTACACGCGCACTCCGCAGCAAGGCGCCTTAGGGCGCACGGCTACTCCCTCGCGGTCAGCCAAAATCGCTTATAATCTTCAGTCAGATCACCGTTTTTGGCACATTAAACTACTGTCATCGGATCTTTCATTTCATGCACCACACCACAAAGGAAACCTTGAAATTACGTACTTATTCACCAATATTATTGTTGGCTTACCATAATGCAAAAAATTTACTAATATTTGTAAATGTAGGGGGGTTTAAATACTACGTTTATCAATCCTTAGACTTCAAAACTAAGTATACTAGCTTAAAGGAATCGAAGGACATCACACCCCCCCCCCCCCCACACACACACACAGCCATACCCGTGGAAGCACACGAACCAGCGACGGGGAATAGCCGCGCGCCCCACAGCAAGATGCCCTAGAGTTCTCGGCCATTCCACCAAGGCACCATAATACAAAAATATCAAAACCATCGTGCTTAAACGTGATTAATCGTAAACAAGCGATTCAACCGGTGGCTGAGTACCCAGCAGAGTGACGGTTAACGTACACCACCGTACAAATCGTTTTAAAAAGTCGAACTTCCCAATGGGGGATCTCTTCTTGATAGCTATTAGATCCAACAGCATTGTAAGGTCCCTATGGTCCCGACATAGTTAATTTTCCATAATATTTAAGCCACAATAGTGTTCACAACAGTACTTATAAAGTTATATCATGTCTGATTATTTGTGCTGTTTGTCATTCTGCATTGTGTTCAGTTTATTTAGTACGTGTTGTAAAGCAAGGATATTCAATGTAGCTGACCACAGTATACAGTGTGTCACAGTAATCCTTGGAACTATCGATTGATTTGAGAGTGAGCGCTCCGACTGCGAGAGGCAGTAGCGGAAACGCGCCAGTCAGTCAGTAGCAGTGACGAGAGGCAGTTATGTAATAGCTGGATAATGAATTGTAGTGGAGAGAGAAGTTGCGATGTGACCTGTATTATGACTTTGAGGAGACAGAACATGTATTTTGACACGTGGCTTAATAACTGGAATCTTTCTTTCTTCAGCACTTTTTCCGCACATGCTGGGTTGGCTTTGTTATTGCAGATTTGGCATGTAAGTATTGACGGGGTGGCCCGATGCCCTTCCTAACGCCACCACCTGCGCCCCCCCCCCCCCCCCCGGAGGAAATGTGTACCCCAAATGTCTGTGTATAGTGTTATATGTGTGTGAAAGTGTAAGGTGTTATGACGCCTCCCCGTCTCGGAAAGCGGTGCGTTGGTTCAAAAATGTTCAAATGTTTGTAAATCTATCGGACCAAACTGCGTGGTCATCAGTCCGTAGCTTACAAACTACTTAAACTAAGGGAAACTAACCTACGGACAACAGACACACCTATGCTCCAGGGAGAACTCGAACCCCCGACGGCGAGTAACCGCGCGATCCGCAGCGAGGCGCCTTAGACCGCTCGGCTACTCCACCGCGGCCGGTGCGTTGGATTTCACGGATAACCGAGCGGGTTGCTTAATAACTGGAATAATGTACATTATCAACTGAATCATCAAGTATGTGTTCCGGCACGACATTTTTGTAATTCATGATTTTTTTAAGGGTTCCTTTAATGTTTTTCTCTTTGAACTTTTAGAATACACGATTTATAATTTGAATATTTTTAACCTCATTATTATCTATCAACCATTTGCATATGTTTTATACAACATAAAATTAATGATCCTGCATGCTGAGACCTGCTTGCTCTTTCCGGTTTCCAGTTTTGTAATGAGAATACGAGGTAAGTCAAATTTCATTTATTGTGACGCAGTCAGATTGTTTCTGCTTCCATTACATAATTTTATCAGATAATTTTTAAAATTTGTGTTTCCCTTATTTCCCTGGAGTGTCCGTTGCCCATATTAATTTATGTTTTCAAGACTTACCTCAGTGGTCGAGGTCACCACATTGTTCGGTTTTAAAAGTTCAGTTTTGCACGTACTTAGGACGAAGAATTGGTCAATTTCAATTAAACTTTAAACATTTTAAATATTCATGATACGTTGCACCAAAACATCTATTTCTTTAATTTATTACGTTTTCTTGTCGACTAGTGTATTAACAGTAAATGTATTTTTATCTGCTACACACCCAAACCCAGTTATTATATCGCGAAAAAACAGTATTTTATATTCGCACGATTCTCTGTAGAAGAATGCATTAATTTCAGAATGTTTGTAAAACTAAAGGGACTTCAAACTACGTGGTCATCAGTCCCTAGGCTTACAAACTACTTAGTAACTTATGCTAAGGACAAAACAGACGCTCCTGCCCGAAAGAGGACTCGAAACCGACTGCGAACAACCGCGCGCTCCGCAGCAAGGCGCCTTAGTACCCTCGGCCACTCCATCGCGGCGCATTAATTTCATGACAAACGTATTTCTGCATTTTATTGCTTGCGTAAATACTGTTGAATTACAAAAAGTACGCACTAGTTACCTTTGGATACGACAGCGATACAATTTACGACCAGTACTCAGAATCCAATTGTGACGAGTTTTACAAGAATGGAACCAAAATTGGATGGAAAAACTTGTGAAATGTGAGACGACGACAACTCACGGGCCGAACAATGGAAATACCTGTCAGCACTTGGTCAAGGAAATGAAGACTTGGTGATGTCATCTCCTCGTTGAAAGTAAGGACTTGTCTCACCGGCTCGAAACCGGTTTTGAGAAGTCAGCGTCCGCTAATTATCTCGTGTAACAGCGTCCAATACGTGAATTCCCGCGGCGTAAAATAAACGACAGCATCGCAGGTAACCGTGGGTTTTGTGTATACAAAGTATTACTGCGTGAGAGAATGCTTTTTTCAGTCTATCCTGAACAAACATGTCCTGCGTTTGACCCTACGTATGAGCACTGTATGAAGTGCGCACCTCCGTCCGATATCAGATTGATGCTTCCCAGTGGCAGTTTGTGCTTCAGGTGCCTGGGGGTTCACTTCTTTCAGTGCCAGATCTGTATAGTGGCGCCTTCCTACCCCCCCCCCCCTCCCCTTCGGCGCTCGGCTCATCGATGTTTGAGTGCCCCCCCCCTACCATTTAGATACATTTTCCTTACAAGATCTGCAGAATGTCTTACCGCGGAGGATTGTTTGCGCTTGCTTCAACTCAAGCAGAGACGTCGAGCTACCGAGATTTTATTTCACACTTCTCTTCCAAGCTTAAAGCTGCTTAATTTGTTTGTAAAAGATACTGAACGTTGTTCATTTTTCTTTGATAACAAACACCAAGAACATATAATATGCACATGAAACCTAAAACACACTAAGTAACTGATTACACTGTTAAGTGAGTGTAACAAAATGAATCTGTTACCATGAAGAGACATTTATCCATCAAAATCGCGACATATTTGCAAAAACGTAAAGTGGCACAGTAACAATACAACGTTTATCGTTCCCGTATCAAAAACAAGATTGGGTTTAAAAAATTACTTGCATAGTGATGCTCGAAACCACACGGTTATTCTTGTTAGATGGAGAGGAGTTATTTATTCTTATTCATGATTGTATCTTCTGAAGGCTTTTACAGTTGATGCGTCTTTAATTTATAGTTATAACTAGCTCAAAACCCGGCGTTTCCTGGTATTCATATATTTATTCCTGCCCTTTTTCAGGTATATATTTATTTGTACCAGAGCTATATGTCTATAAAATCTGTTGTTGTTTGTAATATCTGTTAATAAGTAATAGAGTGAAACTTGGTGCTTGATAGGGCGCTTCTCCATGGACATTACTGTTTATGTGCTTATATCTCATTAACTACGGGTCGCACTGTGATACAATTTAGAAGGTACGCTCAACTATATGTGCCTATATTGTGTATAAAATTTCTTGCGGCTACTCTTTGTAGTGTAGAAATTATAAATTGTAACGTCATACCGAATGCTGTAGTTGTAATCCATGAACAGCGGAAAAGTAGTAAGCGAGAAAATTTTATCCTTTCATCATTTTGATGTGGTAGTCAGCGAGAAAAAGTTTAATAAAGGTTTCAAATTATGTTTAAAGTTTGTTGCAAGTAGATAAGTACTCTTATTCTCACATAGCGTATCTATAAAGTCTCGCCGCATTATGTGGCAGTTTTTTGGGATTCCTATTGTTTATGACGTGTGTCGTATGTGGTTCGTAATCCTACAGCAGTGACGTGTGTCGTATGTGGTTCGTAATCCTACAGCAATTGTTGAAATTGGTCCAGTGGTTTAGGAGAAAATGAGCAGCATTGTCGCTTAATCCAGCAATTTTTCGCGCATCTCATTGTTTATGACGTCATATCTCGTGAACTATATGTTGTACGTAATTCTTACACTTACGGCGACCGTCCTCATGGATTGAAGCTTACATGTGCAAAATTTCATAAAGATTGGAACAAAACTGTACATTTGTATGCAACACGTACAAACATACGGACACTATATATTACAAGATATATTTTACCAAATATGACGTTTTTGATGAATCTCCAATGCGCCAAAAACAAATGTGTTGGCGGATGTTGCCTTTTTCCAGGATTTACGCATGCGTAAAGCGAGGTGCGCAGCAGCACCGTTGTCTTGCTTCGGGACCATTCGAGGGTAACCGCCAGAGCTCGAGTAGCCAGGAGCTGGTGTCTCTACCAGCTCCAACGCCAAAGTTAAAAGCGGTGTTTCTCCTCGCCACTCCCTGCCGCGGGAACGATCATATTTAACACGGTGCTTCCAGGGAGTTCAGACAACACCTCTTGTCAAAAGAGAATTTGAACCTCAGCCTCGCATGCGCTTTGCAACGCTGTGGCTACCGTCGCGTACATTATGGGCCATGTTACTACTCGTATACGTGCTGTCTCCGCGACGTAAAAGAATGACAGTATTCAGACACTTTTATTTATTTACTTACTTTTGGCCCACTTTAGGTTACGGTAGTAACACTAAAAATGGGCCTTTGCGATCATCTTTTGACAGCTTGAAATAACGGCTTAACTATTCATCTGACACAAAAATTGAATAACCAAATTTTTAGAGGAGAAAACTCTCTACAATTTTGCTCTCTTATGTTTTTTTCATATCTCGTAGCGTTTCCAAGATATTTGCAAAAATAACGGCGATTTTGAGATGTATGTATGTCTGTATGTCTTTCTGTCCGTAACGTGTTCCCTCTTTTTAAGACGAACCGTTCAACCGATTGTAATTGTAATTGCAAACGAACCGTTCATCTGACACGAAAATTGAATAACCTAATTGGTAGAGGAAAAAATTCTCTACAACTTAGCTCCCTTACGTTTTTTTTTTTCATATCTCGTATCATTTGAGACATATTTGCAAAAATCACGTAGATTTGACACCCTCCATTGAATTAACGAAAACCAGCCGTTCGGAGATGTCACGCGACATTCCTCGCCCAGAACTCTCTCTGGCATACGCCATCCGTCGTGCGTTGCGTATTTGATGATTTTCTAATTGTAACTTACACGTTGTCATTTCAAAGCAATGTCGCACTGAGGATTTAACAAAAACACATCGTTCTTTGTACGATAAATGATAATTAGTGTCTAAAAATGTCATATTAGCATCAGTTAAGAACGGCCATCAATAGTATGAGATTAAAGGACTCGTCTTTTTGACTGATAGCTGTAGCGTAGTGGCCAAGGCGTTGGACTATAACGGTAAAGGTCGGTGGTTCGGAACCCGCCATTACGTATTTTTTTTCCCTAAAAGCGTTTCAGACACTCTTATTAATTAATTTTTTATTATTTAGATTATTATTTTGGTCCAAAATGTTTGCAAAAACTTATAAAACTACAAATCTAAAGAGGGCCGTAAAACACGTAAGCGCGATTTTTTTATTTGTTTTTTAATTTTTTTATGACGATAGTTTTTCTGGGGGTTCACTGAAGTAGTGAACACGTAGGACGCGCCACCACTGATGCCTCCTGTTCCTTTTATACACAGTACGCCTGCAGAGATTCCAACTTTTGAATATGGCAAATAGTAATGCGACGTAATATGTATGAGCGGGGAGGGAGGCGGGGGGGGGGGATTGTTTGAAGGGTTCCAAGGAGAAAAAGTGAATAACAAAATGATCAAAATTGTGAAACCAGTTTTGTAAGATTGCAGATGATATATGGTCAGCGTATTACTACATCGTTCTGATGTGTACAGCAGGAATATGTATGGGTGGGGAGAGGTGAAGCAAAACTAATTGTTTTCTTCCTCAGAACGGAACATCTTTGATTTGCTGATTTCCAGAGATATATAGAAGAATCATTAAAACTTGCACACAACCACAAGATAACGTAAAATCATAACAGAGAAACAAAGCAGGTTAAGATATTTCGGTGAGTGTGTATGTAGGTTATGAAAAGTAAAAGTTAAGTGATATGACGCATTTTCATTGGCTGCTGCTGGATTCCAAAATGGCGCGCCTTTGTGGATTCATCCCGTATGCCGTATTGCGTAGTTTTCGAGTTCGTAGAAGTTACTCTCAATACCGGTGATTTCCACAAGAACACGCTTGAAGATGCTGCTCAGAACCACTTTATTTTTGTCGATGACATCACACGATCGAAATCAAAGGGAAACGAGTTTTGCTGACGGAAAACAAATGATCGATTTGTTATCTAAACCTGAAAATCGGAATCCGAACCACTCCAATCGTAAACT
Source organism: Locusta migratoria (assembly GCA_026315105.1). Lineage (NCBI taxonomy): Eukaryota > Metazoa > Arthropoda > Insecta > Orthoptera > Acrididae > Locusta > Locusta migratoria. The sequence goes on along the minus strand of CM048746.1, from coordinate 104,723,457 downwards.
CGTAATTTTTAAACAATTTTCGTAACAATTACGATTAAATCGTATTGGTTGGAACCTTTGCGCCTGCTAAATATCAACTGTGATGATGGGATATTACTCTGGAAATTTACTCCAAGTCTACTAAGACCGCAGCTGTGCGTAATAGCGGATCCAGAGCAGGGCAGGGCAGGCCACGTACCCCAGACTGGGAGCTGCTAGGCCGACCGCGAGCGCTGTTGGGGCCTATTAGCTGGGCAAGCACTGCCGACTCGCACACCGCAATGACACGCCGCCGCCGGCGGCCAATGGGTTTTCTTAACGTGAGACGGCGCCGCTAGAAATTACAGGCGCGCCCTGTTCCGGCCAACTGCGGCGGAATGAGGCTTCTTACGGGACATGTCCATTACCAGTGCCACCGCTAACGCTGCTACCAGCCTCTCTCGTCACGTGATGTTCTCCTGGCCCACCACCGGAGACGATCGTTGACATTAGGAAATGTTCGCATTCTACATCCGTATGAAGTAGAAAACCTACTGAATGTCGGAAACTTTACGTCTCGTGGACAACATCGCCATGTAACGCTGGGGTACTATTTCAGCGTTTCACGAATTACTTTGATCAGCTACAAGAAGCAATTTCAACTTTTCTAAACATGGCTGCAGTTCAGCAACGGTGGAACACAATCCAAAAATTCAACACAGTTTCAGCCGACCAGTTGCATAAAAATGGTTTACATACATAAACCTTGACCTAGGTTTCGGCAAAAGTAATTTTGCCTTCTTCAGAAGTATTACATAAGGCTCACATTAAAATAGTTAAATAAAATGTGGCTGACTCCATGTCAATAGTATAAAAAGTAAAATTTAAAACAATGTCTACTCCACCTGTGTGTGGACATGCTCCACAATTTTACGATGTAGACAGCAGCCTTTTCAGTAGTTACAGGGGCAACAGTCTGGATGATGGACTGAGCTGGCCTTGTAACATCAGCTAATGTGGCTTTGCCACACGGTTACTGCGAACGGCTGAAAGCAAGGGGAAACTACAGCCGTTACTTTTCCCGAGGACATGCAGCTCTACTGTATGAAAATATGATGATGGCATCCTCTCGGGTAAAATATTCCGGAGGTAAAATAGTCCCCCATTGGGATCTCCGGGCGGGGACTACTCAGGAGGATGTGATCATCAGGAAAGACAATACTGGCATTCTACGGGTCGGAGCGTGGAATGTTAGATCCCTTAATCGGGTAGGAAAATTAGAAAATTTAAAAAGAGAAATGGATAGGTTGAAGTTGGATATAATGGGGATTAGTGAAGTTCGGTGGCAGGATGAACAGGATTTCTGGTCAGGTGAGTACAGGATTATAAATACAAAATCAGTTGGGGGTATCACAGGAGTAGGACTGATAATGAATAAGAAAATAGGAATGCGGGTAAACTACTATGAGCAGCACAGTGATCGCATTATCATTGTCAAGATAGATACGAAGCCAACACCGACAACAGTAGTACAGGTTTATATGCCAACTAGCTCTGCCGATGATGAGGATATAGAAGAAATATATGAGGAGCTAAAGGAAATTATTCAGACCGTTAAGGGAGAGGAAAACTTAATTGTGATGGGAGTCTGGAATTCGGTAGTAGGAAAAGGAAGAGAAGGAAAATAGTAGGTGAATATGGACTGGGCAGAAGGAATGAAAGAGGAAGTCGCCTGGTAGAATTTTGCACGGAACATAATTTAATCATAACAAACACGTGGTTTAAGAATCACAAAAGAAGGTTGTATACTTGGAAGAGACCAGGAGACACTGGAAGGTATCAGATAGATTTTATAATGGTAAAATATAGATTCTGGAATCAGGTTATAAACTGCAAGACATACCCAGGGGCAGATATAGACTCTGACCATAACTTGTTAGTCATGAACAGTAGGGTGAAACTGAAAAAACTGCAGAAAGGTAGGAAAATAAGGAGATGGGACCTAGATAAATTGAAGGAACGTGAAGTTCTGGTGAATTTCAGAGGGAGATTTAGGCAACAATTGACAGAAACAGGGGGAAATAAAACAGTAGAAGAGGAATGGGTAGCATTGAGAGACGAAATAGTGAAGGCAGCAGAGGACAAAATAGGTAGAAAGGCAAGACCTGCAAAAAATCCTTGGATAACACAGGAGATACTAAATTTAATTGATGAAAGGAGAAAATATAAAAATGCAGTAAATGAAACAGGCAAAATGGAGTACAGACGACTAAGAAATCAGATTGATAGGAAGTGCAAAATGGCTAAGCAGGAGTGGCTAGAAGCCAAATGCAAATCTGTAGAAGTATGTATAAGAAGGGGAAAGTAGATACCGCCTACAGGAAAATCAGAGAGACATTTGGGGACAAGAAAAGCAATTCTACGAATATCAAGGACTCAGATGGGAAACCAGTTCTCAGCAAAGAAGGGAAAGCTGAAAGGTGGAAAGAGTACATAGAGCAGCTCTACAAAGGAAATGAACTTAGAGACGATGTTGTAGGAAGGGAAGAGGAAGTAGATCAAGATGAAATAGGAGATACTATACTCAGAGATGAATTTGACAGAGCCTTGAAAGACCTAGGCCGGAACAAGGCCCCAGGAGTGGATGATATACCCTCAGAGCTACTAAAGTCTCTGGGAGAGCCAGCCATGACAAGACTATTTGAAGTGGGGTGTAGGATATATGAGACAGGCGAAATGCCCTCAGACTTTAAGAAAAATGTAATAATCCCCATTCCAAAGAAATCAGGTGCAGACAGGTGTGAAAATTACAGAACCATCAGTTTGATAAGTCATGGTTGCAAAATTTTAACACGAATTATCTACAGGAGAATGGAAAAGCTGGTAGAAGCTGACCTAGGGGAAGATCAGTTTGGATTCAGGAGGAACGTAGGAACCCGGGAGGCAATACTCACTTTACGTCTTATCTTAGAAGATAGATTAAGGAAAGGCAAATCTACATTTTTAGCCTTTGTAGATTTGGAGAAAGCGTTTGACAATGTTGACTAGACTACACTCTTTCAAACTCTGAAGTCAGCAGGGGTACAATACAGGGAAAGGAGAGTTATCTACAACCTCTACAAAAGCCAGACCGCAGTTATTAGACTCGAAGGGCACGAAAGGGAAGCATCAGTTGGGAAGGGAGTAAGACAGGGTTGTAGCCTTTCTCCGATGTTATTCAATTTGTACATTGAGCAGGCGATGAAGGAAAGCAAGGAAAATTTTGGAATAGGGATTAAAGTTCAGGGGGAAGAAATAAAAACATTGCGTTTTGCTGATGACATTGTAATTCTGTCAGAGACAGCGAACGACCTGGAAGAGCAGTTGAATGGAATGGACAGTGTGTTGAAGAGAGCGTACAAAATGAACATTAACAAGAGCAAAACAAAAATAATGGAATGCGGTCTTAGAAAATCAGGCGATGCTGAAGGAATTAGATTAGGTAACGAAACAATGAAGGTGGTAGATGAGTTTTGTTACTTAGGTAGTAAAATAACATGCGATGGTCGCAGTACAGAGGATATAAAATGCAGAATGGCAATGGGAAGAAAAGCATTTTTGAAAAAGAGAAATTTGCTAACATTGAATATTAATTTAAGTGTAAGGAAGTCTTTTCTGAAGGCATTTGTGTGGAGTGTTGCCTTGTATGGGAGTGAGACATGGACGATAAACAGTGCGGACAGGAAGAGAATAGAGGCTTTTGAAATGTGGTGTTACAGAAGAATGCTGAAGATTAGGTGGGTAGATCGCATAACTAATGAAGAGGTACTGAACAGAATTGGTGAGAAAAGGAATTTTTGGCATACCCTAACTAAAAGAAGGGATCGCTTGGTAGGACACATTCTTAGACATCGAGGAATCGTAAATTTAGCATTGGAGGGAAGTGTGTGGGGTAAAAATCGCAGAGGGAGGCCAAGAGACGCGTATAGTAAGCAGATTCAAGTGGATATGGGTTGCCGTTCTTATGAGGAGATGAAAAGGCTTGCTCAGGATAGAGTAGGGTGGAGAGCTGCATCAAACCAGTCTCCGGACTGAAGACCATAACAACAACAACAGACATTGTTTTAAATTTTACTTTTTATACTATTGACATGGAGTCAGCCACATTTTATTTAACTATTTTAATGTGAGCCTTATGTAATACTTCTGAAGAAGGCAAAATTACTTTTGCCGAAACCTAGGTCAAGGTTTATGTATGTAAACCATTTTTATGCAACTGGTCGGCTGAAACTGTGTTGACTTTTGGATTCAAATTTTATTATTTCCTCACCGGTTTTAGCTTGCATTTATTACACTGCTCGTGCATGATGGGTATTTTTTTTTCACTGTGGGAATGACACCTGCAACCACACAGCAGAAAGGCTTACTGTTAACAGCCGCAACGGACCAGAACTTCCTCTCACGCAACTTCGAAAGACATTTTACTCAGTATATCTTCACTTATTATCAAAAATATACATCATCGACGGATGTAACTTTGGGTACTCTCAAGGGAAGTTAAGTAGATTTCAGTGCGGTAGGCAACTTGCTTTAAGCATTCACAAATTAAACACCAACAACAGAACAAAAAACCTAGTACTCCATGAGTATGTAGTCAACGGTCCCCGTTGGAGTTAGAAAGGCCCCGGTGGAGTAACCGAGCAGTATAATGCGCCACGCTGCGGAGTGCGCGGTTGCTCTCCGTCGGAGGTTCGAGCCCTCCCTGGGGTATGGGCGTATGTGTTGTCTTTATGTTAGTTTAAGTAGTTTGTAAGCTACGGACTGATGACCACGCAGTGTGGTCCGATAGATTTACAAACCTTTGAACATTTTTGGAGTCGGAAATTGTTGTAAATCTTTGAAGGGATAGCAAATGGAACTCTTGGTCGCGAGTAGAACATATGGCAAACTTAATAGAATACTGGAATCAGTCTAGTATTTTAAGAAGATTTGATATTAAAACTGTTTTGTGGTATGATGTACATTGGCCAAACGATCCGCACTGTTCAGGATCGGTCTGTGAAACGTCATCGTCATACTCGTTTGCTTCAACCTGAAAAGTCGGCTGTAGCAGAACATTGTTTTGATGAGGGACAAAGGATGTTATATAATGAAACGCAAATGATAGTGGCTTCCGATAGTGGGAGGGTGTTCTTAAAGAATCGATGGAAATTCGTATGTGCGATAATATATCCTGTAGGGGTGCAGCTACGAGTCAAGTGATGTGCCGCGGCGTTGTGGATTCATACCGTATGCCGTATTGCGCGGTTTTCGAGTTCGCTGAAGCTACTCTCATAAGATCATGCTACAAGATGTTGATAATAACCAGTTTATATTTGTCAGTGACATCGCACGAGCTAACTCGAAAAGAATCGAGTTTTTCCGGCGGAAAACAATTGACATCGATATATTAACTAAAGCTGCAAAACGCAATTCGAACAACTCCAATCGTAAAATCGTAATTTTAAACAATTTTAGTAACAATTACGATGAAATCGTAATGGTTGGAACCTCTGTTACTTATGTAGTGTTTGTCTGCTCTGTGCGACAGTAATCGGCTTACCTTTAAAGCTGCCATTCTATTGCGACAAATGAGTCACCATTCCTAATTGCAACGCAGGCAGTACAGGGTGTACATAAAGTCCGGGAACACTTTCAATTATTTATTGCACAAGAAACAAACGTTGTACGGATACCAATGTAATTTTGTTGAGAAACCCAGAAAGTATACTGCCACAGCATAGTTTGGTAATCTGCCGCCGCGGTGGAGTAGGTAAGCGGTCCAAGGCACCTCGCTGCGGAGCGCGCGGTTGCTCACCGTCGGAGGTTCGAGTCCTCCCTGGGGCATGGTGTGTGTGTGTGTGTGTGTGTGTTTGTTCTTAGGTTAGTTTACCTTAGTTTAAGTAGTTTGTAAGCTACGGACTGATGACCACGTAGTTTGGTCCGATAGATTTACAAACATTTGAACATATGGTAATCTGCCGATTACGCTAGTCGAAAACATGGCGAGTTCAGGAGCTATACCGGCCATGGAGCGGCCCTGTCGACAGGCAACACTCATGGCACAGTGGGGTACCAGGAAACACACTCAACAGGCTCCAATTTCAATGGTTTCATGGACAGCTTCTGTCTCAGGACTTTCCACACTGCCATTGGGGCCATTTCACGTTCACGGGATGCACGACGCACCAATTTCTTCGGACTCCTCATGAATGTCTCTCGTACGCGCTCCACATACACTTCACTCACAGTACGACGTCAGCTTCTCTTTGCCGGGCACATGCAACGAATTTGTTGTGCCAGTGGAAAATGGCCTTTCTTCTTGGTGGCTTCTTACCGTACTTGGTTCTAAACAACGGCTGAACACACTTGTTTTCGTCGAACTCCAACAACCAGAAAGCTCGCTCCGCATCAGAACTCCCCATGTTTGCGACTAGCATATTACCAAATTTCGCTGTGGCGGAATACATAGAGCAGGAGTAGGACACACACACACACACACACACACACACACACACACACACACACACAGAAACAACTACTACTTTCAGGGTTTCTCTTCAAAATGACATCTACATCTGATAGTGCCTGGTAGAGGGTTCATCGAACCACCGTTATACTATATATCTCCCATTCTATTCTCGAATAGCGCGCGGGAAGAAAGAACACCTCAATCTTTTCGTTCGAGCTCTGATCTCTCGTATTTTATTCTGATGATTATTTCTAGCTATGTAAGTGGGAGTCAACATTATATTTTCGCATTCGGAGGAGAATGTTGGCGATTGGAGTTTCGTAAGTAGCCCACACCGCAACGAAAAGCGCCGTTGTTGTAATGATTCCCATCTCAGACCCTGTATTATTTCCGTATCGCTGTCTCCCCTATCGTGACAATACGAAACGAGCTGCCCTTCTTTGGACTTTTTCGATGTCCTCCGTCAAACCCACCTGATAAGGATCCCACACTGGGCAGCAATACTCCAAAAAAAAAAAAAAAAAAAAAAAAAAAAAAAAAAAAAGGACGGACAATGTTTGGTTCTTGTGCAATAAATAACTGAAGTGTTCGCGGACGGTCTGTACACGCGGTAGCGGCGCAGGCAGTCTGCAGACGACAATGGCTTCCAGCGCTGGCGTGTGGTCGAGGGCTGCGCTTGCGTAAGGCGGCAGTGCGGCACGCAGCAATAGCTCACGCACGACTGCCGGCACCGCACGTCCGTACCGTGCTCTGGCGAAACATTACCAACCAAATGTCAAACGCGCCGGCCACCCGTTTCGTAACAAGTAATCTCGCCTGCCAACCGGCTTCCCTTTCTGCGGACATGCCGCCAGTGCCGTATCCGTAGCACATCTCGGCCGCTCTAATCTAAATGAAAGGGTAGCATCAGGTACACTGGCCATAATTTCTGAAGCCAAAGTGATTACAACACCTTCGGTGGATAGTTCTGCACATTAACATAGATGTACTATGGACTACAGTTACCTTACTGTCCTACGAAATAGTCACCTGACATTAATATGGATCGATGAAATCTGCGATACATGTCCTGGAAACTTTGCATCGAGTCTTCCTTTGGGATGGTGTTCAGAAGCCTCGTCACGTATCCCTGGAATATCGTCAAATCTCTTTCCTTTCTTTAGTCGAGAGAATAGGAAGAAGTCATCTGCTAGTATGGCAGATGTTCAAGTCACTCCACCCCCCTTTTTTTGCGAGGAACTGTTTGACGATATTGGTTGTGTGTGGACGAACTTTGTCGTACAACTCGCTGGATTTCAGTCCTCCATACTTCTTCTTATTCTCTCAGCTTAAAATCGCTTTGAAAGGAAGGAGATTTGGGGCTATTTCTGCCATACAACGAAACGTGACGATGCTTTTGAACCTATACCAAAGGGAGAGTCCATACAAAGTTTTCACGACATGTATCGCAGAGCACAGCGGTGCTTAGTTAGGGGTGGTGTTTATTTCGAAGGACCGTAACTGTAGTTCATACTTCATCTAAGTTAATGTTACAGGACTATTCACTTAACTTAATTGTCAGAGACTGTATTTGCTTCTGCCAATAGCTTGACTTCTATTTTCCAAACTTCACAGAAGTACTCTGAACCTTGCACATACTAGCAGAAGTAAAGTTGTGAGGCGGCATCGTGAGTCGTGTCGGGATAGCACAGTTGGTAGTGCGCTTGCCCGCTCAAGGCAAAGGTCCCAGGTTGGAATCCCGTTTCCTGCACACAATTTTAATCTGCTAGGAAGTTTCATATCAGCGCAAATTCCGCTGCAGAGTGGAAGTTTCATTCTGGAAACATCCCTTAGGCTGTGGCTAAGCCATGTCTTCACTATCCTTTCTCCCAGGAGTACTAGTCCTACAAGGTTCGCATGATGACTTCTGTCAAATATAGAAACTAGGAGGCAAGATCTTCCGTACTGGCGGAATAAAAGTTGTGAGGCGGCATCGAGAGTCATGTCGGGATCGCTCAGACGGTAGAGCGGTCACCCGCGAAAGGCAAAGGTCCCAGGTTCGAGTCCCGGTTCCGGCACACAATTTTAATCTGCCAGGAAGTTTCATATCAGCGCACACTCCGCTGCAGAGTGGAAGTTTCATTCTGGAAACACACCTCAGGCTGTGGCTAAGCCGTCTTCACTATCCTTTCTCCCAGGAATACTAGTCCTACAAGGTTCGCATGATGATTTCTGTGAAATATAGAAAGGCAAGGTACTGACAGAAGTTGTGAGGACGGACTGTGAAGCGTGCCGGGATAGCTCAGACGCAATAGCGCTTGCCCGCGAAAGACAAAGGTCCCAGGTTCGAATCCTGATTTGAAGGGCTTCAACCAGGTCCTTTGGCACATCGTCTCAGTACCGTCGGAGGAAAACGTGAGTGCCTATAGATGGAATTCAAGTTTGAAACTGTTCTCAAAATCGAGACCACTTCTCTATTTCATCTGGAAATGATTCTAATCTGATGGAAAGTTTAAGGTGTTAGAAGTACATGAGCTGCTATTGCAGGTCAGGTTGCGTTGGTAACTGGCGTGGACAAACTATGTTGTGTCTTTCCTGTTGCGTTAAGAATTGTGTCTCTAGCAATTTCCACACATGCTTCGTATTACGTCGGGAAGTAAATCCTGAATTTCATCATGAAGTACTGAAACGATAAATTGTCTTCTGCAATCACGTCCGGATATACTCACAATTGACATTTTTGCCCTAAGTTATGGCTAAGTGGTAACAGTCACACCTTACAAACAGATACAAGGAGCTGCTTGATTTTCAGTATTATTTCCTTAAGCCGACGCTACGCCGTGTACGAATATGAAACTCACAATATTATCAAAGCCATTCATCGTGCGCCTACCAGCATAGGAACGTATTACTCAATTGCTGATGATGACGTTACGGGACTAGAAGCTGCGTTGCTACAGACTGTCTCCAGTCTTACCTACATTCCAGGACGTGAAAAATGCGCTATTTTCGTCTTGCAGCTGGTTTCCTTTTTCACCAGGATATTCCACCAGCAATTGACTGTTCTCGGGTTTCGACACCAAGTTGTGTATTTTTTAACTGCTTCATTTACGTCTCCAGACACGGATATACGAATATTAGATAAATGAAAATACAAACATAGTTTTTATTTAATCCTCATTCGAACAGATAATTTACATAATCCTCGACACAGGAAACATAGATGAGAATGTAAGAAATGCCAGTGAGGTAACACCTTTGACGGATATTGTAAAAGGTATTAGAAGGGGCATCTGTTGTCACGCGCACTTTTCAGTACTTGTAATGAGAAACTAAAACATAAAACATTAGAACCGCGTGGGAATAGCCGCATGGTCAAAGGCATCATGCTACGAGCTGGGCGGCCGCTACCGCCAGAGGTTCGAGTCATCCCTCAGGTATGGGTGTCCTTAAGTAGTTTGTAAGTCTACGGAGTGATGACCACAGCAGTTTGGTCCAATAGGTTTACAAACATTTGAACATAAAACATAGGAAATAAAGACAATTAAATGATCAGAAAATCTAGGAGTGATGTGACATTTATTACGAATTAATGATGGAGAGGGTCGTTTAAGTGTGAAATGGGCATGGAATGAGAGAAAAAAATGTAGTAAAAGCGAATTAACAAGAATCAGAAAATGTTTAAGGTTTCATAAAATATTATTGGAAGGAAAGACCTGCGAACGAGTTTAATGGCATGACATTAAATACTATGTTGGGAAAATAAAATTTAGAATATCTACAGGTGAAATGGCGTTTGAAAAATGAAAAGTTTGTTGACATGCTGCGTCCGAATGGGCGTGCTCTCTAAGGCGCCTTGCTGCTGGGTGCGCGTCTGCTCCCCGTCGGAGATTCGAGTCCTCCTTCGCGCGCGCGCGCGCGCGCGCGCGCGCGCGCGCGCGCGCGCGCGCGCGTACAAAAGTATTTGTTTGCATATTTGTGTTCATAACGATTAGCAGTTTTTTTTTCAGAGGTAAATTTGGAAAGACTTCATATGCCATCATTAGGCAAGATATGTTTCCTTTACCGTACCTGGCACCTTATTCAAACTATTTACTACTAATTTCGACAGTTTACAATAATTTATCAACGAAATTTTTAAATTATTTTGTTTCCTTGCTGTTTTTACTCTAACTTATACATGAAGCAACAATACATATTTTGTTAATGAATTGTAACCTAACTTCCTCGAAGTACTGGTAGCCAAGCTACCCGCAATGAATTTTGGAAAATCCCGCAGTGTTCTTTATAATCTTTGGTCAAATGGTTGGACCGAGAGTAACAGATAAACATGATGATGCCATATGGCATCTTTGGGCTGGAGATGGTTATGTAGTTTGTAAGTCTAGTGTTTGATGTCCACTGCAATTTTGTTCCATAGCAACTACGAATCACCAAAAATTTCGATAAATAGGAAAGGGATTCGCCAAATGTTTCATCTGGGGTACAGTATAATACGGCAGTGAATCGCGAAAAATCTAACGGAAGTTGGAAAAGTACTTCGGTAGTTTCCAAACTTGTTCGTGGGAGAAAATGTTTGACACCTGATAGAACGATGAGTAAAAGACATATGTCTGCAAATAGGAGAGGAAAATGGCGGCCTAGCGAAATGGGCTGTGACCTTCACGTTATTGCATCCTGCCAATCACACGGGGAGCGGCGCAACCGACCTGCCGGCCGTACAGGATTAAAGGAAAACAATATGCAATAGATACATGTTACAACAACGAATCATTCAAGTAGGGTTTGTAGCAAAACGGAGAAATGAAAAAGAGGCTCCAATGCTTAACGGTACATGAAATGTCCGAAGTTGGCAAAAGATTAAAGGAGATGTTAACGGCAAAGGAAACTTGATTGTAGTTTCAACACCAGCGTAGCCTTTTTCTTGAATTTTTGAATAAAAATATACTCACAGACATCTTGAGGAAGATCATTAGTATAAATATCGGATTGTAATCCACTGCCTATTTCAAAAGTTCACTGTATTCCCTAATTTATATTGTCAACAGGCAAAGTAATTGATATCCAACGATTGGGTTCAGCCTTGATGGAAATCTTGCGACTTGCTTCTCTCTGTTATAGTTTATGCCAAGTTCTTTTCGATGGTGATAGGAATCAGAAATTATCTTTGGCATCTTTCGGTATGCGACTGTCTCTTACATCGTATTTCAAACATTTCTTTGGCGTATTTGTAATTCGAATACAACGAAATCGTTTTGGGATCTAACAAGGAGAGGACGCCTACTCGTCATCGCTGAATTCGTCCATATTTATGGTACATGTAGTGCGTGGTGAGACACGAAAGTGCACCAACTGAGAACTCTAGATGGCCAAGCGTTTAGGGAGAAAAAGGAAGTTTGATATGGATCTATCACCATATGCAACTTATCAACTGTCCCTGTGGTGGCGTGTTTAGGAAGCGGTGTTTGGCTCAGCGGTAAGAGATCAGATTCGCATGAAGAAAGTCGCCGGTTCAGCTCCAAGCAGCGTCAAATTTTTTCTGCTCCTTAGCAATGCGTACAGCTACACATTGTTTCCGGAGGGATCGTGAGGACAAGATTGGATTAATTACGACATGCAGGGAGGCATTTAAACAATTATTCTTCTCACGCTCAATGCGTAAATGGAATGGGCAGCCGACCGCGGTGGCCGAGGGGACTGAGGCGCTCCAGTCACGGTCTGCACGGCCATTACGGTCGGGGGTTCGAATCCCCCGTCGGGAATGGTTATTTGTGTCGTTCTTAGTATTTTCTAGTTCGTAAGTAGTTTGTAAGTTTAGGGACTGATAACCCCGTATTTAAGTCGCATAAGGTTTACAAAAATTTCATTTTTTGGAATGGGCAAAAACCCTAATAACTGGTACCGTGGGACGTACCTTCTGCCATGCACTTCACTTGCAGAGTATTGATGTAGATGTAGATTGACGTCACAATTAACCGCAACATCATTCGCCACACTGTCTTTTTCCGATTACCACAGCCTATTTGTTCTGTAATGCTTGCAGCAACAATACTGTATTTCCGCATCAGGGAGAACAGACCATGAGGTATCGAGGCAGAATTAATTGTCGTCAGGAGCCCAGCCCCGGCTTGTATACAATTATATATTTTTGACGACGTTACAGCGTTTATTTAATGAAATAAATCGCAATTTGCGATCACTTATGGCTTCGCTGTACTAGTTTTAGATGGAATACCAAATTGCGACGAATTTGGTTGTGGTGGGACACGTGCAGGAAAGTCTTCTGCAGTCGGGCTGGTCACTGTGTCCTCGGTGGCGGAGTGGTCAACGCGTCTCCTAGTAAGCAGGAGATCCCAGGTTCGAATCCCAGCCGGGCACAGATTTTCATTCGTCCCACTTTGGTATTCCAACTAAACCTAGTACAGTGAAGCCATAACTGATCGCAAATTGCGATTTATTTCATCATATAGGAATGGGCATTGGATGAAATTCATATACGATATATAACATATATGATGTTGCGGTTAATTGTGAAGTCAGTAGTGTACGCATTGCCAAATAGTAAAAAAAATTTTTGCCCAAGCGGAATCGAACCCGCGAACCTTTCAATACAAATTCGATCTCTTACCGCTGAGCCAAACACCGCTTTCTAAGCAGAGTATCTCAGGGGCAGTTCACAAGGTGCATATCGTGATAGATCCGTATCAAAATTCCTTTTTATTTCCTACACGCTTAGCCATCTGGAGTTCCCACTTGGTGCACTTTCATATCTCACCACGGCCTACATGTTCCATAAATTTGGACGGAATCAGCGATGACGAGTTGGCGTCCCCTCCTTGTAAGTGTAAACACCCCAAAAATGTAACACAATTTTTACTGTTTTTAACTGAATCTTCAGGGTCGTCTCCCGTTAAAATAGGGAGTAGCTGTTTTGAAACAGATGAAAAGCGCATGATGGTTGGATCAATTACTACAATACATCAGCATATATGTGCAGTATGCGTAAGATGTGTATTCTACTCGAAGGTGCCTTGATATGCGAAGCATTCTCAACAAAATACTTTTTAAGATATTTGACTGCCGCGGTGGAGTAGCCGAGCGGTCTAAAGCGTCTCGCTGCGGAGCGCGCGGTTGCTCTCCGTGGGGGTTCCGAGTCCTCCCTGGGGCATGGGTGTGTGTGTGTGTTGTTCTTAGGATAGTTTACCTAGGTTTAAGTAGTTTGTAAGCTACAGACTGATGACCACGCAGTTTGGTCCAATAGATTCACAAACATTTGAACAAACACATTTGACTGAAGAAAATCCTCGTCATATGGCAGCAGAAAAATCGGCGTCTCAATAACTTTTCAAACATTCTCAATATGAAAATAATTTTTGTTTTCAGGAGGAACAGTGATTGAATTAATTTGTAGTTTCATCAAGTTACTATAATGCTCTTCAGCTTTTAAAGGTTTGTGCAGTTTCACTCGTTTTCGTATTATGTTGATCGGTGTACGAAAAAAATGTGATTAGCAAATAAAAGTAGTGGAAAACGCGAAAGACTGCATAAGGCGTCGATAGATTTGCAGGCGGACAGCTAATTTATTCGGTTGTTCCGCGAGTACAAAGGCTGCCGCTTAGGCGCTGCATTCTCGCGGCGCGGCTGTGCCGGATTGTCTGCGCATGCCTGAGCAGCGCCGGCTGCGTGGGTGGTGGTGGTGGTGGGGGGGGGGGGGGAGGGAACAATGGCACCGGTGCCGGCCGCGCATAGCTCTGCCGTCGCCGTCCTCTAGCCGGCGTTTCTAATGGGGCACCCGTCTCCAGGCGCGGCATCTATCACCTGAGCAGGCCGCTCTCTCGCTGACTGATCTACTACTTGCGTCATTCGCGTCCTTCTCGGTTTCTCCCCTCATGTATACGTCAGGATAACTTTATAGGAGCGGATACTGAACCGTGAGGTTCGATTTTCGAGTTCCGCTCCATGGATTATCGTTGCCATTTCCGCCAAGTGGGAAGGGGAGTGATTTTCGGGCCGGAGGCGTGTGGCGGTTGGAGACGTAGCACACACGAGGGGGCAGTACCTTCCGTAGGCCGGGCGAGTCGGCATGCTCGCGCAGTGTGTCAGCAGACGGTGGATTTCGGCGACGGTTACGGGCGCAGGATCCATTCTTCCCGCGGTCAGAAAAATAGGACTGAATCCTCCCGAGCCTGCAAGGGTGTGGAAAAGGGCGGGACTGAATCCTCCCAACAGACAGTTGGTGGCGGCTCGAGACCAGAGTGTGTGGCCGGACCTTTATGAATATTCCAGGCAAGCAAAGCTATCTAGCATATGTTCCAGTGTATGTTCCTACATTGTACAGTAAAGTAAGAGTGAAAATTAAGCCCCAGTTAACTTTAGAGTCAGAGTAAACGTACAGTAATATCACTTTGGTTCTAACAATGTAAAGATCTTTGCTACATTTTCAGCAGTTGGTATACAAGTTTATTTGATACAGCGTCGAATTATAAACAGAGGACAAAGTAGGCTAATTTTTTCCCTAAGGAAGAAGAAATTCTGCTTTCAACGGGAGGGTGGGACATGAGTCTCATTGAACTGGCTTGACTTAACGTGAATAGAAGCAAGTTATGAACATCTGTAGTTTCTAATAAAACTTATCTTAATAGGAAATCGGAAAATAGGAAATACTTCTGAAAGACGTTCGCGGATATTGTATGTATTATGAGCAATACTGTTAAATGTGGTGATGGTGCATAGTAGGTAAGCGAACAGACTGCCATTTTTGCGCCTCGGGTCCGATTACCACTAGAAGCTTAATTCCATTTATTAAATTTCTTGCAAAATTAAACTTTTAATTATAAAATTATAAAAAGACTATCTTCAAATTTGGAGGTAATAAGTAGAAAAGGTAACACGAGAAAAAAAAATTCCGTTAATCAACGCCGAAACGTGAAAGAGATAAGGAAAGCATGAGGCCGTTATAAACAAGTACAACGAAAACGTTACAACAATGGAGAATGACAGTTGTATTCGCGTATTTTTCACAAAAAATTGTTTATTGCTAGTGGTATCTGGGTAAAAAGCTTCCAACGTAAACACTGCATAAGACGACAACAACAACAACAACAACAAAAACTGAGCAAATTCGTCTGCACGAATGCTGTTGCAACTCTGGAAGAAACGGTAGGAGCAGTAGAGAACTTACGCATGGGGACGAGATTTATAATGCTAAACTTCAACACTTGTTATGTGATCAACACTGACCATACCGGATGACAGTATGAATCCACGCTGAACACTGGTTGGTGGGGGTGGGGGCTGGGGGCTGGTACCTGCAGGAGGTGCCACTGTGCAAGAGTAGTTCGGGAGGATTCAGTCCTGTCCGCTGTTCGACTACCTGCCGTTGGGAGGATTCCGTTCTGCGCCCACGGTTACACCTGTTGGCGGTTCTGTGCCCCATGGTTCTCTAGCAAGGCAATGTGGAAGTATCGGAGTGTGACTCTTACCAGCGGATGATTGAGTGCTGTACTGTAATACATCTGTTTGTTTCAGAAGTGTTGTGTATTATTTAAGTCGCCAAGTGTCTCGCAAATAATTTGTACGTCGTGGATGGAGATGCCCGTTGTTATTGCCGTGTGGTATTGTGTGGCTGGCAAAGAACCGTGACGCCTCACCAAATACGGCACTAGTTAGTAGGTGATGCACTTGGTAACAAACTGATTACAAGTTGGTAAGCTTATGCTCGGTGGACTTGAGGTAATACCATTTCCAGTAAGTTGTCACAAGATCTGTAAGGTTATTTGGTGATAATAGCGCTCTCGAACATTTGTGTCTGTGATACTATTTGATATTTTATGTGCACCGATTTTGTGAGCGCTTATATTTGATATTTATTCATTGCTGGCACTCTGCGCTACCTTCCGTGGTCCTTAAGTGTAGGCGACTACTTAACGCGGGGTGCCAATGCCTATGTTGGCGCATTTTCTTCCACATTTGGATTAACGATAATCTGTCGCCCCGTAATATTTCAAATATTTTGTGTAGTGTATTTGATTACTTTTAAGCTGTTGTTGATTTATGGACATTTTAGTAATTGTATCCTTTATATTTGTATGTTCCAGTTGTGCATTGAGGTTAAAGATTTGTAGTCTGGTGGTCGGACCCAGCGGACAGGGCCCGGTAAGGTTTCCACTCCAGTGATGTGCAGGTTCCTGCACTTAGTGTTGAAACCTAGTATCTGAGTATCTGTAATTGGTTTCACGATAGCTTTCTCCTTACGGGCTCTTGCCCACTGCGGTTCGTCGTCAAGTTAAGTTAAATTCTTTTCCTGTAAATACTGGTTTTCTTAAGTTACATTTGTAAGGGTGCTCGCGAGCATTTTTCTTGTTTTTAAGTGTCAATCATGACTTTGTTTTAAATTGTTCATATTGTTCCAGTAATATATATATATATATATATATATATATATATATATATATATATATATATATATAGTGCAGTTTCCATAATTAAGTTGTGCTTATGTTCTTTCTATGTATAAATAAAAGGGAAAAAAAAGGCTTGTTAAGGTTGATCTGTCGGTTAGCAAAATCTATTTTGCTTGATTCTCTATTGTCGAGATTTGTTTATAGAATAAGGAGCTATTCACGTGTCCTTTAAATAAATTGTTCTTTAAACTGGCAAATGTTGTTACTTGGGGCTTGGGCCTTCCGTCAATACCTTCTTTTCAGATACTACCAGCGTTTCAACCTCCCTACTTGTAATCGTTTATTAAGATCGTTAAATTTCTGAGCTTCTGCAGCTATAGCACTCAGTGTTCGCATTTTTCATTAAGCTTATCAGATTCCTGCTTGGCATACAGCCGCGTCAGTAAAGTTAATTAATCCCTTGGCCTGTTTACGCTTTTCACAAGGCTCCATTACCTTCTTATGACTCAGATCATTTTTATGTAATTGAGCTGCATGTCTCTCTGGTTTCTTGTACATTCACTTCATACTGAAAATTCCACTGTCATTAAAATATGCTGTTCTTACTCACCAGCATAGTGATGTACCCGCTCTGTTAGCCGCGTGGTCTAACGCACCGCTTTACGAGACGGGGAGGCGAATCTGTCCCGGTTCGAATCCGCCCGGCGGATTAACGAAGGGGGTCGGAGTGCCGGTCAGTCTGGATGTGGTTTTTAGGCGGTTTTCCACATCCAATTAGGTGAATACCGGGCTGGTTCCCAAGTGCCGCCTCAGTTACACGATTCGCAAACATTTCGTAACACTTTACACTTCCACACATATAACACTATACGCAGACATCTGGGGTACACATTTCCTCCTGGGGGGCACGGGGTGCGACCACCTCGTCAATATTAACACGCCAAATCCCGAATAACAAGCCGATCCTGCATGTGCGGGATAAAGGGCTCAAGAGAAAGAAAGGAGGACTCACCAGCATAGAGGTGTCTCTAAGCCCCTAAATCTCTCTGTCTCTTCTTTCTTTCTTTCTCATTAAAACACACGCACTCCCTCCAGCTTAGCTTGAAGTAAATTACGAATTAAATTTAGAGGGTCATTTCTTCCAACAACGGTTCCCATTGGCTTAAGTCGGTGCTGCTTCAGTTCGCACAGTACGCGTCAGAAAAATTTATAGGCATACACAGAACTTGCTACAAGTTTTAACAAAGCAGATCAGGATATTGCCTCGAGGGGGAGAAAAAAGTAATAAATTTTTTCTCTCCTCTACAGAAATGGACAGATATGCCGAGATAGGCCGCTTGTTCATCATCAATAGTAAACCGCACTGGTAAGGAAAACTTACGTTGCGGATCAAATATGTACCTTCCGCGAGAAAGAAATTGATCAACTGTTGATATATTCTTCGACAATCTTTCTCATAGCAAAATCCATGGAATTAGATATGTGGAGGGAAACACTAATGGCTTAGCGGATAATGACTCCACCATTATAACTAATACACTAATCAGTTAGGCAACTAAATCGATCACGACGAAATTATCTACCTGGTGCAAAGACTGACAGCTTCCTACCTTTGCATTTATTTTATTTTATTATTATTATTATTATTTTACAATAAGAACATTTCATGAAGCTTAGAAGTGTACCGGGCTTATCACTTAAAAATAGTCAGATTTTAACGGGGGTTTTCAGTCTCAGCTGCTAGTAGATGTTGTAGTCATACAAGACATATTAATATTTTGGCCGGAGCCGGGGTTCGAACCAGCTACTTCTCGCTTACTAGGCAGTTGCGCTAAAACCTTGCCACCCTGCCAAACACAGGGCTTAACACTTCTGTTTGGAGTGTACTCTGTTCTCCTTCTTCTACCATTGTACTCCTTGGCTCGCAGCTCCATGGTGGAGGACACATGATACTTTGGGTTGGACGGCGTGCCTGCTTCGGTAGTCCACACAGGTGAGTTAAGCTCGAGTGCCTGGGCTGGCAGCAGGGGTTTAGCCCAACTACCTAGTAAACAAGAAGTAGCGGGTATAAATCACGATACCGCCACAAATTTTCGTATGTCCATGTTGTATATTACAACACCCATCAGCACCTGAAGAATAAAAAAGAAGAAGAAGAAATCACACGAGGAAGCAATTCTTAATTGTTAAAAATATTCAGTAATCTGCATTATACAGTAGAACTGTGTCGAGAAATGAAGCGGATCAACCATAGTGACGTAAATGTTAGTGAAGCAGATAGAAGGGTTAAATGGAAAACTGCATTTTGGCAACAAAATACAGGGCCCAACAAAAAAACTGGACAACGCGTAGTATGTTGTGCGGGACGGCAAAGTGATCGGTTTACAAGAAGAAACCCATATCTGGAAACACTCGGATTGGGCACTGGAGAGCATTCATATCTGAGAATGAACTGTTGTGATCCGATTCGTTTCGGTGTCTCCACACTGAAGGTATGCAACCCTTCAGATATCTGTGTATTGCGGATGGCCGTCCTGCCCCTAATAACTTTCCTGCGCTTGCGCTACAGACAGTACTACTCCAGATAGCCCTTGAGCCCGTCCTGCTGCGGACCTTGTGTTCTCGGCCTGTGTAGTAACTTTTTTGATAGCAGAAATGACGGACATGGTGTTCGCATATGGCAAAGCGCATTGCAATGGGAGAGCTGCTGCACGATTTTATGCAGAACGTTTTCCAAACAAACATCTATATCTACAAATGTGAATGTTCGGCGTACGTTTATCACGTCTGAACCACAAGACATAAAGAGCTAAACGTTTGTACAGTTACTAATGTCTACCCGGGGAAGGCTTTAGGCATGGTTTTATGGCGATCGGATAGCTATATATATATAAATGTGAATGTCTGTTCGGTGTACGTTTATCACGTCTGAACCACAAGACATAAAGAGCTAAAAATTTGTACAGTTACTAATGTCTACCCGGGGAAGGCTTTAGGCATGGTTTTATGGCGATCGGATATATATATATATATATATATATATATATATATATATATATATTAATGTGAATGTCTGTTCGGTGTACGCTTATCACGTCCGAACGACAAGACGCAGAGACTTAAATATTTGTACAGTTACTAATTTATACCTGAGAAAGGTTTTAGGCACGGTTTTGTAGCAATCTGATAGATATTTAGTAATTTGAAGAATATAACTCGAAATCCGGAACAATAGTTTCTCTTTCAAAATTATATTTACTCTTTGAAAATGGTTTTATTGGTTGCATTGTTGCTTGGTGGTTGATAATGATTAAAGGGTGGAGTATATTGGGATGGAAAGTTATCTGTGTACATAAGATTCTGCGCGCGATGTGTGTGTGTGTATGTGTGTGTGTGTGTCAATATTTCGCTCTGCAGTGAAAACAACAGAACGCAAACGAATGGTATGTGTGTAAATGTTGTCTGAAGTCTCCCATTGTACACCATAATAGCAGTTCCATGCCGATAGCTATAAGGGGATGGAAGATATGGTCGTCAAATTATAAAAAAAAATTAGGACTGATGTCCAGCGATGACGTTTGCTACTCTATAGCAAGGAGGTTACATACAGCGAAACATGATGCCAGAGACCATATCTTTGGTCCATGCGTGCTACAATGTCTTCAGCTCTTTCTCTGTAAGGATAAGCATACGAATAAGGAAATATAAGAATAAATAAATAAAGCAGTAAAAAAGAAATGTCTTTTAATGCATCTCTTTAAAAAATCGATTTGACGGTTTGCGTATTATCTATCATAATCAACCAACACGCGAGCAGAATCGTGGGTTTAAGCTAGTATCCCATATAATTCTACGTTCGCGACCAAAAGATGCCAACGACAAGACGGAAAGTTCCACATAGGTACTTTCTGCTTGAGGGTTGTCCATTGTACAGTGAAGTAATACGTTGTGCTTGATACCTGCAAATACTATCCCCTGTTTGTACTCTGATAGGTGCACTCAACTGGCACGCTTCTGCTGGAGGAGAACGTGCTGAGAGTGTTGGAAGAGGACACAGCCACCAGCACCTGGTAGGTGACGCAGGCGCTGCACACGTGTAAAAGTGTCGTGTTGTCCATGATTACCAGCTCCACTCTTACCATCTGCAGAAAGTCCGGGCATTACTGGATTACCCACGACGAGTAAAGTTTACGCAATGGTATTTACAACAATGAATGTTTTATTCACATTTCAAGGATGAATGTCCGTTTACTACAGACGGAATGGTAAACGTGCACAACATGTATGTTTGGGTGGACGAATATCCGCATCCCCAGGTAGTTCACAATCACCGTCAGAGGTTCGGTATATCGTCCCAAAATTGCGATTGGATAGGGGATTTCCTGTCAGAGAGGACACAGTTCGTAGTAATCAATGGTAAGGCATCGACTAAAACAGAGGTGATATCGGGCGTTCCACAGGGTAGTGTTATTGGTCCTCTGCTGTTCCTTATTTACATAAACGATTTAGGGAAAAATCTAAGTAGCACTCTTTAGGTTGTTTGCAGATGACGCCGTCATTTACCGTCTAGTAAAATCATCTGAAGATCAAAACCAACTGCAGAACGATCTGAATAAGATATCCGTATGGTGTAAAAATTGGCAATTGACTCTGAAGTCGTCCACATAAGTACGAAAAGAAATCCGTTAAACTTTGTTTACAAGATAAATCAATCAAAAAGGCCGTAAACTCCACAAAATACCTAGGAATTACTATTACTTCAGACTTAAATTGGAAAGAATACGTAGATAATGTCGTGCGAAAGGCGAACCAGAGACTGCGTTTTATTGGGAGAACCCTTAAAACATGCAACAGAACTACAAAAGAAACTGCATACACTACGCTTGTCCGTCCATTTTTTGGAGTATTGCAGCCCAGTGTGGGATCCTTATTAGGTGGGTTTGACGGAGGACATCGAAAGAGTCCAAAGAAGGGCAGCTCGTTTCGTATTGTCACAGGGGAGAGAGCGTTACGGAAATGATACAGGATCTGATATGGGAATCATTACAACAACGGCGCTTATCGCTGCGGCGTGGGCTACTTACGAAATTCCAACCACCAACATTCTCCTGTGAATGCGAAAATATTTTGCTGACTCCCACTTACATAGGTAGAAATGATCATCAGAATAAAATGCGAGAAATCAGAGCTCGAACAGAGAGATTTAGGTGTTCTTTCTTCCCGGTGTTCTTTCTTCATTCTTCGAGAATGGAATGGTAGATAAATAGTATAACGGTGGTTCGATGAACCCTCTGCCAGGCACTTAAATGTGATTTGCAGAGTATCCCATGTAGATGTAGATGTAGAACATCTGGGCGGGATAATCGGTGACCATGTCGTTGGGCCACTCTAACTGCCAAACCGACAGGACCGATGTACCTCACATTTCTTAGAGATTTTTGCCTACCCTGTTGGACGCACTGCCACTAAGCAGTTCAAAGGCAACTACACGTATTTGCTCACGTGCGTGCGTCTCAGCAGCGTCGCTGTACGCTCTGTAACAACGTAGGAGGTACGCAGTTGAAAGCCCTTTTGTAAGGTAGACGGCGCGATGTGCTACTCATGTTGGTTATGTTCTTTACGTAATGAGGAGCGTACACCCATCTCAGACTTCCCGCGCAGGAATGTTATTAAGATCAGGACGTCCATCTGCAATATACATATGTCTTAAGGGTTGCATACCTTCAGTATACAGGCACCAAAACGGATCGGATCACTTCAGTTCGTTCTCAAATTAGAATGCTCTCCTGCGCCCAAGCCGAGCGTTTCCGGATATGGGTTTCTTCTTGAAAACTGATGAGTTTGCCTTCCCACACAATATACTAAGCGTTGTCGGTGTTTTTTAGGCACCTTGTGAGGATACAGGGTTTTAGGTTAGTAACCTCTTTGGTACGTTTTGGTCGAACGATAGTCATTGTTGGCGTGCAGCGAGAGCTGCTGGTAACAATGCTTAGGTTGGAATGTTCTTTGTTTGTTGGCCGGTGTGCGACAGTTTCCCGCCGACCGCAGAGCGAGGCAGTAGCATGTTGACAGTGCGTCCGTAACCCGCGTTTAGCTGTGGCTAAAGTTTCGCCCATCAGTCGTCTCGCATATGAGTTTCGGTTGCAGTTGCGTATTGAAATGTTTCAGTGTAGAGTTGTAGACATTTATCGTGGTGGCACGCCGTTATTTAATCAGTGTATTTAAAGAAAGCTATTAACATTTGTCGTTCCATAATAAAGGAAGTTAACAAAGTTTATTGTTATGGATCAACCTGGTACCGTCAAATCATTGGAACTATTATTAAATGAATAAATGGAATATAACGGCAACTTCGCCCATCGAGGATTAGGTGGACGCAGCTGTGACGTTACAACTCCCGACTGCATAAAAACCCTTCTACAACCCTTATTTCAATTCTGCTCACTCACGTCATAAGGGAGATACGAATGATCACAGGCTTCTATGAATAATGAAAAACAGAAAATTTGAAGAAATGTTCACTGTGAGACACTAAGAAGAAGCCATCAGGGTAGAAATTATGAATTTCTGCAGCTCCCTAGCATCTATCCTGTAGGAATCTCGCTGATAAAATGAGGCAAATAATAGCACAAAACATAGCACCGTATTCCTCGTCCGTGCTTGAAACATGAGCAAATCTTAGTAATCTAAATACAGAGAAAAGGTAAACACAAAACACTGCTCATCGCAAAGAGTTTAGTCAGTTGGTCGCAGTGCTAGAGACTCATGAGCGACTGCAGTGATGGAGTAACCAGCCACGTACCGACCTTGACATTCCATCACGAATGAACCCCGCAGTGAAGTCGTAATGCCATTTGTGAAGCAAATCACTCTGTCACAAGAAGAAACATTTATCAGCATTGTCGACTATAGTATCTCATTGACAGATCGGAATGGAGACATTTCTACCGGGAAGGAACAATTAAAGTGTACAGAATGATGAACCAAAGGCTTACTGCGTCCATCTAGATGAACAGCGCGCTGTTCCGCTCAGATGCACTCCACGCAAACAATTAGAAAACTTTCTTATACTCCAACATATTATATTTACTTCAGACGCAGGCGGAGTGGTAGTGTTAAAAAGTGCATCCGGCCACCAGCTACCACCAACTTTGCCACATCTTAAATAATTATCACTTTTAGTAGAAAAATGTCCATATTTGCACAAACAAAGTATTACTTCTTTTTTTGTTTTAATTTTATATCCGGTTGAGGCCAATTAGCAGACCATCATACGTATTATACAAACGTCATTTCATCTAATACGGTCTCCATAATTTTAAACAATGTGCTCTAAACCACATAACTGGTTAACTACCACACGACTTATTTGTAGTTATTTCTTGTTGTGCGCTAGTCTACTAGAGATATAGTTCAGAGGACATTCTTTAAACTAATTGGCAAGGATATGAAATTAAATTATATTTGTACAACACTTGTAACTACAGAATTGCACCAGATGATGGCCCATTACTTGATTGAAACTTGAAGCAATAAAGCTGTTTAGGCAACAATGTCGTTCTCGGATAATAATCCCGAATACATTAAAGAAACGGGAAAAGAATAATTTTCACTTCTGCTTAATTGTGTGTTGATCCGTCTTTGGAACGTAACACAGCAGCGTTCCAGTGTGGCAGGGTTTCGACAAGTCGTTATTAGGTTTTACAGAGTATGTAGCACTAGTGTTTTTTTTTTTAAATAGATACAGGTCATGTAACTTCTATAAAATTAAGGAGCCGCTGTTTACTAGGAGCGGGACTGGCGTCTTATAGCCACTTAGATGTCTTTCACCGGCTTCAGATCAAGCTTATTCTGTGACAAAGAGAGCAACGAGAGTTCTATTCCATGCTCCGCAAACCACTGATTGGTCGTGTGAGACAACTAGCTATACGCCTACTGCTGGAAGATGTCATCAATATCCGGAAAGAAACCAAGCAGAAAGGGATGTTGGTGGTCCTTGCACCTGTCTTTGTACCTTCGATTACTACTACATGTCCCATGGATTACCAAGTATATGACCCCCGATATCCTGTGTCTCTTGTGTTTTCAGTTCACTTGGTGATGGATTAACAGGACAGCACTGCGACATTGTGCGAGGAGAGAGGTCATTCACATTCTATCGTGAGACATGAATGTACCAGCATATTTTATGTGTCCTCTCAGTATTATTTCAAATCAGTTTCGTACACAAATGGCACATTCGTACAAAAACAGATTGAATGTTTTTATATCTGGGATTCCTTGCCACAAACCTGGATTGTTTCAAAAGTTTGTGTGAATGCTGCATGCTCTATTACAATTAGCACTGTGGTGTTCACAACTTCTTAGCTTCAGTAGGAGTGACGATATGAACAAGTGTTTCCTCAGTCCCTGCCATATAGGCTGCCCTGTACGACAGGCATGTATATGTGAATACTGTACTATCAGCCTACCTAATCGACATGCTTTGCAGGGCAGTCTATACTTCAGGGCAAGAAGACCAAGCCCCAGCTGTATTGCCTCCTGATGTGAAAGTATGTTATGGGAACAGTATTGGTCTGCAGGGTCTAACACGCAGATAGGTACAGATCGAGGGATTTCAGGTGAAGAGGGAATAGACTGGGAAAGAAGGGGGCAGGACGGGATGTCCAGAGTGTGACACTTGCCTGGAGAGGGAATTTGTTGGTACTTGCCCGGAGACCAGGACCCTGCAGGAAGTAGACAAGGCACACCATAAGTTGGGTACAACAGCCTGTCCACCACAGGTAATTATGTGCGCATCCTCAGTCTCTTGTTTGGCCAACTACTTCTGGTAAAATGGATTTTAACATTTTATCACGAAGTGAATATTACTACAAGACAAACACCCATTAGAATTTAGCGGCAGCCTAACATCATCTTGTAATTTCAACACCAGAGTAGCCTTTTTCTTAAATTTATGAAAAAAAAAAAACAACAACCTAGGAGCGTTAGTATGGATATGTGATTATAATTTCCTTGGAACTTTTTGATTGTAGAGAATAAGAGTTCAGTGTATTCCCTAATTTATATTTACATGGTCAACAGGCAAAGTAATAAATATCCAACGATTGGCTTCAATTTTCCTGGAAAACTTGGAACTTTTTCTCCCTGTTTGAGTTTATGCCAAGTTCGGAGTAAAAATAGTTCTGTTCGATGGAGATAGAAATCAGAAATTTGGCATCTTTCGGTGTGTCACAGTTTCTTTCACAGTCCATATTTCCAACATTTCTTTGGTATATTAGTAATTCGAATACAGCCAAATCATTTGGGGGATGTAAGAGTAAACACCCCAAATATATGACACAGTTTTTACCTCTCTTTTAATTGAAGCTTTAGGATAGTCTTCCGTTGAAATAGGGAGTAGCAGCTTTTAAAGACGAAAGTAGTATGACAGTCGGATTAGTTACTACAAAATAGTCTGACACATCAACATTTTTGTGCAGGATGCCTAATATGTGTATTCTATGCGAAATGTGCAGTGTTATCAATAAAATACTTTTAAGATGTACCTGGTATCTGTGAGTTGTGCAACCCAATCTCATGCACGTTACTGTATCGCATAAGCACGAATTTTGAGCAATGGTCTTAAATTGTGTCGAAGTAATTACAGAAATCGAGAAACAGCACGAATAACTCTGCTGTCTGCTACCGTCTGGACCTCATGAACGATCGAGTCAAACTGAAAGAAACACGAGTGGTTCTCGGCAGGACCGACTCCAGGGATTTTGCCACACAGAGTGAAAAGTTCAAGTAGACCCTCCCCCTTGGCACAGTTCCTAGCACTATCAGAAATAATCATTTTTTCTCCAATGTTATTCATCCAAAACGACTTATTTTCAGATATCACACTTACTTTTACTATCAAATAGGCATGTGATGCGTTTGCTCATCTTTTATAGAGCAGAAAGGTTAGATTTCCTTTGTCTAAAACCACAAAATAGGACAATCGTTTCGGGGATGCTTAAAAATGCTTTTTCCGTATGTTAATAGTCAATGGAATAAATTTGTGACTGTCTAAGAAAGTAAGCAGTGTGCTCCTGTGTACGGAACTCGCATTTATTTGAGAATTTTTTCCTGTCAAATATGTCCTCAGTTGTGAGACGCGTGTGGTGGCATGTGACGTGTCTCAGATCTCGGCACACACTACCACAGCGGCGTCGAACACTGTGCAGTACCCCGGACCCGGCGGTCAAGCGCCGATTCGCCACGGCGAGACAATGTGTCGTGGTGCCGCAACGGAGGAGGTCCATCGCGGTGATGGGGCAGTTTATATTCAGCGGCCTTTGTTGTGGGGGCGGGCCGGGCGCCGTAAAACGAAACCAACAGCATGCCGCCTCACGACGACTTCACGATCGCCGCTCACAAAAAAAAAAAAAAAAAAAAAAAAAAAAAAAAAAAAACATCGGGCCCGCTTCCCACACTGACACGCTTTTCAATTTCGTTACCCGAGCTGGAAATTTGTTTGCCCACGCCAGGGATACTCGAGGCCCAGTTTCCGCTCCACTTCCTATCGATTATACTCGTCCTTAAGAAAAACAGGAAAGAAATCATTACGTAGGACTGTCAAGGTGATGTATCTGCGCGCTAGGCACGAAATTAAGACCCGTCGAGATGGGAATTGAATCTGGTTTTGAGACGGCCTAAACTAGACACGTTAATAAAAGTGACCTTAAAAGTACCGGCTCGTATTTTCGACCGTAGAACTCTAGAAATGACCGAAAACCTAAATTCACTTGAACGTAAGTTCTCATTCGTACTGTAATCTACGGACGAGTCTTTAAAATCCTGAAATAAGTTGGAAAAATTACTGTTTATTAAATGGTGGATATGTATGACCCCCTGAGAAAGAATATTAAACTTTATAGATTTGGATCTCGGGCGGAAAGTTGGATGTCGTTATGAAATTTCCACAGCAACACGTCGTAGCAACCGACCGTGTAAAATAATTATATACCAAATATTGATATTCATTACGTCTGACATAATTATTTTTATTTAAATGTCTCTTTAAAAGTCTCTGGTAAGTTTCTGATAAGATGCTGCGAAATTCCTGAAAAGGAATAATTTTATTTATTTCTTACCACCACAGGCTGGACTTTGTGGTGTGGTCTGCAATGATGTGTGAACGTGTAAACTTTTTAATTTAACTTCTTTGATAACAGAAGGTCTCTATGTACCGAATGGAAAATTCACTACCCAATCTGGAACTGTCAGGAATATCTGTGTCTAATTTAACAGTCAATTTTATAAAGTCGCGTGTGTAAAACCTGCAGGTTCGTAATTCCAGGTGAGGTAGCTCCCGTAGACTCTCTTTCTACTACACAAAAGTAAAATTACACGTTGAAGAGATTAAATAATTGTAGACGAAAGCAGAACTTACTTTAAGTTGAAATATGTGTATTGAGCGTTCGTAATACATCGATTCACTTTCCATAACATCCCAATAATAATGACATACTCCTATATAATATACTAAACTCTATCAGCAAAGATCAACCACTTTTTCTCTTCCTGGCAATTACATGGAGACTCTATATATTCTGAAAAATACTTTACGGTAAATTTTGATATATATAAAATACAGCAAACATTCTATTTAGCCTTGAAATAAATTTATAACATAACAAAATCTTTTATCTACAACTACATCGTCAACAAATATGTGGCACATAATACTAACAGGTATCTTACAACCGACACCTTAAGTTGAGACGAACACGATGCTGTGCTGCGGGTGGCTTGTTATGGAGGCTTCATTGTAACTCACAAGGGGGACATCAAATATGGTACAAACGAATTTTGAAGGGGCGCAGGTATGTTGTGCGGGAATTCCTCCAGACCACCAAGCTAAAAGGATTTGTTCCAATGCGCCTTGCTTTCCGCGAAAATCGAGAGCAAAGTCCAGCGCGTAACAGCTATAACTGTACTAAGTCATTAGCGGTGCTTGAGTCAGTAATTAGCAACACACAGACGACCCGCGTTCAAATCCTGCTCGGAAACTTATATATGTACGACGACTGATAGTGCATAATTATATGCTTTCATAGCCCATAGCCACTCCTATGTAAATGCCTGAGTAATTGGTCATGATAATAACTTATGTCAGTTGCTGAATTTGTTATGTATTGCGTGACGATTATTTCATTTAATTCGTTATTTCGAAGCATACTTTCACGGCGATTGAAAGATCAGTTATCACCTATAATATTTGTGCAACATTTGCTAGCTGCGTTTACAGTCCCCTGACCCAATTTTGTTATACCGTCGAATGCAATGTGTGTCCCACTGGACGCGACCCAATAGATTATTATTATCTTTGCAATAATAATTGATGAACTGGGGAAGAAGGAATATAATTATACCAAATGAATCGTCAGACAAGTGTACAAAAATAAAATCCGTGCAGGATTTAAACTCGGGTCATCTGTGTGAAAATCGAGCACCTTGCTAATTACACCACGCTAACTCACGTACCGAGGGTTACCTACTACAGGTGTAGCTATTACGCACTACACTTTGATCTCGATTTTGCTGGAAAGCAAAGGCGCATTGGAACAAATCCTTTTAACTTGTCGGTCTGGAGGAGTTCCCGCACAACATAGCTGCGGCCCATCAAAATTCGTACCATACTTTGTGTTCCCCTTGTCAATGTTCAAATGTTTGTGAAGCTTAAGGGACTTAACTGCGGGGTCATCAGTCCCTAAACTTACAAACTTCTCAAGAACATCCATGCACGGGGGAACGGCCTCGCGCATCGTTGCATAGCGCCTCAATGCGCTCCGCCGCGTCTCCCCTTTTCATATTTAGTACAGGCCTAGTGGGTTTCGCCTGCGATCCACTTGTGAATATGAAGCTGGTTGCTTCTCCGGTTCGGTGACTCGTCTTGTTCGCGAGAATAATTTGACGATTTTAGGCACAGCAGTTATCTTTTACATTGATCTAATTTAATCTTATATATTAAAAGAATCTACGAAAACTTAAGTCAGTCGGCCAGACCAAACTACCCGGCCGATTTCTCTCCATCTTCTATTTTTTTTCAAACGCGGTACCCTTGTCTTTGCACTGAATATTTTAATCGGTTTGGTTTACGATACCTACGGTTCTACGTAAGATACGCAGTTCTTTATGACCTAAGAACACTCAGCGGATCAACCTCTTTCATTTGCGCTTTTTAAACACTTGCATTGATTGATTCTGAAGAAAGCTATGCTATGCTTTACTTTCATTGTAGCCGCGGTGGAGTAGCCGAGCGGTATAAAGCACCTCGCTGCGTAGCGCGCGGTTGCTCGCCGTGGAGGTTCGAGTCCTCCCTGGAGCATGGGTGTGGGTGTTGTCCTTAGGTTAGTTTACCTACGTTTAAGTAGTTTGTAAGCTACGGACTGATGACCACGCAGTTTGGTCCGATAGATTTACAGACATTTGAACATTTTTCAACTTACATTTTCCCGAAACTTCTGTCATTCCCCTAACGGTGCGAAGTATTCGCACGGCTCCTCTAGTGATGTTTCATCACAAAGTTAAGAAACCCGCCTTTGGCAACTCGCATAGTATTAAAGGGCGAAAAATGAATAAAAAAATAAAAAATACCGGAATTCCTTATAATGGTAATGAAGAATATAAATTTTCGGTTGTTCAAATGTTTCAAATGTTCCAATGTTTGTTAAGCTTATGGGCCTTAACTACGGGGTCATCAGTTCCTAAACTTACAAACTACTTATGAACTACCTTATACTAAAGACGGCACAAATATCCAAGCCCGAGGGGGGATTCGAACCCCCGACCGTAGTGGCCGTGCAGACCGTGTCTGAAGCGCCTCAGTCCCCTCAGCCACCGCGGATGGCATTTTCGGTTGCAAAACACGGAAATTCATGACATAAAAGTTTTCTGGATGTTGTACCAAGTAATAATGTAAGATGCGTATTACTTAAATAACTGACGTTTCGGCCGAAATGTCGGTTATTAAAGTAATAGTCATTTCACATTGTGACGCGGTACAACACCCAGAAAACTTTTATGTCATCTGACTGGCCGCGGAAGCCTACACAATTCTAACCGAAATTCATTCTGAAACATACCAAACTGAATTAACAAGAGAGGAATTAGGGTTACAAACATTAACAATATTATGCTAAATCGGTTTCAAATTCAAGTAAGTCAGTAAATGTAGCCCCAAATTTTCGAAAATTAATAAATATTTTCACTCAGTGAGTCAATTTGAAGAGTAATTTACTATGTAACTAGTGCAGTATTCGAAAAGTGTGCGACTGATATTGCCGCGAGTCTTCCGACAGAAGGCGTGGAGAAGTGGTTAGCATCGCAGATCACTTGTTTGCGGTCTCCATTTAAATCCTGCCACGGGCAGAGAAATTTATGTCTTTGTATTTACTATTTCTGCAATGTTACACATGCATACATGCCGACCTTCGAAACGTAAAAATCACGAGATCCAGTTTAAAAAATCGGGAGATATGTTCTATCAAAAACTGCGGCGCACTTAAACTATAAACTTAAGATAACTGATTTTAGCCTTTTCCTATTATCTCGCAATGCTACCTAATGGCTACAATAAACACTTGCATTAACCTAAATGTTGATTACATCCTTATTTGTAGACAGTTCAAGAAGCGATTCATTTTTGATTACACAAAGTTTACAGCTGTATCGTTTGTGCTACACTGCTACCTCGGAACATTTTATGGAACAAGTGACCCACATAGTTCAAATGTTCAAATGTTTGTAAAGCTTATGGGACTTAACTACGGGGTCATCAGTCCCTAAACTTACAAACTACTTACGAACTAGGACGGCACAAATATCCATGCCCGAGGGGGGATTCGAACCCCCGCCCGTAGTGGCCGTGCTGACCGTGACTGGAGCGCCTCAGTCACCTCGGCCACCGCGGCCGGCTGCCCACATAGTCAACACATTTAATTGGTAAACCGTACTCTAAAATAAAATAAAATGTAAATAAGAAAAAAAATCAAATCTTCAAATGTTTGTATAGCTTATGGGACTTAACTACGGGGTCATCAGTCCCTAAACTTACAATCTACTTATGAACTAACTAAGACTAAGGACGCCACGAATATAGATGCCCGAGGGGGGATTCGAACCCCCGACCGTAGTGGCCGTGCAGACCGTGACTGGAGCGCCTCAGTCCCCTCGGCCACTGCGGCCGGCTGTATATAAGCACTCAGCATGTATCACTTTTCTCAGAAATTTCAGTCTTTTATTGTTACACACTGTTCATTTTATCTGCACGTATTGCGGTAAATCACTTTTTCCACCATGCGATGTGGAAATACCACATCGAGAAAGAGTACAAAATGCAAATTATGTTCCGAATACTGCTTAAAAAAGGGATTATATTTTTTTCCATACTGGAACACATACCACCGAATTGAAAACAATCACGTAAAATAGTTGTTTACACGAAAGTTTTTAAAATGTTCAAATGTTTGTAGAGCTTATGGGTCATCAGTCCCTAAACTTAAAAACTAATACTAAATACGGCACAAAAGTGCATGCCCGAGGGGGGGGGGGGATTCGAACCCTCGACGGGGAATGACCTCACGCATCGTAACATAGCGCCTCAATGCGCTTGGCCGCTCCGCCGCGAAACACGAAAGTTGCTCTTTCCGCAATTCGCGTATGAAACGGATGCTCCTAACTATCCACTTAAAAGGTTTTCATCGATTAAAAGAGCACTGAAGTGATTTCACTTACGTACAATAACAAAACATCACAGTCAAAAAGAGCACAACATCAAAACACTACATTTTTGCAAATACGCGGCAAAGGCAAAAATAATCATTATACAACTACTAATTTCTATAATTTTCGATACGTATTTAGATAAAACTGATAAATGAACAAAGGAATTTTGACCCTTAGCCAATAAACAAAGATTGGGTTTCAGGATAAAAGCTAAAAATCAGGAAAAATAATGGCAAAAGCAGGAGGCGGGAGAAAAAAAGAAAAATCGGGAGACTCCTGCCTAAATCGGACGAGTTGGCAGATATGTACATGTTATACATGTTGCAGAAAATTATTTCTATTTATACATAGTAGAGCACTCCAATCAGGAGTCAGTCTGTACTGAGTGTACGCTTGTGTTGGCAATAAACGTGTTGTGTGTGTAAAGTGTTGTCCTCTATTAACGATCAGCCTTCAGATTCCGGACCACCTGCAGTTTGCAACGTGACACTTTCTGGAAGGGGCACCCGGGTATCCTGCAATACATCTGCATCATCGTCACTCCGATTAGGCTGCGTAAGAGCTGTCGCTTACACGTACAGTAACCGGTATACAAAGGGTGTACTGAGTACCTCCGTCCGAAGGTCCGTGTCATCAAAAGACCTATGGATGCCGAAACACCGGTAAGCTAGCTGCACATAAGACACCCATCTGTCAAGCACTATGTGAGTCACTGTAAGGAGTGTCAGCGACGGAAGCATGTGCCGCAGTTACCTCCAGGTCATCTGGTACAAATTCCATCTGCAGCAGCGCCATTCCACTGGATTGGAATCGATCTTTTAGGTAACTTCCCGAAGTCGACAACCGGTAACCGATGGATAATAGTCTGCACAGACTACCTCACCTGCTACGCTGTCAACGAACCTGTGCCGACTGCATAAGCTCCAAAGATCGCATTTTTCCTAACAGAAGACATTATTTTGAAGCATGGCGCACCACGTTTAATGATATCTGATCAAGAAAAAGTATTCATGTCAAAACTAGTATCAGAGGTAATGTCACGTTGTGACATTGTCCACAGAATCTGAACTGCTTACCATCTTCAGATCAATGGTCTTACAGAACATTTTGACAAGTCGTTAGAAGATATGCTATCGATGTTGAGCAGAAGGATTGGGATACAATAATGCCAGACGTGACATGTGCTTATAATACAGCAAGACAAGACACCACAGGCTTCACGCCGTTTTTTCTGCTCCATGGCCGTGAAGCTGAGACGACAATGGATACGCTCTTTCCGTTCCAGCCAGACGACACTCAGGATGACTATGTGAAACAGCTCATCACCAGGGTCGAAGAAGCAAGACAGCTGGCTCGCATACGGACACTGGACGCCCAGAACAAGGTCCGTCAGCGGTATAACGACAAGCAACGACCTGATGTGTATAGATCTGGTATGTACTTTTACTCTTGTACGGAAATTTGGGCTATCGCAAAAGTTATTGAAACAATACTTAGTTCCGTATCGTGTCATACGCTGCCTGTCAGACGTCACATACGAAGTCGAGGATTATGAGCCGAAACGACAAAAAACGAGACATTGTGTACGTCCTCTGTATGAAGCCTTACCACGATCCCAAAGAACAAATAGACAGAAACGGCCTCTTGTTCAGGGACTCTGAAGACCGTTACTATAATAAAGAAGCCACGACAAGAGGGTCTGGCGCCGGTCGCCGTCACCTAAGGAAGGCGCGCGGGCAGAATGGAAGGATTGCCCGGAATTGCCATACAGAGGTCCCATGACAAGATCCAGGACACTGCAGCTGGCTGCAAAGGAAACCCAACAGCGGGTCGCTGTTCTTTCAGGAAGGGGAGCAATGCCGCACGTCTTTCGACAGAACGCGTGGGGGCACTAGTTAGCATCGCAGATCGCTATGCATGCGGTCTCCAATTCAAATCCCGCCACGCGCAGAAAAAAAGTTATTTCTTTGTTTTTACAATTTCTGGAATGTTTTACATGTTTCTTGTGTTTCATGTATTTTCAAGTTTCAGAAACTTCTTTTTGTGTATAAATAGTGGAGCAGCCCAAGCAGGAGTAAGTCTGTACTGACTGTACGCTTGTTTTAGCAATAAACGTGTTCTAAGTGTAAAATGTTGCGCTCTATTAACGACCAGCCTTCGAATTCCGGACCGTCTGCAGTTTGCAACGTGACAATATTTCTGAAAGTTGCACTATCCGTAACAGAAAATTTGTTTCAAAAGCCCAAACTAGCGAGTGAAACATCGGCAATTAACTGATGAGTAGCTATCAAAGTCATACTAAAGACATTTACGTGTTTTGTCAGATAAATTAGAAATGCAGGATGTTAACATTATCGTCTTGCGGATCTAAACTCCACAGTCACTTTATTCTACCACGAAATTCAAAGAGACTTGGAAGGCGAAAACAGAACACGAACTAGAAACGATCGTCTTGCTGTGCGCCTTGTTAGCAATGTTGGCAGGGAAAAGGGGGAACCATTTGCACAACCCTGAACTACGATACATTAAATGGAAAACACAACAGATTAAGAACAGAAGACACAAAATACAAAGTACAAAGTGGGGCTATTCTGAAGATGACCAATGTGAATGCGGAAAACCACAGACGAATGAGCATATACGTGTGTGTCGAATAATGTAGAAGTATATTTATCCATTGACAAAGGAGTATTGTCAATACTATTGAGTATGGACGAAGATAGTTTACAAGTGCAGACTGCTAACGAAGCATATGAAATAGGTTCACAGATTTGTGACTGGCTGGAAGACTTCCTAAGTAATAGAACGCAGTACGTTGTTCTCGACGGCGAGTGTTCCTCACAGACGAGTGTATCGTCAGGCGTGCCCAAGGAGACTGTGATTGGACCGCTATTATTCTGTATCTACATGGCGAAAACTCTGGTATGCTGTGGGGGACATCAAAACAAATGTAGAGGAAGATTTCTCTGACGGCAAAGTAATTAAATCAACAAAAAGTTTTCCATTTTTTTTCTTACCAGGAGACAATACATTAACACAATACAATTTCATTTACAGTACTTTTCAAAAATGCCTCCATTGACACGTAAACAAAGGTTACACCATCGGATCATGTACTGTCTGACACGGGAAAAACACCAGGAGTATCTTGAATTCTTCTTGCTGCTGCTACTATCCGGGCAACCAGATCCTCTTCTGATGCAACAGGAGTTGTGTAAACAAGGTTGTGCTTCTCTCCCCATACAAAAAAATCCAGAGGAGGCATATCTGGGGATCGAGCAGGCCATGATACTGGACCACCTCTGCCAATCCACATTTCTGGGAACCATCGGTCCAGGTATCGACGCACACGACGAATTAAATGTGCGGGCGCCCCGTCATGTAGAAAGACAGCTAACTCTCAATGTAGAAAAATGTAAGGTGCATGAGTAGGAAAACAATTCCATGATGTTCCAATACAGCTTCTTGACATCGTTCAAATATTTAGGCGTAACATTGCAGAACGAATATGTAAGGGCAGTTGCGAGTAAGGCGGACAGCCGACTTCGGTTTATTGGGAGAAGTTTGTGAAGATGTACTTCATCTATAAAGGGAACGGAGTATATAACGCTTGTACAACCACGTCTTGAGTATTGCTAAAGTGTTTGGACCCGCAGCAGATCAGTTTAAAGGAAGATATAGAATCAGTTCAGAGGCGAGCAGTTAGGTTTGTTACTGGTAGGTTCCGAGTGTCACGGAAATGCCCCGGGAACCCAAATGGGTATCAGTGGAGGAAAGAAGACGATCTTTTTGAGAAATTCTGCTGAGGAAATTTAGAGGGCCGGAATTTGAAGATGTATGTAGAACAATGTTCCTGATACCTGCTTACATTTCGCGTAATGATTACAAAGACAACAGAATTAGGGCTCTTACGGAGGTATACTACAAGTCTGAAGTGCGCGCCACGTACTTTCGCCGCGCGCCGTCATGCACGCACGGCGCGGCGTTCTTACGACGTCGGCCACGAGCGCCCTCTGCTGCAATCCCGCTCGTGGGCACCACGGACCTGCATCGTGCACTTGGGAATCAGATAGGCACCAGTTAAGATTTGGGATTAGGACAGGCACTAGGACTCATCAGTAGGCAGGCCTCTACCTTGTTAACCTATGTCTCGGCAGTACACTTAGTTGGCAGTCATGAACTTTGTAAAAGATAAGTATTATCCTATTTCTACGAAATATACAACTTGTTCTAATCTAGCTTAGAGTTTCTAGTTTCTGCTGTCCCACTGGCTGGTCACCTCAGACTCTGTACCTGCACACGCGTGCATCCTATTTCCCTTGTGTCGGTCTTTCTCTAGTCGGCCACCGACACCAAAGACAACCGGCGGAAACGAGACTCAAAATGTTTGTATAGTCTATGGGACTTAACTACGGGGTCATCAGTCCCTAAACTGACAAACTACTTATGAACTACTTACGAACTAGGACGGCACAAATATCCATGCCCGAGGGGGGATTCGAACCCCCGACCGTAGTGGCCGTGAGGACCGTGACTGAAGCGCCTCAGTCCCCTCGGCCACCGCGGCCGGCGAAACGAGACACAAAACATACAGGCATTCGTATTTTGCTCTTTCTATTTGGGTGTGGACTAGGAAAGGAAATACCTTGTAGTGGTACAGTGTAGCCTCCGCCACGCATGTAGATATGGATGCGCTCGTCCGGACTCGGAAATTGTTGAGTATACAAGAATGAGGCGCGGCAGGGCGTGGCAGGTCCGGGATGCACGGGAGGTGAGTGTACGCGGCCCGGTGACTACACAGCGACCGCGATAGCAGACCCGCTACAACGCGCGGCCGTTTCTCACGTTACACCGACTGCACGTGTTTACTATACACTGCACTTACGGCGTCACACATCCAGTCCACACACTGAGGCACGGAGAAAAATGCACGATGCGGTATCCCTAATGGTGTGTGTGTATAAGGGGGGGGGGGGGGGAGCGAAGGAATTCGACAACTGTTAAGTTGCTGTTCACATTTTAACTGTTTACACTACTTCAACACTTCATTTTGGTGGTATTTTGACACGGAGATAGAATTACAAAATTTATCCACCTAATACGAGTAATAAAGTAATTTTTTTGCTGGGGGTCATCACAACTAAATGTGGTGTCGCACAAGTACAAAGTGCGCGCCACCTACTTTCGCCGCGCGCCGCCATGCACGCACGGCGCGGCGATCTCACGACGACAGCCACGAGCG
Organism: Locusta migratoria; assembly: GCA_026315105.1. Classification (NCBI taxonomy): domain Eukaryota; kingdom Metazoa; phylum Arthropoda; class Insecta; order Orthoptera; family Acrididae; genus Locusta; species Locusta migratoria. Next base: position 104,685,629 of record CM048746.1, on the reverse strand, counting down.
CCCTCTGCGACAACTCCGCTCATGGCCACGACTGAAGGACTTGCCACTTCGGACTGAGATAGCGAGTTAGGACCTTCGTAATCAGATAGGCACCAGTGAAGACTTTGCTATTGTACAGGCACTAGGCAGGCCTCTAACAACTATGTATCAACGTTCTGCAGTACTATATAAAAGTTAAGTATTGTTACAGTCTGTGCAATATATATATATATATCTCTTTCTAATTTACTCGAGTGTTTATAGTTTCTGGCTGCTCCCCTCCGTTCCTGCACCAGCGTGCTATTTTGATCCTGTGTCGGTCTCGTTCCACTCGGCCACCGACACCTACGACGAGGCTGGGACACAAAAGCGGCGACGAAGTTGGGACACAAAACTAAAGATCTTAAGTGGAGCAGACCAGACACAGGTTCACCACCACTAACAATCACTGAACTGCGCGTTCTCGATATTCCGCTGTTTTCAGTAATATGGACACTGCAGATGATAAACGGTATTCATTGGACAAATATATTGCACCAGATCTGAAATGTGATTACATTTTCAAGCAATTTGGGTGCATACATCCTGAGAAACCAGTACTCACAACATCCACCTCTGTCCGAAATAACAGCCTTGATACGTCTGGGCATTGAGTCAAACAGAGCTTGGATGGCGGGAACAGGTACAGATGCCCATGCAGCTTCATCACGACACCACAGTTCATAAAGAGGTGACTGGAGTATTGAGACGAACCAGTTACTCAGCCACCATTGACCAGACGTTTTCAGTTGGTGGGAGATCTGGAGAATGTGCTGGCCGGGGCACCATCGAACATTTTCCGTATCCAGAAAGGCCCGTACAGGACTTGCAACATGCGGTCGTGCATTATTGAAATGTAGGGTTTCGCAAGGATCGAATGAAGGGTAGAGGCACGGGTCGTAACACATCTCAAATGTAACGGCCAGTTTTCAAAGTGCCGTCGATGCGAACAAGAGACACAGACGTGTAACCAATGGCACCCCATACTATCACTCCGGGTGATACGCCAGTATGGCGATGACGAAAAGACGCTTTCAATGTGCGTTCACCGCGATGTCGCCAAACACGGATGCGACCATCATGATGCTGTAAACAGAACCTGGATTCATCCGAAAAAATGACGTTTTGCCATACGTGCACCCAGGCACGTCGTTGCGTACTCCATCGCAGGCGCTCCTGTCTGTGATGCAACGTCAAGGGTAACCGCAGTCAGTTCATGCTCCTGGGAACGTCGTCGAATCGTTTGTGCAGATGGTTGTTGTCTTGCAAACGTCCCCATCTGTTGACTCAGGGATCGAGACGTGGCTGCACGATTCATTGCAGCTATGCGGATAAGATGCCTGTAATCTCGACTGTTAGTGATCACATAATCTGCTAACAGTCATTGGATAGCGACCAACGCGAGCAGCAATGTCGCGATACGATAAACCGAAATCGCGATATGCTACAATCCGACCTTTATCAAAGACGGAAACTTGATGGTACGCATTTGTCCTCCTTACAAGAGGCATCACAACTTTTCACCAGGCAACGCCGGTCAACTGCTGTTTGTGTATGAGAAATCGGTTGGAAATTTTCATGTCAGCACATTGTAGGTGTCACCACCTACGCCAATCTTGTGTAAAATCTCTGAAAAGCTAATCATTTGCATATCACAGCATCTTTTTCCTGTAGGTTAAATTTCGCGTCTGTAGCACGTCATCTTCGTAGTGTAGCAGTTTTAATGGCCAAGAGTGTACGCAAGCCCATATCAAATAATGTAAATCTTAAATATAATGAGTACTATATGATTGTAAGTTACTGTACTGAATTCAATAAACCTTCATGTTTTAACCTGAGCAGCTGCTTTAAATGGCTTCGACAAGCCTGGTATACACAATAGTGAAGGGTGAACGTTGTCTGCATCTAGTTCAGGATACTTGTTGACCGTTTGCCAGCTCCACTAGGAAACCCATGTGAATGTTCCCCGCAGCCGCCAGCAGTGCTGAGAGCACCGTGTCTTCAGACACACTGGTCCTCTGCTCAGCCTAAGCCCGCTGTTGGTGACGTCACAGTGGGCGCCTTTCCTGTTTTACCAGTCTTTCCGGCCTACGACGTCCGACATCTGTGATGGGTGGCCGCCCCACCCCTCGGCGACCTTGGCTTTGCGAACTTGCTGAAGACACTCGCCACAGCAGAGCAGTCCGAAATGCTCTTGGCGAACCGCGGAACTCTCGGACTTCGAACGTGTTCAGGAGATTGTCACTTGTGTCAGAAGTCTGTATGCGAGATTTCCACAGTCCTAAACATCCCTACGTCCACTGTTTCTGACATGACAGTGAAGTGGAAACGTCAAGGGACACATACAGCACGAACGTACAGACCAACCTCCTCTGGTGACTGACAAAGACCGCCTACAGCTGGTCGTACAGTGTAATAAGCAGACATGTATTCCGACCATCACGCAGGAATTCCAAATTGCACCAGGATCCACTCCAAGTACTATGACAAACGGGAGGTGAGAAAACTTGGACTTTATGGTCAAGCGGCTGCCCACAAGCCACACATTACTTAGGTCAGAGCCAAACGACGCCTCGCTTGGTGTAAGGAGCGTAAACATTGGACGACTGATGTTCAAATGTTTGTATAGTCTATGGGACTTAACTACAGGGTCATCAGTCCCTACAAACTACTTATGAACTACTTACGAACTAGGACGGCACAAATATCCATGCCCGAGGGGGGATTCGAACCCCCGACCGTAATGGCCGTGCAGACCGTGACTGGAGCGCCTTAGTCCCCTCGGCCACCGCGGCCGGCTGGACGACTGAACAGTGGAAAAAATTTGAGGGAGTGACGAATCACGGAAGATACAGCTTGGCGATCCGATGAGTATGGCGAATGCCCGGTGTACGTAATCTGCCAGCATGTGTAGTGCCATAGTAAAATTCGGAGGCTGTGGTATTAAGGTGTGGTCGTTTTTTTTCATGAAGAGAGGCTTGCACCCCTTGTTGTTTTGCTTAGCACTATCACAGCACAGGCCTACATTGATGTTTTAAGTAACTTTTTGCTTTCTACTATTGAAGAGCAATTCCGGGATGGCGACTGCATCTTTCAACATGCTAATGAGCCACACGAAATTATTATAACATGGTCGAACAGCCGGCCGCGGTGGCCGAGGGGTCTGAGGCGCTCCAGTCACGGTTTGAACGGCCACTACGGTCGGGGGTTCGAATCCCCCCTAGGGCATGGATATTTGTGCCGTCCTTAGTATTAGCTAGTTGATAAGTTGTTTGTAAGTTTAGGGACTGATGACCCCGTAGTTAAGTCCCATAAGCTATACAAACATTTGATGGTCGAACAGCTGTTCATAATGCGCACCCTGTGGCGGATTGGTTACAGGACAATAGCATCCCTGAAATGGTTGGCCTGCGTAGAATCATGACCGAAAAGGACAAGTGGAATGTCACTGCATCAAAAGATTTCGTATGGTGTGTACCAGAAGATGCCGTATTACGGATTTTCACACCGTTTGACCAATTACTATGAAACTTAGCACATATACGTATATTTTGATGGAGATGCTTTTAAATGCGGCCAATTGAGTCCACGGTGCAAGTGAGAGGGTATCTTGGCATAAGCTTTGACTCTGGTTCACTAATCATGAAGAAAGTTGACAAGCTTAATTTTCCGTACATGGGGGACGAGGAGATGAACAGAGTAAACGGGGATGGACAGAGGGGATGAGATGGATAAAGGCAGAGTAGGGGAAAGGAAATGGATTGACAAGAGTTTGAACTGTATTAATACAATTGGTTTGGGCAAGGGATTGTTAACAGCTGTTGAATATTTTATAGAAGGCTATTTTATTAATACCTGTACTATCTACCAGTTTCGATCACTGATCATCATAAGGTAAAGGTTTAAAATAGATCAGGAAAACTGATTTGATTCATACATGCTTACTGGAGCTGTTCGAAAGTTTTTTTTTTATATCATGATACACATGGCACATTTTAATCTGATCAATAAACTATTGCTGTTATTAACAACTTACAGCTTTATATTATGTCTTTTCCAGATCTGTTCTAAAAGTTTTATCCTGTAAGAATGGTCAATGACCGAAAATGGTAGATACTAAAAGGATTAACATAACAGCGGATTGTTGAAAATGCATTTTCTTTTTTCAAATAAATTAAAACTCTTGCAACGCCGGATTGCCAGCTAATCTTATGTATAATGAAGAGTGTCCGTTTGGTTTTAGTGCATACAAATCTACAGTTTTGTTTCGATCAGGAAGCAATTCTGCACACTTAATTTTCAAAACAACTGTAAGATCATTATGTACATAAACTTCCTATTGTGTTTGGTGGAAGATGCTTTACAGCAGACTTCGGCAATAGCCAAAATCCAATCCCAAAGAAATAAAAAGAGGGGGAACATGAATGTCTTCGGTGCATGTCGGAGTATACTGTACAACAGATTTGGAGAGCGTCTGAGAGATAATCATGAAAGTTGGCACTTGTATGTATGTTTTTATGGGGAATGTTTTTAGACTCTGGAAGGCACGATTTCACCGACCAGTGAAAATTTGTAGTTTGTATGTAATTTTCCACAGACAGGGACGCTGGAAGAGAGAGAAAGATGGACAAAGAGAAGATGGACAAATAGGGACATGAGAGAGGGAGAGGTGAACCGAGAAAGAGGAGGATAGAGGCGGAAAGAGGGAGGAAGACAGACTGACAAAAATTAAGAACAACTAAGTACCCGAACAACGGCAAGTTTTCAACTAGTAGTAAATATCTGTGTAAAAACCTGTCCCCCGGGTACACAGCAGCTGTAACTGCCAACCCTCTAAATGTAAAAATGAAAAAGTAGAGTTTAAAAAATCGGGAGATTCTTGATAAATAAATCAGCAGATAATGTACTAATAAAAAACTGTGGCTGACTGTAGTACAAAACTTAAGATCACTGAATTTAGCCTATTTATATGATCTCACAAGGCTAAATAATGGCTAAAAATAATAATAAAAATACATAAACATTTCAGTAACCGAAATTTTGTATGTGTTTCTATACAACAGTTTTTGCATGTGATGTGGAAAATACCTTAGATAAACAAATAAGTGGTGTTTGCTAGATTCGATAATGCAAGAAAATTGTTTCGAAAACTGCGTAAATAACAGTTACGTCTATTTGCCATACTCATACAGATACAACCGAATCGAAATCTCATGATCACGTAAAATAGTTGTTTACACGAAAATTACCTTTCCGCATATGAAATTAACACACCTAAGTATACATTCAAATAGTTTGCACCGATAAAAAAATAAAAAGGTCACGCCAGCCACTTCACTTCACTTACGCAAAATTACAAAATAGCACGTCGAGGAACAGCATAGCACTTAAATAGTACGTGTGTACCTACAAATGCACAGGAAACAGCAAAATAAGTTCAAATGTTTGTAAATCTATCGGACCAAACTGCGTGGTCATCAGTCCGTAGCTTACAAACTACTTAAACCTAGGTAAACTAACCTAAGGAAAACACACGCAAGCATGCCCCAGGGACGCTTTAGACCACTCGGCTACTCCACCACGGCAGGAAAAAGCAGAAGTAATCTAAAGTCGCGCATATCTCCTAAGTGTTCAAATGTTTGTTAAGCTTATAGGACTTAACTGCGGGGTCAAACTACTTATGAACTACCTTATACTAAAGACGACACAAACATCCATGTCCGAGAGGGGATTCGTATTCCCGACCGTAGCGGCCGTGCAGACTGTGACTGGCGTGCCGCAGATCGCTCGGCCACTGCGGCCGGCGCGCACATCTCCTAATGTCTATGAATTCCGATACGTATATAGATTAAACTCGGAAATGAACGCGGGCCTATCCAACATAACGCTACTGATGTGGAACTTTTTGCCCCACCTCTTTTAACATTTGACGATACTTTTTGATTGATTATATCCTCGGACTTTATCTAGTAGAAAATGGTGTTCATCGTGTGTTTTAATACTAATGCCAACCAGCTTTTTTTAAGTTTTCTGTTGATGCGCGAAACGTGTTAGAGGTAATAAGTATTATAATTCGCAACAGAGACAGCTTTTCAATTCAAATATGGATTCACTGTTGCTACATCAGGCCAACGAACTTTGGAGTAACATTAAAAAAATAAGTAAATTGAAAATTTGCGTTTTTTTTCACGAATTTTCGGTTTCAAGAAAAAGTCTAAGTCAAGAGAAATAATGACAAAAGTGGGAGAAAAAGTGAAACATTGGGAGTCTCCCGCCTACATCGGGAGAGTTCTACATCTACATACATACTTCGCAATTCACCTTAAGGTGCGTAGTGGAGGGTACACTGTACCATTACTAGACATTTCCTTTTTCTATTCCACTCCTAAATAGAACCAAGAAAAAACGAATGTCTATATGCCTCCGTAAGAGCACTAATTTCTCTTATCTTGTCATTGTGATCACCAAGCGAAATGACAGCAAGATCGTACTACACTCATCTTCAAATTCCGGCTCTCTAAATCTACTTAACAGAATTTCACGAAAAGAACCTCGTCTTTCCTCCTGCGTCCCATAAGCTTAACAAACATTTGAACATTTGAACATTTCCTCCTGCGATCCCCAATTGAGTTGCCAGAGCATTTCCGTGACACTCGCGCATTGGTCGAACCTACCAGTAACAAACCTAGCTGCTCGCGTCTGAACTGCTTCTATGTCTTCCTTTAAACTGATCTGCTGCGGGACCCAACCACTTGAGCAATACTCAAGACGTGGTCGTACAAGCGTTTTATACGCGGTCTCCTTTAGAGATGAAGTGCATCTTCCCAAAATTCTCCCAATAAAGCGAAGTCGGCTGTCCGCCTTACTCACATCTGTACTTACATGTTCGTTACATTTCATATCGCTCTGCAGTGTTACGCCTAGATATTTGAACGACGCGACCGCATCAAGAAGCTCACTACTAATGCTTTATTCGAACATTATGGGATTGTTTTTCCTACTCATGCGCATCACCTTACATTTTTCTACATTGAGAGCTAGATGCCATTCTTCGCACCAACTAGAAATTTTGTCTAAGTCATCCTGTATGCTATTACAGTCAGTTACAGACGACACCCTCCCATACACCACAGCATCATCAGCAAACAGCCGCAAATTACTATTTACTCTGTCCATCAGATCATTTATATAGATAGAAAATAATAGCGGTCCTGTCACACTCCCCTGGGGCACGCCTGACGATACACTCGTCTCTGATGAACACAGACCGTCGAGAACAACGTACTGTGATCTAGTAAGTAAAGCAGTCAACAATCCGGAGATTGGTTTGAACACCACAGTGCTTTACTAGGCATGGTCCTGTTTGGAGGTGGTATACCGTTGCCTTCCTCCGACCTTCGAAGTGACTTTAGCAGCCATTTATAGGGGGACAGACCTACAGTTTAACGTGGGTTCCGAACCAAGGCGCTACTCGGTATTTTTCACATAAGCAACACTGCCAGAGGTGAAAGAAGTGGAAAGTGACAGATAAAAATCTTAGGACCTGGCGGGGATCGAACCCACGACCTTTGGATTTGTAGTCTGGCACTGTACCACTGTGCTACGGAGCCGCATTACTTAGGAAGTCTTACAGTTAGTCTCAAATCTGTGAACCTATTCCATGAGCTCGAATCTTCGTTAGCAGCCTGCAGTGTGGTACCGCGTCAGGAATAGCCACATACATCGTGGTATACGCAGAACAGGAAAGTCTGGCCGCGGCAGAGCTCGTGTCCGCGGCTGACCAGCAGTGGCAGTGCGGCGGTTTCTGCTGCTGCGGGGGCGGACACAACGGCGGCGGCGCGTTGTGCAACCGCAGCCACTGGCGCTCTCACGGGCCCACAGATCCCGCCCGGCAGATAGCCGCAAAGGTCGCGCGTGCACAATTTCGGCCGTTTCTCCCGCACTTTAATGCCGTATTGTTTCTACCCGTGGCGAAACAGCCGCCTCGCCTCCTCTCGCTTCCGGGGTACCTCACGCACCACACTTTTACAAAATCAAAACAAGGCAGTTAATATGGAACCAGCTGAAAAGACGGCGTTGTCCGAGTATTTATTTATTCCACACTGTGGTCAGTCCCTCTCCTCTCCTCTCTGTTCATGTCCTCCTCCCCCTCTTTCGGCCCATCTCCCACGTCCCTCTCTGCCCACCTCCCCGACTCTGCCCCCTTACTTAAATGCGCAGACTTGAACGCGACAACTTTTAATGATGTTACCTTGAAAAGGAGGTAAAGTGCCAGACTGCAACTCCAAAGGTCGCGTGTTCGATCCCCGCCAGGTCCTAGGATTTTTATCTGTCACTTTCCACTTCTTTCACATCTGCCAGTAATGCTCATGTGAAAAATACCGAGTAGCATCGTGGTTCGGAACCCACGTTAAACTGTAGGTCCCCCTATAACTGACTTGGTAAGTCAGTTCCAAGGTCGGAGAAAGGCAACGGCATACCACCTCCAAACAGGACCATGCCTAGTAAAGCACTGGTGTTCAAGCCAATCTTCGGATTGTTGACTGCTTTAGCTTTACCTTGAAAAGTGGGCATCCGCAGCCAAATGTTTGTTAAGTTTAAGGGACTTAACTGCGGGGTCATCAGTTCCTGAACTTACAAAATACTTATGAACTACCTTATACTAATGACGACACAAACGTACATGCCCGAGGGGGGATTCGAACCCCCGACCGTAGCGGCCGTGCAGACTGTGACTGCGGCCGGCATCTTCTATGACTTTCCGTCAATTACAACGTACTTTGTCTTCCTAACAGGTAGAAGCTGACCTCGGGGAAGATCAGTTTGGATTCAGAAGGAACGTAGGAACCCGAGAGGCAATACTCGCTTTACGTCTTATCTTAGAAGATAGATTAAGGAAAGGCAAACCTACATTTTTAGCTTTTGTAGATTTGGAGAAAGCATTTGACAACGTTGACTGGAATACACTTTTTCAAATTCTGAAGTCAGCAGGGGTAAAATATAGGGAAAGGAGAGTTATTTACACCTGTACAAAAGCCAGACTGCAGTTATTAGACTCGAAGGGCATGAAAGGGAAGCATCAGTTGGGAAGGGAGTAAGACAGGGTTGTAGCCTTTCTCCGATGTTATTCAATTTGTACATCGAGCAGGCCGTGAAGGAAAGCAAGGGAAAATTTGGAATAGGGATTAAAGTTCAGGGGGAAGAAATAAAAACATTGCGTTTTGCTGATGACATTGTAATTCTGTCAGAGACAGCAAAGGACCTGGAAGAGCAGTTGAATGGAATGGACAGTGTGTTGAATGTATAAAATGAACATTAACAATACCAAAACAAAGATGATGGAATGCAGTCTTAGAAAATCAGGCGATGCTGAAGGAATTAGATTAGGTAACGAAACAATGAAGGTGGTAGATGAGTTTTGTTACTTGGGTAGTAAAATAACATGCGATGGTCGTAGTACAACGGATATAAAATGCAGAATGGCAATGGGAAGAAAAGCATTTTTGAAAAAGAGAAATTTGCTAACATCGAATATTAATTTAAGGGTAAAGAAGTCTTTTCTGAAGGCATTTGTGTGGAGTGTTGCCTTGTACGGGAGCGAAACATGGACGATAAGCAGTGCGGACAGGAAGAGGATAGAGGCTTTTGAAATGTAGTGCTACAGAAGAATGCTGAAGATTAGGTGGGTAGATCGCATAACTAATGAAGAGGTACTGAACAGAATTGGTGAGAAAAGGAATTTTTGGCATACCCTCAGTAAAAGAAGGGATCGCATGGTAGGACATATTCTTAGACATCGGGGAATCGTAAATTTAGCATTGGAGGGAAGTGTGCGGGGTAAAAATCGCAGAGGGAGACCAAGAGACGCGTATAGTAAGCAGATTCAAGTGGATGTGGGTTGCCGTTCTTATGAGGAGATGAAAAGACTAGCTCAGGATAAAGTAGGGTGGAGAGCTGCATCAAACCAGTCTCCGGACTGAAGACCATAACAACAACAACAGGAAATTACGAATCCAATCGCACAACTGTGGCGATATTCCATAATAGCGTAATCTGATTAGAAGGCGCTTGTGAGGTACAGTGTCAAAGCTTTCTGGAAATCTAAAAATCCGTTTCACGTCCCTTGTCGATAGCGCTCTCACTTCTTTTGGGTAAAGAGCTAGCTGTGTTTCAGAAGAACGATACTTCCTGCATCAGTGTTGACTATGGGTCAATATGTCGTTTTATTCGAGGTAGTTAATAATATTTGTTTTAAAATCCTGTTCCAACTGACGTGAATTACATACGTCTGTAATTTTGCGGATTACCCCTATTACATTTTTTTTTTTTTTTTTTTTTTTTTTTTTTTATAGAATTGGAGTGACCTGTGCAACTTCCCAGTCTTTACGTATAGGACGTTCACTGAGCGAGCGGTTGTATATAACTAGGTTCGGAACCGCTATGGCATCAGCATAATCTGGTAGCAACATCATTGTAAACGATTGGGGCGGGAAGAATTACTTTCGTTGAGTGGTTTAATACTCCAGGGGTATCAACTTAATTAGGCATGCTAGCAGCTGTTTTTGATACGAATTCTGGAGTACTTGCTTCGTCTTCTTTCGTGAAGGAATTTCGGAAAGCTATGTTAAGAACTTCTGATTTAGCAGAATTGTCGTCAGTAGCATCACCACTGCCGCTAGTACCAGAATTTCTTGGGATTTTCTACCAAGTTACGAGTCAGGTTTTGATTGTGGAAACTACTGTACGCTTCTCGCATTGAAGTACGAGCTAAATTTCTAGTTTCTGTAAAACACTGCCAGTCTTGGGGATTTTGTGTCCGTTTAAATTTGGGATGCTTTTTTTCTAAGCTTTTGGAAGAGTGCTCTAACCTGAAACTTCCTGGCAGATTAATATTGTGTGCCGGAGCCGGGGTTCGATCCTGGGACCTTTATCTTTCGCGGGCAAACACTGTACCGTCGGAGCTATCCAGGCATGCTTCACAGTATGTTCGCAACTTCTGCCACCACCTCGCCTACTACTTCCGAAACTTCACAGAAATATTCCTGCGAAACTTCCTGGACCAACGCTCCTGGAAGAAAGGATTGCTTAGCCACATCGTAAGGAATGTTTCGAGAATGAAATCTTCACTCTGCAGCAGGGTGTGCGCTGATATGAAATTTCGTGGCAGATTTTAATCTGAAACATCCCTTAGGCAGTAGCTAAGCCATGTCTCCACCGTTTCTTGCAGGAGTACTAGTCCTGCAAGGTTCGCAGGAGAAGTGAAGTTTGGAAAGTAAGAGGCGACGCACTGGCAGATGTAAATTGTGAGATCGGACCGTGAAACGTGCCGGGATAGCTCAGATGGTAGAGCGCTTGCCCGCGAAAGACAGTTCCCAGGATCGAATCCCGGTTCCGGCACACAGTTTTAATCAACGAGGAAGTCATATCAGTGCACACTCCACTGCACTGTGAAAATTCCATTCTGTGATTTAACCTGTTATGTGTACCGTGGCTTGTCAGACTCCTAAACTTGCGAAACCAGTGTCACGTATAGGACACGTCCTACAAAGACGTGTAGATATCCGTTCCTCGGTTTCCACAGTTAAAAGCCACTGTGACGGTAGGGAAGTCGCCGTGCTGTTGCAGCACCCCCGACGTCACGACATGGCGGCGGTGAGAGGCCTCTGAAACATTGTAAATATTAGCAGTGCACGCTGTTTATAGTACATTATTGCGTTCAGGAATGTATTTATTACGTAAATTAGTGTTGTGTACGGTGTGATCGCTACACTGGGCGATTTGTGTCTGTGAGAACAACGTGTGATCTCTTTTTTACTGACAAAATGCCGTTTTGCTGTTCTGTGCCGAAACGTAGAGGAAATTATGACTGTGGCCGCCTTTAAACGTCCGGAGAAGAAGAAATGGATATCAAGAATTCCCAGGATAACTTGGCTCCTTCAAGTTAATGGTAAGTTTTAATTTTTATTTAACCTTATAAAAGAGTTTTAGTCATGACTGTTTACCGTTGGATATTGCAATTCATTTTATTGACGTAACCACCCCCATTAGCTTATTCTTCTTTCGACGTTTAAAGACGGTAACTTTTGGGCGACAGTTAATTTCCTCTACATTTCGGCACAGGACAGCGAAACGGCGTTTTGTCAGTAAAAAGGAGATCACACGTTGTTCTCACACACCAAATCGTCCAGCGTAGCGATCACACCGTACACACACCAATTTACGTAATATATACACTCCTGTACGAAAGAATGCACTATGAACAGCGTGCACTGCTAATGTTTACAGTCTTTCAGAGGGCAGCCTCTCACCGCCGCCATGTTGTGACGTCGTGCGCAGGCTTTCTTCTATAGGGGGTGCTGGGTGTTGTCGAGGGCGCCATCCCGGAATTAGCCGGCCGCGGTGGCCGAGGTGACTGAGGCGCTCCAGTCACGGTCAACACGGCCACTACCGTCGGGGGTTCGAATTCCCCCTCGGGCATGGATATTTGTGCCGTCCTAGTTCGTAAGTAGTTCATAAGTAGTTTGTAAGTTTAGGGACTGATGACCCCGTTGTTAAGTCCCATAAGCTTTACAAACATTTGAACATTTCATCCCGGAATTAGACGGCAGAGGTAAGGCGATAAGGGGCTCGCACGCCACTCGCCAGGCGGTGACACAGACAGCGCGCCCGGCAGGCTATCTGCGCGCGCATCGTCCTGGCATCAATCTCTGTCTGGACCAGCAGCGCCGGCGTATCAGGTGGTCCCGCACTGCCTCAGTCTGACGTGCAACGTCATTACGCAGAGCGCGCGCTCAAATGTGCCCAGCATTTCTGGCGCTTATCGCTCTGGGAAATCCAGCAGCGTACACGGCGCAACAAAAAGAGTGTACCCCAAACTTTCAGGAACATTCGCCACACACAGAACATAAAGAAGTTATGCTTTGTGGACACCAGTTGGGAAGCACGTTTTTTTCCTATGCTGAACCTTTTCATAGTACATTAATCTTGGGACTTTGCGATGAAAAGATCTGACCCGTCAAACTATTAGAATGAAACGTTCAGAATGCCCTCAGTTAGGACTGCATATGTGCTTCAACTCGCAGTCACAATGAATCTCAGATGCGCAAATACACTATGTGATCAAAAGTATCTGGACACCTGACTGAGCCGCGGTGCAGTAGCCGAGCGGTCTAAGGCGTCTCGCTGCGTAGCGCCACAGACAAATATATACAGACGGGAAACCTCCGTAAGGAGCCCGGTCCCACGTTCAAGGGTGCGGGGCGGGGGGTGCTGAAGCAGTTCCGTAAGATGTCCCATGATGGCGCTGAGGTCAGAAGCAGCCCTTTAAACTGGCCAGAGCAGGCGGCAGGTAGCGGCTGCCCCTACCACCACCTCCCCTCAAACGCCAGCAAGCCGGACACAGCCGTGGTGGCACGAGCTCTCCCCTCAGCCTCCCTTCCACGCTACCCTCAGAAGCGCCTCTAGTGTGGTCTACCGGTACTCAGCTAGGGAACCACCTGACACCTGCTAGCATCTTACAGAACTACGAGGGTAGCGTAGGACAGTGGTTTAGGGGGTGCTGCTTCTCTGTATATGTTAGTCTGTGGTAGCGCGCAGTTGCTCGCCGTCGGAGGTTCGAGTCCTCCCTGGGGCATGAGTGTGTGTGTGTGTTGTCCTTAGGTTAGTTTACCTTAGTTTAAGTAGCTTGTAAGCTACGAACTGATAAAAAAATGTTCAAATGTTTGTAAATCTATTGGACCAAACTGCGCGGTCTTCGGTCCGTAGCTTACAAACTACTTAAACGTAGGTAATCTAACCTACGGACAAACACACACACACCCATGCCCCACGGAGGACTCGAACCTCCGACGGAGACCAACCACGCGCTCCGCAGCGAGGTGCTTTAGACCGCCCGGCTACTCCACTGCGGCTACGAACTGATGACCACTCAGTTTGGTCCGATAGATTTACAAACATTTGATTTTGAACACCTAGCTGAAAATTACTTACAAGTTCGTGGCACCATCCATCGGTAATACTGGAATTCAGTATGGTGTTGGCCCACCCTTAGCCTTGATGACAGTCCCACTCTGGCAGGCATACGTTCAGTCAGGCGCTGGCAGGTTTATTGGCCAATGGGAGCCCATTACTCTCGCAGTGCTCCAATGAGGAGAGGTATCCGTGTAGGTCGGTCATGCCTGGCAAGAAGTCGGCGTTCCAAAACATCCCAAAGGTGTTCTATAAGATTCAAGTCAAGGACTCTTTGCAGGCCAGTCCATTACAAGGATGTTAGTGTCGTGGAACCACTTCGCCACAGGCGAACAGGTGCTCAATCGTGTTGAAAGATAAAATCGCCATCGTCGAATTGCTCTTCAACAGTGGGAAGCAAGAAGGTGCTTAAACATCAATGTAGGCCTGTCCTTTGATAGTGCCACGCAAAATAACAGGGGTGCAGACCTCCTCCATGAAAAACACCACCACACCATAACACCACCGCTTCCGAATTTTACTTTTGGCACTACTAACTCTGGCATATGGCGTTCTCCGAGCATTCGCCGTATCCATACACTGTCATCGGATCGCCACATTGTGTACCGTGATTTGTCAACGCACAGAACGTTTTTCCACTGTTCAATAGTCCAATGTTTATGCTCTTTACGCCAAGCGAGGCGTCGTTAGGCATTGACCTGTGTGATGTGTGGCTTATAGGCAGCCGCTCGACCGCAAAATCAAAATTTTCTCACCTTCCGCCTAACTTTCATAGTACTTGCAGTATCCTAATGCAGTTTGGAATTCTAGTGTGATGGTCTCGATAGATGTCTGGCTATTACACTATACGACCCTCTTCAACCGTCGGCAGTCTCTGTCAGCCAACAGATGAGTTCGGCCTGTACGCTTTGGTGTTATTCGTCTCTTCACGTTTCCACTTCACTATTACATCAGAAACAGCTGACTTAGGGATGTTAAGGAGTGTGGGAATCTCGCGTACAGACATCTGAGGCAAGTCAAATCCAGTCACCTAACTACATTCGAAGTCCGTGAGTTCCGCGGAGCGCCCCATTCTGGTGTCTCACGATGTCTGATGACTACTGAGGTCGCTGATATGGAGTACCTGGCAGCAAAATGCACCTAATATGAAAAACTTAGATTTTCTTGAGTGTCCAGATACTTTTTATCGTCTCTCCAGTCTAGGACAGTGGATTCTATTTTATTTTTACTTGTTTGTTTATTTATTTTTACTCAGACGGAACAGTTTGAGAATCGGAAACTTCGATAGAACATTATTGACAACGATCAACATTCATTGTCTCTCTCTCTCCACATCACGAGCCCTACCCTCTATAGGCCAGTCAAATCGTATAAACAAAGGGACTAAAAACGCAAATCGTGATGTAGTTCTAATTTATTGATATGTTGTTAGGACCAGTTAGAGTAGTATGAAACCAAGTTTGCAGCTTCGAAAACCCTGTGTTTCCCAAGTTATAAGTGAAAATCTCCGAAATTTTCGGACTTTTTTTTTTTTTTTACATTTTGCCTTTAACGCATAAACTATGAGTTTTACGATGTTAGTAGTTTTTACCATTTCCAAATTACATAGAATATGTAACAATTTAAGCCTAACCGCAGCGTTATACGTCCAATGGGCTTATTTTTACCAAAAATTAAAATTTTAAATTTTGCTCTGATTTCGATCTGAATATTGGCATAACCGGTCATCCTGCGAGAATAGACATGTGAATTGAAGTTGTAGTAAATTTCATTTGCTTTAAAATAAGCACAAGATGAACTCTCTAGAGCGAGTAGTTCTCTTCAAATTGTACAAAAACGGAAAGTCAGGAATCTGAAATTTTTAAAGAAATGAGCCTAAACAGTAATGACAAATTGTGGGCATTCAGCGAAAGGTTCGATTGTATGTTTATATGAAACTCGTGTATTATAAAAATTGTAACGACCTGTGGACCCACATAAAATGTACAACTTCAGTCTTCGCCTGTTTATATTGTTGGAATGTCACTCTGCTCATCGCAACAATAGGTTCCATATTTAAGCTCTGTTGCTCGGGTATATGACGCCTTCAACTGTCAGCGGTCTCTGCCAGTCAACAGAGGAGGTCGGCTTTCGTATCGCTTTACGTTTCCAGTTCACTATCACATCAGAAACAGTGGACCTAGGGATGTATAGGAGCGTGGAAATCTCGCGTACAGACTTCTACCCACGTTCGAAGATCGTAACTTTCGCAAGCGCCCCATTCCGCTGTCTCACGAGGTGTAATGACTAAGGAAGTCCATTCCTGACAACTTTTGAAAATGCCTATCAGTAAAAATCAAGTGCTACAAATAGGCTCACTAATTTTCACATACTCGGGCTTCACGAAAATAATAATATTTCAGGGCTACAAAATACAATGACTCGTCTACTTACATCATAAGGCCAATATTTCTAAATGAACATAACAATCCGGCGAAAATCCATGGTAAATAGCAGCAGTCGTGTTGGATTTTGGATATTGGTTTAGAGCATACATAACAAGACTTCTTTAGTAAATTAAGAAGGATAGTTGAAAAAGGCTTCACACAACAAAAATATTTCAACGCAACATGTTTTGAAATAACAGCTACCAGAGCTATTGGTCTTCAAAGTAGAAAGACTCTACAGTTTCATTCGACATGGATGGTTTGAATTCTCTTCTATTTTTACGATCTGCATTGTTATGGGGTATAGTGAAAATAGAGAGCACTACTAAACTTCTTCAGAATTACATAGGCTCTACGAATTCTTCATATTCCAACTGGAATCATTCACAGCACCTTGATTTGCAACCAACCTATCATCTGCCTGAATACTTGTTAACTGCCTCCGAAGCTCATTCACCACCTCATAACATGAAAAGAAAATATTCCGAAAAAGACAGGAATGAAAGAAAACCGTTTATCTTCAACTTTGTCAAACCTCGAGTGCAAACTTGATGATGCGGTCACAGGCAGTACGTTCAAAAGTACTTGCTTAATGATGAAGAGAAAATGGATTTATCCGTATCCTGGAGGTCGTTCACTATGTTCCAAGTCTGAACGCCAGTAACTGTCTGCACACTTCTTTCAATTTGCGGAACAGAGCCTGTCGACGCGCAAGATGCACATGGAAGAACTGTTATCCCGGCTTTAAATTCAGTTCTAGAGATGACACAAACATCAGATCAAAGAATGAGTTATCATCGTAGAGTTGCCTTCGATCCACGAAAACAATCTAATGTACGGAAGTGGGGTGATTATAAATTGCTAACGTTTCAAATATTTGTCCACGAAGTCGTAAAATGAAACCGTCCACCCGTAAAAGCGTAAAATGCTACAATTTTCGTAAATTTTACGGGCAAACCGTAAAAGTTGGCAGGTATGGAAGTCGCTGATATGGAGGACCTGCCAGTACAGTGCACCTAATGAGAAAACCGTATGTTGTTGTACGGGTACTTTTGCTCACATAGTGTATGGAAAAGCTGGTAGAAGCCGACCTTGGGGAAGATCAGTTTGGGTTCAGGAGAAATGTAGGAACACGGGAGGCAATACTCACTTTACGGGTTATCCTAGAAAATAGATTAAGAAAAGGCAAACCTACATTTCTAGCTTTTGTAGATTTCGAGAAGGCTTTTGACAATGTTGATTGGAATAAACTCTTTCAAGTTCTGAAGCAAGCAGGAGTAAAATATAGGGAGCGTAAGGTTATTTACAACTTGTACAAAAACGAGACAGCGGTTGTCAGAGTTGAAGGGCATGAAAGGGATGGAGTGGTTGGGAAGGGAGTAAGACAGGGTTGTAGTCTTTCTCCATTGTTATTCAATTTGTACATTGAGCAAGCTATAAAGGGAAGCAAGGAGAAATTTGGAGAAGGAATTAAAGTTCAGGGGGAAGAATTAAAAACATTGCGTTTTGCCGACACAATAGTAATTCTGTAAGAGACAGCAAAAGACCTGGGAGAGCAATTGAACGGAATGGACAGCGTGCTGAAAGGTGCATATAAGATGAACATTAACAAGAGCAAAACTAGGGTAATGGAGTGCAGTGTAAGAAAATCAGGGGATGCTGAAGGAATTAGATTGGGAAACGAAGCACTAAAGGAGGTAGATGAGTTTTGTTACTTGGGTAGTAAAAAAACAAATGATGGTCGCAGTACAGAGGATATAAAATGCAGAATGGCAATGGGTAGAAAAGCGTTCTTGAAAAAGAGAAATTTGCTAACATCGAATATTGATTTAAGGGTAAGGAAGTCCTTTATGAAGGCATTTGTATGGAGCGTTGCCTTGTATGGAAGTGAGACATGGACGATAAACAGTGCGGACAGGAAGAGGATTGAGGCTTTTGAAATATGGTGCTACAGAAGAATGCCGAAGATTAGGTGGGTGGATCGCGTAACTAATGAGGAGGTACTGAACAGAATTGGGGAGAAAAGGAATTTCTGGCATACCTTGACTAAGAGAAGTGATCGATTGGTAGGACACATTCTTAGACATCAAGGAATTGTGAAATTAGCATTGGAGGGAAGCGTGTGGGGTAAAAATTGCAGAGGAAGACCAAGAGATGGATACAGTAAGCAGATTCAGACAGATGTAGGTTGCCGTTCTCATGTGGAGATGAAGAGGCTTGCTCAGGATAGGGTATTGTGGAGAGCTGCATCAAACCAGGCTCCGGACTGAAGACCACAACAACAACAAGGCATAGTTTGTTAAAAACCCAATTCGATCAGCAGAGACTAAAAAAAAGTTTCTGGTTTCAGGAAGATGGGGCGTTCGTCAAGTATAGGATGTCAAGAAACTGACGAAAATGGTGCTGAAGATGCCACTACATTATGTTCCCTACGTATTCACTAATTCACTGCCGGCAGCGGTGGCCGAGGAGACTGAGGCGCTTCAGTCACGGTCTGTACGGCTACTACGGTCGGGGGTTCGAATCCCCCTCGGGCATGGATATTTGTGCCGTCCTTAGTATTAGTTCGTTCATAAGTAGTTTGTAAGTTTAGGGACTGATGACCCCGTAGTTAAGTCCCATAAGCTATATATATATATATATATATATATATATATATATATATATATATATATATATATATATATATATATATAAATAATTCACTTTTTTCGATGCAATCAGCTGATGTGACTGCAATGCTTTAATAGTGCTGCAGTTAGAAATAGTGTCTCGGTGGCGGATTTACGTGTTTAGGTCCAGTTGTACTCTCTCACGAGGTGTAATGACTACCGAAGTTGCTGATATGGACGACCTGCAAGTAAAGTGCACCTAATGAGAAAAGCTTATGTTGTTGTACGGATACTTTTGCTCACACAGTACATGAGTAGTATTAAGATTTGGAACAAGTGAAGCAGGTTACGAAGATTTAAAAGTTTGTTCCGTGCACTGCGCACTACATCCGTCGTGAACGTGTTTCAAAAATGAGTTTATATACGACAGACGTGCTCGGTACGTGTGTCCGCTGGTGTTGAGCAACGCGCAGCCTGGCCGGCTGGAGGGTGAGTTACCTGCGGCTCCGCCGCGGCCGGCCGGGCGCTGCGCTGCGTTTGGAATGCGCCTCGGCGCGTGTGTTTTGTTTTGCAGGAACCGGTTCCGCCGGCGGCGTCGCCCGCCGCTTTGGCGGCCACCGATTTATTGCTCCGATCCGTGTGTAATGGCCGCCGTAATGATAAGACGGCCGGGCCGCGCAGGACTTTCATTAAGCAAATACCTGGGGCGGCGCGGAATACCGGGGCACTCGCAGAGGTCGCGGCCGCGCCGCTTCCTGGCTGACTCTCTGCCGCGCGGCGTGCTCCACTTTCGGGCCTCGGTACTGGTTTACAAGGTTAAGAGCCGTATACAGGTTGCCCAATAATTCTTCCTCATTCGACGCGTTTCCCGGACGTTTTTACAGCTCAAATTTTCTAATTCCTTAGACACTAAATTACTGGATGTCCAATAAAGGACTATCGTATACTGAAATTAAACAGCATAAAAAGAAATATCGATAGATGGATGTAACAAAAAGTATGTATATCGCAGAAACTATTTTTATTTATTTATCGTATGGCATATGACAGCAGCATATGTACAAATATATTTAAACAAAGAACAAGAATATATATACAAATACCAGTAAAAGATTGTACAAGAGCACATTTTCGATACATGTGAGTGATCAGTGATATATTATGATAGAACACTTGGAATTACGACATGTCATGTGAGACAAGCTTTTGGCTACACATCAATGTCCAGATCTTGAATCCACGTCATAGCCTGAGGTGTGGCTTCTATAAAGTCCTCAGCAGAGCCACTATATATATATATATATTTTTTTTTTTGGACACACTCTTATGATGTGGTCCAGCGTCTGCTCAGGTGCTCCACAATCACAACTTGGGCTGTCCGTGAGTCCCCACTTATAAAGCATGGCCTTACATCTGGTATAGCCACTTCTGATGCGATTGAGCTTAGTCCAGTCTTTTCTTGCGAACTTGAACCCTTTTAGTTCTTTTGATGGATCACTTATGAGGTGATGATTACAGACTGAATTCTCCCACTCCTTTTTCCACTTGTCTTTTAGGTTGAATGTGACTTCTCCAGTTATATAGCAGTTATTCCATATCGGCTTTCGTGATTTCAAAGAAACTATAAGAACCTAATACAACAATTTCGAGATACTACTACAAAAACTTCTAACACATGGCACTGTAACCGTAATACGTAGTTCCTATCAACTGCTCTTCGAAGCCCCGAAGCAAGTCCCATCGTCGCAACGTTAAAGGGCTCTACACACGACGCGATTTATTGGACCAATTCGGTGGGCACCCGATAAATTGGGCGGTTTTAGGCGCTACCCGACCAACTTTCCCCGTCGGCCGGTTGGATGTTCCTGACCACCCGATCTCCGATTCCCCCACCACTTCACCCGACGAATTATACCGTGTGTTCAAATGTTCAATTGTTTGTATAGTTTATCGGACTTAACTACGGGGCCATCAGTCCCTAAACTTACAAACTACTTATGAACTACTTACGAACTAGGACGGCACAAATATCCATGCCCGAGGGGGGATTCGAACCCCCGACCGTAGTGGCCGTGAAGACCGTGACTGGAGAGCCTCAGTCCCCTCAGCCACCGCGGCCGGCCAATGATTTGATATACACGTAAAGTTCATCCTCTACTAAAAGAATGCAGTACAAAAACCGCAACACTGTTATTCGTAAACAACGTTCCCCAGGAGAGCAAAGTTGGACACTGGACTAAATCAACCTGGTCGCTAACATTTCAGCTAGTCTTGTGGTTAGTGACCAGTAATGCACCTTCTACTACCACATGGTCGCTGTGATGGCCGTTACAGGTACCATAGGGACCGTTGTCGCGAGTTACTGGCCGTGACCTTGCACTATGTCAATTTTATTCGAGATGTATTATCCACAATAACTGCCACTTTTCGGCATTCGCAGTTACTACATGCGCTGAGCGTATCTCTTTAATCAGATGGTGACATGACACCTCGGTTGTCTGAAGGTATTCTGCCTGCAGTGACCGCCACATCTGAGCCGAAGCTCTAATCGACAACTGCTACAGACGGGGTGGCGCAGTCTAGTCGAAGACTGAGAGTGAGGCAAGTACTTTGAAAACGCTGGAAGGTGACCACGAAGCTTCCAGACAGTTATCGAAGTGTCGCGAAGTGAACTATCTGGACACAGTCCTCTGGTTGTTCAAGAAGGGAAATCATCTACATCTACACAGATACCCTACAAAATCGCATTTAAGTGTCTGGCAGAAGGTTCATTAACCACTTTCATAAAATGTCTCTGCCGTTCCATTCTCTAATATAAAAATTGTTCAAGTGTTTGTACAGCTTATGGGACTTAACTAAGCCGGCCGCAGTGGCCGAGGGGACTGAGGCGCTCCAGTCACGGTCTGCACGGCCACTACGGTTGGGGGTTCGAATCCCCCCTCGGGCATGGATATTTGTGCCGTCCTTAGTCTTAGGTAGTTCATAAGTAGTTTGTAAGCTTAGGGACTGATGACCCCGTAGTTAAGTCCCATAAGTTCTACAAACATTTGAACATTTGATTTGGACTTAACTACGGGGTCATCAGTCCCTGACCTTACAAACTACTTATGAACTAGCTAATCCTGAGGACGGCACAAATATCCATGCCCGAGGGGTGATTCGAACCCCCGACCTTAGTGGCCGTGCAGACCGTGACTGGAGCGCCTCAGTCCCCTCGGCCACCACGGCCGGCCTCTCTAATATCGCGCGGGAAGAAAGAACACCTAAATCGTTCCGTTTTCGATCCTATTTCTCTTATTTTTTTGGGTTGGCCATTTCTTCGAATGGAGGTGGGTGCTAGCAAAGTACTACTACAAAAACTTCTAACACATGGCACTGTAACCATAATAGGTAGTTCCTATCAACTGCTCTTCGAAGCCCGAAGCAAGTCTCATCGTCGCAACGTTAAAGGGCTCTACACACGATGCGATTTATTGGACTTATTCGGTGGGCACCCGATAACTTGGGCGGTTTTATGCGCTACCCGACCAACTTTCCTTGTCGGCCGGTTGGATGTGCCTGACCATCCGATCTCCCATTCCCCCACCACTTCACCCGACAAATTGTACCGTGTGTGGCGCTTCCCGACCAACTTCCATGCATAAGGTCGTCTGCACACCGAACACGCGAAAACAAAAACAGTTGGACAAACAGACACCAGAACAGGGTGGCGCTGTGTTCAGTTGGTCGGAACGTCTGTTGGCTGCTACCAATGGGTTGGTTCGTTGCATATCTTGTTGGTCGTTCGATTAATCGGAGTGTGTGTAAGGGCCTTAAGGTAGCGTACCGATGGAAGCGGTCGAAATCGTGGATTGAATCGAATAACGTGTACTGCGATATCACAGTTTACAACAGAATACTATAGCAACGAGGTGTCATAACACAGCTTCTGATGCAATGGTATGTGGTCAACACCTTTAATGAAGTTGATAGGGCTGCCTAAAGTCCCAACCTGAAACCAACGAAGCAGCTTTGGGATGCACAGCCAAGCCATTATCCTCGCTGGTTTCGTGTTTAAAGGAACAATGGCTGTCATTTCCAGACCTTCATGCACCCCAGTGGAAAGGGTCCTTACCAGAATAAAGCTCTCAGAAAGATGATTAATCGACACTAATAGGTGTCCGCATTCTTTTCTTCATATTGTGAAATTATATCAAATGCAGTGCAACATACTGACTTAAGAATAAATATGACTTGGCAATTCACAGCAACACTATGTCATAACAATAATCTAAATTCGATTATTACCTACACATTACTGTATAAGAATAAAGTATACTACATAAGCATAAAGCGGCCTATTTTAAATAGTAAATTATGTTACCATGCGATTGCCAAATTATATTTATTAGACAAATAATGATGTCTATTATTGATATGGTCCCTATAAATATTGTTACATTAACAATTTATGACAGAATTCTAAAATAACCGACTTAGTTTCACACGACACACGTCGCAGTTTTTATTTAATATTTATGGTTTTGAAGCTATACAATAGTCTTAAACATTAAAGAGCGCAATACTTCCCTTGCATATCTTCGATGGCTGCTTCTAACTCGTCTAGTTTGGCTAAAATCGTTGCGTCATTTGAAAGACCTGGGAACGTAGGACAGTGTTTGTGACAGTCATAGATTACCACCCGAGTAGTGGTTTCCGCGTAATGTAAGTAAAACGCACTCTGTGTGCGGCAATTATCACCTCTACGGTGATGTGAACACTATAGTACAATAATATCTAATAATGGAAGACTGCTTACTATTGCTTTCCTTCACTGTGACAACCTTCGGAGATTCCAATCCTCGTTCGGGCATGAGTGTATGTGTGATGTCCTTAGCATAACTTAGTTTGTAACCCTAGTTTAAGTAGTTTCTAAGCCTAGGGACTGAGAACCGCTTAGTTATAGGGGGCGCTCAGTTCAATTCTAATCGACGTTTTCACATAAACATAACGATGTCGGAAGAAAAGCACTTTACAAGCACCAAAGTTTACATTATGTCTTGAATTTATTCGAATGTTTGTAAATCTATGGGCCTTAACTTCGTTGGTTATTAGTCCCTACTACTTAACGTAACCTAAGTACAATACACACACATCCATGCCCGAGGGAGGACTCGAACCTCTGACGGCAAACAACCGCGCCCTTCGCAGCGAGGCGCTTTAGACCGCAAGGCTACTCCACCGCGGCCTTGAATTTGTAAGCTGACAGAGTCTAGCCAGGCAATATACATCAAAACTATTAAGAAATAACTCATAACATCTTGAAACATCCTAATTACTGTTTTACTGTTATCATACACTTTAACCATCGAATTATACTGCAAGGGGAAAATACCGGGGACCTAATCACGTAAATGCGCCATTTAGACACGCTATTTCTAACTGCAGCAATATTCAAGCACTGGAGTCACGTCAGCTGATTGCATCGAAAGAAGTGAATTTGTGCAATGTCAGGGGAGCATAATGTAGTGGCATCTTCAGCACCATTTTCGTCAGTTATTTGACATCCAATGCTTGACAAACGCTCCATCTTCCTGAGTCCAGAAGCTTTTTTTAATCTTTCCTGATCGAATTGGGTTCTTAACAAACTATGCCTTAGCGTGATGATATTTTTCCCTTTTTTCTTATTGTTTGCCTATAGATGTTTCGAAATACTGTTCAGCCTGCCCTGAGAATTATTGGGATGTCATCGGATATACGATATCGGATTCAATACGTGCACAAGAGGATATTACTGCGCATTTTCGCAGTCTGATACCAGGCTTGCGCCATTAGCTATAACACTTATTTGATCATATTAGTACTTGTTCCATAGATCACGACATATCGTAATGAAGTGGAACCTCTCAAGTTAATGAAAGGTATCATTACATAATACTATAAGACATTCAATTATTTATTTCTCTTTTTTAATGTATATATTTAAAAATTCATCCACTGAGTAGAAGAGATTGTCATTCCAAAAATCTACTTCTTTTTAAACGGTAGTTCGTTATCTTCCAAAACTTTTGATGCTATTTGGTAATAACAGTATTAATTAAGCATGAAACAAGAGAAGAAATGGACACAAATTCTGCCAGTACAGTAGACAATGTGAGGGAGACGCACATACGTTGGTAGGGCTTATGTAGATAATCAACAGCCGTAAATAACGTCAGGCAGATACGTTGCCAAAGTCTAGGACTAACCATCACACTGAAAAAGAGTCACACGCGACCTTGAGAGCACACCAGATGGCGACCTTCAAACATTGCAGCAAGGTCACCGCGTCCACTTACAGAATGGTAGAATGCTAAGTGCGAGTGTATTTTTATACTATCAGATTGTAAAAATTTCCAACAGCTGTGTTTTTAGGGTTTTATTGCTATAGATACCGGTTTCGGTCCTCTTGCACCATCCTCAGGCCGCCATTATGTACCTGTTGCAAGGCATGTTCGAATGTGGTGGCTGTTATTCCCAGTATCCGCAATTTCTTGTGTTCTTTCATTACAGGTATAAAAAACGACATATTTTATAGGTGGATACTCGCTGAATTTTCATAATGAATGTAACTTAAAGTAATGAATACTTACCTTTTCTTTGTCACAAGGAATTTACACCTTAAGGCAACTTCTTAAACTGCTGAGAGTAACTAACGTCAGTAACAATAAATACAAAGCTTCCTCGTTGAAACCAAACTCTGATTTCAAGCCACGGCAAATGCTGGTTACGCAAGTGGTGAAATGTTCGGTTAGGTAATAATCACCGCAAGGTATTTTTAAAGAGTACATTTCGAGGGCCATTTCATAGGTATTTACTGCCTCAATCATCTATCTTACGATCCACCATTGCTTATACAAAGGCTAGCGTACGAATAGTACTTTGTTTAGTACCTTTGCGTAATCCATGTAACGACCTTGTTTATCACACACTTCGATGGCCATACATTTTGATGATTTGAGATAACGTTTGTTACAAACGTTTTCTCTGTGGGCCTACATACATTCGACTCTGTATACTGCATACTACTGCACTATGAATCTGCATGATCACTCGCAATGATAGCACTGCAAGCGATGCTTGTTGACTTAGAAGGCATCATTTATTATGTGATGACACCATGACGTAATCCAGCCATCATATACCGTCCTTTATCTATAAACGAGGTAGCCTTGCCAGTGCACGACGGGACATATTTATATCCTGACAATGATGATGGAGGAAGTCACTGGAAGCTTGGAATTTCATCTGAATTTGACGTGACAAGTTTACAGACTGACTATGTGTTTGTGTGCTTACCTCATTAGCGCGGCATTTTAGCGAACATGTTTTTTTGCAGTTATAACCTCGGTCAGGTTTATTGCGGTTCATCACGTTGTCCTGATTTAACATTAAATCATATTCACTCACTGTTCTGTCGGTTCTTGACAGAATATTTGATACATTATGACTGAAACACACAAGATAACTGTCCGGTATTCTGCAAATTTATTGGTTTACGAACCGGTTTTCGGCTGTTAGGCCATCATCAGGTAAACATTACCAGTTTAAGTATCAAAAACATTAAGTTGGTAGATATATAAATTTCAGACTAGGGAAGACTAGTGATTTGGTTAATAACTAACCCGAGGGAAATTAATACAATTCATATCAGGTGTAAGTTCCTGACATTGATAAAGTATGTGACAATATAATAAATTACGATATTATCCTAAGAAATAGAAATTGGCTGACAAAATTGACCAAACAATTATCTTATCTTAAACAGGTCCAATGTCTGGAACATGGAAGCGTGTGACAAAGCTGAATGAAACATCTGTAAATATATGTTAATTAAAAAAGAATTAAACTATGGTAATTTATTATATTGTCACATATTTCATCAATGTCAGGAACTTACACCATAACTTGAATTTTATTAATTTCCCTCAGATTAGCCAAAGCACTAGACTCCCGTGAAAGACAACGCAACTAAGATCTTTGCATGCAAACGTACGCTTTCGCGGCTATCAATAAAATTCTTCCGGGTATGAGACCGCGTCTTTGAAACTGAAACTTGTGATCTTCAAAGTCTCCTCGGGTTTTCTGCCGGTTGAAATCTACCGGGTGATCAAAGAGCCAGTATAAATTTGAAAACTTGATAAATCACGGAATAATGTAGATAGAGAGGAAAAAATTGATACACATGCTTGGAATGACATGGGTTTTTATTAGAACCAAAATAAAAAAAAAAACATAAGTTCCAAAAATGTCCGACAGATGGCGCTTCATCTGATCAGAAAAGACAAAGCAAAGATTATGTTCTTTACAGGAAATCCTCAATATGTGCACCATCATTCCTCAGCAATAGATGTAGTCGAGGAATAATGTTGTGAACAGCACTGTAAAGCATGTCCGGAGTTATGGCGAGGAATTGACGTCGGACGTTGTCTTTCAGCATCCCTAGAGATGTCGGTCGATCACTATACACTTGCGACTTCAGGTAACCCCCAAAGCCAATAATCGCACGGACTGAGGTCTGGGGACCTGGGAGGCCAAGCATGACGAAAGTGGCGGCTGAGTAAACGACCATAACCAAATTCAAATGTTCAAATGTTTGTTAAGCTTAAGGGACTTAACTACGGGGTCATCAGTCCCTAAACTTACAAACTACTTATGAACTACCTACAACTAAGGACGACACAAATATCCATGCCCGAGGGGGGATTCGAACCCCCGACCGTAGTGGTCGTGCAGACCGTGACTGAACCGCCTCAGTCCCCTCGGCCACCGCGACCGGCGACCATAACCAAACGAGATGTTTCACGCGTCTAGCAATTTTTTTTTCTCGTTATAATAAAACCCCATGTGTGTCAATTTTTACCTCTCTATCTACATTATTCCGTGGTTTATTAAGTTTTCAAATTCATTTTGACGGTACAGCAGTCCGTCATCTTCAGGAACCGTAGATGCTGCTGGGTCCCGCTAAATACTGATGCAAAAGCGGATATATGCGTCCTATATAGGCGTCAGTCGTGTGTACGACGCTTGCCAACACTTACTGACCGGTATCTGCATGCCAGTAGTTGCCATCCACCAGATACGGACAGCTTACCATCGGAACTGGAACGTCTGACGACGGTTTTCAAGGATAGTGGTTACTCTGAAAAACAGATATGCCGTGGTATGGAGTTTGTACCTTCTCCAGACATGCGCGGAGTATAGGACTGTAGCGTTCATTCCTTATGCTGAGGGCGTTGCTTTTACAACTGGGAGACTTTTAAAAAGTTTTAACATCAATATTTTCCGTCCGCCTTCAAAAATTAGGGCACTGCTTGGCTCCGTCAAAGATGACCTCGCACTCAGGAAACCCGGTGTTTACAAAATGGCAAGGCAAGGCATACATCGGCCGTACGATTAGAACCGTACAAGATAGATGTGTGGAATATTGCCGCCACACGAGACTTCTGCAGCCGGAAAAATCGGCGGTAGCAGAACTCTGTTTAACGGAGGGACACAAAATGACATATGATGAGACTCGCATAGTAGCCAATACCTCCGGTATTTGGAACAGTGTTTATAGAGAAGCGATATAAATCAGACAACCTGATTTCTATCGCTTCTCTAATAATAATTTAATAAATAGAGACATGGGGCTTCCTCTAAGTAGAACATGGAATCCGCTATTAAATAATATCAAGTTGCAATGTTCGCTAATATTTCAGCACCTGTGACTAACGTAAGGCGCGATATATCGTTGTGCCCCTTTTCCACTAACGGCGGCGCCACCAGCCCGGCCTAGGAGGCAGCAACTGTGACGGGCGGCGCATGCGACGTGCACGCGACTGACGCCTATATAGGACGCAGATCTCGGCTTTTGCATCAGTATACAGCGGGACTCAGCAGCAGCTACGGTTCCTGAAGATGACGGACAGTTGTACCGTCGAAATACTGAATCAATTAGATTTCAACATCCGGCAGAAAACCCGATGAGACTTTGAAAATTTATTACGCCGGAAAAGCATACGAAGTCATACGAAACTTGTAATGTTTACCTGAGATGGCGTAGCAGCCGAAAACTGGTTCTTAAACCAATAAAATTGCAGAATATCACAGTTATGTTTTAAACAGCAATTTTCACGGATGTACACTGCCAGAAGTAAAAATAAGTACACCCTCGTAGAGTTTTCCAATTCAGTCAAGACTTATTGTTGCAACAGAACATACGGAGTACATGAAATGATTACATTCAATAGCTCAAGCTGTACTGAGGTTCCATATATCGATCCATTCTGAAACACCCATACCAGCACGTGGTGTGGACTTACGGGCGGCAGTGCAGGTGCTGATTCTGGCATCCTTTAGATCACACGGATGGCGAACACTGACTTGGAATACATTGTTCCACACCTGTTCGACAAGTTAACGTAGTTCTTAAAGACTTGTGGATTGACGAATCACACGCATCTGTTATCGTCACCATCATATCCCAAACGTTCTCGACTAAAGACAAGTCCAGATCTCGAGCTAGCCAGTAGGATGCCCAACTCTCCCGTATTATACGGGTTCTCTCGTATTTAAGCGCATTTTTTTAAAAATTCTCCCGTCTCCCTTATTCTCTGCTTGTTTCTCCCGTATGTTTCGTCACAGATGAATGTTATACCTGAAACCCGTGAAGTACTGTAGATACTTGAAATTCTCTCAGTAAGATATCCTGAATAAATTATAATACGACACTATTGCCAATTACTGTTCGTGCTTCTACAGCCTTTGGAAATCAGGCGGCTGTGAGGTTTCTTAGTCAATACTGGCAACTCAACGATGCGATCTCGTCGTACCTATCACCAGTGATCGTTTTTATACCATTACAACACGCGGAAGTAATGACTCGCGAAAGATGTAGATTAAACAGAAGCGTATCATTAGTTATTTCCCAGTTGACTTACGCAACATTTCGCAACGGTTCGAAAGGACCGGTACTGATGGATTTACCAGCTATCGAAGACAGAGGAAAGTTAGCACCAACTGTTTCGATTTTGTCAATTTTCTTTGTATTCGCGTAATACCTACTGTGAAGTGTTCGTAATTTCGTTTGGTTTAAAGTGAATCGGTTTTCATTATGTCCTCTCGCAGTGAAAATGAAGATTAAAGGAAGTTTTTTGTACCACTGAAAAAATAATTGAACAGCTTACATCCATCTGTGGAAAAATGGCTCAGAGAGAATTTTATTATCTTCTACCATTGCTTAAATAGTTATATAAACTGAGTTAAGTCCCATAGATTTAAATACATTTGACCTTTCTGCGTATTTTGCATTGCGGTAGTGATGTTATAATAATAATTTCGTGTGGCTCATTGGCCTGTTGCAAGTCTTCCAATTGGACGCCACTTCGGCGACTTGCGTGTCCCTAGCCTACCGTGTTATCCAACCGGGGAAAGGGGACCTACAGCTTAACGTGGAATCCGAACCACTTGTCGTTTCTGGCGACTCCTCACATCGTTGAGAGGTGGAAGGATGGGTTAAAGCACAGACTGAAAAAATCGTAGATCTCACGGAGTTTCGAAACCGCGACCTTTCGGTTTCCAGTCGAGCGCTTTACCCCAACCCTTGGTAGTCATCTTGAGACTCTGACATTTCGTGGTTTCTATTTGCATGTTTGTTGTATACCTAAAGACTATCTTCCTACAAGAAGGTATGCAGTCCTGTGGAATTTGTAGTAGCTATAGAGTAGTCTCGTTAGTTAGACGTGAACGATACCGGTATCACATCGAACTATCGAAATTTATGTGTGAAAAAGAAGAAAATTGAAGCTGAAAAGAATACATGTGTATAAAATGTCCTTTTTTTAAAACAAATTTTAAATAGTCTTTTAAATTTAAAGCCTAAAGGTTTTAAAGTCTTTTCACTAATTATTTCGCGTTATAATGGTGGAGCACCTTTTTCTGTGAAGATAGACTGTACCTGCAGTTGTTGTTGTTTTGTTTAGTGACACTCGCATAAATGGTAAACTGTTAATACCGAGACTCGAAATATCGACACTGCACTGTATCGAGTTCAGTTTACTTATTGTCTAGGTCCCTTTATTTTTTCTTTCTTTAGGTATGAAATGTCACAACGAGGAGGAAAGAATCCAATTTGGAAGTACAGTAAAACTTCCGTTAACGGACACTTCCAAATAGCGGACTCCTCTCAATAGCGGACATTTTAAATTCCCTTGCAAAACAACAGTAGCCCTTATGCTAAAATTATTCCGAATAGCGGACATTCTCAATAATGGACACGGACACCATAATATGTCCCCCAACAACAATCAAAATTTCCAAATAACGAAAATGTTCAAATGTCTGTAAATCTATCGGACCAAACTGCGTGGTCATCAGTCCGTAGCTTACAAACTACTTAAACCTGTGGTGTCGCACAAGTCCAAAGTGCGCGCCACCTACTTTCGCCGTGCGCCGCCATGCACGCACGGCGCGGCGTTTTTACGACGACAGCCACGAGCGCTCTCTGCTGCAAATCCGCTCGTGGCCACCGCTGAACGAGATCGTTCACTTGGGACTGAGATAGCAAACAGTTAGGAACTTCGTAATCAGATAGGCACCAGTGAAGACTTGGCTATCGTACAGGCACTAGGCAGACCTCTAGCTCAACTATGTATCAGCCTTCTGCAGTACTATGTAAAAGTTAAGTATTGTATAAATTCTGTTCAATAGATATCTCGTTCTAATTTACTCTAGTGTTTCTAGTTTCTGGCTGCTTCCCTCCGTACCTGCACCGGCGTGCTATCTTTATTCCTGTGTCGGTCTCATTCCACTCGGCCACCGACACCTACGACGGAACGGGACACAAAAGTGGCGACGAGGATGGGATACAAAAGTGGCGACGAGGAGTGATAGACGAACCTTGGACCAGCAGCCAGACAGCAGCAGTCGGAGCACACATAAATTGCTCCCGCCCACCCACCCTTATTCTAAGATTTTTGGGGGAACATATTCAGTTACGTGTTTTGTGGACTTTTTTGTTGCAGAGCGTCCTCTTTCATATTTCATTTGTGTTTTGTTATAATTTACTTGTATGCGCGGCGCCTAATCGGTCAGCATGGCCACTACCCCGAACCCAAACTTAATGGAAATTATTCAGTTACAGACGGCGCAAATCACTCAACTCCTGCAAGCGGTGGCCCAGCTGACAGCACAAGAAGCTAAACAACAACTGCCGTCGCATCAGCAGCCTACACCTACCGCCGCACCGCTTCCGACGTTCCGCCAGTACAACGAACGTGAGGAAGAATGGAGCGACTATTTCGCGCAGTTTCAAGAACTCGTCGCGGCTCATCAAATTACAGGTCAGAGAGTGAAGAACCTTTTCTTAGCGATTGTGGGCCCCCAGACCTTCGTATTATTGCAAAAACTTTTCCCTCACGCATCTCCTCGTGATGTAGACTTCGAACAAATTGTAGATGCACTGAATGCTCATTACGAGAGAAAAGTTCTCGTCGCTGCTGCGCGGTACCGATTTTTCAGACTTAAAAAATTACCTGAGCAGTCACACCAGGAATGGATTACGGAATTGAAGGGCTTAACCAGCAAATGTAAATTTACTTGCTCTTGTGGACTTTCTTATAGTGACGTTATGTTGAGGGATGCAATTACGCAGAATATTCAGGACCCCAGAATTAGGGCAGCGCCGGCCGCGGTGGCCGCGGTGACTGAGGCGCTCCAGTCACGGTCAGCACGGCCACTACGGTCGGGGGTTCGAATCCCCCCTCGGGCATGGATATTTGTGCCGTCCTAGTTCGTAAGTAGTTCATAAGTAGTTTGTAAGTTTAGGGACTGATGACCCCGTAGTTAAGTCCCATAAGCTTAACAAACATTTGAACATTTTGAATTAGGGCAGCAATTCTAAAACAGTCTGACCCCTCATTAGACAGTGTACTGCAGCTTATTGAAGCGCATGATACCTTTGACTTAGCAGATATAGAAATGCAAAGCCACAGTGTTAATTCAGTGCGCCGCAACGGACGCTTTCCTAGCCGTAATTCTCAGTGTAGCACTAGTGATTCTCACAATAGTACAGGCCGTGCTGAACAGACAGTGAACAGTAGCCAGTGTAAAAGTGCGTCACAAAGGTCGCCCCGTCGAGTTAGAAACAGTGATTTGAATAACGGGCGCCAATGCTCATTTCAGAAAACTGTACGTAAATCTTGCCCCCAGTGTGTGTCTCGCCACAAGCGTGCTCATTGCCCCAGTCGCAACGCAACCTGTTATCAATGTGGCAAATCGGGACATGTGCAGTCTGTGTGTATGCAAATTAAAAACTCAAAGAACAGTAACGTTAGAAACAGTGCTTCGCAGAGTGCGAGAACAGTTCATTCTGTAAATTTTATACGGGCTGTGCAATTGAACAGTGCTTTCCTTGGTTCTCAATTGCAAGGAAATTCTTCTGCACCTATTGCAAAACTATGTACTGAGCCACGCCGCAAGAGCCGACGAGCGCGTACATCTGTGCAATGGAAAAGGGTTCGGGACAAGCAAAGTGACAATGTACAGTGCAATCCTGTAGTGAACCTAGTGCCTTCTTCAACTTCTCTTGGTAAAAGTGCCCAGTACTGTGTAGATAGTGACAGTAAACTTGTTGTAGCTACTCAAAAGTTTAGTGCAGTAGTTAGTGCATCTGGCATAGCTTAGCATGCTTGCGCGGACGCAGATCCGGCGGTAGTGCCATCTAGTGACAGTGATATTAATCTATGTGCCGATTCTGCGCCGCTTCCTACCGTACGCAGCCCGCGTATGCGCAAGCGTAGTAAACAAGTTCAATCAGACGTTGCCCACATTCGCGCACCTGTCGAGCACCGCAAGCAAAAACGTTTTGTGAATCTTTACATAGACAATAAGACTGTGCAATTTCAACTTGATACTGGTTCCGCTGTCACTTTAATAAATAAAGATACGTATGAACTTCTGGGTTCGCCAAAATTGTCGCCGTGTCAACAAGTGCTAACGGCATATATAGGTCAAAATATTCCCGTGCTAGGAACGTGTAGCCTGCCTACCTCTTTTCAAGGTGTTACAAAAACAGTTGCTTTTGTAGTTCTTCAGGCCAAATCTACACAGCACATTTTTGGACTAGATGCTATCGACTTGTTTAGTTTATCAATTCAAAGAGATGTGCTTCAAATTTCGTCAGAAGTGCCTCAGGACAAAATTAATGCATTGTGTGAAAAATACAGTGACTTGTTTTCGCCGGAACTAGGTTGTGCAAAAGACTTCGTGGCACATGTAACTTTAAAAGAATCTGCAGTTCCAAAATTTCGTAAAGCTAGACCAGTGCCTATCGCAATGCGTGATACAGTTGCCGATGAACTTAAACGTTGGCAAGATAGTGGTGTGATTTCTCCTGTTTCTGCGAGTCAGTGAGCCTCGCCTATAGTAATTATACCCAAGCCGTCAGGAAAACTTCGCCTCTGTGCGGACTTTAAATCAACAGTGAACGGTCAAACAATTGTTGACACATACCTCCTGCCCAGACCTGAGGAACTTATGGACAAATTAGGACAGTCTCGCTTCTTTTCCAAGATTGATTTAGCAGAAGAATACTTGCAAATTCCGCTTGATGACGAGTCAAAAAAGTTTTTCGTCATTAATACTCACATGGGCCTTTTTCAATTTCAACGCCTACCCTTTGGCAGTTCTTCCGCTCCCGCTATTTTTCAGCGTTTGTTGGAACAGCTGACAGTTTCTGTGCCGTGTTGCTCGAACTATTTAGATGACATTGTGGTATCCGGACGTACAGTTGAAGAACATTTAGCAAACCTGGAGTGCCTTTCCAAAGTCTTGACTGCAATGTATGTTGTACGTTCTTCCACAGGGTCGGAGCTGCGGCGCCACGCAAACCAATTGCGCCTGCACAGGCCGCGCGATCCTGTCTCGGGTTTCTTGATTCCAGACCCAGTTCACCGCCAGGGAGCACAGCCACATCGTTCATCCCCGGACTACGAGATCCCTATGGACGTCGACGTACCTCCGACGCACTCGTCGCCGCCGCTGTCGCCGCCGCAGATGACAGCGTCACCGAGAGGGACTCCGGGACCGTGCGGGCCCCCCCAGCTTGGGCCACGCACCTCAGAAGATGACCTGCTCCCTCTGGCCGGGGGTGTGCGCCCTTCCCCAGGTTTCGGCGGGTTTCCTGGAGGATCGCAAGGCGGATGCCGGGGCGCGGACGGCGTCTCGATCCCAGCCTCAGCTACGACGCCCGTCCCACCAGTAACGCCCCCGCCCAGGCCCTCCTCCCAGTGCCGTCGCCGTGGCCCTCAGCCCTACGCCACGACGGCGCGGCAGTTTGGGGGGGGGGGGGGGAGGAGTGTGGTGTCGCACAAGTCCAAAGTGCGCGCCACCTACTTTCGCCGCGCGCCGCCATGCACGCATGGCGCGGCGTTCTTACGACGACAGCCACGAGCGCTCTCTGCTGCAACTCCGCTCGTGGCCACCGCTGAACGAGATCGTTCACTTGGGACTGAGATAGCAACCAGTTAGGACCTTCGTAATCAGATAGGCACCAGTGAAGACTTGGCTATCGTACAGGCACTAGGCAGACCTCTAGCTCAACTATGTATCAGCCTTCTGCAGTACTATGTAAAAGTTAAGTATTGTATAAATTCTGTTCAATAGATATCTCGTTCTAGTTTCTGGCTGCTTCCCTCCGTACCTGCACCAGCGTGCTATCTTTATTCCTGTGTCGGTCTCATTCCACTCGGCCACCGACACCTACGACGGAACGGGACACAAAAAAACCTAGGTAAACTAACCTACGAACAAACACAAACACCCATGCCCTAGGGAGGACTCGAACCTCCACGGCGAGCAACCGCGCGCTCCGCAGCCAGGAGCTTCAGACCGCTCGGCTACTCCATCGCGGCGATCCAAATAACGGACAGCGTGAAAGAATCTGTTCACTCTTACTTGTAAAAAGTCTGAGAGTCGTCAATTCTAACGTGTGTTGATTGAAGATTTAGCGTGTTTCTTTTTCGTATTGCGTGGTTTCAGGGCACTGCCATCTATTGAAACTTCTTGAAGTACGATATTGGTTCATGCCGCGCAGAAACAGACGATGAGAGTGCGGCGCCAAACACTTTCCGCCTGTTGTCGGTACATCAGACGAAGCCAAGCCAAGACTTACTGTTGTGTTGCAGCATGGGCTTGGGCAGGACAGGGGAGAGGCGACAGGTGTATCGAATGTTTTCACTGGATGGCTGCCACAGTTTGGTTTCAAAAGTCAAAACCTTTGTCTAATGAGTGTTGAGTGTTTTCGATTTGAAGTTTTGTGTTCGCGCTACATGCTTTAAAACGCCCAAAGATAAAAGTGGCGAAATAGAGTAGGGGGGGGGGGGGGATAACGCTGCCTACGGGCGCGAAGCGAAAAAAGAATGTGATCTCGTTGTATCAAAAGCTTCGCACTTTGCATAAAATTGATGCTGGTGAAAAGTATGCTATTACTGATTGAAAAACAAATTGATTAGAAATTTAAACATTTTGTCCCATTCAAGCGTCGAGCAGCGCAATGAAATCTCGAAAAAGAATGAGACAAGGTTCACATCCTCAGTAAGAAGAGGTTTTATTTTTGTGGAATGAACAAATAAGAGTCAAAGGCGTGCTAGTTAAGGTCCTCTAATTCGTCTAAAAGCGATGACTTTTTATGGGCCCATTGAAGGAAAGGAGTAAGAACTCCTCGGAAATTATGGCTAGCTGGATCGGTTCAAGAAGCGGCGTGGCATTCGCACGTTTAACGATCAAACTTAGCGGTATTGACGCAATTCGGTGTGTTTCACGCGTGAAAACAGGAGATTTTGGTTTTATCCGAGATTTTCGTTATCCGAACCGGCCGCCATACCGATCATTTTGGATAAACTGTAGTTTATTATTTTGTATTTTATCCTTTTCTTTAACAGCGGACACTTCTTAAAAGTGGACAGTTTTTTTTCCCCATTGGTGTCCGTTAGTCAGATGTTTTACTGTACGTACTTTAATAAAAGTAACGTCGATTTTTCTAAATCTCTTCGCCTTCCATGTCATCTTCTACAGACTACCGGTTAGGCTTGTGGAAAAACTAGTGATTTGTGGTTAACGTAAATACACCGAAATTTCATGTTTCAGTCGGACTGTAATGAAAAGGATGTAGGTTGCTGGGGGCTGAAGACGACAAGAACACAGCAACGTGTGTACAGTACCGGCTGCGGCGGCAGTGTAGGTGCAGCTGCTAGCCGCGCGCGACCGCGCTGGGTCTTCGGCTGCCGCTGTGCTTGAGAGCGCCTGCCCGCCGCCGCAGTGGGCCAAGAAGTTCCGCGGGATTCCTGTCGCACACTCCACATCCACACTCCACTGCTGGAGCGCTCCGCAGCCGCGGCCGAGGCGGAGCTGTTGAAACCGGCGCGGCATCCCAAAGGGACGAGAGAGAGAGAGAGAGAGAGAGCGAGCGCGGCCGGCTAGCGTTGCCAAGTCGCCCTCGCGCAGGTCATCGCTGGCGGCTGGCGGCCTGTGGTGCGCAGTCGGGCCGCCTCGCACAGAGCCACACAGCTGGTCCCGCCGCGCCACGCCGCTCCCAGAAAAGTGCGCGGCCGCAGCCGCAGCCCTCCACCAACGAGTTTCTTTCCTGCTAGCTCTTCTGTTTGCGCTCTTCACTGAACAGGTGACACGGTATGACGGAGACCAAGGATGACACTACGGTGCCACTATCACAGTACCGACTCCACACTGTCAGTAATATGTTGCCAGGCTCTATCCTTCGTACCTATGGTCACACCGCGTAGATGGACGTGGGTTTATATCCAGTGCGTTGCTAAACTCCAGCCGGTAAATATACGTTGTTGTTGTGGTCTTCAGTCCAGAGACTGGTCTCTCCACCCTATCCTCAGCAAGCCTCTTCATCTCCTCATAAGATCTGCAACCTACTTCCATTTGAATATATTTTCTGTATTCATCTCTTGGTCTCCCTCTGCAATTTTTACCCCACACGCTTCCCTCCAACGCTAAATTCACAATTCCTTGATGTCTAAGAATGTGTCCTACCAATCGATCGCCGCGGTGGAGTAGCCGAGCGGTCTAAGGCGCCTCGCTGCGGAGCGCGCGGTTGCTCACCATCGGAGGTTCAAGTCCTCCCTGGGGCACGGGTATGTGTGTTGTCCTTACGTTAGTTTACCTTAGTTTAAGTAGTTTGTAAGCTACGGACTAATGACCACGCAGTTTGGTCCGATAGATTTACAAACATTTGAACCAATCGATCCCTTCTTTTAGTCAAGGTATGCCAGAAATTCCTTTTGTCCCCAGTTCTGTTCAGTACCTCCTCATTAGTTACGCGATCTAATCATCAGCATTCTTCTGTAGCACCACATTTCAAAAGCCTCTATCCTTATCGTCCATGTTTCACTCACATACAAGGCATGTCATTTTACTGCCCAAGAAACGAAACTCATCTACAACAATTTTTTGACCCCTGCGGGGTCACCAGTACCTAAACTTACAAACTACTTATAGACTACCTTATGCTAAAGACGGCACAAACCTCCATGGTCGAGGGAGGATTCGAACCCCCGACGCGAGAGGCCTCGCGCTAATGTTCATCTAATACGCACCTTTCAACACACTCTCCATTCCGTT
The DNA here is from genome assembly GCA_026315105.1 of Locusta migratoria. Taxonomy (NCBI): domain Eukaryota; kingdom Metazoa; phylum Arthropoda; class Insecta; order Orthoptera; family Acrididae; genus Locusta; species Locusta migratoria. Next base: position 104,646,958 of record CM048746.1, on the reverse strand, counting down.
CAATTGCTCCTCCAGGTCCTTTTCTGTCTCTGGCAGAATTACAATGTCATCGGCAAAACGCAACTTATTTCTCCACCTTGAAATTTAATTCCTTCAAATTTCTCCTTACTGTGTAAGTCTAGCGACTGATGACCACGAAGTCTGATCGCATAAGAACTCACATGCTCACACCTTGTGTAACATTCATTATGAATTGAACAGATGACAGACTTTTATAATACGGTGTGTTAATGATGATAAGCGCAAAGTCTGTAAACTGTTTTCAGGGACCAATGGATGGGTAACACAACTTGATACAATAATTCTGAAAAATTCGAAAAAAATATCCACTTTTTTACAAATTGTCTATACAGCGTCACTTTTCTTAATGAGCATAATTTGCTTCTGAGCCTTGTCTGAAATGCGAAACAGTTGGAAATCATGTAAAAATATGATGTCTTGCATTCCGAAAAATTCACAAAAAAAACTTCGTCCAACAATTTAAAAGAACGCTGAAGCAAAATAAATGAGTTTAAATTTGTTTCCTTTGAGTTTTGTTACAGCTCCTGAATAGGGGGGGGGGGGGGAGGATCGTCAGAATATTTTTACTTGGAAGGGGGTCGCATATTCGAAAATGTTGAATAACACTAGTGTACACTAACAGAACTTTTAAAGCGCTCTACACAGATAACTCAGAGATAAACGGCTCTAAAATTTTAATCGCAACTCACATATATTGTGTATACTAGTCAATGTTGTCTGTACAGAGAAATAGCTTTTAGTAGCCTGCCTCATTGTCACGCCGATGATCAGGGTTCGGCCATAATTACGGATGTCTACGCAAAATTTTGTATGGTGCATGGCAGAGGGTACTTTACCTACGAACTTTGCACCCTTAACGTTGAAAACAACAGGATCATCACCGTCTAGCTAAGACTTCATGCGATGTATGGCGGAGGGTAGCTTGCAATAAATTTAGACACTACTTCACTCGTTACCATGGAAGTTATGCAATCTTTCACAGATGCAGGACCCAATGAATTGAGTAGGTGGAGGGGGTATTCGACAGGGAGTTGGGGTGGTGATTGGCATAGAAAGGGGGAGTTGGGCAGAGAGAGGGGTAGGAGGAGATCGAAGGACGGGAGATAGAGAAAGAGAGTGAGGGGGAGAGGGACCTGGAGAGAAGGAAAGGGAACGTGGGCAGAGAGAAAAAGGGGAGGAGCGACGGATTACCTTAAGTCTGGATTAAATAAGTACCTGGCAACGCCGGGTTTTCAGCTAGTAAATATCAAAAAATCGTACTTCACTTTTCGTGTTTCCGTTAAAAATTATGATTTCTCCTTATAGTTCAAATTCATAAACGCCACCGCCAACTGTAAAACACTTCTTAAGCTTTTAAAGGAAGGAAGGACTATTGGGGATTTAAACTATTGTCGATGACAGAGCTATAGCTCGGAACGAAATTTCCACTAGTAATTCTGAGATCTGGGAAACTAAACTCTGGAAGCCCCAAATGGAATATCAACCACCTGCCTCGCATGGTGTCGTTGTTGAACAGACGTTGGTTATATATATATATATATATATATATATATATATATAAACGTATGTATCTAGCCCCCATTAAAAAGTCATATATATAAATGGGTACCCAGGATCACGTCCCGCATGAATTATGTTACTTGAAACATGTAAAAACAAAATATCAACGCCAGACCCCCCCCTCCTCACAGGGAGCTCCCGTTTCTTTCTAGAGTACGTGCGTGGAGAGCATTGGGTCTCGATCTAATGCAATCTTTCTTCATTCTTTCCTCCCTGGACTGCTTTTCCTTTTCTTTCGCATCCTTTATTATTTTCACTCCTTCCTCTCCCCACCGGGGGACTGATGACCTTAGTAGTTCGATCACCCTGTCCCAAACAACCACCTATCAACGCCACGTCTGTGCTTGATACAGTTCCCCACAGACGTTTAATGAACAAAGTAAGAGCATATGGTCTATCATACCAATTGTGTGATTGGATTGAGGAGTTCCTAGATAACAGAATTCAGCATGTCATTCTCAGTGGAGAGAAGTCTTCCGAAGTAAGAGTGATGTCAGGGATGTCACAGAGGTGTGTCAGTTGCTGTTCACGATATATATATAAATGACCTCGCTGATAACATCGGAATAAGCTTTAGAGTCTTGACATTTAATTTCAATTTATCGAGGCTTTTTGCGGGTGATGGTGTAGTATATAGAGAGGTTGTAACAATGGAAAATTGTATTGAAATGCAGGAGGATCTGCATCGAATTGACGCATGGTGCAGGGAATGGCAATTGAATCTCAACGTAGACAAGTGTAATGTGCTGCGATTACATAGAAAGAAATATCCTGTATCATTTAGCTACACTGTAGTAGTTCAGGAACTGGAAACAGTTAATTTCATAAATTATCTGGGAGTAGGCATTAAGAGTGATTTAAAATGAAACGAGGATTTAAAAATCAATCTTCGATAAAGCAGATGTCAGACTTAGATTCATTGGAAGAATACTAAGGAAATGCAGTCCGACAACAAAGCATGTAACCACTGCTTGAATACCGCTCACCGGTGCGGGATCCGTACCAGGTGGGGTTGATAGAGGAAGTAGAAAAGATCCAACGGAGAGCAGCGCACTTCTTTACAGGATCCTTTGGTAATCGAGAAAGCGTTACGGAGATGATCGATAAACTCAGTGGAAGAGACTGCAGGAGAGACGCTTTGTCGCTCGGTACGGGCTTTTGTCGAAGTTTCGAGAACATACCTTTACCGAGGAGTGTAGCAGTATATTGCTCCCTCCTACGCATATCTCGCGAAGAGATCATGAAAATCAGAAAGATTAGAGCCCACACAGAGGCATACCGACACTCTTTCTTTCCGTGAACAATACGTGACTGGAATAGGAGAGAACCGATAGTGGTATTCAAGGTACCCTCCGCCACACACCGTCGGGTGGCTTGCGGAGTATGGATGTAGATGGAGGGACTTCTCATTTTGCGTTCGGTTTATACTCATTCACAATGTGTGGTATTAGAAGCAGCTGTCAGTTGTGGCTGGGAGGTCACTGCCCATTGGTTAGGACGCGACGGTGAGGAATGCCGAGCTTAATTTGCTTTCAGTGCTTGCGAGATGAGGTCCGTCATGGTTCAGTGGTCCGCCAATTACAATTCTGGCGGGACGTACGCCGCAGCTGGCAGCCTAGAATACAGACAACATGTCTCCGCATATTCCTGAAACCCTGCACCAAGCATCCGCATTCGTGTGTATAGACAATATTTTATTAAATTTGACAACACTTAATGTAATGTGAGTACAATGTGATACTCCAAATTTGACAGTAACATTCATCGCGATGCGAATATGGCAGCAGCAGCTCTGTGCTCATATTTATCGACGCGCAGCGATGGGGTACTCAACCAAAGAAAATCAAATGTTTGTAGAACTTATGGGACTTAACTATGGGGTCATCAGTCCCTAAACTTACAAACTACTTATGAACTAGCTAATACTAAGGACGGCACAAATATCCATGCCCGACCGTAGTGGCCGTGCAGACTGTGAATGACGCGCTGCAGAACGCTCGGCCACCGCGGCCGCCCAACCAAAGAAATTACACAAGCAGTTGGATCAGATGTAGTGAGCAGGTAGTACAATGCAAGAAGAATGTGACTTACGCGAAGCTATGGCATGGAGAGGCATATGGAAGTTGAAAACTGAACAGACACAGAGTAAGGTGGCTGCAGTTATTGGAATGTCCCAAAGTGTAATTTCGAGGACCTGGACGCGATTTCAGACAACGGGGGCCGTTGAAAGAAATCAAAGTTGTCCACGGGCAGCATAAGCAAGAGATAACCATTATCTTCGGTTAACAGCCCTTCGAGACAGAAGGCTTTTAGAAACTCATTCACTAAAGAAGACGAAACCAATATTCCAGATTTCGAATTACGAACAATGCCGTAATGAGTAACATAGAAGTAGATATCATCGGAGTAGTGCAGCAACTAAAATCACTTAATAAGAACAAGTCTTCTGGTCCGGATTGTATACCCATTAGATTTCTATCTGATTATGCTGAAGCGATAGCTCCTTACTTAACAGTCATATACAACCGCTCTCTCATAGAAGGATCTGTACCAAAAGATTGGAAAGTTGCACAGGTCACACCTATATTCAAGAAAAGCAGTAGGAGTAACCCACTAAACTACAGGCCTATTTCATTGACGTCAATTTGCAGCAGGGTTTTGGAACATATCCTGTATTCAAATATTATGAATTATCTCGAACAGAACGATCTATTGACCCAAGGTCAACACGGATTTAGAAAATATCGTTCATGCGAAACACAACTAGCTCTATATTCACACGAAGTGATGGGTGCTATCGACAAAGGTTCGCAAATCGATTCCGTATTTCTTGATTTCCAGAAAGCTTTTGACACCGTACCTCACAAACGGCTTTTAATCAAATTGCGTGGTTATGGTATATCGCCCCAAATTTGCAATTGGATAGGGGATTTCTTGTCAGAGAGGACACAGTTCGTAGTAATCGATGGTAAGGCATCGACTAAAACAGAGGTGATGTCGGGCGTTCCACAAGGTAGTGTTATTGGTCCTCTGCTATTCCTTATTTACATAAACGATTTAGGGGAAAATCTAAGTAGCTCTCTTAGGTTGTTTGCAGATGACGCCGTCATTTACCGTCTAGTAAAATCATCTGAAGATCAAAACCAACTGCAGAACGATCTGAATAAGATATCAGTATGGTGTAAAAATTGGCAATTGACTCTAAATAATGAGAAGTGTGAAGTCGTCCACATGAGTACGAAAAGAAATCCGTTAAACTTTGTTTACAACATAAATCAATCAAATGTGAACGCCGTAAACTCCACAAAATACCTAGGAATCACTATTACTTCAGACTTAAACTGGAAAGAACACGTAGATAATATCGTGGGAAAGGCGAACCAGAGACTGCGTTTTATTGGCAGAATCCTTAAAAGATGCAACAGAACTACTAAAGAAACTGCATACACTGCGCTTGTCCGTCCATTTTTAGAGTATTGCAGCCCAGTGTGGGATCCTTATCAGGTGGGTTTGACGGAGGACATCGAAAGTGTCCAAAGAAGGGCAGCTCGTTTCGTATTGTCACGATACAGGGGAGACAGCGTTACGGAAATGATACAGGATCTTGAATGGGAATCATTACAACAACGGCGCTTATCGCTGAGGCGTGGGTTACTTGCGAAACTCCAATCGCCAACATTCTCCTCCGAATGCGAAAATATATTGTTGACTCCCACTTACATAGGTAGAAATGATCATCAGAATAAAATAAGAGAAATCAGAGCTCGAACAGAGAGATTCAGGTGTTCTTTCTTCCCGCGCGCTATTCGAGAATGGAATGGGAGATAAATAGTATAATTGTGGTTCGATGAACCCTCTGCCAGGCACTTAAATGTGATTTGCAGAGTATCCCATGTAGATGTAGATGTAGAAGGCTGAATGCAACTCAGCTGCAACGCACTTTCCAGGCAGCAACAGGACGCGCAACATCAGAGTGTCTGAAATGGCCTTGGGGATTGTGGCATCTACGCACGGGCTGTGTATTACATTACAACCATGACACCGTTCAGCCCGCAGAAACTGGGCAGAGTAACATCAGGATTGGAGTCGTAACGAATGGTGCCGGGTTCTGTTCATAGACTCAAGGTTTTGTGTTCAGCTGGACAGTCGTTGTTTCCTCATCTGGAGAGAACCTGGAACACGGAACACTCCTTATGTGCAGGAAACGGCACGTAAAATCAAAATGTTCAAATGTCTGTAAATGTGTCGGACCAAACTGCGTGGTCATCAGTCCGTAACTTAGAAACTACTTAAACCTACGTAAACTAACCTACGGACAAACACACACACCCATGCCCCAGGGAGGACTCGAACCTCCACGGCGAGCAACCGCGCGCTCCGCAGCGAGGTGCTTTAGACCGCTCGGCTACTCCACCGCGGCGAAACGTCACTATATCATCGTGGTGGATGAATGGTGTGGGTCCGAGTCAGTATTGGCGGACGTACGGACCTCTAAGTCGTTGCGCTTTGACTGCTCAGAGGTTTAGAGACGAGATGCTTTCGACATTTTCTTCTGCCTTACACTTACGCCATAGAAGTGGGTTCCGTCTGGTGGACAACATACTTGAAGCTGAGTGAATGGAACGAATGGAGTGGCCAGCTTGTTCACCAGACTTTAGCTTGTTTCGACGTCTGGAACGCACTTGTCCCAGTCATTGCAGCCAGACCAGCACCTCCCACAACGGTTGCAGAGCTGGATATTGCACTCATGGAAGAATACCCAAATATCCCTCAAGAGCTAACTGAAAATCTCATATTGTCCATGCCAATCAGATGTGCAACTGTACTGACCGTCCGAGGTGATCACACACACACACACACACACACACACACACACACACACACACACACACACACACCTTGTTAGAAGGCAACGAGAATGACGTTTTGTATATTATGGAGGCCCCATGGTGCCTCGCTCTAAGTCCATGAAAACCTTATGTAAAGAGTTGAGGAAACAAAATATCGTATTGTATCACACACAAATTACAATAATTGTAAACAATATCTGAATGAAATATGTATATTATGTATGATATCTGACCAGATACCTTAATTGTTTTGAGCAATGTTTATGAGAATTGTCACACTTTTCATTCTGATTACCGTTAACCAACATCTTATGTACATATGCAGAGTGGAATACAATATGAAACATTGTACAACAGCAAAGATTTGAACTCGGGTTAGTGGAGTAGCCGAGCGGTCTAAAGCGCCTCGCTGCGGAACCTGCGGTTGCTCGCCAAGGAGGTTCGAGTCCTCCCTGGGGCATGGGTGTGTGTGTGTTGTCCTTAGGTCAGTTTACCTTAGTTTAGGTAGTTTGTAAGCTACTCACTGATGATCACGCAGTTTGGTCCGATAGAATTAAAAGGAAAAAACTCGGCTTAATTCCGCCCGTAGTACAAACTTTCATAGCATGCTTCAGTCTGCATGTATAAATATTTCTACAAGTTATAGACTACATTTTTTTTTTCGCTGTCAGCCCAATAATTGGAAGGAAGGAAGCTTAGGGCTTAACGTCCTGTCGACAGCGTGGTCATTGGAGACGGAGCTTACGGGAAGGTTTAGGGAAGGAAATTCGGCCGTGCCCTTTGAAAGAAACCATCCCGGCCTTTGCCAAGAGTGATTTAGGGAAATCAGGGAAAACCTAAACCTGGATAGCCGGAGGTGTATTTGAACCACCGCTCAATTATTGTCAACCGCCATCAACATTAAAAACTTAAGAAATGGTTATATAACTTTATTGATAATTTCAGTTATTTTCTTTTTGATGCATTGGTGATAAATTATATTAGTCACGATGTAGCAAATTTTCAGACGTTCTGTATTAAGAACTAACTGATTGTTGCTTCAAATTTTGTACGTAGTAAAAGCATACTACTTATAGTAATAGCAAGCCTAGAAAACATTGTGTTGGTCAAACCCACCTGCATGTTTATGACATCTTCACCTTTAAGGTTGTTGAAATTTTTCTGGCTGCGGCGGAATAGCCGTGCGCATTGAGACGCCGTGCTGCGGTGCGCGCGGCCGTTTGACGTCGGGGGTTCGAGCACCCCCCCCCCTCCAAGGGCATGAGTGTATGTGTTGTCCTTAGTGTAGTTTAACTTAGTTTAAGTAGGTTGTAAGCTAAGGACTAATAACCATGCAGTCCCATAGACTTACGATATTCCTATCATCCAACTAAACGTGACGAGGCTTCGATTAATTGTCCAGGACTATTCATCTAACCTTTTGTCAGAAGTAGTATATACATATCATTAAGGCCGTTGCCAATAACTTGAGTGAATATGATATATTTTAGGGAAACGAAATTATTGTTGTTGTTGTTGTTGTTGTTGTGGTCCTCAGTTCGCACACTGATTTGATGCAGCTCTCGATGTTACCCTGTCCTATGCAAGTCTCTTCATTTGAGAATAAGTTCGGCAACCTACATCCTTTATAATCTGTTTACTGTATTCGTCCCTCGGTCTCCCTCTACGATTTTTACCCCACAAACTTCCCTCTAATGCCAAGTTTACGATTCGTTGATGTCTCAGAATGTGTCCCACCAATATATCCCTTCTCTTAGTCAGGATATGTCAGAAACTCCTTTACTCCCCAATCCTGTTGAGCACCTCCTCATTACTTACGAGATCTACCCATTTAATGTTCATCATTCGTTTATAGCACCACATTTCGAAAGCTTCTATCATCGTTTTGTCTGAAGTTCTTATCGTCCACGTTTCACTTCCATACAATGCTACACTCCAGACAAATGCTTTCAGAAAGGACTTCCTAACTTTTAAACTAATATTGGATGTCAACAAATTTCGCTTCTTCAGAAATGCTTTTCTTCCTATAGCCATTCTGCATTTTATATCTTCTCTACTTCGGCCATCAGAAGCTATCTTGCTGCCCTTCTGGGTTTTTGAGATGTAATTATGCGCAGATTCTCTCGAGTGCAGCACTTGTAAATGTTGCACAGTAGTTAAAATAATGGCACAATTTTGTTCCTTCGGGACATCCACAACCGTCCATCTTCATCTATACGTTGGTAATGGTATCCGCAACAGTTGTTCAATTAATTTTTTTATTAGTGTGGACTACCAGAGTTCGAGACCTTTATCTCATAATCAGGAGCATTTACTGCGTGCGAAAAACAGTTTTATGGACTCATTAAATGATCATAAGACATAGGTCTTGGAACTCGGGTAGTGCATACAAATATATATTTTTTTAATTTAACAACTGTTGCGGATCCCATTATTAAGGATACAATATTGATTCGCATTCGGGAGGACGACGGTTCAAATGGTCTTCGGCGATTTCCGTAAATCACAAAAAGCGGAAGCCGGGATGGTTTCTCTGAAAAGATACGGAGGATGTCATTTCCCATCAGTGTTGCCAGACGTAGGGAATTTTCCCTACACTTAGGTACTTACTGACATTAAAATCAAGTGAGGAATTTTCATCCAAAAGCCCCCCCCCCAAAGCGTAGGTACTTTGGTAAAATTTTACAATCGCCAACACAGGCCTAGCGGATAATATTGGCAACAGAACAGTTGTCAGCACGCGGGAATCAAACCGACCAATTGTGGCGAAGTTTGAAGTAGCCAATGATTTTTAGACAACATAGTTGTTTTCTGTTCATAGTAGACAATATGAATTTGAAAACTTAATTTCAGACACATTAAAATTGATGCAAAATATGATGATTAGAATGTATATCAGTGGAATGGAAAGTCAGTTTAGAAATAGTGTTAGAAAATGTCGCTGGCCGCGGTGGACGAGCGCTCTGCGGCGTGCCAGTCACAGTCTGCACAGCCACTACGGTCGGGGTTTCGAATCCCCCCTGGGGCATGGATATTTGTGCCGTCCTTAGTACTAGCTGGTTCATAAGTTTAGGGACTGATGACCCCGTAGTTAAGTCCCATAACCTCTACAAACATTTGAACATTTTTGAGAAAATGTTAGCACAAGAAAAATTCATTGTTTCCATGAACAAAAGACGTTTTATTACCTTGACTAGACTGTTATTTATTTACTTCAGGACGACATACTAGTTAGTACTTGTAAATGAAAAGATGCTGACAAGAAAACGCTAAAACATTTGCGACAGCCAACGTTAAGTTATAATGAACAAAGCGCTATATATTCGTTCTCAACATAGCATTACTCTTTGAAAATCGAATAATGTAGAGTGACGGACTTCCTTTTTTTTGCTGACTGAACTAAATAATTTCTGCTGTTCCTACTCTATGGTTGATAGTGTCTCGTTGTATCCTTATGCGGTCAATAAATCAGTTATCCTCGTGTAACAGTGCACTCGGAATTAGCGGCATATTTGGGGAAACTAATTAATGCTGTTCCTCTCTATGGTTGACAGGTTCTTGATGTACCCCGGTCCGATTGATAAATCAGTAATCCTCTTGTAACAGAGCTCTTGGAATTCGCGTCATAATCTACACTTGACTACATCAATCAGTAACTATCAGTCACTGGAAAAACATATCTAGCAAGTGAAGCATGATGCCAAATATTTAAAGTTTTTCAAAATTGTAATATGTCACATTAATCAACTGGTTAACCTCTTCTGGCCGGACTCCTGGATTCAGCCCCTCCCAGACGAAAATCCTGGCTGCGACCCTGATATAGGGGCATTAATGAGGTGGTAGGGAGAAAGTAGGTACATTTTTGTGAGACTGTATGTATTTTCTCTCTCTGTCATCTGGCAACACTGTTTCCCATCCTTAAAATTAGAGGGGGGAGGGGGACTTGTGCGCCGTCAGATATACCTGGCGTCATGTAAGAACTAAGAAGTCGCTTCGGCGCATACTGACGGAGCGATAGTGGAAGCGAGGAGGAGATGAGCTACGGCCGAGCGCCAACAGTTGCGCCTGCGGGAGGAACATTGCGTAACTCGCGGCCAGCCGCGCGGCTTCAAACTGAACATTACTGGCTGTCATTGCGGTAATGGAGGGGGCGTGTGTGCAGAACGGCTGAAACCTGGGCCGCCTTCCCAGGTGACGGTGACTATAGTGACGCCGGCGCGGCGTCGCCCGCTGTTTGACAGGCGCGCGGCGCGCGACCTTGCGGCGGACGTCGCCGGCACGCACGGGCGGCCGCACGTGTCGACAGCCGTCACGTCCCACCGACAGGCGCCAGCTGCGCGACCACTGTTTTGCTCGCGCCCCGCGGTACCATGCAAGGACGCCTCTGTTCACACCTGTACTCAATCCAACACACAGTTCAACCATTCCCGTTCCTTGCATCTCGATCGGCGCTCAACCACCCATCACTGACATTTCCCCACTTATCCAGATTTTTTTACCATAAAACTTTTATTCATTGTGTTGGAACTTGAGACTGTTTCTTGAAATAGGTTTCAGAAATTACTACAACCAGTCGCCTTTTGTTTCTTTTAATGAAGATTTATTTAACCATTACCGGTTTCAAGCTGTCTACCAGCTCATCATCAGATGGTACACATTTAGTGCAAATTACATTTGTATCTGTGGCAGGGCAGAAAACGAGAAAAAAAGTAAACACTAATTTTGGTATGCTACACTGAATAATTACAATATAAGTCTATCTTCAAGACGTTACTACAGTTATGCGTTTCATATTTAATTTGTCCATATAAAATGTTTGTGTAGTCTATGGGACTTAACTACGGGGTCATCAGTCCCTAAACTTACAAAATACTTATGAACTAGCTAATACTAAGAACGGCACAAATATCCATGCCCGAGGGGGGATTCGAACCCCCGACCGTAGTGGCCGTGCAGACCATGACTGGAGCGCCTCAGTCCCCGCGGCCACCGCGGCCGGCGCACAACACTTCCCTTCCATCAATACACCACAGCAATTCCCACGACTTTCAAGTGTGTGTGTGGAATATTATTTTGCTATGTACCGGTAGCTGTTTACAACTGTAGATATACACTCCAAACAAGTGGGTAAAACACGCAGCTGACTCCACTTGTGTTTCATTTCTATGTCAGTAATGGAAACATTCCTCTCACATCACTCTCGTCACTATATAAAATGCCTGAAGTGTCACACTCACGATTTTTCTGAAGGAAACTACTCGTGAATAAAATATTTTTATTTGCATTATCTTTTTAAATCCCCTCGTATTCCTTAAAGACTACGTATAAAGGGACTTGTTTTTGCCTTATAAGTAACACAAATGTTGTAATTTTTATTACAAACCATAGTAAAGCGTAACTTAATAGAAGTATGCTAGAGAGCTCACTACAGAAATCGGAGAAAGTTCTTCGGTCGTGAGAAAGTTCTCTAGTTTTATTCATACAAAATTGGAGAATGTTCTCTGCTGTGAGCAACTTCCCTCACCCTTACTCACGCTGAGAACATACTCGGCTGAAGTATATTCTCCGACTCACTTTATTCATGCGAACCTGAGTATGTTCTCTGGAATTCAAAGTAGATACTCCGTTTTATTCATACGGCCCATTATGTTATCATTTCACGTATTCTCAACGGTGGCGAATCCAGGATTTTGCTGCGATGGAGTGGCCGACTGCTCTAAAGCGCTTTGCTGCGGCGTGCGCAATTATTTGCCATCGGAGGTTCGAGTCCTCCGTCGGGCATGCATATATGTGTGTGTGTGTGTGTGTGTGTCTTGTCCTTAGTTTACTTTAACTAAGTTAAAGTAGTTTGTAAGCCTATGGTCTAATATCCACACAATTTAAGTCCCTTACATTTACAAACATTTGACTTTTGAATGCAGGATTTTGGTTGGGAGAGGGGGTGGGGGCGAGCTCACAGAAATCGCACCTCCCCGTCCGGATTCGCCACTGATCCACAATGGAAGTCTTAATCCTCTCTTTACCAGGAGTCAAGAGCACAAAACACCAAGAGAGATCATGCAGCGTTCCCTTTCAGTTTGGTTCTTTCAGCAGAAACCCCTTTTTGTACTACACTGAGTTTATTCATCAAATTTCAACACTTTGCAGTGATTTTCCTGAATTCAGCTCAAAATAAACCGATGACAAGCGTAAACTATAACACATGTTGTTAAGATGCAAGAGCTAGATAACAAGAAACAACTATTATTTTTCCCTAAAAGTTTTGACTTGCGGAGAGATATTTTTATACAAGATCAGTCAAGCAGGTATAAAAAACTAGAATGGAATGTCTACGACCAAAAATAGTCGATTTTTAAGGAATTAATCAACAGCTGAAGGCTTAAAATCCATTTTACAAAGTATTTTACGGCTGTTAACTGGTACCTTACCAAAACATTGAATAACATAGAATATTTATAGTCATAGATTTCCAGTATAATCACCCCATTATTTACGACATTTTGCAAAATGCCCCGAGGGCGTCGTATACCATCTGCCCTTCAGTTTCAGTTGATGTCCCCTTTTGCCACCCTATGGCATGAATAACGTCATGTCTAGTGTTGTATCGGATCCCTCGTAGTGGTACTTCCACTTTGGCAAACACACCGTAATTACAAGGTCTCATATCGGGTGAGTACGATAATTATTTGTGATTGCTGTTTTCGTCGAACTTCAAATGTACAAATCTCGTTGATTTAAATACTGTGGTTGTCAGTACATCGGTGTACAAACATCTTAATGTAACCCAAGGACAGCCGCGGCGGAGCGGCCGAGCGCATTGAGGCGCTATGCTATGATGCGTGAAGCCGTTCCCCGTCGGGGGTTGGAATCCCCCTCGGGTATGGATGTTTGAGCCGTCTTGTATAAGGTAGTGCATAAGTAGTTTGTAAGTTTAGGGACTGATGACCCCGTAATTAAGTCCCATAAGCTCTACAAACTTTTGAACATTTTTTTAAACCTATGGACAAAACACACATCGATTCCAGGAAGAAACAAAGGAATCTTGGTTGATAATTACTTTATTTAATACGGATTTTCTTGTTCATTCTTCCAGTAAACATTTATTCCAGTCGCAAGCCACGTTGTGGCCACCCCTGATATATAGGAAAGCATTGGCAATTTGATAAGTATTTCACAGGAAACATTGAGGTAAAATTAAAGTATGTGGTGAGGAGGGAGACGTGCTTGAACACACTTCGTGTATCCTCATTTATGTAAGGCTGTGTTAGCTGAGCGGTATAAGGCATCGGCCTAGTAACCAGGAGGTCGTGGGTTCGAATTCCGGCCACTGAACAAATTTTAATTCAACACCTCTTCTTGTATTCAATTCCTTTGGTATAATGAGACAATGTTGGTCTCAAGGAAGTGAATGACAGTACTGCTAAGGCAGAATTACTAAACACAACTTTCCGGAATTCGTTCACCAAAGAAGACGAAGTGAACACTCCAGTATTCAATCCAAGAACAGCTGCCAGCTTGCGAAACTTAGAAGTAGATGTTCCTGGAGTAGTAAAACAACTTAAGTCACTAAACAAAAATAAAACTTCCGGGCCAGATTGTATACCAACTAGATTCCTCTGAGAGTATGCTGATGCAATAGCTCCGTACTTAGCTATAATTTACAACCGATCACTCAGCGAAAGATCCGTACCCAAAGACTGGAAAGTTGCCAAATTACTCCAATATATAAGAAAGTCAATAGTAGTGATCCCCAAAATTACAGGCCTATCTCATTGACGTCGATTTGCAATAGGATTTTGGAACATATACTTTGTTCGAATATTATGAACTACCTCGAAGAGAACGACCTATTAACCAATAGTCAACACGGATTCAGAAAGTATCACTCTTGCGAAACACAGATTGCCCTTTATTCACATGAAGGGTTAAGTGCCATTGACAAGAGATCTCAAATCGATTCCATATTTCTGGATTTCAGGAAGGCTTTTGCCGGCTGCGACGGCCGAGGGGACTGAGGCGCTCCAGTCACGGTCTGCACGGCCACTACGGTCGGGGGTTCGAATCCCCCCTCGGGCATGGATATTTGTGCCGTCCTTAGTATTAGTTAGTTCATAAGTAGTTCATAGGATTAAGGACTGATGACCCCGTAGTTAAGTCTCATAAGCTATACAAACATTTGAACATTTTTTTTAGGAAGGCTTTTGACACTGTACCCCACAAGCGGCTTCTTATGAAATTTTGTGCTTATGGAATATCTCCCCAATTGTGCGATTGGATTCACGATTTCCTATCACATAGGACACAGTTCGTTGTAATTGACGGTAAGTCATCGAGTAAAACAGAAGTGATATCTGGAGTTCCCCAGGGAAGCGTTGTAGGTCCCCTACTCTTCCTTGTGTTTATAAACGATTTAGGAGACAATCTGAATAGCTCCCTTAGACTGTTCGCGGATGATGCTGTCGTTTATCGGTTAGTGAAGTCAACAGAGGATCAAAATCAACTGCAAAGTGATTTAGACAAAATTTCTACATGGTGCTAAAATTGGCAATTGACACTAAATAAAGAAAAGTGTGACGTAATACACATGACCACTAAAAGAAATCCGCTGAACTTCAATTACGCGATAAATAAGTCAAACCTTAAGGTCGTAAATTCTACCAAATACCTAGGAGTTACAATTACGAACAACTTTGACTGGAGAGAACACATAAAAAGGCGAACCAAAGGTTACGTTTCATCTGCAGAACGCTTCGAGGATGCACCAGCTCTACCAAAGAAGGTTCAGAGAAGGGCAGCTCGTTTTGTTTTATCACGTTACGGGGGGGAAAGGGTCACGGAAATGTTGCACCAATTGGGGTGGAAATCATTAAAAGAAAGACGTTATTCATTGCGGCGTGATCTGTTTGCGAAGTTTCAATCGCCGATTTTTACTTCTGAATGCGAAAATATTTTGCTAGCACCCACCTAATTAGGGAGACATGACCATCCCAATAAAATAAGAGAAATCAGATCGAAAACGGAACGGTTTAGGTGTTCTTTCTTCCCGCGCGCTATTAGAGAATGGTAGAGAAAAGTTATGAAAGTGGTTAATGAACCCTCTGCCAGGCATTTGAATGTGATTTGCAGAGTATCTTTGTAGATATAGATGATACTGATATAAAACAGCCGGTTTTTGAGACTAGTGTGTTTATGTGAGTGTAGAAGTTAGCGACTGGCAGGAGGCGGCAGGAGCGGCAGTTGCTGGGCAGTTGCCGGCGGCCGTCCATTACATTCAGATGAGCCGCCAGCGCCGGCCAATTACCCGCCACTGTGCTGCGCGTTTTAATTTCAGCCGCCATATTATCGTACGCGGCCGGCAAACAAAAACACCGCCGCTGGAATGTACACAAACACGCCACACGCAGATTCCGACCACGGGTACGGAAAGCGTCGGCCATCCAAACCGTTACACGTTTTTTTACTAATGTTTAAGACACAGCCAACGATAGGACAGTTAAGAGTCAGAATGTCATTTACCCGAGTCTGTGTCAAAAATTTCCAGAGTAGCAAAAACTAAATAAAATAAAAATAAATAAGATAAAATTTAATAAAATCTAATATATAACAAATTTTTTGTTTGTCTTTTTGTTCGTACTTTATGCATGACCATACCGTACATCCGATTGTGATGTGTGTTGCTGTAAGTAATCGAGTCGTTTAAGTATACAGGCACGCTCCCCTTCCAACCCAAATTCTCAAGTTCTAGCCCCTTGCGGCTTCAGGTCTAGACCTCTCAGTTGTATTCAAGACAGGGTGTCAGAACCTTATGAGCTCGTTTGTTTTCGCTGTGATAATTTGTAATGCAGCTATTAGTAGGTGGGTCTGAAATGTTGGGAGAATGGTTCCATATTTAACAAACTTCGCTAGCGAAGATGAGATGCCCGCGCATAAGTATTGAGGGACATGTCAACAAGCGCCCCCTATCGTGCAAAGCATTGCACTAATAATGATAATTTCTCGTGGCTCATTGGCCTCATTCAATTGGACGCCACTTCGCCGACTTGCGTGTCCTTAGCCTACCCCAGTTATCCAATCAGGGAAAGGGGACCTACAGCTTAACGTGGAATCCGAACCACGTGTCGTTTCTGGCGACTCCTCACATCGTTGAAAATTGAAGGATGGGTTAAAACCCTGGCTGAAAAAATCGGAAGGCCAACCGGGTTTCGAACCCGCACCCCTTCGGTTTCCACTCGAGAGCTTTACCCCAAGACCACCGGGCCCGACTAGCACTGCGCTGAAGCGGTGGTACACACTGTGACCCAGCTAACTGGGTCAGTGTGAGAACATGGAGCACAAAATGGAGCAACGCGTTAACATCAATGTTTATTTTTATTTTTTCAATTTAGGCAAGACGGCGAATGGAATGTTATTGCATGGTTTTGGATAACGGAGTGGACAGTGGAATTTCCTGCACGACAATACTCGTCCCCGCACTGCGATCCGCGTGAACTTTCTTGCTAGACGCAACGTCACTGAGCTTCCACATTCTCCTTATTCTTCAGATTTGGCGCCGGCAGGCTTCTTTCGGTTTCCCCGTCTTAAATTAGCCCTGAAATACTCTCGATTGGCAATGGTTGCAGAGATGCAACAACAAGTGACCTCAGTGCTTCGGACGATTCCCCAAGAAGCTTTTGCTGACAAACAGCTGTACAACCGATGTCAGACGCTTATTGTAGCCAATGGCGATTACTCTGAAGGCCAGTGAAGGTAGTTTGTTTGTAACCCTTGTTTCCTATATTTCCTGAGAACGTTTACCGAACTTACCAGACGTGTCTTGTAGTTCCCTTTGTTTTTGGATCAGGGTGTTAGTTTGCCAACGTAAAAATTCGGAATACAAGGAATCCACTAAAAATTATAAATCAGAGAGTTATTAGTTGAAAGTAAAAAGGAAGAAGCGCCACGGTCAAAGAAAGCAAAAGGCTGTTTACACATATTTGGCGAGTAGAAAAGTTCTGACCTCCAACAGAGAGGCGTCAAAGGAAAGGGGGTGAAATGTGGGAAAGCGGTAGACTTATGGGGTTTGGTGTCGCACTAGTCTGAAATGCGCGCCGCCAAGCACGCACGGTACGGCGTTCTTACGAGGTCGGCCACGAGCTCCCTCTGCTGCCATCCCGCTCGTGGCCACCACTGAACTGCATCGTTCACTTGGGAATCAGATAGGCACCAGTTAAGACTTGGGATTAGGACTGGCACTGAAAAGAACTCATCAATAGGCAGGCCTCTACGTAGTTAACCAATGTCTCAGCAGTACACTTAGTTGGCAGTCATGAACTTTGTAAAAGATAAGTATTATCATATTTCTACGAAATTTATAACTTTTTCTAATCTAGCTTAGTGTTTCTAGTTTCTGCTGTCCCACTGGCTAGTCACGCGTGCATCCTATTTTCCTGTGTCGTTCTCTCTGTACTCGGCCACCGACACCCAGGACAACCAGCGGGACGAGACACAAAATGGGGCACGAACACAGTGGCGTTTATAAGAATCGTGGTGAAATATGGTGGCAGTGCGGCATTAAGCTGTGGCCTTTCTGTGAGACACTGGTGTGGGAAGTGCCCAGGGACAACGCTTTTACACCAGTACGGATGCATGATGTAGTCACCTGGGTTCACACTTGCGCGTCACGATGGAAGGCAATTACGGGACTTTAAAAAAAGTGATGCTTTAATTTTGTTGTAGAGTATACAAGTATAGGTGTTGCACGCTCGTCATGCCATGTATCGCCGACTCGAGGAGGGCAGCGGTGGAACCGTATGAAACGGGAGCCTGGCGTCACGACCAGATCATTACCTGCCTCAACCGCACCGCGCCGCGGCGGCTCCTGTTACGACCAGGCGGCGAGCTTTCACGCCCTGCCCGCGCCCCGTTGACACCAGAAAGACCACGACTGCGGAAGAGCGTACACTTACATAAGAAAAATAGACACCTCGCTGGCGCTAGTGTCGCGTCCCCACATTGAACGTGATACAAGTCGCCATTTGCTGGGAAGCAGTGCGAAAACATGGTTTGTTTGATATTCATAGAATATATGACATCAACTGCGATTGCGCAAAGCTGAAAATGTGTACCCAGCCGGGACTCGAACCCGGGTCTCCTGCTTTTTAGACAGTTGCGCTGACCCCTACACCACTGGGGACACAGTGCTCACTGCACCTGCAAGGACTACCTAGGCACGCCTCCCGTCAGATACAAATTCCCAGCTTCGCCCTGCGTCTATTCTTTCGGAACAGACGCCACATGTATAGATATAATATGCCGGTGACGGGCAATGATCCTATCGTTAGTGGGGAAGGGTGGGCAAGTTTGAAGCCCTTACTCTTACGGGAATTACTTCATAACTACGAGTTTGAGTATTGTGGGCAGGGCGAAGCTGGGAATTTGTATCTGACGGGAGGCGTGCCTAGGTAGTCCTTGCAGGTGCGGTGATCACTGTGTCCCCAGTGGTGTAGGGGTCAGCGCAACTGCCTAGAAAGCAGGAGACCCGGGTTCGAGTCCCGGCTGGGTACACATTTTCAGCTTTGCCCAATCGCAGTTGAATATTAAATAATAACAACTGCAGGATCAGAAGTGACGTATATTCTTTCGGAACAGACGCCACATGTATATATGGTTTGTTTGTGTGCTGCTTTTAACTGCAACAGGTCTTTGCAGGGGCTCTTTTTGGTCCTATTTTCATGTTTTTCACCATTTTTGTTAAGTGAGAAATGTTGATAATGATAAAGAGAATTAATGGGTCGTTGTCAAAATACCGAGAGTAGGTTGTTACGAGATGTTCTGGAAGTGACACATCTTGGTTGTGACAAACCAATGTGCGATGTTTCTAAATTGTAGGTTGAACTGGAAAGTAACAATGGACAACGAAATTGTAGAACAAACAAAATATCCGGGCCACGTCGGGTTTTCAGTTACCAAATAAATAAATAAAATAAATGTTCAAACGTTTGTGAATCTAAGACACCAACTGCGAAGAACAAAACACACACACACCAGTGGCGTAACTAGGACTTGGATTTGGGGGGAGGGGGGATAGATCTGATTAACGAGCAAAATTTTAGTCAGTTTCCAGACAGACTACCACCTACCACTCCCGTTGAAGAAACTAATTCACTCCCATCCAATGAAAGCTTATGGTAAAACACCCCAAGATTCCAGTCTTTACCTTTACCAGATTGCTGTTATACGATTTCTTTTTTTCTTTTTCTTCTCTCTCTCTCTTTTTTTTGTGGTCGTGGGGGGTTCTATTCCCCTCATCCCCCCCCCCCCCCCCTTAGTTACGCCACTGACACACACACACACTCACACACACACACACACACACACACGCACGAGGGAAGACTCGGACCCTCGACGGGAAGCGGCCACGCAATCCCTAACATAGCGCCGCCTTACACCACGCAAACATTCCCGCTCGTCTTACTTTTAACATAATGAGACTTTCATCAGCTGTTTCTGGTTCGATGGCCAAATTCCGTTGCTGTCCCTACGACTACTATACTTTGTTGCGTAAAGAAGACCACTATTCGATTTCATGCTTCGAGGTACGTGGCTCTAGCAATGCTATCGGTTGTTGCAGTCGCTCCATAACGTATGACGTAATGCGATTAGTAAACACCGCTCTCTGCAAAGTCGCAGACAGGGAATAAATTCAGTGGGTATAGGACGGGCGAAACAGGCGGCGACCTTCATAAATCGGTTAATATAATATGTACGGTCGTCGTGCCCTAGCGACAACACACACACACACACACACACACACACACACACACACACACACACACACACACACACATTCCCCATGGAGGACTCGAACCTCCAAAGGCGAGCAACCGCGTGCTCTTCAGCAATGCGTCTTGAACGCTCGGCCACCCCGGAGCGGCCTGGCGGAATACGCCCAGGGGAACTGGGTGCGAAAAACCGGCTATGACTGTAGGCTAAGTTTCTACGATAGTTAATTAGTTTCAGTTCGTAGTCAGCGAAAAATTCAAAGAAATATTTCAAATAGCAGCAGTGAAATTCACATTCACTTCGGTACCAGGGTCACGACGACTGAGTTTTCAGCTCGGTGAACAACGGCCAATAAATTAGATTTGTATTCCTACTGGTACACCTGATCACTGAAGATAGTAATGGTTTCTGAGTATCAAGTACTAGTCGTAGAATAGTTTCCCATAGTAGTCAAATGGAGTACAAATTTTGTAGATCACAATATTTATAGCTAACAATTCATTGATATTGTATGCAGTAATTCAAGAGCCATTAATTTGTGAGGTGTTGGTCTATAGAGTATAATTAACATAATAAATAAAATAAACTAATACAATCAAATAAAAAGCTCAATGTTCACAATACAGGGATAATAATCGCGACCCATCGTTGAACTCTTTCATCAGCATTTCGAGAAAAAAGTTTATGGGCGATTACCTTGTTTGTGCAACCAGCGTTAACGATTTCATCAATCATGCCGGAGTTGCGCGTTTGGATTGGCAGTGGCTTCCATATTCCCCCGATATAAATCCGACTGAATGTGATAGGGATAAACTGAAAGGAGTTGTGAGAACACAATCTGACCAACCACTAAATTTACTGGAGTTATACACGAAGAATGGGTTGATCTAGACGAGCGGTGCTTAAATGAACTCACGGACAGCATGCTAAGTAATATCCAAGTTTGCATTCATGCAAAACGTCACGAAACACTTTTTTGAATGAGTTTGCTAATAGTAGGCTTATCTCGATGAAAATGATATTAATACAAAATAAGTGATTTGCTGAGTGTTGTTTGTCAATAAATCGGAAGGTGTATTACAGTTTCTTATAGTATACATTAGTATATAGAACACGTTTGGTGAGTGATGCAAAACTTTGAAGTGTGTGCATGAACCTGAAACTGTACTGTTGAGCCTCCAGAGTTTTCAAACATTGCATTGTTTTAATGCCAGCTTGGCTGAACGTCTTCTATAATGGCTTTGCATACCTGGAACAACACCCAGTCATTGGAATGTGTGAGCTGTGTGCAGCAGAACAGAGAGCTGTTTCCCTCTTGACACTCGAAGCAGCGGGCAACTGCGGCGAGGAACTGCGTCTTACCTGCAAAAGCGAGACCATCGCATTAGAGAGAGACACACAAACAGAAGGGGGCATAAATAATGGACATGACATTAATTATAATACGTTAAATGTTGCATCCTGAGGATTATTGAGGCAGATTTCCAATGCAGTTGCTTTTAAAACATGTTAGGTTTCGAGAAGGTATTGGTAGTCTTTAAGGGCGGCTTCTTGTCACCATCTTTCGTTTACTGTATCTGTCTGGGCGTAGCTGCCCACGTGAAATTGTGCGAAGGTTTTCTAGATGTATGTAAACCGTATAAGTTAGGTGGAAGGTGGGTACCAGCTCATTATTTACCTAGTCGGACGTGGAACAGCGTCTGAAACCTACGTCCAGACTAGACGACACACCGACCCTTCGTCATTAATTCGGCGGATGGCTCCCATCCGAGGCCGGCGCACGTTCTCGTATCGCGGAAGTGGCGCTTATAATGCGCGAAGAGTAGGCCTAAGTACTAATCGCGTCTACCCGTGTCCTATTAATGAATAAACATTATAATGATCGATTCCAGTTCATTACTAGCTCATTTCTTAGACCATCCTCACTCTCTTTGCCAGTGGTTTGTAGAAGAATGAAAAGTTAATTTACACAGCGTCTCAGCATTAAAACTGTCGGGATCATCGCTGTGTGTTCTTCTTCTTCTGCTTCGTTAGGACCCTTCAGGATCATGCGTGGCTTGTTTAGCACGTTTTATTTCCTCCCAATACCTCTTCATTCTCTCGCTTCTTCTTCTGTTAAGATGTCTTTAATTTTGGTGGCCGGCCACCTGTGACCGACTACCAGCCCTTTATGCTTCTCCCTGCCCTGCACCAATGCCTGCAGATTCCTTTCTTTTATTCCTCCTGCCTTCCAGTCATGTCTGACTTCCTTCACCCAGAGAGATGTTGCTTTCCATACCTTCTTAGTCAACCTCTCATCGTCCATCCTCACGCTGTGCCCAACAAAACGTAACCTCCTTTTCCGTATCTCGCTCGATACAGGTTCAAAATTTTCGTACAGTTCCTCCCGTGTTCTGTGTATCCAGATATCCCCCCCCCTCTTTTTTTGTACTCCATATGTCTCTTAAAATTTTCCGTTCCTCCTCGTTTCTGATGCATATAGTGCAGCATTTCTTACTGTTTAGTGTCGCAATTTGGCATTCCGTGACAGATTTTTCTTGCCATATGTCACTGCGTACCGAAGCTTCTGCAGGAGTTGCGCCTTGTCTACTGCGGTACCGCTGCTCTGTATTCCACCAGTTATCTTCTCTCCCGAATAACGAAAACTCTTGACTATCTGAACCACTTGGCCATCTATCTTCCAGTCAGACCCAGTGTTCAATGTCTTGGTCTTGTTATATATAATCTTTAGTCCAACCTTTTATGCTATTTCAGCTAGATTTTTAGTGCTGTCCTTGCAGCTCCTTCTGTCTCATTTAACAGTGCCATGTCATCTACGAATGCCAGGCAGTCCACTATTACACGGTGTTGTTCGCCCACAGCTTGAATACTGCTCACCGGTGTAGAATCCGTACCAGGTGGGATTGATAGAGGAGGTAGAGAAGATCCAACGGAGAGCAGCGCGCTTCGTTACAGGATCATTTGGTAATCGTGAAAGCGTTACGGAGATGATCGACAAACTCCAGTGGAAGACTCTGCAGGAGAGACGCTCTGTCGCTCGGTACGGGCTTTTGTCGAAGTTTCGAGAACATACCTTTACCGAGGAGTCTAGCAGTATATTGCTCCCTCCTACGTATATCTCGAGAAGACACCGTGAGGATAAAATCAGAGAGATTAGAGCCCACACATAGGCATACCGACAATCCTTCTTTCCGCGAACAATACGTGACTGGAATTGGAGGGAAAATCGATAGTGGTACTCAAGGTACCCTCCGCCACACAACGTCAGGTGGCTTGCCGAGTATGGTTGTAGATGTAGACCTTGTACCCTATTTGTACCCCTTTGATCTTCATATTGCTATTTAGTTGTGTTCTATCAAATGTTGGGGTTGAGAAGTACATTCCATACTTACTCCGACCGTTCGCTTGCAGCTTCTTTCACCTTCTGACACTCCCACGTTTTCGAGTGCCTTGTGAGCCTCCTGCGCCCGTCCATTCGACACAGCGCGGCGCGCCACCGCCCGCCGCTATCATCAGGAGCGATCTGCACGCCTCACGAATTAAGACGGCGGCTTGGCTCGCCTGCAGCAGAACCCGGCCCTGATTGCTACCCTGGCTATCTCCCCCCACACTTTCGGTGGTTTTCTGTAATTGGTCACGTGTGAGCGTAAAGGACTCTGCCTCGATTCCCACGTCCAGCACTTCAAAGGTCGACTCGTAGTATTGTTCGTGAAACTCGGTATCCTCAACATTCCTGAAAAATAGCGCCGAAAGCCTTTGTTCGTAGACAGCGTGCGCTTTTCTAACACGTACAGTACACACAAAGGAGATTACGACATTCGCTGCCTCTGGGCATTGCAGTAAATCAATGGAGAAATTGAAAATTAGTGCCCAGGCGGGATTCGAGCCAGGTCTCCTGCTTAATAGACACTAGTTCTGGCCTCTACACGACGAAGGCAGGAACTATTCTAGCACGCCTTCCGTCAGACGCACATCATCTACACGTTACATTATCACTAGCTGCTACAGGCGCTATTGCCCGGGTATATATATATGCATTTTTCCAGTCTTATAAATGAAAATGAAAGTTCGGAATGGATTTCGTCTTCATGTATTCGTGAAAATAACTTAGAAATCATGATACATTTAAACAAAGAAATGTGCATAATGTACAAAATTGTAAGTGTAATATCAAAATATATATATCTAGGGTAATGGAGTGCAGTCTAAGAAAATCAGGTGATGCTGAAGGAATTACATTAGGTAACGAAGCAATAAAGGAGGTAGATGAGTTTTGTTACTTGGGCAGTAAAATAACAAATGATGGTCGCAGTACAGAGGATATAAAATTCTGAATGGCAATGGGTAGGAAAGCGTTCTTGAAAAAGAGAAATTTGTTAACATCGAACATTGATTTAAGCCTAAGGAAGTCCTTTCTGAAGGCATTTGTATGGAATGTTGCCTTGTATGGGAGTGAGACATGGACGATAAACAGTGCGGACAGGAAGAGGATTGAGGCTTTTGAAATATGGTGCTCCAGAAGAATGCTGAAGATTATGTGGGTGGAACGCGTAACTAATGAGGTGGTACTGAACGGAATTGGGGAGAAAAGAAGTTTCTGTCATACCTTGACTAAAAGAAGGGATAGATTGGTAGGGCACATTCTTAGACATTAAGGAATTGTGAATTTAGCGTTGGAGGGAAGTGTGTGGGGTAAAAACCGCAGAGGAAGACCAAGAGATGGATACAGTAAGCAGATTCAGACAGATGTAGGTTGCCGTTCTTATGTGGAGATGAAGAGGCTTGCTCAGGATAGGGTATTGTGGAGTGCTGCATCAAACCAGTCTCCGGACTGAAGACCACAACAACAACAACAACATTGTATGAAATAAGAATCGTAGGTTATTTTTGCCACCATAGTAATAATTGCTGACCTCAAAATAAATTTGTACCAAAGTTGGTTCAAATTGGTCCATTAGTTCAGGAGAAAATGTAGAATATTATCGCATGATGGGGCAGTTTTTTTCGAATGTTATTGTTTTTGACGTCATAGCTCCTGACATATGTCTCATAGGTGTTTCTTACTCCGACAGCGATTGTTGGCTGATAGTAAAGAACATGTGCACAAGTTTGGTTGAAATCGATCCAGTAGTTTCGGAAGAGATGTGGAACATACATACAAACATACTCACATACAGCCAATTTTATAACATGTACAGTACAGATTACTTGCGGCATGTCGCAGATTCCCGCAAGATTTCGGTTCTGGTGTGTATCCACAACGAAGAAGGGATCTATGGAATTCCTCGCATCAAGCATATATAAACCGGAAATGGTTCGCAAGTCCTACTAGTAATAATTAAAATAAGACAAACTAGATCACAATTTGTTACGTTTATTACTGGCAACCGGTTTCGGTTCTACAGAACCATCTTCAGGCCTTTGGCACCTTGTTGGTGGACGGTGGCCGCAGCAGGCAACTGCCACCGAAACCGGTTGCCAGTAATAAACGCAACAAATTGTGATCTACACTGTCTTATTGTAATTATTATAATTTTTAAGATCACTGTTCCAAAAAATGCTTTCAAAAATTACTCCTACTAATAAGCATGGGAATTGGGTACGCATCTATACTGCTTTTCTTAATGTCTCTGAATTTCACTTCAAAAATGTTCAAATGATTGTTAAGCTTAAGGGACTTAACTGCGAGGTCATCAGTCCCTAAACTTACAAACTACTTATGAAGTACCTTATACTAAAGACGACACAAACATCCAAGGTTGGGATTCGAACCCCCGACCGTAGCGACCGTGCAGACTGTGACTGGCGTGCCGCAGACCGCACGGCCACTGCGGCCGGCTATGAATAAAATAGTACATAGCCTGGAAACCGACGAAATGTTAAACTGTAAACATTCTTCCTTCTTTGTTACTCTTCAATACGTAATGGCACGCAAGCGCACTGACTTACGTAAATAGAATGTTGCAGTTACTGTCTGAAAAATCATCCACGGGATACGCAGTAGAAAAATAAACCTCCACTAGAGAAAATATCCGGTACAAGGTGTCTTTCCCACAGCCATAACGGGAATAGTTCCCAGCGTCACCAGGATGCTCTACGTCTGCTCTATGTTCAAAAATGTTCAAATGTGTATAATTCTATAGGACCAAACTACGTTGATCATCAGTCCCTAGTTTTACAAACTACTTAAACTAAGTTAAACTACCCTAAGGACAAGACACATGTCCATGCCCGGGATGCCGCGCGATCCGTAACGTGGCGCTCCAGGCTGCTATTCCCGCGCGGCTGTTGATATTGAAAGGCTTACCAGGTACATCCAGACCACTGACTAATTTTAACCCATACTGACTTCTGGCGTCAGGAAGACTGGTTACATTCGCCATTCTCTTGCCTTGACCGTATTCATTGTGGACACGTAGTACGCTAGTGCTTCAAATATGGCAGAGTATTCATTTTGCGAATAGGCAGAAGGCTGCAGGACTTTACCAGATGGCCTTTGAAGATTGAAGATAGCAGAGTCGTCCAGTCTTCGGTGCTGTGTATCTGTTGCCGTAATAGGATCTGTAGCATCACTACTAGTCACCGACGAAGACCATGTGTTGTTCAAGTATCTAAAAGGGAAGAAGTCGTTTTACGGGCAGACGAAGAAGAGCTAACTATCAGTGCGGCTGACGTGTGATACATCTTCAACATGGATGTTTACGAGCCTCTAATATATCCGAGTCACATTTAACGAGTGTAGGGGCTGACGTTTGGCGAGCACCCACAACGGGAAACCTTTTATCGGTAGTTTGTTGGACAAAATGTCAAAAAGTTGCTTATTTCTATAATTGTCTGCAGGTGAGGCATATTTGAAAAAGGTGAAACTTTTTACAACCAAACCGTATAGGCTTATCGCAATGGTCATACTACAGTACAGGTTAGGTATCAGCACCTGTTTAATATCGTCGTGTGAAGTGGAAATGTGAGTCTGATAGGACTTACAGATTCTGTCCACAGAGATTTCATACAGAACACCCTGCCGCGGTGGAGTAGCCGAGCGGTCTAAAGCACCTCGCTGCCGCGCGCGCGGTTGCTCGCCGTGGAGGTTCGAGTCCTCCCTGGGGCATGGGTGTGTGTGTTTGTCCGTAGGTTAGTTTACCTAGGTTGAAGTAGTTTGTAAGCTACGAACTGATGACCTCGCAGTTTGGTCCGATAGATTTACAAAAATTTGAACAGAACACTCTCCCAGACCGCCTAGAAGATGTGCTCTTGTACAAGAAAGAAAACATGTGGCTTTTGATAAAACTCATGCAAATTTCAGTTTCCTTGTCCTAGATGCACTGACTTGTTTTCTAAATGTTCAAATGTTTGTAAATCTATCGGACCAAACTACGTGGTCATCAGTCCGTAGCTTACAAACTAATTAAACTAAGGTAAACTAACCTAAGGACAACACACACACACACACACACACACACACACACACACACACGCCCTAGGGAGGACTCGAGCCTCCGACGGCGAGCAACCGCGCGCTCCGCAGCGAGGCGCCTTAGTCCGCTCGGTTACTCCACCACGGCACTTGTTTTTCTTTTTTTTCATGGAACGTAGGTGCGTAGAGGCGTATCAATTCCATGATCTCCATGTTCCCACCGACCTCAGCCCTTCGTATTGTTAGCTTTGAGTTGGGAGTGGGGGGGGGGGTGGGGGGGGGGTGGCACCGTAAACAATCTCTGTATGCAACAAAACAACACGGTGCAGAAACATTTCAACATGTCGTGGCAGTATGCAAAAATCTTTCGAATCCGACAGGAAGTATTTGAAAAGTCATTCGGTTCAAATCTGCATCAGGCCATTCTGCTTTTATTTTTGATTTTCAAATGTTTGTATAGTCTATGGGACTTAACTACGGGGTCATCAGACCCTAAACTTACAAACTACTTACGAACTAGGACGGCACAAATGTTCAAATGTTTGTATAGCTTATGGGACTTAACTACGGGGTTATCAGTCCCTAAACTTACAAACTACTTATGAACTACCTAAGACTAAGGACGGCACAAATATCCATGCCCGAGGGGGGATTCGAACCCCCGACCGTAGTGGCCGTGCAGACCGTGACTGAAGCGCCTTAGTCCCCTCGGTCACCGCGGCCGGCTTTTGATGATCTCTGAAGGTAAATGTTCCTTTAAATAGCCAGGGCTGATTTTATTTCACTTCCTTCCTTCGACCGAGGAACTGGTCCGTCTCTAGTGACCTCATTTCTGTAGCAAGATGTAACCAACGTCGTTACGCCACACGAGCCAATGGAACAAAAGTGTAAAGAGTGTATTTTGTAACTATAAAATAGAGGAGCTACATACTGTTGGAAGCAACATGAGATTGTTGTGTGTGCTGTTGAATTGTTCCATACAGAAAATCACAAATGTAGTGTTATTTATCGTAATTTGTGAAACTTGATATATT
Organism: Locusta migratoria; assembly: GCA_026315105.1. NCBI lineage: Eukaryota > Metazoa > Arthropoda > Insecta > Orthoptera > Acrididae > Locusta > Locusta migratoria. Next base: position 104,618,318 of record CM048746.1, on the reverse strand, counting down.
GCCTCAAAGTGCGCTCGAAACCTGCTGCCACGAAGCCAAAGAAATGGTTTAAATATCCTCGCCTGGTTTTACTACGTGGATGTGGCCCCTGCCCGCTGGTGAGTATGCTACACGCAACTCATTCGGTCGCTGGTTCCTTTGTCCGCAATACTACAGAGGAACGCGATGTCTTGTGAGAGGCAAACGCAGCTACATCTCTGAGCGTTCACATTAGGCCTCCGTGACTCTTCTGCTTTGCTCGTTTTGTTTGTTCAGCACTTGACTTTGTACTTACTGTTCCAAAATCGTCAAATATTTAGTAGTTAGTCGCACTGGGATGGCCACGCCGTCTGGAGTGCCATATTACAGATTGCCTCTGGTTTATTCGTGTGTCGTCCTTAGGTATTAAAGTGATTTTAGTGTTTAAGTCTAGGGACTGACGACCGTAGCAGTTTAGTCCCTTAGTTGCGCAAACTTTGACTCTTTGAAATTTAGTAGTAACTCCGACAATAATCCACTTAGATGATGAGCAGGGGACTGATATTTGGTGCAGGGATATCAGTTGACACCGTAAGCACGGGAAACCTTATCGACTGTGAACAATGAAGGAGAAACACACGACATTAATTGTGGAAAAAGACTGACATCGGGCTGAGATTCAGAGCAAGAATCCAAATGAAAAGGTGATTCGTCCCTTTAAGAACGAAAAAATGCATTTCTTTATGGGTTCACCACAGCGTCACGGAATCCATCACCTAATTTCAGTGCCGAACACTCGAAATAGAACTCGTGTATCACGGATGGATTCAAGAAGAGTCAACTAATATACTACTTCTTTTTCCATTCATCACGCGAAAACACATCGACGAAAAAAAAAAGAACATATTATATCTCAGTTTTTGCCCCCTTCTCAAATGATACAGGAGGCTGGTAACAGACATACCTTCAACCACACCTCGCAAGATGTGTTGGTGAATATAGAGGGACATTTGAAGGTTATCATTCCTTTCGTATTTACTTCGATGACACAGACTGAGAAACGGAATTACTAACTATCGAATCAGTGAGAGCTCCTAAAGGGGGAGTGGGAATCTGAGGGAGACCAAGAGAGAAGTACAGAAATAAGGTTCCGATGATTGTGGGTTATACGGAGACTGAAATGTACAGGATATAGTATCAAGGAGAGCTGTATAAAACCAGTGTTCGGACTGAATATCACAATGTATGCTGAGGCTGTTCGCTGGGAACAACAGTCATGACAGCAGTAAAGTAAAATATTTGTTTTAACATCAGTTTAATTTTTGCCCCATCAGTTGCGTAGACTTCAAGGAAGTTTTTAAGTAACTGCAAAATCTATACCACAAACACTAAATCATCTCTCAAACTTTTACGTGTGCGCTTCTTAGATAGAGAGAAGTAACCAGCGTTATAGTGTCAGCATATTCCAGCAGAGCTAGGTGAGTTTGTGGAACAGGACATGTGGAGTCTATGTTTTGGACATTAATGTAAGGAACCTTATCCCAAAGCTTGTAAAAGTACTTTTGAAACACTCTTATACTGCAAAAGATACAAAAGGTCCTGTAAAACGCAATTGGCTAGCATATTTCAATTACTTCGTCCTTATCAATCTGCTACAGTCAGCAGTCAGCTTACATTATTGTTCACTTAATACAAAGCAGGTATTCGGCTTTATACAAGCTGACCATAACTGAATGGTAATGAATTGTAGGCTGAAACTGAATAAATTGCAGAAAGGTAGGAAAATAAGGAAATGGGACCTGGATAAACTGAAGGAACCTGAAGTTCTTGAGAATTTCAGAGGGTGCTTTAGGCAACAATTGACAGAAACTAGGAAAAATAAAACAGTAGAGGAGGAATGGGTAGCGTTGAGAGATGAAATAGTGAAGGCAGCAGAGGACAAAATAGGAAGGCAAGACCTACAAAAAATCCTTGGATATCACAAGACATACTGGATTTGATCCATGAAAGGAGAAAATATAAAAATTCAGTAAAGGAAACGGGCAGAATGGAGTACAGAAGACTAAGAAATGAGATTGACAGGAAGTGCAAAATGGCTAAGCAGGAGTGGCTAGAATGCAAATGCAAGGATGTAGAAGAATGTATAAATAGGGGAAAAATAGATACAGCCTACAGGAAAATAAAAGAGATTTTTGGAGATAAGAAAAACAGCTCTATGAATATCAAGAACACAGATGGAAAACCAGTCTCAGAAAAGAAGGGAAAGCTGAAAGGTGGAAAGAGTATGTAGAGAAGCTCTACGAAGGAAATGAACTTAGAGACCATGTTGTAGGAAGGGAGGAAGAAGTAGATGAGGATGAAATATGAGATACTATAATGAGAGATGAATGTGACAGAGCACTGAAATACCTAAGTCGAAACAAGGCCCCTGGAGTCGATGACATTCCCTCAGAGCTACTGAAGTCTCTGGGAGAACCAGCCATGACAAACCTGTTTCACCTGGTGTGTAAGATGTACGAGACAGGTGAAGTACCCACAGACTTTAAGAAAAAGTTATAATCCCCATTCCAAAGAAAGCAGGCACAGGCAAGTGTGAAAATTACAGAAGCATCAGTTTAATAAGTCATGGTTGCAAAATATTAACACGAATTATTTACAGAAGGATGGAAAAGCTGGTAGATACCGACCTAGAGGAGGATCAGTTTGGGTTCAGGAGAAATGTAGGAACTCGGGAGGCGATACTCACTTTACGGCTTATCCTAGAAGATAGATTAAGAAAAGGCAATCCTACATATCTAGCTTTTGTAGATTTGGAGAAGGCTTTTGTTGATTGGAATAAACTCTTTCAAGTTCTGAAGCAAGCAGATGAGTAAAAATATAGGGAGCGTAAGGTTATTTACAACTTGTACAAACACCAGACAGTAGTTGTTAGAGTTGAAGGGTATGAAAGGGATGCAGTGGTTGGGAAGGGAGTAAGACATGGTTGTAGCCTTTCTCCAATTTGTACATTGAGCAAGCTATAGAGGAAAGCAAGGAGAAATTTGGAGAAGGAATTAAAGTTCAGGGTGAAGAATTAAAAACATTGCGTTTTGCCGTCGACATAGTAATTCTGTCAGACACAGCAAAGGACCTGGAAGAGCAGTTGAACGGAATGGACAGTGTGCTGAAAGGTGCATATAAGATGAACATTAACAAGAGTAAAACTAGGGTAATGGACTGCAGTCTAAAAAATTCAGGTGATGCTGAAGGAATTAGATTAGGTAACGAAGCAATAAAGGAGGCAAATGAGTTTTGTTACTTGGGCAGTAAAATAACAAATGATGGTCGCAGTACAGAGGATATAAAATGCAGAATGGCAATGGGAAGAAAAGCGTTCTTGAAAAAGAGAAATTTTTTAATCTCGAATATTGATTTAAGCCTAAGGAAGTCCTTTCTGAAGGCATTTGTGTGGAGTGTTGTCTTGTAAGGGAGTGAAACATGGACGATAAACAGTGCGGACAGGAAGAGGATAGAAGCTTTTGAAATGTGGTGCTATCGAAGAATGCTGAAGATTAGGTGGGTGGATAGCATAACTAATGAGGAGGTACTGAACAGAATTGGGGAGGAAAAGAATTTCTGGCATACCTTGACTAAAAGAAGGGCTCGATTGGTAGGACATATTCTTAGACATCAAGGAATTGTGAATTTAGCGTTGGAGGGAAGTGTGTGGGGTAAAAACCGCAGAGAAAGACCAAGAGGTGGATACAGTAAACAGATTCAGACAGATGTAGGTTGCCGTTCTTATGTGGAGATAAAGAGGCTTGCTCAGGATAGGGTATTGTGGAGAGCTGCATCAAACCAGTCTCCGGACTGAAGACCACAACAACGACACAAGAAAGTTTCGCAAAGGCATACTGAGTGTTATGCGAAATTCTGACAATATTTAAGACTGCTCCTGACTGCATAGTTCCATTTGAAATATGACTGCCATATTTTCCACGTTGGCTCGGTGGCAGATTGTGTGTGTGGTCGGGGCAGTATTCAGCGCAGCTACTTTACGGCAGGTAAACGTCTGCCAACGGTCCGGCACTAGAGGAGGATGCGGCTGCCCCGGCCGTAATTTACTCTGCGCGCGGGGAGCCAGCGTGTCGCCGACACGGCGAGGCCAGCAGGTGCCCAGCGCCAGCACGTGTTTACATTTCAGGATAGCAACTGGCAGTCTGGACAATACATGTAAAACACACAAATTTCGCCTTCCGTGAAGCCACCATTTTCTGATTTTTAAATTTTTATGCGTTCTATTATACTGATCTTTTTACACCAACGTTAGCCTGGTAGATACACACATACGAAAAGTATTATAGGGGGTTTATGACCCATTACATAAAAATAGCATAGAGATATACAGAAACAATATTTGAGATGTTACCAGAATGAAACTTTCATTCTGCAGCCGAGTGTGCGCTGATATGAAACTTCCTGGCAGATTAGAATTGTGTGCCGAAACCGGGACTCGAACCTGGGACCTTTGTCTTTCGCGGGCAAGCGCTCTACCACTGAGCTATCCCGACACGACTCACGATGCCGCCTCACAACTTTGATACCGCCAGTACCTCACCTCGCCTCGGCAAAGGTTCCAGGTTCGAGTCCCGGTTCCGGCACACAATTTTAATCTGCCAGGTAGTTTTAATATTTTAGGTAACTCTAATGCTCATGAAAACAGAAAATAACTTGTACGACAGTAAACCAAGACAAGCTGAATGTGTGTTTCAGACTGTAGCATACACCACTACACGTAATACCCGGTTACACGTTCTCTTGCGCTGATTCTTGCCTGTATTCGTCGAGACATACTGTCCAGGAAATCATCAAGGAACTGTTGCCGCAGATTGTCTCACTTCTCAACAGCTATTCGACCTAGATTACTCATCTACCATCTACATGGGATACTCTGCAAATCACATTTAAGTGCCTGGCAGAGGGTTCATAGAAATACCTTTATACTATTCATCTACCACTCCATTCTCGAATAGCGCGCGGGAAGAAAGAACACCTGAATGTCTCCGTTCGAGGTTTGGTTTCTCGTATTTTATTCTGACGTTCATTTCTACCTGTGTAGGTGGGAGTCAACAATATATCTTTGCTTTCGGATGAGAATGTTAGTGACTGGAGTTTCGTAAGTTGACCACGCCGCAGCGATAAACGCCGATGTTGTAATGATTCCCATCCCAAATCCTGTATCATTTCCGTAACGCTGTCTCCCCTGTATCGTGACAACACAAAGCGGATTGCCCTTCTTTGAACTCTTTCGATGGCTTCCGTCAAATCCACTTGATAAGGATCCCACACTGGGCAGCAATATTTCAAATGAGGGTGGACAAATCTGGTGTATGCAGTCTCTTTAGTAGTTCTGTTGCATCTTTTAAGTGTTCTGGCAATGAAACGTAGTTTCTGGTTCGCCTTTCCTACGACATTATCTACGTGTTCTTATCAGTTTAAGTCTGATGTAATAGTAATTCCTAGGTATTTATTGGAGTTTATGGACTTCATTGATTTATCTTGTAAACAAAGTTTAACGGATTTCTTTTATCAGTCACACTTCTCATTATTTATCCCAGGGACGTGTGATACGGTTCATGTCTGGAGAACATGCTGGTGTTGATATCACGAAGGAAGACGTACACAGGATGTGCACGAGCGCGAGAAATGTTGTCCGTTAATACGAATCCCTCGCCGAAATGCTGCCATGTAGTTCCACCGCCGCGGTGGAGTAGCCGAGCGGTCTAAAACGTCTCGCTGCGGAGCGCGCGGTTGCTCGCCGTGGAGGTTCGAGTCCTCCCTGGGGCATGGGTGTGTGTGTTGTCCTTAGGTTAGTTTACCTAGGTTTAAGTAGTTTGTAAGCTACGGACTGATGACCACGCAGTTTGGTCAGATAGATTTACAAATATTTGAACATTTGTAGTTCCACCTTGTACGGTATAGCTGCTTGATTGTTTTCTGCGACCAGCAGTGGCGTACGGTGGCCCCAAATAGATCTCAGGGAACCACCGCCTTGCTTCACTCTCGGATCCTCCGAGCTGAAATTTGTTAATCAATGGCCATCAGCTGCTGTGGCAGCCTTGATCCGGCAGAGTGAGGTAAGTCACCAACATTTCCTGCATCTCTGTGCCTCCTCCACATCCGAACACTGTCGCTTTGCTTCACTCCGAGACGTCTGGAAATTTCCCTTGATAAGAATCCCTTGGGACAGAAAGTAACAATGCGGATAAGTTCAAACTTCGGAAGTGACCTTTTAAGCATATCAGAAGTACAGTCAACACAAGCAGTTTACTTCCTTCCCAGTGTTATGGTTGGAACTGATCGGCCGTCTTCCCCACTCCGTCGTTTTAGCACTGCTGTTGCGTGGTTGCTTACATGTTGTACAGGTTTTACGGGTTGAGTGGCATCTAAGGAACTCTGTTCTTGATGCTATATACACACGCACACATACCCAACGTCAATCACTACGTTTACATGTAGATCTTCCAGAAGCAGAGATACGATTTTCGTAAACCGTTTTTCGCTGTCGTGTTTACATGCCATAGCCAGAATCGGATTTCCTATCCCACTTAATATGGCGGCTGAAAAACAGCTGATTCAGTTCCTGATACTGAAATACACAGATTCATGTTCACTCTAATATTTATACTTTTATTTCCCGCTAGAAAATGTCATAAATTGACGCATAAATCTCGGTATTCTCACGCGATGGCCTCTCCATTATTTATGATGTATATCTCCTGAGCTATGTGTCGTGTTCTTTTGTTTTTGGGTCAGAAACCTTCGTGGGCTATAGTGAACCGTTCACCAAAGTTTTATTTCAATCGAATGAATGGTTGAATAACACACAGGGGACAAACAGACAAACATTCATTTTTATGTATAAAGATCAGAAGGGCGTAGCTGGATAACAACAGATTGCGGCGAGTAAACAGAAAGTCCAATTAGGATTCCTCATCTACGAACTTGATCTACCAGAGTACTCGACATGACTTCAGAAAATCTGGAATTTGTTGTCAACTACCCCTACCTTCACTAAGTTCTAACAGTACGTCTTTGGAAATGAGGAGTTAAGGGTATTTCCAGCAAATAAGAAGGCAAGGTAGAGTGAAACGTGCAGTGTGTTCGGCGTCCACTCAATGCCGTGGTCTTTCCGCGGGTTTTTGCCGCTGCTCAGGTGAGCCGGCGTGACGTCACGAGTGAGTCAGCGCAGCCCGCGCGTGACCCGCGCTCACGCCGGCTGCGGCAGCGGCAGCGGCCAGTCTGCGTCCACTCACCAAAGGAACCTGCATGCGTGGCCCGGCGGGCTCCAGGGCTTCACCAGCGCACCGCCTCGCTCGCATGACGTCGAGTCCTCCCCACTCATTCAGCTGAGGTGTTTCCCTCGGTCACAAAATATAGTCAACATGCACTATACATGTCTTATTACCACCATATCAGCACGTAACATCACTCCTCTGATTGCACGTGGTTCTTCATATAGTGGCATTTGTGAAAGCCAGGTGGTTATTCGCATCTATGGAATAAGAAACTTCAAAAACATTAAATTGTGCTTCTCGGTAGTGGCGGACTAAGGCTGTCGAAGGCCCGGGGTGGCGCCAAAACAAAACGAGGCCCCCCCGTCCACTTGCAAATACACGTATTACTACAAAATTTTTGAGATTTGGAGCCCCCGGGACGAGAGGCACGGGACAGTCTGATATTTGCCGCAAGAGACCACGAACACCAACTGCCGGCGTGGCGCAGGGGGATAGCGTCACGGACTGCGGAGCAGAAGATCGCCGGTTCAGTCCCGTCTACCGGCAGAAATTTATTTCTTTGTAATTTACAATTCCAGAAGGTTCTACATCTTTCTTATGTTCACTTGTAAATTCTACTTGTTTCTTGTGTCAACTGTTCTTCTAGTTTCTGGTAAATTCTGTCTGTGTATAAATAGCAGAGCACTCTGCCTGAGAGGCAGTCAGTGCTGCGTGTATGTTGAGTTCGTAATAAACGTGCTTTCAGTATAAGTGCTGTGTTTAGTTGCCTTCGAAGTCAAGCCTACTTCCATTGCAACGTGACATTGTTTGGTGGAGGCGGCGGGTACACTGTGCAACAGCTGCATCACCGTGGCTCCGATTAGGCAACGTAAAAGCCGTCGCTTACACGGACTGGAACCGGAATACAAGGGATGAGACAAAAGAAAGAGCTTTCCGAGCACTTAAGGAGGCTCTAACTTCCGCACCAGTGCTAGCCTTGTACGACGAGAATGCAGAAACGGAACTTCACACAGACGCCAGTGGCTATGGGATTGGTGCAGTGCTTGTACAAGTTCAGGAAGGAGCCGAAAAAGTGATAGCCTATGCGTCAAGAGTACTCTCGAAGTCCGAGATAAACTACTCTACAACTGAAAAAGAATGTCTCGCGGTTATCTGGGCTATCAACAAGTTCCGGGCGTATTTATTCGTCAAACCATTCACTGTCGTGACAGACCACCATTCTTTGTGTTGGCTGACTAGCTTGAAGGATCCATCAGGTCGACTAGCAAGATGGGCACTAAGACTCCAAGAGTACGATGTCACAGTGGTATTCAAGAACGGGCGCAAACACAAGGATGCCGACTGCCTTTCGAGGAATCCATTAGTGGAACACAACAGCATTAATGAAATTTCAGCTCTCACTGAATTAGATGACGTTACAGCTGAACAGAGGGAAGATCCAACACTATTAAAAATGATAGAGGCCTTGGAGAAAGGAGAACCGACCAATGGTGAGTTCCAACTTATAAACGGAACATTGTATAAGAACAACTACGATCCACTGGGCCCCAAATGGCTACTCGTTGTTCCAGCTCATCTCCAGCCAGCTATTCTCAAATATTTCCACGATGCTCCAATATCCGGTCATCTGGGATTAGTGATACCCTAGACAGAATCAGACGCAGGTATTACTGGAAAGGTCTCTACCGATCTGTCAAGCACTATGTGAGTCACTGTAAAGAGTGGCAACGACGGAAGCATGTGCCACAATTTCCTCCACGGCATCTAGTACCGATTCTGCCGGCAGCCGCTCCATTCCACCGAGTTGGGATCGATCTTTTAGGGAGGTTCCCGAAGTCGACGACCGGTAACCGTCGGATAATAGTCTGCACTGACTACCTCACACGCTACGCTGTCACCAAACCTGTGCCGACTGCAGAAGCTCCTGAGATCCCAAAATTCCTTGTAGAAGACATTATTTTGAAGCATGGAGCACCACGTTTCATGATATCTGATCCTGGAAAAGTATTCCAGTCAAAACTAGTATCAGAGGTAATGTCACGGTGCAACATTGTCCACAGAATGACATCTGCATACCATCCTCAGACAAATGGTCTTACAGAACGTTTTAACAAAACGTTAGCCGACATGCTGTCGATGTTGAGCAGAAGAATTGGGATAAAATTCTGCCAGTCGTCACATTTGTTTACAATAACGCAAGACAAGACACCACAGGCTTCACTCCATTTTTCCTGCTCCATGGCCGTGAAGCTAAGACGACAATGGATACACTGTTCCCGTTCCAACCGGACGACACTCAGGATGACTATGTTAAACAGCTCATCACCAGGATCGAAGAAGCAAGACAGCTGGCTCGCATACGGACACTGGACGCCCAAGAGAAGGACCGTCAGCGGTATAACGACAAGCACCGACCTGTTGTGTACAGCCCAGGAGATCTGGTATGGATTTTTACCCCTGTACGGAAGGTTGGACTGTCAGAAAAGTTATTGAAGCGATACTTTGGTCCGTATCGTGTCATACGCCGCCTGTCAGACGTCACATACGAAGAGACATTGTTCACGTCCTGCGCATGAAGCCTTACTACGATCCTGAAGAGCAGGTAGACGACAATGGCTTCTTGTTCAAGGACTTTAAGGACGGCAATGTTCATGATGAAGACACGACAGGAACGGTTGTCGTCGATAATCGCAGAGAAGGGAAGGATTCTCTTGAACTTTCATACAGAGGACCCATGACACGGTCAAAATCCAGGACATTGCAGCTGGCTCCACAGGGATCATAACAGCGGGTCGCTGTTTCTCCAGGAGAGGGAGCAATGCCGCAAGAGACCACGAACACCAACTGCCGGCCTGGCGCAGGGGATAGCGTCACGGACTGCGGAGGAGAAGATCGCCGGTTCAATCCCGCCCACCGGCAAAAATTTATTTCTTTGTAATTAACAATTCCAGAAGGTTCTACATCTTTCTTAAGTTCACTTGTAAATTCAACTTGTTTCTTATGTTAACTGTTCTGGTAAATTCTGTCTGTGTATAAATAGCAGAGCACTCTGCCAGAGAGGCAGTCAGTGCTTCTACACGAAGTTCGTAATAAACGTGCTTTCAGTATAAGTGCTGTGTTTAGTTGCCTTCGAAGTCAAGCCTACTTCCATTGCAACGTGACAATATATATATATATATATATATATATATATATATATATATACAACTTTCGATGTTTGGAGGCCCCAGAACGAGAGGAGCCGCGGTGGAGTAGCCGAGCGGTCTAAAGCGTCTCGCTGCGGAGCACGCGGTTGCTCGCCGTGGAGGTTCGAGTCCTCCCTGGGGCATGGGTGTGTGTGTGTTTGTCCTTAGGTTACATCACCTAGGTTTAAGTAGTTTGTAAGCTACGGACTGATGACCACGCAGTTTGGTCCGATAGATTTACAGACATTTGAATTTGATTTGAACGAGAGGACAAGAGCACTCAAAACTAGATCGTGCTTTCGAGGTATTTGGAGACCCCTCCAAGACGACAGACCGGGCGGTCCGCCTCCCCACCCGCCTTCCTTGTTCACCAATGCTCCTCAGACATACTGACCGAAGGACATGGATGTTAAAACAACGTCGTGGAGGGGCACTGCAGCTCGCTGTAGTTTGGTCAGTCGGCAACCATCGATAGGTTATGACGGGACTCGTGTCCTGTGAAAGCAGGAAACTGTTGTATCTATTCAGGAACGATGAACAGCAAAAGTATTCTTCTGCTACGAATAAACAGAGATGGTAGTTCCTGGCGTACTGCTACGAAAAAACGGAGATGGTAGTTTTGGCGTACTGATTGAATGATTCAAGTGAGTTTTCAGTATTAATAGGCAAGCGTGCGACTTAGTAAGCGAGCCCTTGCTCGGTGGCCACAGGAGTTTGTGAGACACACACTTTCCCGGAAAAGGAATGTGTTAACCCTGCAATGCACGACTTTTTATTTCAAGCTATAAAAAGTACCACGATTGATGTATCTACATCTACATGGGATACTCTGCAAATCACATTTAAGTGCCTGACAGAGGGTTCATCGAACCACAGTTATACTATTTATCTCCCATTCCATTCTCGAATAGCGCGCGGGAAGAAAGAACACCTGTATCTCTCTTCGTATATGCGTATATATATATATATAAAGATTGCTTCAGTATGCATTACTAACAACAAAAAAGTTCATAGCTGTTCAGCTATATAGTGATTTCATGATGTACCCGATGTAGTAAATGTCACTATTATGCCTCTAATCTTTCCAGAAAGTAACTCATAATGCATCAGTATGTGATTGACTACTTTTACATGGCAAAGGAGGAATACTAATGTATACAAACGCATATGTTAGGGGTAACTCAATGCAGCTAAGTTCGAAATGATTCAGTAGCGCTCTGCAAATTATAATTTCTAGGACGAGCTACTAGCTTATGTAACAATATGTATACAAGCAGCTAAAAATGAATTTGTAGTAAAATTTTCATCAGTTTGAGAGATAATGGGATAAGTAAGGTATGTAGCTGACCAGCTACACTATGCATTAAATGGTTAACATTTGCCCAGAGGCCAGGACAATTCAAGGAGTGGACAGGGTGTTGCAGAAGTAGGATACACCGGCCTGTCTACCGTAGTAACCTTTGGGCTCGCTCGCCGTCTGGGTTGTGACAGCTCGAAATGGAACGGACCGACGCAGTTGTTACTCGGACACTAAACCGCGGCAGTCAGCCGCGAGCGTAAGCAAATGAGTATTCACGAGCCACTGGACACGAGTGGTAAAACCGCCTCCGCTAGAGTCGGTTGCTTTGAGGAAAAAACTCTTACGGTTTGTGAAATTATGGGTCAAACTAGTCTCCGATACCGCTGACGTCATGTTTCACGTCATTTCGTCCCGCGCGTAGTTTCAGTACTCACTGTTTACTAGTCTGATATTTTTTAACCCTAAGTGGCGTTGTACAATCGTTTGGGTGTTATTCTGTTTTTGCAAGGTCTTATTTGACCTATACGTAACCTAACTTTCAATTTAAAAAAAAGTTATCTGTAGCGTAGCCCTAAGAAGGTTAGGTATAGGTTAAACAAGTTCTTTTATTACGTGAGGGCGCGTAGCGCCCATATCTCCGGTTCAGAAACAATCGATTTACAGTGTATGTTTAACATAAATATATCATTGTAGGCCGTACAACTTCGAGTGCAAGCTTGCTTTAAAATTACCTAATTATTAAATGTATTTCGAAGAGGTGGTATCATTAAGTAGATTTGACCTACCGATAACACGTTGTGGTAAGCATGTGTTCGTAGTATCTCTCTGTGTATGACGTAATTGGTCAAAGCGGTATCGGAGACTAGAGTTTAGCCGAAATTATTTATCTTTCTTCGAATAAATAAATAAATAAAAATAAAATATATAAATAAATAAAAATTTACAAAAAATTAACTTCGACGCGCAGGGTTGAACAATTACTTACGAGATAAGATAGCGGAAGCAGTCCGCGGTTGTGGTTTACGTAAGTAAACAAAGCTTCGCGCGCTTAAATCAGGTTTTACCATTGACTGTTGCTCCCCATTCTTGAGCAAGAGTTACCACATCTGTTGTAAAGGTTCTATTTTATTGAAGTTATTTATTTGACGCTCTGCTAGCTTAGTGATAAGTAAACTATGCTCTTCAGAGGTATTTATTAGTTCAATCTCCCCCCCCCCCCCACGCCAAAATGTGAATGTGGCCATGTGTCCTGCAGTTTTATCATTCTGCACCTTCCCTATTTCTAATATCTCTTGCTTAGGAAAGATTTTACACATTTTTAGTAAACTCCTGCTTTTTAAACAAGTTGTAAATTTCCCCCTTTTTACATCTGGTGATGCCCAGAAGAGGCGAAACGCGTCATGTATAAATAAATGAAACATCGCTTTTGTGCAACGAAGACTTAAAAAAGGAAGAAAAGAGAGTTTATTTGTTACTATATTTGTTTACGTTCGCAGCTGATTGCCACAAAATAGTGTCCGAGTAATGCATAGTACAGCACGGCCGACTGGAAGCGCAGGAGACGCGCGATCAAATGTGCCGTTTTACATTCAACATATATTTATACATGAACATACAGTATTAACGGCGAAGACATTAAACCAAAAATTTTACTTTTCTACTACCTCGGCGATAGCAACCAAATAATTTTAAAATCGCGTCTATTGTGTAAAGATGTAGCAGTACTCAAGGTTTTAAATCCGTAACTACATTGGTTTTGGAGTACTGAATTTTTAATTTGCCTTCAATTCTAGAAAAACAATTTTTTGTAGTCACCACAATTTTCACAAGGCAAGATTTTTTTAGGTATATTCACTAGACATAGTTCAACGAATATGTGCATTTATCTCATGAGAAATATTAATCATTTGTTTTTCAGTGTTTATTTCAAATATCGCCCCTAAATTTTCTTTAATTATTGGCACATAATGCGTTGATAACATAATAAAATTACATTTCGATGGCATTAATGCATAGAAGTATGCAAACACATCAGGAGTACTTCCAGCAAAAATTTCATTCAGATTTGTTAATAGGCCTACTGACGATAAAAAAAGGTGATACTGAGCTTAGAAAAACAAACTTCTAGTAAAATAGATTTTAACATTTTACCAAAAAATGAATGTTACTACAAGAATTAATTAAACTTCGCCAGCACCATACCGTCTTTCCTTCCTGCTTATACGATGCTGCTTCTTGTAATTTCAACACCATGGTAGCCTTTTTCTTGAATTTCCTGAATAAAAATCTACTCGCAGACTTCTTAAGGAGCAGCAGTTTTACAGATATCTTATTGTAAGCCATTGCCTATTTTCTTCCGAGTTTTATGTCTGTGCTGGAGTCCAGTGCAATGCCTGATTTATATTTATACAGTAAACATGCAAAGTAGATGATTCATAATATTTAAACAATCCGACTGTTTCAGGACATTGAAATAAATCCCACGGAAATGATGGAAATTTGTGCTAGACCGGCATCGGACCGGTTTTCCCACTTGGAGCCAGCGATCGTCTTAACCAATTAGGCTATCCAGGCCCGCTTCCATTCCCGGCCAAATGTGTTAATGAGCCGCCTTGACGCGATACGTGGTTGCTTACTGCTGTGGTGTGAGCGCCAACGGCTGTGCTAAACTGCTGGACTTATTAGTGTGACTACCGGTGAACAGGCGGTTGGACCAACAAGAATCCCGGTCTCCGTGCAAGTGTCACTCCGTGCTAAAGCCCGGCCACAGGAGTCATATCCGAAAGTGGCCAAGTAGACTGTCTGGCAGTGGTGTCTGATAACAACGAGCATGGCTTCACGCAGTTTTGCAGAGGACAATAACCTCATTTCATCTCGTGATATGTGTGGACCGTTATTCTATTTTGTTTCTGGAGGAGGTGCTTCAAACCGGTTGTAGCTGGTGTAGTTGGCTGTAGCGGTACTTCATTATTCAGTCTTCATGTATTGGAGAGTAGTGGAACTGCTACAGGAATGTTGATTAAAGAATAGTGACATTTTTCTCGCGCATCAACGCACTTAATTAGACTGACTTAATACTTTAAAAGTGCACAGGATTCGTCCGGTTCCGTCGATTAATGATTCCGAGGAATTGCATGGCTATGCACATGACAGTCTTGAAGAAAGGCTATGCGGTACGCGAGGCGTCACAGGTGACTGTTTAAACTCCGTCATAGCTTTTACGTAATGTCGAGATGAGTGCTGTTACACTTTCGGTTGCAACAGCCCTTGCTGTAGTAATTTAAGAAATTGCCGACCAGAGCCGTTTTTGCTCAACTGCAAGCCGTCAATTAATCATTTAATGATGAAACATACCTCTGCTATTTCATTTCATAGCACTCAACATCACATTACCAGCGCACTCCTACATGCTGAAACCGATCACATTGTTTGAATTGCTGCAACTGCTTAAGACAACCTAAATTGTGACGATGCCGATACTGTGAGTTCAATAACGGCGAACTGCCGTTACTCTGTGTAGTTCCTCGGTCCTTGAGTTCAAATGTTCAAATGTTTGTAGAACTTATGGGACTTCACTATGGGGTCATCAGTCCCTAAGCTTACAAACTACTTATGAACTACCTAAGACTAAGGACGGTACAAATATCCATGCCCGAGGGGGGATTCGAACCCCCGACCGTAGTGGCCGTGCAGACCGTGACTGGAGCGCCTCAGTCTCCTCGGCCACCGCGGCCGGCCCTTGAGTTCAATTTGGTCAATCGTTTCATTGGAACTGTTCGCTCGTGGACGCTCCATCTTTATACTCTGTTCAACATAACTTTAGGACTGGCAATTCTGAAGAAACACATGGATATCCAGCGCGCCGGCCGCAGTATCCGAGCGGTCTGCGGCGTGCCAGTCACGGTCTGCACGGCCGCTGCTGTCGGAGGTTCGAATGGGTGTTTGTGCCGTCTTTAGTATAAGCTAGTTCATAAGTAACTTCCTAGGCTTTCCCGGCGTGACAAATCTTCGAAGTACTGCGTGTTTTCTGCCGGATAATAAAATCAAACCGTTTCAATATTTCGACGGTACAGCTGTCCGCCATCTTCAGGAAACTGCTGCTGAGTCCTGCTGAATACTGGTGCAAGATCGAAGTACCGCGTCCTATATAGGCGTCGGTCGCGTGCACGGCGCATGCGCCGGCCGTCACAGTTGCTACCTCCTAGACAGGGCTGGTGGCGCCGCCCCTAGTGGAACAGGGCACAACGATATATCGCACATTACATTAATCAGTGCCAGGTGCTGGAATCCGGGACGAACATTGCAATTTGATATTATTTAATAATGGATTTCATGTTCTACTGAGAGGAAACACCTTGTCTCTATTTATTAGATTGTCCGTCACCCTGATTTCAATGGCTTCTCTGTAAACACTGTTCCAGGAACCGGAGGTATTGGTTACTATGCGAGTTTCATCATATATCATCTTGTGTCCTTCCGTTAAACAGTGTTCTGCTACCGCCGATTTATCCGGCTGCAATAGTCTCGTGTGGCGGCAATGTTCCACGCATCTATCATGTACAGTTCAAAGCGTACGGCCGATGTATGCCTTGCCACACTCACACGGTATTTTATAAACACCGGGTTTCTTCAGTCCGAGGTCATCTTAGACGGATCCAAGCAATGCCCTAATCTTGGACGGCGGACGGAAAACAGTCTTTATGCTAACATTTTTTAAAAGTCTTCCAATTTTAAAAGAAACGCCCCCGGCGTGAGGAATATAAGCTAGAGCCTTATACTCCTCTTCAAGCACTTTTGGATATGGTCCAAACTGCATAGCACGGCGAATCTGTTTCTCAGAGTAGCCATTTTCCTTAAAAACAGTCGTAAGATGTTGCAGTTCCGATGGTAAACTGTCTGCATCTGCATTTCGCCACAAGAGACGGTTAATTTCTCTGATCCTCTTATTTATTTCTAAAAACGCATCTTAAAAAGGTTGAGTATTGAGACAAAGAATATCAGCGAAAACAAAAAATTCTTACTGCAGTAATATAGCAGTTATATTGTAGACTTTGGACGAACAAATATCAAGGCTTCTACATTGAAGCAATTGTATTATTAATAGTAACAATTATTTTTTGCCAACCGCGGTGGCGCCAGTCATGCTCTGCACGCGACTACGGTCGGGAGTTCGAATCCCCCCTCTGGTATGGATATTGTGCCGTCCTTAGTATTAGCTAGTTCATAAGTAGTTTGTAAGTTTAGGGACTGATGACCCCGCAGTTAAGTCCCATAAGCTCTACAAAGATTTTTGAATTATTTTGTGTGATTTATTTGATAACACTATTGTTCATTAAAAATGTCTAAAATCTTTACTCTAGGTCTATCGCCTGCAAAGGTATTGCACGGACTATCGATACTTAAGAGAAAACAATCGCTAATTGCCTGTGGCTGTGGCATGAGCAAGTCCTCTATTGTGTCCAGTTCGTCGTTTTAGCCCAAGCGCCCCTCCCCCCTTTTTATTTATTTATTTATTTATATATATATTTTTTATTTTTATTTATTTATTTTTATTTATTTATTTATTTGCTGACGAACCATTGATATCATTACCTGACATTACAGGATGGAAATTAACGGAATGTGGCCAAGAGATTTTTTTTTTTTTTTTTTTTTTTTTTTTTTTTTTTTTTTTTTTTTTTTTTTTTTTTTTTTTTTTGGTTACACACATAAGCGGTTTTCATGAGCTATGTCATCAGCTATGTCGAAAATGCCGGTGAGCATCTCCTTGCCTGCTGAGGACACAGTCTTGATTTTTTTAGGGGGAGGTGATGAAGCATGCTTCGCGTCCCTAGATTTCGCACTACGTTATCCGAAAAGCGGCATATTCAAATTTCAAGCGGTTTGAGCACCTCTCATAATTTTTTGACACTGTTAGTTTTGAGCTATGGTTATTTTACTTAAAAAGAAAAACAGTTTGGTCGACTTTTAGGAATGTTCGCCATCTTGGAACGAGTTTCATTAAATGCAAAACTCTTTAAAATTTAATTTCCAATACGGTCTTCTTTAGGCAATAATTTTTGCGAATTTTACATGAGGCTGTCAAACAATGCTTGGAGCGCTATGCTTACGAGTTCTTTTCCACTTTTCCAAAGAGAGGGATACGGTACACCACCAGAGAAGACACTAACCATGACAAAGAGCAGTCAATACCGGACAAGGAGGTTTGAATTCAGGGAGAAGCCCTCACGCTGCAAAAGTGAAGCCTACGTCTGCCATGTTCCTAAGTTTAGGAGAAGTGGTCGTATTGTAGAGCTACTGTTTAATATCACTTAAAACAGGTATAAAACGTTCGACGGTTTTGCCGTGATGTACAACGTGTTAAAAAAGTGAAAATTAGCCGTTAAAAATTAAGTTTTCAAATATATACTGTGATTGATATTTATTCAAGAAAGTATATTGTTTGAAAGAACATAGTTTACAGTGACTGTCAGTTCAATGCATTAACAGTAAGTGGGTCGACGTAACGCACAGTTTTAACGGAGAAATAGCATTCCAAAATTGACCAAGATGACGGGCAGGCTTCAACTGAAGTATGTGCTCGGCATAGATAATGCCATCGCCCTTTATTCTAACCTCCTTGATACCGGACATTTGGCCGGTTTCCGAAACAGTAGTTACCTGTCCCATTATAGTTATCTGTGGGTTACCTGAACGTTAAGTACAAAATGGGTTTCCGAGACAACAGTTACCGCCACAGCCGTAGTTACCTGTCCGTTAAAGATAAATGCGCGTTCCCCTGCGGTTACCTACGCGTTAACTTTAGTTTTAATTATATCCGCTACGTAGCGCTAGTGGGATTCCAAACGAAAGTCCAGAAGTTATTTAACAGTAGTAATTTGTTTTTGTTTTTATGAGTGGGTTCCGTATAATTTTCATACAATTTTAAAATTTTTGAAGCTGAAGAATGGAAATTCTTTCATCATTGTCATCACCGCCGTCTTCTTCTTTTTCTTCTGATGCTTCGGACAGTTGTTCAGAAGAAGAAAACTTAGCTGTACTCGGCACTGTTGAAACACCACGATGCGGAAAACAACATTCCGGGTTAAATTTTACATCGCGCTCGGCGGTCGCGAGAGATAATGTTGACAACGGGCGATGTTTGCATTATCTGCATCTCCCTCGCGATTGGTCAAGCAACAACTCGACACTGAGCAACAGTGGCCAACTTTATCTCTCGCGATCCCCGATATGGATGTAAAATTTTACCACATCCAAGTGACAAAGCCATGCTCTCATAATAAAACTTTCAATTAAGCATAAAGATACTTCCCTTTGCAATAGAGTTCTGCTATGCAATTGCCATTACGATCAGTCAATGTTTCAAGTGATTAAAAAAACACTAATTATTATTACAACGTGGGGCTCGGGTAGGTGGATGGGTGGACGTAAATTGACCAGTCTGCGTTGTGAAAAGTAGTGTCACATTCTGAGAACAGTGGTAAGAGGAAAACTTAAATTCATAAAAATATTTGTTGACAACAGAAATAATACGTATGATTTTATTGTTAACCCTGCCTTCGTTGTTGTTTATCGTGTTTTTCTTTTTAAAAGAGAATACAGCTCTCTGAGTTGCCTTATCGTCTTCTCTCCTGTCAGTTTAACGAATTGTACAGTTTTGTGACAACTTCCAAGGCGTGTTGTTTTTCCAAAAATAGTCAAACCATCTGCCTTTTCATTTACTATGACTACTTTCCTCTCTAAATTAAAGTCGGACAAAAGATTTTTCTCAAATATAGTCAAATGTTTTCCTCACTTGTCGCCCATTGCCTTTGAAAACAGAAATAGAAAACTCTTAACAGTTATACAAACTAAGATGCGTCTTCGATATCAGTTAATAATCGATAAAATTCGAGTAGTTGCAATTTTCGTTAGTAGTGCAATCTGTTATCTGTTGAGACGTACTATTTGCTTCGAGAGTAGGCGTAGTTACGTGATGGTTAACTAACGGTCGTTGAAATCAGCTACGGGAAATAGGCGTAGTTATCTGATAGTTAACTAACGGTCGTTGAAATCAGCTACGGGAAACCCAAGGAAGTTATCTGGCATGTTAAATTATAACGTGACGGTAGCTAACGGCACGGTAACTATAGTTTTCCAGGAACCGGGCAATTAACAGACGCGCAGATGGCGCCTGCGCCTTCAAGACATTTGGGAAGGTCACGAATTACGGCGGGGCGACTAGAGTGAATGCGGAGTACCTGTGCCAGTGGACATTGCAGAGGGAGCGACAGCGACAGCCGTATTGTGGGCAGGCTGGGGCGTGTTTTCGGCGGCTGTCGGGTGGCAAACACGGGAGGACTGCTATGCCCGTGCCCTTCCGGCCCAGTGCGCGGCCTTGCCTGTGCCGCCACACAAAGCGCGACCGGTTTTTGCGGCGGCCCTTGGCTGTTGCCTGCGTCCTGAGGGCCGGACGCGGCACAAAGCCACGCCGGAACCTGCCGCTGCCCTATAGGTGTCCCACTGCCTGCTGCTGCTGCTGACGTTCTCATTCCATCCCACAGGGGCGGAACGTTGCCAAGGCCCCTCGCATGTTACTCACTCCTGACACTGAAATCGACTCCTGACAAGGGGAGGCCGCCAATTGTAAAATTCAGATTCGATTCATACTGCGCATAATTACAGCTCATGGCCAGAGATGTAAATTGGCAACGCACCAAGATGCACTTCTCAGGCGTTGTCGAGAAAATCAACAGTTAAAGAAAGCCGTTGCGGTGAAATACTCTCTACGATTAGTAATACTATACAGAGGCGTGGCGCAGCGGTAAGCGCTAGGGTTCGTAAGCAGAAGGTCGCCGGATCGAATCTCGCGGCATGCAAGTTTTTTTTATTATTTTTTTTCTATCGCATGAAACAGAGTAATAGTTATAGAAATATGGAAAGGACAAAACAGGACAACATCGAGCACATCTGATAAACGATGCGTTTTTACAAGAACAATTGTTTTTTTTAAATTATCTGTTGTGAAACACACCTGATTGACATTGAAAAATTGTTCTATCTCTCGTCAGGTTTGACTTACGCTATACGTATTCGTTTCGGAATATCGTTTATACTTCTTCCGTTAACCAAACGTGGTAAACATTATGAAGATAATTAATAACATTTGTGAAATACAACTTTGTTTCCGGAAAACATATTGATATTCGAAGTCGTTAGTTGCATATAATAAGTTGTTTGGAAGTCGTTTGTCATGGAAAAACTGACGAGTTCGAACATAAAATGTTATTAATTGTGAGTGTACATTTGAATTACAAAAAACAAATAATAAAAAAGTTGCACGCCGCGAGATTCGAACTGGCGACCTTTGCGTTACGAACCCCAGCGCTTACCATTTTTTTTTTTTTTTTTTAACAAAGCTTTATTTACATGAATTATTTACATCATAGTTGTGAGAAAAATTACAATTTCCTTTTATCTGGTTGTAAAAATTACCAGCAATCTTAAGGTAACCAATGTTTTCTCATCGTTGAATTACAGGAATGTAATTATGCTGATGCAATCTTAAAACTATACAGAAGTGTTATGGTCATACAAAAGTAACATACAGAACTTAAAAGAGTATTTCTATCTGCATAAAAGAAACCACAACAGAACAATTCTGCACATTTTCAATACTGGAACACTAATAATCAAATGCCCTAAATCCACTGAATTGTGCATCTTGTTTACAACTGCAAAATTATGAAAAGTGCCTCTCTACAGTATTACTAATCGTAGATCGTAGAGAGTATTTCACCGCAACGGCTTTTTTTAATTTTCGATTATCTCGACAAAGGCTGAGAAGTGCATCTTGGTGCTTTGCCAAATTACACCTCTGGCCATGAGCTTTCACTGTGCACGGTATGAATCGAATCTGAATTTCACAATTGGCGGCCTCCCCTTGTGAGACTGAAATCAAACTTCCTTGGGAAGGAAAACAAAATCTTTGTGATCACACTCTACTGTTGGCCTATCCTCATCATTTAAGGCTGACTATGCCTTTCAGTGCTCAGTTTGGAGCATAGTTCCCCTTATAAAACTCCTCCACGATCCCCTTCGCATTGCTAAAGCCGTAGGCACCCGAAACGAGGTAGTTAACGTTAACGTGCGCGGAAATGGGAAATACGACGCCACGAGGCACAGCTTCGTCGGCACGCGGGACAAGCTGCTTAACGTGATTTGGGCTTTCAGAGCTCTCCAGTCTAGCGACAGTTTTCAGCACGCAGTCGTCGTCTGCTACAGCTTTATTTGGAGCGCGAAGTAGTCACGCCGAAGAGTACGTGTTTAAAATGGATCCTTCTGAATTAGCTGAATTGGCGTTATTAGATATTGTCGAAGATGAGAGGAGGAAATCCCGCAGAAAATTATGGGTACGAGAGTGGATTCAGCGGCGATATAATGGCAGCGGAACCATTCATAAGGCTATACTTGATCTTCCGATACCACCGATCTGCATTGACCCATGACGTCAGGCACAAAGTCATCACAATAACCGACATTCATATTTCAATGCGAATGTAATGTGGCGACGATAACAAATGACATAAATAACCACTCAAAGGTCAGTACGATCGCAACCTCCAACAAGGAGGTCGAGATGTTGTAAGTATTTTAATTGTTTTTAAGCACTGATAATGATCACACAGTGGGCGAAATCTAGATCTGCAAATAAAAAAATATTTTTACGAGTGATTGCTGAATAAATTTCCACAAAACTACACAAATATAAATGTAAGTGAAAAATAAGAAAGAAAAATAAGCTCAAGAATTTAACGGGACTACCACGGGAATTAAGAGGTTTTGTGCGGGGGCATTCTAACTAGAAAAACAATAGAAATAGCAATATTGAAATAAACTGAGACATAAAAATTGCGTCGTACTTTTTTGGAAACATATTTTCTCCTCTCTAAACAGACTTTTCCCTCGGCTTCAATTAAAACACACATTTGTTAGTCCACGCAGTAGTCATGTTGCTAGAAGTAAATAATATAACGAACTGAAGCGGAAAGGTCGGAACATGACGTGTTGTTGCTTCCTTGTGGTCCGACTTACGTGACACGTTACCGAAATATCGCAGAAGTTATTTTGCGTTTCAAGGGAGAAAATGGCTCCCCAACGGGAAAAAGCAGGATGTGACTCGGCCTTCACCCATGACACTCAAGATATCGTGTGAGACAAAGGCACGTTGAATTTCACACGAGCGATGCCTTCTAAAACCGCGCTGATGCATGGCTGCTGGGATTACCAGTGAGCCATATGTCAAGGCTTAACGAGTGACCTGTGCTTGCGCGCTGGGGTGCCACTTTTTTTTTTTTTTTTTGGTCCGGTGAAGGAGAGCATTTTTCTACGTCACGTCAATCTATATAGAGATTACCCATTATAGGACGTGAGAGAAGTTTTGACAGTCTCCCTATCGATCGTCCATCGAGCAGAATCACGTTTGATAATCGGGTGGCAGCAGAGCTAGCCTAGGGCCTGACTAATGAGAAGACAGGCTGCGTGGCCGGCTTGAGCGGAGTCGGGGGACCGTTAGCGGCACCTGCCGGAGCACGTGGGATGCTGGCCGCCCACGCCCAAAGCATCCGTAGCTGTGCAGCGCACAGCGGACGGGGACCAGCTGCTGGAGCTGCCCGGCCTGTACTCCACGAGTGCGTGGCCACAAACAAAACACACAAATGTGGACAAAGAAATTTTACTACATAATCTCTTTCCAGCTCTATACACGTTTCCCAGCCATGTTCAATAAGGTCGATACACTGTTGATAATGAGAACTAACTCGTAAAAATAGCCATTAACTCCTCGATGACATTGTAATTCTGTCACAGACAGCAAAGGACCTGGAGGAGCAGTTGAATGGAAATGACGGCGTGTTGAAAGGTGTGTATAACATGACCATTAACAAAACAAAACAAGGGTAATTGAGTGCAGTCTAAAAAAAAAAAAAAAAATCAGGTAACGAAATAATAAAGGTGGTTGATGAGGTTTGTTACTTGGGCAGTAAAATATGATGGCCGCAGAAGCTATAAAATGCAGAATGGCAACGGGTAGGAAAGCGTTTTTGAAAAAGAGAAATTTGCTAACACCGAATATTAATTTAAGCGTAAGATAGCCCTCCTTTTTTAAGGCATTTGTGTGGAATGCCGACCGCGGTGGCCGAGGGGACTGAGGAGCTCCAGTCACGGTCTGCACGGCCACTACGGTCGGGGGTTCGAATCCCCCCTCGGGCATGGATATTTGTGCTGCCCTTAGTCTTAGGGACTAATGACCCCGTACTTAAGTCCCATAAGTTCTACAAACATTTGAACATTTTTTTTGTGTGGAATGTTGCCTTGTACGGGAGTGAAACATGGACGATGAACAGTGCGGACGTAAGAGCATAGAAGGTTGAAATGTGGTGCTACAGAAGAAGGCTGAAGATTAGGTGGGTGGATCGCGTAACTAATGAGGAGGTACTGAACAGTATTGGGGAGAAAAGGAATTTCTGGCATACCTTCACTAAAAGAAGGAATCGACATCAAAGAATTGTGAATTTAGTGTTGGAGGGAAGTGTATGGGATACAAATCGCAGAGGGAGACCAAGGGATGAATACAGTAAGCAGATTCAAAAAGATGTAGGCTGCCGTTCTTATGATGATATGAAGAGACTTGCTCGGAATACGGTAGGGTGGAGAGCTGCATTAGACCAGTCTCCGGACTGAGAACGACAACAACAGCTGAAATAACATTTTTTGAAAATTTTGGACCAATCGAGCTAATTTTTCAAGTTTGCGGCTTAATCTAGCGAATAGGGTGGACGACGTAACAAAAAACTTTAATTCATGAATTATGCGCATTACAATACTGAACTTGTGTGCTGATTGGTGCATTGTCCTGAAGAAACAACACGTTCTTCTTGGCCAAATGCTGTATTTCTTCGCCCAAACGTTGCAATAATTTCGCATAATACTCGCCGTCCATATCGAGAAGGCCTCTACAAAGGAAATAAACTTGAAGGCAGCACTCTAGAAATGAAAAACAAAGTAGAGGAAGATGGGATAGGAGATACTATACTGCGAGAAGAATTTGACAGAGCACCAAAAGATTTGAATAGAAACAAGGCCCCTGGAGTAGTTTATGTTCCGTCTGAACTGCTATTATCGTTAGGAGAGTCAGTAACAAAGAAATTGTTCCACCAGGTATACAAAATGTATGAGCCAGAGCAAATACCCCCAGACTTCAAGAAGAATATAGAGATTCCAATACCTAAGGAAGCACGTGCAGACAAATATGAAAATTACAGAACTATCAGTTTAATCTTCCATGGTTGAGAAATACTAACACGGATTATTTGCAGATGAATGGTAAAATTGGTGGAACCCGAAGATTAGTTCAGATTTCGGAGAAATGTAGGAACACGCGAGGCAATACTCACATTACGACTTGGGTTGAGGAAAGTTTTTAACATTTGTAGATCTGGAGAAAGATTATGACGATGTTGACTGGAATACACTCTTTGAAATTCTGAAGGTGGCACGGGTAAAATATACGGAGCGAAGAATTATATTCAACTTGTACGAAAACCACACAGCATTTACTAGAGTAGAAGTGGTTGGGAAGGGAGTTAAGACAGGGTTGTAGCCTTTCCCCAATGTTGTTCATCTGTACATTGAGCAAGCTGTGAAGGAATGGAAGGAGAAATTTTGAGAGGGAATTACAGTTCAGGGGGAAGACATAAAAACTTTGCGGTTTGCTGATGACATAATAATTCTGTCAGAGACTGCAAAAAATTTGGAAGAGCAATTGAATGGGATGGACAGTGTCTTGAAAGGAAGATATAAGATGAACATTAACGAGAGTAAAACGAAGGCAATGGAATTTAATTCAGCAAATCAGGCGATGCTAAAGGAATTAGATTAGATAATGAGACAATAAAAGTAGTAGATGAGTTTTGTTATTTGGGTAGCAAGCAAGATATCTGATGGCCGAAGTAATGAAGATATAAAATGCAGGTTGGCTATGAGAAGAAGAGCGTTTCTGAAGAAGCGAAATTTGTTGACATTTTGTATTAGCTAAGGACAAAACACACACACACACACACACACACACACACACACACACGTCTGAGGAAGGACTCGAACCTTCGACGGCGAGCAACCGCGCTCTCTACAGCGACGCGCGTTTACAGCGCTCGGCCTCTACCGCGGCGGGAATGATCCTTTCGAAGCATTACCAGACAAGTCGGACGTGAGGCGATAATTGTGCAACGATGTTGTTTGCAATGGTCACGTGTCCATTCTTACACGCGCAGGTCTAAGCAGCATAGTAAGCTCCGCAATGGCAGATCGTACAGCACAGGTAATAAGTTTCTCAGTCCAGGAATGTCAACAAGAACTTTTGTCTCCCGGTTTCTATCTGCGGAACTACTCTAGCCTGACTTCCACTCACGCCAAAGCATCGACATTCACGGCTCGACTGATGCACTTGGAATTCCGTACCGCACTTTTTAGCGATAAAAGCAGATTCGTTGGCACGCTCGACGTAGAACTGGCGAGAGTTGCGTCGCAGAATGAATTCGTCCAAGACACATAACAGCTACAACTCTCTTTCACCTTAGGTATTTGCCACTCTTGCAACAGGATAATGCTTAACTATGTACTGCACACGAAACTCGACGTGCTCTACAAGACGTTTAGCAACTTCCTTGGCCAGCATGATATCCAACTTCTGTCCAATCAAACACGCGTGGGGTATGATACGACAAAAACTGACACGTGCAACTAGTCAGCCCCAACTCTTGCAGACATTGGAACCAGTGAATGGAGTAGCATAGGAAATCCCTAGGGTTAGTGATAAGTGCCCTTTGTCATGCGCAGTACACCGGTTAGCTGAATCTATGTGGAATTGTCGATTAGAAATTTCGTGTGATAGTTACATCAAGTTTCACACGCTGTGTAATGGTGTGGTCGCCTTACTTATAAATATGTATCATGAGTTGGAGCTCTTGACTATAAATATTTTCTGGAACATGTAGGAAACGGTTCCGTTCAGTTTTTATAGTCATTCTAGGACGCGATATCCTAAAATTCTCTGCGAGCGATTTCGTGCTTAGTTGACATCAAGATAAAGAAGGAAGGCCCTGCAGTTACCGTCCGTTTCGTAGCTTCCTGTTTCACGATAATGTCAGACTTTCATATTTTAATCAACTGGGTTCTAAGCTCAGAAGTTCCAACTTTTTAATATTGCAAATAGTAATGCGACTTAACATGTATGAGCGGATAAAAGAGTGGGGTAGGAAAGGATCAGAGTTCCTGATCATGGTGTTCAATCCCAGTTTTTCTTTAATTTCCTCATTATTGACACCCTCCTGCCATTGTTCCCATCTATTAGTACCTGCAATACGATACCGCAATATCTCTAGCACACAATACACAAAAAACATGAGATTTCGCCGAAGCCTTCAAACAAGAATGTGCTTCATTATATTTCTTGTGATATTATTGCTCGATACGAGTTCTCTTCGCGATGATACATAATCATCACTTTCGAGAGAATTAGTTTTTCCTTGCAACAAAAACTTCATTTTGCGCAAGAACTATAAAACGAGACAAAATGTATTTTTGATTTTTTCGTAGAACTATTGTACAAATAAGGAATGTTCATCACACACTTCGGCACAGGACAAAACGAAATCGACAACTTCAACTGCTGAACTCTGTTTAACGAAGTGGGATATATTATGAACGTTGTTTATTATGGCCCAACATTTCACAATTTTTCCTGTAGTGACATGCCGCAGTTTCATTCGCTGCTGCTAGATTTCACAATGGCGCACCTTTTCGGATCCATCCCTTATGGCGTATTACGTAGTTTTCGAGTTCGTAGATGTTACTGTCAATACTGGGGATTTCCACAAGAGCGCGCTACAAGACAGTGGCGTAACTAGGACTTGGCTTTGGGGGGGGGGGGGGAAATAGATCGGCTTGACGAGCAACATTTTAGTCAGTTTCCAGACAGACTACCCTCTACCACTCCTGTTGAAGAAACTAATTCACTCCCATCCAATGAAAGATTATTGTAAAACACCACAAGTTTTGAATCTTTACCTTTACCAGATTGCTGTTATACGATTTATTTTCTTTCTTTTTTTTTTGAGTTCTTGTGGTGGGAGGGTTCTACCCCCCTCCCCCCCCCCCCATAGTTACGCCACTGCTACAAGATGTTGTTCATAACCACTTTATTTTTGTCGATATCTCACAAACGATCTCGAAAGGAATCTAGTTTTTGCCAACGAAAAACAAATCACACCGATTTGTTATTTAAACCTGAACATCGTAATTCTAACCACTACAATCGTAAACTCGTAATTTTAATCTATTTTCGTAACAATTACGATTAAATCTTAATGGTTGGAACCTCTGTAAGCCCATGTGAAACTGAGAAAACCGAATATCGTTCCAGCTACGCTCCTCGTTTCTTGGGACTGCGAGGCCAATACCTTAATCACAGCAATACTACTAGTGAAACGTTACCAGAGATTCCAACTTTTTAATATGGCAGATAGTAATGCGACGTAATATGTATGAGCGGAGAGAGAGTCGGGGCGGAGGGGGTTGTTTGAAGGGTTCCAAGGAGAAAAAGTGAATACAAAATGATCAAAATTGTGAAGCCAGTTTTGTAAGATTGCAGATGATATATGGTCAGAGTATTACTACATCGTTCTGATGTGTACAGCAGGAATATGTGTGGGTGGGGAGAGGTGAAGCAAAACTAATTGTTATCTTCCTCAGAACCGAACATATTAAGTTTTGGTGATTCCAGAGGTACATAGAAGAATCATTAAAACTTGCACACAACCACAAGATAACGTAAAATCATAACTGACAGAAACAAAGCAGGTTAACATATTTCGGTGAGTGAGCAGGTTATGAAAGGTACAAGTCAAGTGACATGACGCATTTTCAATGGCTGCTGCTGGATTCCAAAATGGTGCGCGTTTGTGGATTCCTCCCGTATGCCGTATTGCGTAGTTTTCCAGTTCCTAGAAGTTACTGTCAATACCGGTGATTTCCACAAGAACACGCTCGAAGTTGCTGCTCAGAACCACTTTATTTTTGTCGATGACATCACACGATCGAAATCAAAGGGAAACGAGATTTGCCGACGTAAAACAAATGACCGGCCGGCCCCGGTGGCCGAGGGGACTAAGGCGCTCCAGTCACGGTCTGCACGGCCACTACGGTCGGGGGTTCGAATCCCCCCCTCGGGCATGGATATTTGTGCCGTCCTAGTTCGTAAGTAGTTCATAAGTAGTTTGTAAGTTTAGGGAATGATGACCCCGTAATTAAGTCCCATAGACTATACAAACATTTGAACAAATGACCGATTTATTGTTTACACCTAAAAATCGGAATCCGAACCACTCCAATCGTAAACTCGTAATTTTAAACAATTTTCGTGTCAATTACGATTAAATCGTAATGGTTGGAACCTCTTCGTTACTTTCATTCTGCACTATTTACGTGTACTTTCAGCTGAAATCCTCAACTGATATCGTCTGATCAGACTCTCAAAAGAGCAGAAGCACTCAATGCAGCATCATATAAATGACTTTTTTTTTTCATTTAATGCCAGTAATCCGGAACTGCGAGCTCACGTGCAGCAGCAAGAAACGTATGCGGTCGAAGTGGAGGATAGGATGTGATGATGTGGAATGGAAGCAGGCTAGCCTATTATCTGGCAGGTAATGTGTGTCCGCGAGCACAAAACGAGCTGCTCACGTCGGGCTGCGGTTAACGGACCATCTCCAGGGCAGCGGCGAGGCGGGGGCCATTACGCAACCGCCGACACAGGCAGTCGAAGGCACCAGGCAGTCTCAGTTCCTGATCACTTTGCGGCCTTGCTTCATCTTGTAACAGCCGACAAGCAAACGAGCACCGACTTCTACTCTGTAGCAATAAAGAAATTTGAAACGGAATGTCGTAATGCAAACGCCCTGGGCGATATTATTTTGGACGCTATCTTCAACTTGAGGTTTTCGATGATGTACGCATGTGACAGACCCACCTTCGTAACGGGAGTCATTAACGCACACCTGTGGGATGTCGCTCGATTTTGAACGAAGATGATTCGAATCCTTATACCTGAAGAATCCCTTTCAGTTTGACCGTCAAAGGGTAGTATCAAAATGTTCAAATGTTTGTTAAGCTTATGGGACCTAACTACGGGGTCATCAGTCCCTAAACTTACAAACTACTTATGAACTACTTACGAACTAGGACGGCACAAATATCCATGCCCGAGGGGGGATTCGAACCCCCGACCATAGTGGCCGTGCAGACCGTGACTGAAGCGCCTCAGTCCCCGCGGCCGGCAGGGTAGTATCACTGGCCCCTAACTTAGTTTGCATTTATGGCGAATCTTTGATCCAGGGCAACTGGAAAAAAGTCGCAAGTGTGTGTGTAATTCTATCGGACCAAACTGCGTGGTCATCAGTCCGTAGCTTACAAACTACTTAAACCTAGGTAAACTAACCTAAGGACAAACACACACACTCATGCCCCAGGGCGGACTCGAACCTCCTCGGCGAGCAACCGCGCGCTCCGCAGCGAGACGCTTTAGACCGCTCGGCTACTCCACCGCGGCAAGCCGCAAGTGACTCCCGTGTTTAAGAAAGGCAATAGAACGGAACCACAAAATTACAGACCTGTATCATTAACATCTGTTTGCTGGAGAATTCTTGAACATATTCTCAGTTCTAATATAGTAACTTTACCTTGAGACGGTAAACCTTCTGTTCATGCATCAGTACGACTTTAGGAAGCATCGTTTGTGCGAAACTCAGTTCGCACTTTTCTCTCATGACATCTTGCAACCTACAGATGAAGGGCAACAGTGCATATTTCTCGATTTTCGAAAGGCGTTTGACACACTACCGCACTACAGACTTCTAACGAAGAAACGAGCGTATGCAATAGGTACCCAAATATGCGAGTGGCTCGAATACAATCCAGTACGTCGGCCTCGATGGCGAGTGTTCATCGGTGTCTAGGGTATCATCAGGAGTGCCCACGGGAGTGTGATAGCCTAAGGTAAAGCAGTCAACAGTCAGAAGATTGGTTTGGACACCACAGTGCTTTACTAGGCATGGTTCTGTTTGGGGGAGGTATGCCGTTGCCTTCCTCCGACCTTCGGACTGACTTACCCAGCCAGTTATAGGGGGACCTACAATTTGACGTGGGTTCCGAACCACGGTGCTACTCGATATTTTTCACATCAACAACACTGTCAGAGGTGAAAGAAGTGTAATGTGATAGCCTATAGGATCGTTATTATTTTCTATCCATAGAAATGATTTGATACAAAGTAAGTTGCAATCTGTGGCTGTTTGCTGATGATGTAGTGTACAGGAAGGTGTAGTCACTGAATGACTGTAGTAGGATGCAGGATGACTTGGACCAAAATTCTAGGTGTTGTGGGGAATGGCTACAAACCCTAAATGTCGAAAAATTTAAGGTGCTATAGATGAGTAGGAGAAACAATTCCGTATTGTTCGAATACAACAATAGTAGTGTGCTAATGCTTCGCGTCAATTAAATACCTTGGCGTAACGCTGCACAGCAATATAAAATGGAACGAGCATGTAAGGACAGTCGTGGGGAAGGCGAATGGTCGACTTCAGGAGAGTTTTGGGAAGGTGTGATTAGTCTGTAAAGGAGACAGTATATAAAACGCTTGTACGGCTGTCTTGAGTATTGTTCACATGTTTGGGGTCCCCGCCTCATTTAAAGGACGTAGAGGCTAGTGTTGCTGAAATGCTCATGGAACTCAAATAGGAGTTGTTTTCGAGATATATTGTTGAAAAAATTTTAAGGGCCGAAATTTGAGGCGGACTGCAGAACTTCTACTGCCGCCAGCCTACATTTCGTATAAAGCCCGCAAGAATAAGATCAGGGACATTAGGGCTCGTACGGATGCATACAGAGCATTCTTTTTCCTCTTTCTATGTGGGAATGGAAAAGGATAGCAATTAACTAGTAGTAGTGCTAAGTGCCCTCCGCCACGGACCTTTTGGTTAATTTCGAAGTGAGTATACAGATGTGGAACTACTCATCATTCCTACATTAAATTCCAAGCCTGCAAGTGTACCATGGCATGAGGGTATATGACTGTCCGTCGGACGTAGCCGGGCGGCGTCTTTGGTGCTGTTCATGGTGGGTGGCATTTGCTCTCATCAGTCCCTCCCTTCATTTCACCCATCAAAACATTAACTCGACACTGCGCTCCTCACCAGGAATCCAGTATTTTAGCTTAAATGGGCCACAATGGAAGAAGACGAATTGTTTTTTGGCCACACATAACATACTTAATTTTAAAACAATAACCGCTGACAAAAAGTCGGACCTATATGGTTAGCAAATCCAAGTAATTCAGCGTATATTCATGTAAAATTGTGTGAATCATTAGAGTTTTTGCGCTTTTCTCGGGTGTGAATTTATTCCATTATCTTCCTTTCCTCTCCGCCCCTTGTCTTCTGCGCCATATCACTTTCTTGTTCATGCAGCTCAATCCTTATAATGTCGTATCTCCTGAACATTACGTGGATTGGAAAATTAGAAAAGTGTCTGCAAAAGTGTTGCGAATAGAGTTGACAGTATATATAAAAATGAATGTTTGTGTGTTCGTGTTTTATGCGCGGCCATAACGTTCAATCCATTATGATGAAACTTTGTCAACATATTGCTTGCACTTCCGCGATGGTCATAGGCACCATTTAATGACTGTACGACGAATAGTTCAGGAGATATGACGTAATAAACAATGAAATGCGCGGAAAAGTGTATTATGCGACATTTGTTTCTAAACAACTGTACCGATTTCAACCAAATTTAGTACACATATTCCTTCCATGAGGTAACAGTTGACGTAGGGGTAAGAAATGCTTACGACATATAGTTCAGGAGATATGACGTCATAAACAATTATGTGGTTGAAATCATGTGGCATCATGCGACAAGCGAATAAGGATTCATCCTAAAATCTTCATGACATTTTGGTCACTTGACCTTCAAAGACCTTGACCTTCAAAGACCTTGACCTTCAAAGAGAAAGGTCAATGTCACATAAAATTTTGAATGGTGCATGATGGAGGATTCTTTACATATGGACTTTGTCAGATTCTATAGTTGTATTCCGATCCTGATGAAATTTTTAAATATGATTGGACAATTCAGTTTATCAGTATTAATATATTCATATTACCTATAATCATTTCAGTTAATTAACGTGACTAAACAGTTTTCAGATTTCGCGGAAGTGTGCAATGAAATAAAATTTCTGAAAATTCTAGCAGTTCTCTGGAAATTACGTTACATTTTTCAGGGTGATAATCATCGAAGAAACATTTCAAACACAAATATTGTTCACACCATGTGAATTTTATGTGAGCAATTTAAAGAAAGATGTTTTTAAAAAAAATATGTTCCAGTGGAAAGCATACTTCATTCAGATTTGCTGAATGAAGCTGTCAGCTTTGATGCATACCAAGCGTACCGACTCATTGGGGTGAAAACCACCAGCAGAAGGAATTTATTGTTACCAACGTATGGTTTTAATGAGAATTTGAAAATAAATCTAATATATAAAAATTAATGTATATCTTTTTGTTTATGTTTAATGCACGGCCATACCGTACATCCGATCGCGATAAAACTTTGTTAATTTATTGCTGGCACTCTGGCGAAGGCTAAGGGCATATTAAAATTAACTTCGTATGGTGCATGGCAGAGGGTGCTTTACAATTAATTAGTTTCTTACGCCTTCGCGCAGAAACAGCTGGGCGGATTTGAATGAAATTTGGAATGCAGATGGCTTATACCGCGAATTAATGCAAGATCTGCTTTTAGGAAGCCACCGTACAGTGCATGGTGTAGGATACCTTATAGTGGGTTAACACGTTTATTACTCCTCACGCCGAAAATGCTTGATGGAATTGAATAAAATGTGCAATGTAGATAACTTATAGCCCGCATTAATACATGGGCTTTCTTTCCTAATCCTCCGTAGGTGAATGGCGGAGGGCACTTTACAACAAGCATCCGAATTGTTTGACTGATCATCATAAAAGTCAGCAAATAAATGTCTGTTTACATGGAGGAGATTTTTATAATCTGCAAGGCAGTGCAATTAGTCATGGCGGTGCGTACCTTGACTGACACCGTCTGATCAGTGACCATGAAACTTGGCGCATATACCAGTACACGGTTTTTATGAATTCGAATTTTAGGGAAATCGTCGGGAAAATTTAAGAAAAACTGAAATCGCATTTTTCAATCTATCCATGTTTGTATTACATAATAATCTACAGTTTTGTTCCGAATTTGATGAAATTTAACACACCTGACTTACAAAACAACTGACAGGTCACTTTCCATACAAACTATGGTTCGTTGGATCGTGGAGGGAACTTTACTTACGAACTTCGACAAAATTTATAGTTTTGCTCTGATCTTCATGAATTTTTGCACACCTGACATTTGAACCAAGAGAAAGGTCACTGCCAACAACATTTCTGTGTTGTGCATGGCAGTGGGTAACTTGCAAAAAATTCTTTACTGTGTTTCACTGATAAACTGAGGAAGCGGGAGGGAGGAGGGGGAGTGGAACAAATGGTCCGAGAGAGAGGGAGGTGGAGAACAGAGAGAGGGAACGCACGATATAAGTGGAGAGAGATGAAGGGCGGAAGATGAACTTCTATAGAATAAATAGATACCAGGGCAACGCCGGTTTTTCAGCTACCGTCGGCGTCAGCTACGAAGGCGCTCCAGTTTGCAGCCGTTCTGCGCACCCCCCCCCCCCCCCATTACCGCAATGACAGCTAACAATGTTCACTCTATAGGCGCGTGGCTGGCCTCGAGTTACTCAATGTTTCTCCCGCAGGCGCAACTGTTTGCGCTCGGCCGTAGCTCCTCCCCTCCAAGCTTCCCCTATCGCTCCACCCTATGAGCGGAAGCGCCTTCTTACATGACGCCAGGTATAGTCTGTAATAAATTGCCTCATGATCATTGTGAAGATTTTCATACGTTTGTTCGTTTATGGCGTCACAGCTCCTGAATTATGTCGTACATAACATCGCAGCTAAATTCAGTGGAATATAAGCATACTGTCTGAAAAATATGTCGCGAATAAAGTCAGTAATAATGACACAATACGTCGAAAGTTCAAGTGTGAGTACTCCCTCGTGTGTGTGTGTGTGTGTGTGTGTGTGTGTTTGTTCTTAGCATGAGTTAGTTTAAACAGTTTGTAAGTCTAAGGTACTCCTAGGATTACAAACATTGTATTGGACACTGCTCAAAATATTGTACGTATGGTAACGTATTTTATTCAGATGTTGGTTAAAATTTTAGTTTTTGTGTGATACAGTATGATATTTTGCTGTCTCAACTCTTTACTTCAGGTTTATGTGGCGTTTAGAGCGAGGCAACATGGGGCTACCACAGTAGTGAAGAAGTGGTTCTCGTTGCCGTCGAATAAGGTGTGTGATCACCTCGGACAGCCAGTTCAGTTGCACACCTACGTGGCATGGACAGCATGAGGTTTTCATTCATCTCTAGAGAGATAGTTGGCCATTCATCCATGAGTACAATATCCAACTCTGTTACGATTGTGAAACGTGCTAGTATGGCTGCAATGCGTCTGCCAAGTGCATCCAAGCGATACTCATTCTGGTTTAAGTCTGGTGAACAAGCTGGCCACTCCATTCGTTCAATTCCGTCAGCTTCAAGCATGTTGTCCACCAGTGCAGCTCTGTGGGGACGAGCGTTACCGACTATCATCCACAAAAAAAAGCGTAGGGCACAACAAAAAGTCGAAGAATCTCGTCTCTATACCTCTGAGCAAGCAAAGTACCATTCTGAACGACATAGAGGTTCCTCTGTCCGCCTATACAGACTCCTGGCCAAACCGTTCGTCCGCCACCATGACATGCTGATGTTTCCTGCACATAAGCAGGACAGTTGCTCCTTCCACATTCTCTCAACTGAACAGAAAAGTCTTATCTGTGGACAGAACCCGTCGTCATTCGTTATGACTTCAATTCTGATGTTCCTCTCCCCAGTTTCTGCGGGTCAAACGGTGTCGGTGTAATGGGACACACGCCACAGGCCTCCGTGCGTAGGGCCAACACTCCCGAAGGCGATTTAGGCCTGTCTGTGTTGATATTGTGCGTCCTGTTGCTGCCTGTAGGGTGCATTGCAGTTGAGTTGCGTCAGCCTCCTGTCTCGACGAACAGTTAACCGGAGATAAGGACCATCTCTTGCTGATGTTACCAGTGGAAGACCTTGGCCTTGCCTCCGTCCACGTCCTGGAAGTTACACTTTGTGACACAATAGCTGCTGCCACCTCCCTCCGTGTCGGTGCTGCTTCCAACCTTCTATGGGTCTTCATGCCATAGCTTCGGGTCAGTCACGTTGTTGTTGCATTGCACTACCAGCTCACTACACTATCTCAACCCAACTGCTTGTGTAATTAGTTTGTTAAGTACAAGTCAATACCGACACACTCGGCAGTAGCTTTCTGTTATTATCACAATCTCGGCTGCAAAATGTTGTTTTTCCAATCGGACAGAAAGACGTCGAACCATTTTACTTCATTGTGCCGATGACAACAGATATCTCAACTGATATCAGTGTATCGTGAATCCTATTCCTTATGACTCTTTATCTCATGAACTGTTGTACAACAATTCAGCGTTATATGTGTATGGGGCATTAGCTCTTCGACTTTAGTCCATTGGTCCCGTGAGTAACGGGGATTCCCTAAATCGTTCGTAGACATCTAATGCTACACCCCATCTGAAATTTCCGAGGAGTTGTCCCGTCTCTGGCATGCAGAATAGTTAGAATACTGTGTTCGAAAAATAGAGCATACGTTACTGCTGTTGATATGTTTTGACTCATCGGCGTGGCGCGGTGGAGTAGCCGAGCGGTCTAAAGCGTCTCGCTGCGGCGCGCGGTTGCTCGCCGTGGAGGTTCGAGTCCTCTCTGGGGCATGGGTGTGTGTGTTTGTCCTTAGGTTAGTTTACCTAGGTTTAAGTAGTTTCTAAGCTACGGACTGATGACCACGCAGTTTGGTCCGATAGATTTACAAACATTTGAACATTTGAACTCATCGGCGTATTCGTTGGTGTCTGGCCGATAACGAAAGGATACGAGAGATAAAAGCGTTCAGTTTCTGATGTTACAGAAAACTCCCACATCTCTCCCTGCGCTCACGAAGAATTGCGAACATTAACTTGCTTAATACGATAGTACCAGACCTACTTCAATCTCGTAGAAATAGCACACTGTAAAACATACTCCATCTCTTAATTAACACGATGTAGACGGGACGTTAAGCCTTAATCTACTTTCGTTTGTAACGCATGAAGGTGCTGTATTACTTAATTTAAATAACGCACGGTTTCAATAAGACTACACTTTCCAGTACCTGTACAACGTAAGAATACAGAAAGATTTTCATGGAAAACCTTTAGTAAGATATAAGCAACACTTACAGTGTATTGTTAATAGCAGATACGTAAGAAGAGAAAGCGAGTAATGGCAAGAAAGATTTCTGAAAGTTAAATAAATACCGGCTTATGTCGACCCGCGCATAATTTAAAATTTGATTAGCGAAAAAGTAAAAGCATATCGGAAATTACAGAAAACAGCTTCCTGTTTTGTTAGGTCGAAGAACGGCTAAACAACTGCCGAAACGAGCAGGTGACGTATTTCCGGTGAGGGCAACAGCAGCGTCACATGTGCGAGGAGAATGCACAAACAACGTAGGCGTAGCATCTCACAGAATATTCAGTTAAGCAGAATATACTTGAATAAGAGTGTAGTGGAGTAATTACGGCAACTATTAGTGAAAATAAAGAGATATATGACGTACTTCTCAAAGTAAGACCAAATCCTGGGAAGGATCTTTTTTGTCCCCTAAAATAAAAAAATATAACTTCTTGTAGCACCCAGAAGTGTTGGGTTATACGGTCACTACGATCGACAGTAATGTCACGGATAAACTTCTGAATCGAATAACCCTCGTTTCTGGGCCAGTACGTTATCTTCTTCTCTGATTTCTGAAGGCGCAGTTATCTCCCTACATGCATCCAGTGACCTTGAGCCGATAGAAATGGAAGTTCTGAGTGCGTCAAGGTCGCATAACTTATACAAGCAAATAGAATTAAAAAAAAAAAAAAAAAAAAAAAAAAAAAAACTGAAGCAAGGGCGGAGACGAGATGGTATTCCATAATTAGCTGCTATCCATCATCGACGGAGTCAGAATTTCTTGATGAAGACCCAATAATTACTAGAACATTTCTTTATTCTTGGCAACAGAATCCAAAGAACTGTAACAAATGAAGATTGCGTTCTTGTTAACCAGCCAGCCAGCACATAAAGATTTGACTAATCAGACTCCTCGGCCATTAAGAATGAACAGGGATCCCACAGCTTAATTTTCAACACTCGCTGACAAATAAGCCACAGCACTAAGAATGTATCCTACGAACAGAGTGACCTTTACATGAAGTACGATAATACATCACGTATTCATACTACATGTCATCGCCGGCCGCGGTGGCCGAGGAGACTAAGGCGCTCCAGTCACGGTCTGCACGGCCACTACGGTCGGGGGTTCGAATCCCCCCTCGGGCATGGATATTTGTGCCGTCCTAGTTCGTAAGTAGTTCATAAGTAATTTGTAAGTTTAGGGACTGATGACCCCGTAGTTAAGTCCCATAGACTATACAAACATTTGATTTTTTGAAACTACATGTCATCGTTACTAAAATGAACGTCGAGGAATATGGTGGGTAGCATTGATTCGATGAGCACACAGCTAAACATTAGGCATCAGTATGTATAAATGTGAAGTCAGTATGCGTCACTTTACGAACTAATAATTTTTAGTAAAATTTTCTTGAAGCCGACGGAAGCGTTTGCAGAATCCAACTGTCTTGACTCTTATCCTACGTTTAGTGATGAACTGCATACTTTATTAGTAAATTACTTATTTTATCGTGACGAAATCATAGATGTCCTGCCAAAAGGCGATTCGTTACCCGCAGACAAAATAAGTTGTCTGAGAGGAAAATCGC
Source organism: Locusta migratoria (assembly GCA_026315105.1). NCBI lineage: Eukaryota > Metazoa > Arthropoda > Insecta > Orthoptera > Acrididae > Locusta > Locusta migratoria. Next base: position 104,579,461 of record CM048746.1, on the reverse strand, counting down.
CGTCGAAGATGAATATTTTGGAAGAACTTCGAAAGAGTTTTGTCGTAACAGACAATTTGGAATGCAGTAGAGTCCCAGGAAATTAGTCAGTCTCTACTCTGCATAATACAAACACTGTTAAAACATTCTATGGTTTACATTTGCCAATTAAAGGAATTCAGATGGATTCTTACACTATGCCCGTCCGATTCTTATAACATAGAAACATACACATGACTAGCCAATAATAGGAAGGATGATAAAAATGCGCGCTTGAAGGCAATGCAGATTTTAAGCAAGGGTACGAATGGCGCTGTGTGATGTCCTCAGTACTTTGGAAGTGTCAGTCGTCGACGGAACAATTTTACCATTTCCTGACATTGCAGGAAGGAGGCGATATGATTAACGGCGACTCCCAAAAGGAAATTTAGCCAACATCGCAGTTTTACAGACACGGTGACCAGTTTCGATTATGTAAGCCGTTTTCTTTTGATCAGTATAATGTATTTTTTACATTACTGATCAAAAGATGATGACATATCAGCTGCTTTTTATTACTTCAATCTTTTTCAATTGACTCTCAATCTATATTCTGCACTCATGAAGGTATATAAGGATTTGACGAGCTTTTGTGTTTAGGTTACTGAGATAAACGATTAGATGTACTGAAAAAAAAATTAAAAAATAGGCTTTCATTCTTTCTTGCACTAAAAGGGACTTAAAAACTGAGATTCTGAAGTGTACCAAAAGAGGAGTTTACAATCAATGTATATTGATGTTTCGATCTATGGCACTGAATCATTTTAATGCGAAAACCACTCCCGAACCATGGTTCGTCGGCAAGTAACGAGATGTGGAAAGTTACCAGCATAGACGAGAGAAAATGCGGATGTATCAAGATAGTAAACGCAATTATAACCGCACTGAAAACGAGATGTACTAGATATGTAGGATTCATGTGAACAGTGGTAGGTAAAAAAAAAAGTCAACAATCCAAAGATTGGTTTGAACACCACAGTGCTTTACTAGGCATGGTCCTGTTTGGAGGTGGTATGCCGTTGCCTTCCTCCGACCTTCGAACTGACTTACTCTACCACTCTGCAACCGAGTGGTAGGTTCAACAACTAATTTCTCTGCTATATTCCAATCCATAGGAACATACCCAGAGGACTAAATGTTCAAATGTTTGTAAATCTATCAGACCAAACTAAATGGTCATGAGTCCGTAGTTTACAAACTACTCAAAATAACGTAAACTAACCTACGGACAACACACACACACCCATGCCCCATAGAGGTCTCGAACCTCCGACGGCGAGCAAACACGCGCTCCGCATTGAGGCGCCTTAGACCGCTCGGATACTCCACCGAGGCCCCAGAGGACGACTTATTGGGATCTGGTGGGTGCATGACATTAAAAACATGCGCAAATGCGTGTTTGGTGTCTTAAGAACTGCTCATTGGGTTCAGGAATATCAGCTGTTTGTACAACGGAAAAAAAAATTACAGCGCTGTTCGAACCGCAGACGTTGAAGTGCTGGCCTCTTCCCGAAATCCGTCACATGTCAGAAGCGTTGTTAGGCATGGTCGTTTATCCTGGCTGTTAATGTCCATCCGCGGGTGACTTCGAAATAGCTTCATTCATTTATTTCATGCTTTCCATCATAGAGTCACGATTACTCGTAAGAGGATCCGAGTCACCCATCGCATCACCACAGCCTTCCAGCACTTTCCGTTGGAGCTTCGGTAATGGATCACTGTAAAGCAGGATCGCCCGCAGGTACTGATGTAAGATGGAAATTTCGAGGAGATTCTTTTATTTCATATCATTTTACGTGATTTAATCGATATTTTGCAGATCTTAGATACTTTTCCAGGTATTTCAGGTCATAAAAATCAAGGTCCTTTTTTCAGATGACGTAGATAGAGCAGGGGACAAAGGGGATGGGAGATAGACTACGACAGGAGGTGCAACCCCGCCCCCTCCTCAGCCATATCCATGGAGTTTTTCTTAAAAAAATATATTTACTTTTTTGTGACAACATTTTAAAAGACTTCGCAGTTCAGCTGAATGTACTGTTTGTACCTGAAGATGACCCTCCCCGATACCCCAGAAGAATAAATTATCTACGACTCTGGGCTGAGACCTGTGATCGATGGTACATTCTGTTGTGATAATCTGTAATTTACGTGGATAATCTCACATTATTTATTATCTACAATACATAAGTAATACGATATCCCATACTCGTTGATAGTGTTTGTTTTGCTAATTGGTATATCAACGTAGCGTATCTTGTGAGACTCAGATAATACGTCATGGGTCGAAACCGACGGGTTGTATCGCGGGCTTCAATTATGCCCGTTTTTTAAAATTTAAATCATCAACTTATTAATACCGTAATCTCGTTTTACGAACATTCATAAAAATAAAAACGGAATATCTTTTATGCCTTACTAAAGCACATCATTGGCAGTATGTAGGTTATGTTATGGTCTGTTACTTAAAAAGAAAATTTACAATGGCTATTTACAAGTTACGCGTTACGCTTTTTATACGAGCCAGCATAATCTGGTCTGAAATTGCACTCTGCTTGTAAAGAGCTAAGCAAGCTCTCTAGACTTCACTTCTCACAGTCGACAGAATGCAATGTAATAAGTTTTTGTATAAAATTACTTTTTTCACAATTCAGAATCCCTTCACCAAGGATGTTATTACGGATAGTTGAGTAGCAGCTGAGGTGGATGAGGCGTCGGTGGATTGTGTCCTAAGATTAAGTACAGCATCTGGACTTCTTCCCAAAATATTGGGTGTACGATTTTAATGTGTGTGACAGTGTGGCTCGGTCACTCTTTAAGTAGTCACCGGGCCCCATACACCTATCAAACTTTTATCCCTTTTATGCAGTCCTTTCCTTTGAACCGTCTTTTAAATTTTTAATGTACAATCGAAGTTAACTGTCCATACGACTGGATCCATTTTTCTTCTCATCTCTTTACGTTAGCAGAGAAGAAAAATGGATCCAGTCGTATGGACAGTTAACTTCAATTGTACATTAAAAATTTAAAAGTCGGTTCAAAGGAAAGGACTGCATAAAAGGGATAAAAGTTTGATAGATATATCTCTTTACGTTAGCATCCCTCTCCTTCAGAAAACACCTGGAAGCAATGGCAGCCAAAGTCAACACTCGCAATAATATCTTGCACAAACTGTGTGGCAGCAGATGGGGAGCACATGCTTCCACTCTTAGAAGTTCTGCCCTAGCACTTGTGTACTCTGCCGCAGAATACTGCTCCTCTTCATGGTTGAATAGTAGTCATGTAAGCAAACTAGATGCCAGACTGCACGACACCATGCGTACCATCAGCGGATGCATCAAAAGCACACCTGTGCAATGGTTACCTGTGCTGAGTCACATTGCTCCACCTCCGCTACGAAGAAAGGGCTGCTTGGTCCGACAGCTGAAGAGGATCCAAAGTGACCCAGACCTACCAGTGCATAAGGACATTCCTTACCTAGCACTGACGAGGTTGAAGTCCAGGAAGCCTCCACTAGTCTCAGCGCAACTACTACAAGACGCGGATTTCAGCATCACTGAGCAATGGCGAACGGACTGGAGCACTGTCAACTTCACAGCTCTCTGGCCCGACCCCACAGAAAAACCTACTGGATTCGAACTTCCCAGCCGACAATGGAAAGCACTTAACAGAATCCGAACATCTCACAGAGTCTGTCAGGATTCTCTATACAAGTGGGGCATATCGACAAGTCCTCAGTGCGACTGCGGTGCTTCGCGTCAGACAATAGACCATATTGTGTATGACTGCAACATCAGGTCTTACCCAGGTCCAAAAACAGACATGTATAAAGTGACAGATGACGCACTCTCATGGCTGGCTGGTTTAGACATTAATATATAAGGACCATGTTCGCTTCTTATGTTTCTCAATTCAGTTAATATAAATTGTGTAAATTTACTGCTCATGTCATTGTTGTTTTTTCTATTACTTATTTTAGTTTCCTAACTTAATATTCTTATATTAGTGTTGATTCAATTGTTCATATTACTGTAAGATGTAATATATCTTTCATAAATTTGTATTAATATTTTATAATCTTTTTTTTTTCCAAATTCTATTGCATCACACATAGTAGTGGACTTTTTACTGCATACTTGTATACGTCTCTGTAATTAATGCACTTAAATTTTTGATATAAGCTGTTTGTTGTCTCTGCTTCCCACCTGGGGAAGTGTCATTGTGCAATGTTATCTTGCGTGTGCAAGTGTTTATGTCATACGATAAATAAATAAATACGTTAGCATACGGGCGCTGATGACCTCGCTGTTGAGCGCCCTAAAACGCCAATCACCACCGTCATCATCACGAAGGATAGAAGCTGGCCGTGACCTTGTGGTGAGGACCTGGACGTCGGTTTGGGAAACCGCGCAGTGGGTTACTGCGGCAGACTGGCAGAGCGCCACCACTGCCGCGGCCGCTCGCGTTTGAAACGTCACGGCGTGCGTGCTGGCCGCGGAGGTCAACGGCTCGCGCGGCGCGGAGCCGGCCTGCTGCCACGGCACGGCACGGCACGGCTTACCTTGCAGCTTCTTCTCCGTCTCCCAGAACTTCTGCAGCTCGGTGAAGTACTTGTCGAGGATGAAGACCTTGGAGAGGCCTAGCGTGGCCATGGCGGCACATCACTCGCGGCGCGCGCCTCGGCCCCGCCGCGCTCACTCACTCGCTCGCGCACTCGGCCCCGCTCGGCTCGGCTCGGCTCGTCGCCACACGCGCTACGATGCGCTCGCCTCGCCCTGCAGGCCGCGACTGCCGGCGGTGCGGCCGCGGCGCGGCGCGGCGGCCGCGCGGGTCACGTGACGCGCCGCCATTGGCCGGCGACTGGTTCGGCGGTCTTCTTTTTGGGCGGCGCGCGGGAGCCGCAGGGGCCGGGAAGCGCGACCGCCGGCGCCGCCGCCGCCTCCCCTGCTCATAATCGGCCAGTGAAAGGAATTCCTCGCGCTCGCTACTCTCCTTCCATTACGCCATTACCGTAAACACGGCTTGTGGGCCACGCGACGCGGATGATGCTCCAGAAACCATCGTCAACTTACATTGCAAATAATGAACACAGGTATTTTTGCTCCTCTTAAAGGCTAGTCTACACGACGACATTAGGTTGCGACACTGGTTGCATGAAATGAATTGCGCGCAAATGGTTTCGTGTATCTCTGTAGATACGGCGCCAATACTATTTTGCTCTTCAGTTTCGTTGTTTTGTTAGTGCCGTAGTCGCGGTAGAAGGAAAGTTTTGGTAGCTGTAACAGTAGTGGCGGAGCTATTGCTTCTCTGTGGGAAGTCGCTGCATCAGACTAAACATAAAAATAATAAAGAACGTTTCGACTGGATTAAAAAAAGACGGCAGCTCGGTTGCTTAGCGACCTTGCTGAAAGAAGTTGTAATTGTAATTGAAGACGCTAGAAGCTATTTTAATCAACTTGGAATGTCACCAGAGCAGAGTTAGTAACGCAATAAAGAAACAAGAAGCACTGCGTGAAGCACTGTTACCAGAACTGAAATTACAAATTGCATTACGTTTCTTGTCAAGTAGATATTCGTCTCTGCAGTACTTGTACCGTGTTCCGAAATCCACAATTGCCATACTTCGTTTGTATAGGTATTTCGAATTGGATGCATTTTAATCTAAAATTCACTAATCGTCAACCCATTAATATTTAATTTCACAAATAATTGCCAGAAGAGGACTAACAAGCCGTTAAAATGGCACAAACACCTACGCAACGCATATATGTTCAAAACCGAATTATTTCTCCCGTTCCCCCCTTTACGTTGTATTTTGTTCTGTATTGGTCATAACTTAATCTAAAAACAAGCCCAATCAGTTTCGACAAAGTTGGAACGTGCCGAAACTATTTAGTTTCGTCAACGAGTTGCGCGAACGCCTCCGCGCATGTCAACTAGCCTCAGATTCAAAATAAACATTCGGAGGAAAACATCAACACCCTCAAGGACGAGGCCGTTTTATTGCTCAGATGATTGATAGGTTGTTCGTTATGAGTGTGTGACACTTCTGAGAAGAGCAACACAAATGATTTTTGGGAGAAAATCTGAGCAGCCCTCTAAGGTTGTTTGCAGATGACGCCGTCATTTATCGTCTAGTAAAGTCATCTGAAGATCAAAACCAACTGCAGAACGATCTAAATAAGATATCAGTATGGTGTAAAAATTGGCAATTGACTCTAAATAATGAGAAGTGTGAAGTCGTCCAAATGAGTACGAAAAGAAATCCGTTAAACTTTGTCTACAAATAAATCAATCAAATGTGAAGGTCGTAAACTCCACTAAATACCTAGGAATTACTATTAAATCAGACATAAATTGGAAACAACACGTAGATAAGGTCGTGAGAAAGGCGAACCAGAGACTGCGTTTTATTGACAGAACCCTTAAACGATGCAACAGAACTACAAAAGAAACTGCATACACTACGCTTGTCCGTCCATTTTTGGAGTATTGCTGCCCAGTGTGGGATCCTTATCAGGTGGGTTTGACGGAGGACATCGAAAGAGTCCAAAGAAGGGCACCTCGTTTCGTATTGTCACGATACAGGGGAGACAGCGTTACGGTAATAATACAGGATCTGGGATGGGAATCATTACAACAACGGCGCTTATCGCTGCGGCGTGGGCTACTTGCGAAACTCCAATCGCCAACATTCTCCTCCGAATGCGAAAATATATTGTTGACTCCCACTTACATAGGTAGAAATGATCATCAGAATAAAATAAGAGAAATCAGAGCTCGAACAGAGAGATTCAGGTGTTCTTTCTTCCCGCGCGCTATCCGAGAATGGAATGGGAGATAAATAGTATAATTGTGGTTCGATGAACCCTCTGCCAGGCCCTTAAAGGTGATTTGCAGAGTTCAAATGTTCAAATGTTTGTTAAGCTTATGGGACTTAACTACGGGGTCATCAGTCCCTAAACTTACAAACTACTTACGAACTACTTACGAACTAGGACGGCACAAATATCCATGCCCGAGGGGGGATTCGAACCCCCGACCGTAGTGGCCGTGCACACCGTGACTGGAGCGCCTCAATCCCCGCGGCCACCGCGGCCGGCGATTTGCAGAGTATCCCATGTAGAGGTAGATGTAGATGTTAACTTACATTGCAAATAATGAACAACAGGTAGTTTTGCTGATTCAAAATAAACGTTCGGAGGAAAACATCAGCACCCTCAAGGACGAGGCCGTTTTATTGCTATCTGAGATAATTGTTAGGTTGTTCGTTTTGAGTTTGAGACACTTGTGAGAAGATCTACATAAACAATTTGGGAGAACATCTGAGCAGCTCTCTCAGGTTGTTTGCAGATGACGCCGTCATTTATTGTCTAGTAAAGTCATTTTCTACTTCTTTCACCTCTGGCAGTATTGCTGATGTGAAGAATATCGAGTTGCACCGTGGTTCGAAATCCACGTTACATTGTAGGTCCCCCTACAACTGGCTGGGTAAGTCAGATCGAAGGTCGGAGGAAGGCAACGGCATACCACATCCAAACAGGACCATGCCTAGTAAAGCACTGTGGTGTTCAAACCAATCTTCGGATTGTTGACTGCTTTACCTTTTTTTTAAAGTCATCTCAAGATCAAAACCAACTGCAGAACGATCTAAGTAAGATATAAGTATGGTGTAAAATTTGGCAATTGACTCTAAACAATGAGAAGTGTGAAGCAGACATTCTCGTAGAAGTTGTACTTAACAAGTACAAGTCTTCTGGTTCGATCTGTATACACAGTAGATTTCTATCTGATTATGCTGAAGCGATACCTCCCTACTTAAGAGGCATATACAACCGCTCAATCAAAGAAGGATCTGTACGAAAAGACTGAAAAGTTCCACAGGTCACACCTATATTCGAGAAAGGCAGTAGGAGTAACCCACTAAACTACAGGCCTATTTCATTAACGTCAATTTGCAGCAGGATTTTGCCATTTATCCTGTATTCAGATATTATCAATTATCTCGAACAGAATTATCTATTGACCCAAGGTTCAGCGTGAATTTAGAAAATATCATTCATGTGAAACACAGTTAGCTCTTTACTCACACGAAGTGATGAGTGCCATCGACAAATGGATCTCAAATTGATTCCGTATTTCTTGATTTCCAGAGGCTTTTGACACCGTACCCCACAAACGGCTTTTAATCAACTTCCGTGATTACGGTATATCGCCCCAAATTTGCGACTGGATACGGGATTTCCTTTCAGAAAGGACACAGTTTGTGAACTATTAAATGAGACCCACAAATCAGTTGCTTTCCTACCTTTTGCCGGAAGTATTTCATCAAAGATAGGAAGAATTTTAAAAAAGCATGACATTAAAAGTGTTTTTCATCCGCTAGTAAAAACGAGAGCACTTCTCGGATCAATGAAGGGTGATTTGGGTCTGAGGAAGCCCGGCGTATACAAGATTCCCTGCAAATGTGGGAAAACGTATATTGGTCTGACGATCCGTACCATTCAGGACAGATGTGTTAAACTTCAACGCCACACACGTTTGCTCCATCCCGAGAAGTCGGCGGTAGCTGAGCATTGTTTCGACGAGGAAAATAGAAAGTTGTATAATGAAACTCACATGGTTGCTTCAGCGTCTCGTTACTGGGACTGTGTCGTAAAGGAATCCATAGAGATTCGATTATCTGACAATCTGATTAACAGAGACAAATGCTACCTCCTTATTAAATCTTGGAACTCTGTGTTATCAGATGTTAAAAAACAACGGTTGGTACTTCAGCAATCTGAATAATAATTTTCTTCATCATCGATTATCGATTTCGCCGGATTCTACCACCGGAGCGCTGTATGTCTTGTGCGCCAGAGGTCAGCTACTGTAACTTCTTGCGCACGCGCTATGGATCTTCCGCGGTGTATAAAGGAGCCGCCGATTGCACTGGGAGCTCAGTTCCGGCGAGATTGTGTACCAGCACGCTCACCTGCGGATGGCGGGCAGTTGCGCCGCTGAAATATTGTGTCAAGTTGACTTTAGTATCCGGCTGCAAACCCGAGAAGAGTACAAACAGTTAATAATATTAACGGAAAATTGTATCTGAAATACAGTTACTTAAACATTGATAAATAAAATTACGAGGTTCGTCAAACTAGATCTGGGTGTCAACTAATGATATTGATCGTAAATATTTAGGCGGAATTTTCCACGGGAATCATACTCTACTATTTGTCGACTCTCACTCCAACTACTGAGACATCATCCTACGGACTGGGCTGTCACCCCCCCCCCACCCCCCCCCCCCCCGGTCATGGGTGTATGTGTTGTCCTTGATGTAAGTTACTTTAAGTAGTTTGTATGTTTAGGGACTAATGACCATAGCAGTTTGGTCCAAGAGGTTTCCAAACATTTGAACAGAACTAAAATTAGAATTTGACGTGATGGCTGAAAAGCTCAAGTCACAAACTCTGCAAACACTTCTTCTACCACACCATGATTGTCGGTGTTATGGTGCCAGTGGTACCATAGCAAGCAGGTGCTTCTCAATGGTCCTTGCTGACACCAAGCTGATGTTCGGTCTTCCACAATGTCTACAGGTGTGCGACACACTATCGATACGCTTCCCGCTGACCCATGGCGCAAACAAGTTCAGCTCTAGTATGTAATCGCTAGAGGGGCATGCTTGTGTCTCAGAGCGAACGTCGTAAACACTTTCAAACTACCTCGCAGTTACTGGCAGCAGGGTCAACACGAGTGGTGCAAGCCGCCATATGACGGCAGGTTGCGTAAAACCTACCCCAACCGATGAGCACTACTACCTGGCTGGAATAGCGCCACCAGGGGCACGCAGAGTAGTGGCTGCCAACAAGGAGAGACTGACTGCGGAACAGACCAGAGCCCATCCGCTGCACGGACGTAATCCACCACAGCAACGGCTGAGCTCGCGAAAGACCTTCCTGAGGACATTCGAGAAGCTCGCCGTTTCACCAGGAAAGGCAAGGCTGGAGTTAACGGAAGAAGTCGAATCCTCACCTCCGCGGATGGATGCCAGAAGCTGAAGAACTACCAACTTGACACAATGAAAACTATCTGGTGTGGAAGTCAACATTGATTTAGAAAATATCGTTCATGCGAAACACAGTTAGCTCTTTACTCACACGAAGTGATGGGTGCTATGGACAAAGGGATCTCAAATTGATTCCGTATTTCTTGATTTCCAGAGGCTTTTGTACCCTATTGAGTCAAAGAATCTGTGACTGATGAGACGCACTACATCATACTGCGCGGTAAATCTTCAATGGCAATAAATCAACAATCTTGTGTCCAAATACGAGCAATAGGCCCGCTAATGTACTCAGCATACAGAAACGATTTCTGAAATAGAATTAACAGGTCTGTAAGATATTTGAGGAAATGCATACTGTAAACCATAAGCTGTTTGTTATTTATCAATCTTCTACCGGTTTCGGTTAAAAACCATCTTCACGGAAGAGATCTACACAGACTGATCAAACAGGCGCATTATATGCCTCCTTATGCATACTGGCATGCATGTCACACAATAAAAATAAATAAGACGTCACTAAGCGTCAAGTCTTAATTAAAAACATAAAATCAATGCCAGGCCGTTTGATGGTGAACCAAGGTCTATTGTAAGAGAACCTAACTATTGAACACATCAGTGAAATGAGTTAAAATTAGCGATTATCAATGTATACATGGTGTGGGAAAAAAATATAGTTCATGGACGATGTTGTTGGCTCCAGGGATAGGGGAAAAAAAAAAAAAAAAAAAAAAAAAAACATCGCCAAAAACACCAAATACATGCTGACGGCATACGCTTTACTATACTAAACTGGAGAGACTACTCAAAGGTGTCTCTACATGGAGAACCGTCTGGTCTTTGTCAAAAAATGTTCAAATGTTTGTAAAGCTTATGGGACTTAACTGCGGGGTTATCAGTCCCTAAACTTACAAACTACTTATGAACTACTTACGAACTAGGACGGCACAAATATCCATGCCCGAGGGGGGGATTCGAACCCCCGACCGTAGTGGCCGTGCAGACCGTGAATGAAGCGCCTCAGTCCCCCCGGCCACCGCGGCCGGCTGGTCTTTGTCAGCCGAGCCCGTACGCATTTAGGCGATATGCTTGCGAGAGGCCGTTCCCCGTCGGGGGTTCGAATCCCCTCTCAGGCATAGATGTTTGTGCTGTCTTTAGTATAAGTTAGGTTACAAGTAGTTTGTAAGTTTAGGGACTGATGACCCCGCAGTTAAGTCCCATGAGCTTTCCAAACATTTGATTTGGTCTTCGTGAGGCACGAAAGTTAGCGATCGGCATTCAGAGATTTTTTGCTCTGATTTACGTTGCGACTTTATAATTAAACAATATAATAAGGATAGTTTACAGCTCACTGCAAACACGTAACGACGAGCTGTGACAAGCATATAAAAAAAAAACACACACACACATACAACACTTTCAGCTATCGGCCGTGAACTTCTTCAGAATATAGAACATTCACGCAATCACACAGGCACACAACTCAGTCACACAGAATTCCGAGTGCGGCTGCCGGAGGTGACGGTTTTGTGACTGTGTTGTGTGACTGTTATATATTCTGAAGAAGGGCCGTGGCTGATACCTTAAGTGTTGTAAGCGTGTGTCTTTTATGCCTGTCACAGTTCCTCGTTATGTCTCTGCAGTGAGTTGTAAACTGTCCTTATTATAATGTTTAATTCCAACCCGGAGTTTCCATTATTCGACTTAGAATTATTTATCCAGTGAACTACAAACTAAATGTAGACAATGTCACATAGTATTAGTAAAAACTTAAATTTTCCCGTCTAACAGAAAAATATGGCAGTATATACTATTGAGCTAATTGCTGATGGCACGGAACATTACCAGATTTCTTGTAACAGACACACCACGACGTTCCATATCCTTACACTCTATAGCAACGTGGCATCAACGTTTACCGCGGTGGCATCCTTGTGTAATATCATCTCGGTGTTCAGGACGCGTCAGGTCGGTTAGGAATCAAGCTTTCCAAGATGAAAACCATTTTCTTCGTCAGTACATGTCTGTTTGCTGAATCGAAGTCTACTTCCTTATGGAGAAGTTCAAGTTAGTCATTGGTCGGATAACGTCGTACGGAGAACTGTAACATATTTAATTGAACACAGTTTTCACTATCCACATAAAAAGCATTATGCCCTGTGCGCTTTATTATTCAGAACGATGATAATGGCCATGATCACCTGGAATCTGATTTAAAAACAACGCAATAATGTGTTCCGAAAAAGGGAAACAAACCACATCTGCTTAGAACTGGATTTACTAAAAAACGGAGGAAGACAAACACGCCAAGAAGGGCAATTGTTAGAGCGGAGATGGATGGTTAATTGGGATGAATACAGATTAGGATGAAGAGCAAACAAAGGTAGTGCAATCAGCAAACTGCAGGTCGGTAATTAGAGGGTACGGTTTTCTGACGTCAGATCTCAGAAAGCGATAACAGTGCAGTGATAGGACGGTGCGTTGGGTGCACTTACAATTAGGTGATGCTTTTTACTACCGAGAACGAACAGCTTACGTTAAGACTAAGCAGATGTTCCCGCCTCTAAGCACATACCAGAGTGATTCAGTGGCCAGAATAGTGTGTACGGTTCTGGATCTTCTCGCTATTTAATAGCAGTTCCTCCAAAGAGGAACTTGAGCGTACTTTTCAATTACGATAACATCAGCTACTTTATTATTTTCAAAGATCCACTACATAAACAATTACCCCTTGTGCTTCTCCGAGAACTGGGACGAGTATTGGACGCTGCACGTGATGGGCCAGCAGATGTTTCGTCATTCATCAAAGGATATATTAACGTATTGTGGACTGGGTGAATGTGAGCTTCTTCAGTTTTTCTACATTTCGTGTAGCCGTTCCTACTGCACTGAATTTAAGTCGTTTATTACACTTTTTTTTTTTTTGTAAAAATTTATGAGACTTAACTAAGGGGTCATCAGTCCCTAAACTTACAAACTACTTATGAACTAGCTAACACTAAGGACGGCACAAATATCCATGCCCGAGGGGGGATTCGAACACCCGACCGTAGTGCCCGTGCAGACCGTGACTGGCACGCAGCAGACTGCTCGGCCCCCGCGGCGGGCTATTCCATTTAAAAGAGCGGTCAAAAAACATACGTGGATGATCTTTTTTTTGTGTTCGAAAACCACTTAGATCACGGAATTTTTCACTCTGCGTTTTAAACCAGCCTTCACCTCTCAACGACGTGAGAAGTCGCCAGAAACAGTTGCAAGTCTTCTTCCAGAAAGAACAATTGGCTGGAAATCACTGAAAGAGGAGATTTAAGGCTACACCTGAAAAAAAACTGAAACCAAATATTGATAATTGACTAAAATAGCATCAGCCACATCCTTTCTATTAAAATCCTGTATGTTTCAGTTTTGTTAAATATACATTTGTGTCATTTAAATTCATTAATGAATGATATTTAACATCTTTCTTTTTCCTTGTTTTTCACTCCACCCTGTTACAGTTAAAGTTACCATAGTTAGTAGCACCAAATCAGGCGCGAAAACACATTTGCAGTTAGGAATTCGTAAATAATTATGCGCATAAAAGGCATGCGGTCTACACTGGACAGAAAAAGTTGGCAAGGGGTCTGTTGTTGTGGTCATCAGTCCGCAGACTGGTTTGATGCAGCTACCCTGTCCTGTGCAAGTCTCTTCATCTGAGAATACTTTCGGCAACCTACATCCTTCTGAATCTACTTACTCTATTCGTCCCTCGGTCTCCCTCTACGATGTTTACCCCACACGCTTCCTTCTAATACTAAGTTGACAATTCCTTGGTGTCTCAGAATGTGTCCAACCAATCTATCCCTTCTCTTGGTCAGGATATTCCAGAAACTCCTTTTATCCCCGATTCGGTTAAGCACCTCCTCATTAGTTACGTGATCTTCCCCTTCTAATTTTCATCATTCATCTGTAGCACCACATTTCAAAAGCTTCTATCATCTTTTTATCTGAAATCCTTATCGTCCACGTTTCACTCCTATACAATGCTACGCTCCAGACAAATGCTTTCAGAAAGGACTTCCTAACATTTAAATTAATATTCGATGTCAGCAAATTTCGCTTCTTCAGAAACGCTTTTCTTCCCATAGGCATTCTGCATTTTATATCTTCTTTACTACGACCATCAGAAGTTATCTTGCTACCCAAATAACAAAATTCATCTACTACTTTTATTGTCTCATTACCTAATCTAATTCCTTCAGCATCGCCTGATTTTCTGACATTGCATTCCATTACCTTCGTTTTACTCTTGTTAATGTTCATCTTATATCGTCCTTTAAAGACACTGTCCATTCCATTCAATTGCTCTTCCAGATATTTTGCAGTCTCTGACAAAATTACTGTCATCGGCAAACCGCAGTGTTTTTATTTCTTCTGCCTGCACTTTAATGCCCTCTCCAAATTTTTTCTTCCATTCCTTCACTGCCTGTTCAATGTGGGGAAAGGCTACAACCCTGTCTTACTCCCTTGTCAACCACTGCGTCCCTTTCTTGCCCTTCGACTCTAATAACCGCTGTCTGGTTTTTGTATAGGTTGAATATAACTCTTCGCTCCCTATATTTTACCCCTGCTACCTTCAGAATTTGGAAGAGTGTACTCCAGTGGACATTGTCAAAAGCTTTCTCCAAATCGACAAACGCTAAAAACGTAGGTTTTCTAGGAGACAAAAAAGTTTGGGAACCCCTGGTCTAGAAGATGAAGATGCAAATGACAGGGAAGTGTGGAAGGCTGGACTGAGTGATGCCAACGGCCGGCTGCGGTTTGTGTGGCCAGCATAAGTAAGTAAGCCTACCATTTAACGTTCTTGGACAGTACCACATTTAACTCTCCGAATATTCGTTAGTTAATATACGTCTTTCATACGAGGCAGTATCTCTCTCTTCATACCAACTACTGTGCCCTTTTCTCACATGACATCTTGCGAGCCATCGATGAGGGGCAACAGTCGGATTGTGTTTTTCTCGACTTCAAAAAGGCGTTCGTCGCGGTGCCACACTGCAGACTGCTAACGAAGATACGAGCTTATGGAATAGGTTCACAGATTTGTGACTGGCTGGAAGACTTCCTAAGTAATAGAACGCAGTACGTTGTTCTCGACGGCGAGTGTTCATCAGAGACGAGTGGATCGTCAGGCGTGGCCCAGGGGAGTGTGATAGGACCGCTATTATTTTCTATCTATATCTCATGGACAGAGTAACTTGTAATTTGCGGCTCTTTGCTGGAGATGCTGTGGTGTATGGGAGGGTGTCGTCTGTAACTGACTGTAATAGCATACAGGATGACTTAGACAAAATTTCTAGTTGGTGCGAGGAATGGCAGCTAACTCTCAATGTAGAAAAATGTAAGGTGATGCGTATGAGTAGAAAAAACAATCCTATAATGTTCGAATACAGCATTAGTAGTGAGCTTCTTGATGCTGTCGCGTCGTTCAAATATCTAGGCGTAACATTGCAGAGCGATATGAAATGGAACGAACCTGTAAGGACAGTTGTGAGTAAGGTGGACAGCCGACTTCAGTTTATTGGGAGAATTTTGGGGAGATGTACTACACCTGTTAAGGAGACCGCGTATAAAACGCTTGTACGACCACGTCTTGAGTATTGCTCAAGTGTTTGGGACCCGCAGCAGATCAGTTTAAAGGAAGACATAGAAGCAGTTCAGAGGAGAGCAGGTAGATTTGTTACCGGTAGGTTCGACCAATGCGCGAGTGTCACGGAAATGCTCCGGCAACTCAATTGGGGATCGCTGGAAGAAAGACGACGTTCGTTTCGTGAAATTCTGTTGCGGAAATTTAGAGGTCCGGAATTTGAAGCTGAGTGTAGTACGATCTTGCTGCCGCCTACTTACATTTCGCGTAAAGAACACTAAGACAAGATAAGAGAAATTAGGGCTCGTACGGAGGCATGTAGGCATTTTTTCTCGTTCAATTTGGGAGTGGAATAGGAAAGGAAATGCCTAGTAGTGGTACAGTGTACCCTCCGCCACGCACCTTGCGGTGAATTGCGGAGTATGTATGTAGATGTAGAATTGTTTGTATCAAAGGAAGTTTGGTTTTAGCGTGCTAGTCTGGTTCTTGGAACGATATGTGAGGAGTGTTCACACCGGGCTGAACAGGCTGCGCCGTTTGGACAGCGCCTCCTGGTGGGGCAGCGCCGGAGGGTCCTCGGCTGGTCCAATTACTGGGGGAGCCGGCAGGAATGTCGCGCCTCGGGAATACCGATGAGACCGTGGCTGGCAGCCAGCCCACCCCTCGCCACGAGCCACGCCGCCTCACAACCCGTACTGCACTATTCTGACGCCTCCCCGGTTCCAAACGTGACAACCAAAGGAGTTAATTCTTTCTGTCCTTGTAGACATTCCTATACCCTTATTACTTTCACTCTCTCGGAATGAGCTCTAAAATATGACTAAATGGCTCACAAACGGCTTTTAATGAAATTGCGTGGTTATGGTATATCGCCCCAAATTTTCGGTTGGATAGGGTATGTTTGTATAGCTTAGGTTGGATAGGAGATTTCTTGTCAGACAGGACACAGTTCGTAGTAATCGATGGTAAGGCATCGACTAAAATAGTGGTCATTTTTGTATCCCATCCTCGTCGCCACTTTTGTATCCCATCCTCGTCGCCACTTTTGTGTCCTAGCCTCGTCGCCGCTTTTGTGTCTCGTTTCCGTCGTAGGTGTCGGTGGCCGAGTGGAAAGAGACCGACACAGGAATAAAGGTAGCACGCTTGTGCAGGTACGGAGGTGAGCAGCCAGTGGGACAGCAGAAACTGGAAACACTAGAGTAAATTAGAACGAGATATATATTGCACAGAATTTATACAATACTTAACTTTTACATAGCTCAGTACGGCAGAATGCTGATACATGGTTGAGCTAGAGGCCTGCCTGGTGCCTATCCGATAGCCAAGTCTTCACTGGTGCCTATCTGATTCCGGAGTGTTAACTGGTTCCTATCTCAGTCCGAAGTGTTAACTGGTTCCTATCTCAGTCCGAAGTGAACGATGTCGTTCAGTGGTGGCCACGAGCGGAGTTGCAGCAGAGGGCGCTCGTGGCTGACGTCGTAAGAACGCCGCGCCGTGCGTGGATGGCGGCGCGTGGCGAAAGTAGGTGGCGCGCACTTTGGACTTGTGCGACACCACAGTCATATCGGGCGTTCCACAGGGTAGTGTTATTGGTACTCTGCTGTTCCTTATTTACATAAACGATTTAGGGGAAAATCTAAGTAGCTCTCTTAGGTAGTTTGCAGATGACGCCGTCATTTACCGTCTAGTAAAATCATCGGAAGATCAAAACCAACTGCAGAACGATCTGAATAAGATATCACTATGGTGGAAAAATTGGCAATTGACTTTAAATAATGAGAAGTGTGAAGTCGTCCAAATGAGTACGAAAAGAAATCCGTTAAACTTTGTTTAAAAGATAAATCAATCAAATTTGAAGGCCGTAAACTCCACAAAATACCTAGTAATTACTATTACTTCAGACTTAAATTGGAAAGAACACGTAGATAATATCGTGGGAAAGGCGAACCAGAGACTGCGTTTTATTGGCAGAACCCTTAAAAGATGCAACAGAACTGCTAAAGAAACTGCACACACTACGATTGTTCGTCCTTTTTTAGAGTATTGATGCCAAGTGTGGGATCCTTAACGGAGGACATCGAAAGAGTCCAAAAAAGGGCAGCTCGTTTCGTATTGTCACGATACAGGGGAGTCAGCGTTACGGAAATGATACAGGATCTGGGATGGGAATCATTACAACGGCGCTTATCGCTGCGGCGTGGGCTTCTTATGAAACTCCAATCGCCAACATTCTCCTATGAATGCGAAAATATATTGTTGACTCCCACTTACGTAGGTAGAAATGATCATCAGAATAAAATACGAGAAATCAGAGCTCGAACAGAGAGATTCAGGTGTTCATTCTTCCCACGCGCTATTCGAGAATGGAATGGGAGATAAATAGTATAATTGTGGTTTGATGAACCCTCTGCCAGGCACTTAAATGTGATTTGCAGAGTATCCCATGTAGATGTAGATGTAGAAATTTTCTTAGATTGTGATTTTTCTGCGTAAATTATTTTCTTTCTTCTATTTCATGCCGAGACTCCCGTGCTTCCTTCAGGACTTGTATTCCTCTTTTGCGTGGCTCTGCGGTTCGGTGGTAAAGTACCAGATTTCAAATCCAAAGGTTTAGACGAGACGTTTTATCTGAAATCACTCCATTCCATACTTTCGTGGCGCTGGCTCAGCAACCGTAATAAATATTTTAGTAAGAAAACAATCTCGGCTGCACAAAAGCAACATTTTACTTATTTACACACTAGGCGTTTCGCCTTTTCTGGGCATCATCAGACGTTGAGGGGGAAATATACAAATTTGTACATTGAGAAAGCTGTGAAGATAAGAAAGGACAAATTTGGAGTAGGAATTTCAGTTAAGAGTGAAGAAATAAGAACTTTCCGTTTTGCTGATGACACTGTAATTCTGTCAGAGACAGCAAAGGACATGGAAGAGCGATTGAATGGAATGGGCAGTTTGTTGAAAGGAGTGTATGAGATGAACGTTAGCAAGAGCGAGCAAAACAAGCGTAATTTATTTATTATTTATTTGAGATATTATAAAACATTGATAACGGAATGCTTGTAAGAAAATCATGCGATACTGAAGGAATTAGTTTAGGTAACGAAACAATAAAGGTGGTAGATGAGTTTTGTTACTTAGGCACTAAAACAACAAAAGATGGAAATAAAATGCAAAATGGCAATGGGAAGAAATGCGTTTTTGAAAAAGAAAAATTTGCTAACATCGAATATTAATGTAACTGTAACGAAAATTTTTCAGGAAGGCATTTGCGTGGAGTGTTGTCTTGTACGGGAGTGAAACATGGACGATACATCGTTCAGATAGACGCTTTTGAAATTTGGTTTTACAGAAGAATGCTGAAGATAATGTGGGTAAGTCGCGTAACTAATGAGGGAGTACTGAACAGAATGGAGGAGAAAAGGAATTTCTGCCATAGATCGACTAAAAAAAGGGTTCGATTCTAGGACACATTCTTAGACGTCAAGGAATCGTTTATTTAGCATTGGAAGGAAGTATGTGGTGTAAAAAACACAGAGGGAGACCAAGAGACGAATGTAATAATCAAATTCAAATTGGATGTGACTTGACATTCTTATGAAGAGCCTTGCTCAGAATAGAACAGTGTAGAGATCTGCTTCAAATAAGGAATAGGAAAGGATGTTGACAGATCAGCTCACAGAATATTACATCATATGCATGTCCCATATCCTATTATCTTGGATTGGACTCGCTCTACATCGGTCTGCCAACCTCAAGTCGTCGGCAACTGTAGTCACAATACTGCTCAGTGGTAGTTTCATAGAAACAGTGTATGTTTGCTCAAAAATACACTATCTTGTATAATTAATATCTGTTTGTTGGCTAAAAATATGAGCACTCCTATGAAAACCGCGTAGGAATCGCATTTCCCGTTTCCGCAATGTTTGCAGTGCAGTTTTAGGCGTTGTAATCTACGTCGTAGTCCGCAAGTATCTCATGGTGTGTGGTGAAGGACACTTTTCCTACCATTGTCACTTTTTCCTATTCCAGTCGCGTATGGTTCTTCCATCAATCTCAACTGTAGTGTGAGATACGGGATAAACACCAGCAGAGCTCAAGAAGAAGAAGGGTGATGCAATACTAAGGAGGCTGTACAAGAGATAAATACAATTGATACATTGAGATAACAAACAACTGTTCTTTGGTAATACACAAACTCATTATCCAGTCCATGATATTTATTTATTATTTATAGTATAGCATACATCGTTAAAACTCATAATTTTATGAAGTATTTAATTACAAAAAGACATTAAACATTGAATATTATCAATTGCCTCCCGTGTCGCGGCTAGGAAATCGGTGAAGGATCCCTTGTATGATCGAACTGGGCATTCTTCCACTATGTGTCGGGTCGTTTTCCTTTTAGCACCCCAGACGCAATTTTAATTGTAGAGAACAGAGAAAATATCGTTGGGAAGGCGAACCAAAGGCTACTATTCATTGACAGAAGATGCAATAGTTCTACTAAAGAAACTCCCACACTTCTCCGTACTATTTTGGAGAACAGCTACGCTGTACGGAATGCTCACCAGGTGGGACTAACTGAGTACATGGAAGATATTCAGAGAAGAACAGCTCGTTTTCTATTATTGCGAAAAGGCGAGAAAGTATCACGGAAGTGAATCAAGTGATGGCGTGGAAAATAATTCGAACATATTTTTTTTTAGCACTCACCTAAATAGCGAGACATGATCATAATAGAGAATGAGATCTAAAAAGGAAAGATTTCGGTGTTCCTTTTCCCACGCGCTATTAGGGAGGGAAACGGTAGAGCAATATTATGAAAGCGGTTCGATAAACCCTCTGCCATACACTTAAATGTGATTTGCAGAGTAAATACGAGGGTTGGAACTTAACTAGTGGCAACACTGCTGTGGAGACAATCTGCAATGGTATCGACTATTGTCGCTGATAGCACACATTGTTGACATACCTACCTTAAGGTAAAGCAGTCAACAATCCGAAGATTGGTTTGAACACGACAGTGCTTTACTAGGCATGGTCCTGTTTGGAGGTGGTATGCCGTTGCCTTCCTCCGACCTTCAAACTGACTTACCCAGCCAGTTATAGGGGGACCTACAGTTTAACGTGGGTTCCGAACCGCGGTGCTACTCGGTATTTCTCACATGAGCAATACTGCCAGAGGTGAAACTCCAAGCAAATGGACTCGCCCGTCCCAAGTCACCACCGCGCGCACAAACGAGGGAAAAACAGTGACTTGTGAGCAAACGGTCTAAGGTAACTGTGTCACTATGTTTTCGACACAGGAACAACGGAGTTGGATCAAAATTGAATACGCCAAAGGTCGTACAGCATGACAGTGTCATCAAGGTCTTCGAGAGGCTTGCAGAGAATCGGTATTGTCGTACAAAACATTGGCACGTTGTGTAAAAGGCTTCAACGAAGGTCGGCAGACACGCATCGGGCAGGTCGCCCAACTGTTTCTGAAGAAGAAGTTCATGCTGTTGCCGCGTTAGTGGACAGTGATCGACGCCAGACGATTCGTGAGTCCGCCCACTAACCGTTCTTCGCATCCTGAAGGAACGAAGTTGCATCACGATGGGTCCGCATGAACTGCCGGAAATGCAGAAATGGATGATTTGATTGAAAAGATGAAAGAACCACTTCGTGACATTTACTTCAAAATTGCTCGAGATTCGACAGGCAGTAGTCTGCTCCATTCGCGCCGTCAACAGAACAGGCTTTAATAACGGTATACTACGCATTCCACATCGACGGCAACAGGTTTTACCCAACGCTGTTGACTACTTTGAAGGACAATAACGGGTGCAAATATGTAACGCTTTTGTATCGGTTGTGAATAAATAGTTGCCACTACGAGTATTTAAGTATCAGCCCTCGTATGTAGATGTAGATGTACCTACTGAAAACGCTGCTGCTGCTACCCATCTTCGGGGGCACAAATCACATGTTTTTGTAGTCACTCCACAGATTGCTGTGGTTGCATCTGCATAATTGTTGCATCAGTATAATTGAGGCACGCAAATCTCCCCAACTCAGCATGTCTGTGGTTCATGGGCGGAACAAAGTACCCATAATAAAATTTCGTTCTGAAACCAGTTTTAAAGAACCAATACATTAAAAAGTAGTTTGTACTGATACAATGTAGTTTTTGTATCAGGTTATAAGTTATGCAGCAGACTGATCTCACCACGATTATGTCTAACAGCTTTCTCTTCATTTAGTTTGAATGTAAACCTACTGGACCAAACTACTATGGTCATTAGTCCCTAGACTTAACTAACCTAAGGAAAACACACAGGGAGGACTCGAACCTCCGACGGCGAGGCAACCGAGCCTCCGCAACAAGGCACCTTAGAGCGCTCGGCCACTCCACTGCAGCCCCATCTTCATTTAGTGCTTATAATTCCTGTTTGTTTTTTTAGGGGAATTTTTGGTAAAAAACTTTATGTGCATTCGTTGCAGTTTGGAATCTGCATTAGCCCTCTGCAATTGTCTTAATCACCATAAGCCACATTTTAATTGAGTGTATTTTATATCGTGTTGAGAGGGCAGCGGCTAATCTTGGTCATGCCCTACCCATTGTTTTAGCTGACGACGAGGCGAGTGTGACGAACGTTTTACAATTTTGTGAACGTTCCCGACTCTGGCCTAAGTTCTTAGGCCAGAGGCTTTAGTGTGTTACAGGAAGGCTCGCTGATGCCTCTAACATCAGCGATCAGCGTCCTCCTATACTCTGACATTTTCGTTTAACGACTTTGAAGTACTCAACCTTCCGTCTGCCAACTTCCATCGCTGACTGGCAATATGGGTTCGGGTTGTTGCCGCGACCTACTTTAGTTACTGTTGTCTAATTCTTTAGTCAGGGCGCTAAAAACCTTGCTGTTGCGCGCCCAAAACATCCTATCCTATCCTGCAATTGTCTTGGTTTTTTTATGTCAACTGCCCTTGTTCCTTTTTGACGCATGGGCTTAGGGGCGGTATCCGTTTTGCTTTCTTATAAGGTTTATAAAAAACCTTTTTTTTTAACTTCAATTTTTCGATATCGACAGTTCGCATATAGTTTATTTTGTCTGTCTAGTGTTGAAGGTTGTTTTCTAGTTTCCAGGTATGCTTCATGAATATTTCTTGATTTGTCACTATTTAGTGTTTTGAATGCCTTAAGTTGCGATTTTACTTAATGTTTGCGATCTTCATTGCACCAGAGATGTCTTTAGCTTTTTTATAAATCAATTTGGTTTAGAGAAATAGTGGTAAATTCACATTTGCATTTGCTAATAGCAGTAATGAATTTGAACTGTCTCAAATTCAGAAATTATTGAGATCCTTTTCTAGAAATTTTGAGCTTTAAATTTTATAAAGGGTTGACGCAATACACAGTTCTACCAGGTTATTTCCATTTTCATTTGTCAATTTGCGGACAAGGTAGTTAGCAACAGTTTCTCTGAATATTTTCCATTTCCCCACTGTGTATTAAAACAGCCCATTAAAATATTCACACGATTCTTCTAAAAATGTTCAAATGTTTGTAGAGCTTGTGGGGTCATCAGTCCCTAAACTTACAAACTACTTATGAACTAGCTTATAGTAAAGACGGAACAAACATCCATGCCCGAGGGGTGATTCGAACCCCCGACCGTAGCGGCCGTACAGACCGTGACTGGCACGCAGCAGACCGCTGGGCCACCGCGGCCGGCATGATTCTTCTGTCATCTCCTTTGACTTATCTGAGTTTATTTTCTTCGTTCATTTCATATTCCAAAGAAATTGTAGTTAATCTGTTATTCACGGACTTTACTTCCGTAAACAAAACACCAAAAATCCTTAAACAAGTTTTCAAAGGCCTTATAATTCTGGCAGAAGAGAGAAATGTTCAAATGTTTGTAGAACTTGTGGGACTTAACTACGTGGTCATCAGTCCCTAAGCTTACAAACTACTTATGAACTACCTAAGACTAAGGACGGCACAAATATCCATGCCCGAGGGGGGTTTCGAACCCCCGACCGTAGTAGCCATGCCGCGGTGGAGTAGCCGAGCGGTCTAAGGCGTCTCGCTGCGGAGCGCGCGGTTGCTCGCCGTGGAGGTTCGAGTCCTCTCTGGGGCATGGGTGTGTGTGTATTTGTCCGTAGGTTAGTTTACCTAGGTTTAAGTAGTTTGTAAGCTACGGACTGATGACCACGCAGTTTGGTCCGATAGAATTACAAACATTTGAACATTTGAACATTTTTCGTAGTGGCCGTGCAGACCGTGACTGGAGCGCCTCTGTCCCCTCGGCCACCGCGGCCGGCCGCCAGAAGAGAGATACAGATGAAAAATTCGTGAGCTAGTTCCACTATTATGAGGTCCAGTAACTAACTTCGATACATTGATATAACTTAATTATACTATGCCCAGTGGGGTAAAGACAGACCACTACATTTTGACAGATTAGTTCGATATGAGATTTTGTACTTTACTGTTTACGGAAAACCAGTACAATTAACCAATGACGCAGAATCGAAGGATGTAATAAACAGTAAGTAATACAAATATCGTCATAACGTTTTTGTATACTTTCTCCCTTT
Source organism: Locusta migratoria (assembly GCA_026315105.1). Lineage (NCBI taxonomy): Eukaryota > Metazoa > Arthropoda > Insecta > Orthoptera > Acrididae > Locusta > Locusta migratoria. The sequence continues at coordinate 104,555,171 of CM048746.1, read as the reverse complement.
CTTAGGAAACACAACACCGTTTCGAGATTCGATTTTCCTTCAAATATTTTACACATTTTTAGAACGGTTCTTTTAAAATATGCATCGCAGGTGATGTCTTTTTATTTAGATAATGTGTGTTTTCCTTTCGCCGCGGTGGAGTGGGCGAGTGCTCTAAGGTGATTTGGTGCAGAGAACGCGGTAGCTTGCCGTCGGAGGTTCGAGTCCTTCCTCGGGAATGGGTGTGTGTGGTGTCCTTAGTATAAGTTGGTTTAAGTAGTTTGTAAGCCTAAGAACTAATAACCGCAGCAGTTAACTCCCTTGTATAACAATCCAGGTTGGGATTAATAATGTAGTGATAAGGACAGTTTACAACTCACCACAAAGACGCTGCGACGAGCTGCGACAGGCACATACAAAAGACACACACACAAAACTTTCAGCTATCGGCTATGGCCTTCTTCAGAAAAGAGAACACTCACGCAATCACACAGGCACACAACACAGTCAAACAACCATCACCTCCGGCTGCCGCACTTTCATTAGACTCTGATTATGCCTTTCACCACTCTGTCTGGAGAATAGTCACGTTAATAAAATTCCTTCATGATCCCCTATTCAATGCTAACAAGACGCTTCATCTGATAAGCCGGTTACTTCAAAATTATTCTTGACTGAATCCAAGTATTTTCTCCTTGGTCTCCCTCGACTCTCGAGACCCCTACTGCAAACCCATGAGTCTCTTAGGTAACCTTGCTCTCCCACCGTCTTAGCCTGTTCGCTCTAACTGCTTCATCTATGGTGTTCATTCCCAGTTAGTCTTTGATTTCCTCGTTATGGATACCCTGCTGCCATTGTCCCATTTATTAGTACCTGCAATGTCCTTGCTACTTCCACATCTGTAATCTCCACCTTATTAATAAGGTAATCTGCATCCACCCACCTTTCACTCCCATACGTCAAATTTGAGCACAGGATAGAGAGGTGCACTGCTAACTCAGTCTTGTTACCTCTTGATTGCATTTGTTTCACTATGTTGCCATCCTGTGAGAAAATACATCCTAAGTATTTGAAACTGTCCATCAGTTCTTTGTTCTTCCTGTTTGGCACTCAATCTGTTAAATCTCTGTCCCACAGACATTACTTTTGGTTAGGAGATGCTGACCTTCATACCATAATCTTTACACCTCTATCTAGCTCTGAAATATTGGATTCTAACCTTTCAATCAAATCTTCCATCAGAACGAAGTCGCCTGCAGATACGAGACTGTTTATTTTGTTTCCTCCTATTTTAAAATCGACATGCCCGTCTACTGTTTTAACATATGATCCATAAATAGAATGTACAACAGTGGTCATATATTACAGCCTTGTTTTATCCCTGAAACTACCATGAACCGTGAACTCAATTTGCCGTCATTCTAAATGCTGCCTGACAATCTGTGTAAAGACCTTTAATTGCCTGCAGAAGTTTGTCTTCTATTCCATAACCTTGTAGAACTGACTATAGCTTCCTCGTAGGAACAAGGCCATAGCCTTTCTACACCTGTAACACATATTTATAATTCCCCGTTCCACTCACAGCACTTCTCCGTTATAATAAGTTTGTTTTGGTGTCCATCTTGCACAACAAACGACAAAATTCTTCGTTTTTGAAGTAGGGAAAAAATAGTAAATAAATAAAAATAAAAATAAAATAAAATGTGAAAAAAGGGCCACGTTTCGCCTTTTATTTTAAAGGCATTCTCAGTGGGATATTTTCGTTGTCTTTTCAACTACCTTCTGCTGTTTTGTCCATCTCGTCAAGGCCAAATGTTGCACATTGTACAACTAACACTTTTTCGCATAGTTGTACACATTTTGGAGGTGTTTAGCAGCCGGGTGCGCCTCAGTTGCACACTGGTAGAGTGTCAGGCTACAAATCAAAAGGTCCCGAGTTCGATCCTCGCCAGGTCCAAGGATGTTTATCTATCACTTTCCCCTTCTTTCATCACTGGCAGTATTGCTCATGTGAAAAATACGGAGTAGCACCGTGGTTCGGAACCCACGTTAAGCTGTAGGTCCCCCTATAACTGGCTGGGTAAGTCAGTTCGAAGGTTGGAGGAAGGCAACGGCATAGCACCTCCAAACAGGACCATGCCTAGTAAAGCACTGTGGTGTTCAAACCAATCTTCGGATTATTGACTGCCTTTTTTTTTCAGCAGCTGGAAAATAATAATAATAATAATAAAAAAATGTTCAAATGTTTGTATAGCTTATGGGACTTAACTACGGGGTCATCAGTCTCTAAACTTACAAACTACTTATGAACTACTTACGAACTAGGACGGCACAAATATTCATGCCCGAGGGGGGATTCGAAGCCCCGACCGTAGTGGCCGTGTAGACCGTGACTGGAGCGCCTCAGTCCCCTCGGCCACCGCGGCCGGCTACCGGAAAATATCCCACTGAATATGCATTTAAAATAAAAGGCGAAACGCGTCAGGGACAAATAAAAGCAATTGCAACAAACACTTTTTCACCTTCAAAATGGAACAACTTTTTCGAAAAATAATAGTAAATTAAGACTGATTGTCTGTCGACAAGAGGACGGAATCATTTGGCACGGTTTGGCCTGGGTGGCTGCGAGTAGACTGGTGGCCAGCCATTGGCAGCGGCGGCGGCTGTAAAAAACTAATGAAAAGCCGGGGGTTAGGCAGGTAGAGGCGGCCCGCGCCCAAGGCCGCATTCCTGCCGAGTGCCGGCCCCGGCCCAGGCTCCCCTCCCGACCGCCCGTCCAAGTCTCCGCTGCCCTGCCCAGTGCCTCCAGTAAACACTGCGCCACAAAAACACTCCCTTCTTCGCCACTACCATGATAACCTCGCAGTTCGGACCAAGAGACACCAACAGTACGCAACTTACACTATCTACATCTACATTCATACTCCGCAAGCCACCCGATAGTTGTCTGGCGAAGGGTACCTTGAGTACCACTCAAGAAATGTCTTCAATTCGTAACTGAAGAGACGGTTTTGTCGCTTGATGGGTTTCTCACTCACGATTTAAATCGTTTGTGTGTGTGTGTGTGTTTGTTTGTGTGTGTGTGTGTGTGTGTGTATGTAATGAAATTGCTAACAATCGCTACATTTTTAACTTTGTGCTTAGTGAATTGATACCAGTAACATGCGCGAACAGAAGGATCGATTAATTTTTATTCTGGTTACTGCTGGTGACAGTTAATGGGAGTCGTTACCGCCCAAAGTGACAAAATTTCACATTTTAACTTGTACGCAAATTATTAAAATATGGATGTTTATGCTTAATTTGGTGATGGTTTTATTGAAATAGTCGATTATTTACTATTTTAAATAAATAGTTGAAAATCATGCACTGTCATTTATGAGTATTTTGTTTGCCATCATTTCGCATATTCGCATTTTTCTCAGGAACTACGTAGTCTAGAAGGCTGTGGTTTCTTTTGTTTTGTCGAGAACTGTCCGTTTCGTAATTTGCTCCCTTTAGCGGTCCTCCGCAGTAAACTCTTCGAACTGTACATTTATTTGTGCTTGAAAACAACAGTTATCCATTAGTCGTGTTTTAGTTTGTGTATTTCCTGTGATAGTTTCCATCATGACCTAGTGTTTTTAATGCTGTTCTTACTTTTTCTGATGGTTATTCTGGAAGACTACAGATTTGGGAATATCTTGGAATTCATAAAGGTTACAACACCGCTAAAAGTTAGATGACTTGGACCAAATACGCCTCAGTCCCCTCGGCCACCGCGGCCGGGAGGATTTTATGTCCGATCGACGATGAGTGATTAGAGACGGAGCACAAGCTCGCTTTCATGATGAACTAGCTTAAAGCCTTGCGCGTGTGTTTATTTATTTATTCTGTACTCTCGTAGTCGATCTCCCTTGCCCTCCTGTCTCTCCCATCTCCAACTCCCACTGTATCGGCCCATTTCTTACCCCTCCTGCCTCCCGCATCCTAGATTCATCTTCTCCCCCTCCCCATCTAGGAAAACTACATATTGCTGTCAACGTCCGTTGTGACCAGTGAACACAAATTTTATTGCAAGGTACCCTTTGCCATATATCACATAAAACTCTCTCTAAGAAGGCAACTATTATGATAGGCTAATTGGTAAAATGGAGTCAAGGTCATGCAGAATATGAAACATCATGTAGACAGTGATGTTCCTCTTGTGTCGAAAGAGGTAAATTATTCTCAAGATCGGAATGAAACTGTGGTATGTGTGGAAGTCTGTATGTAAGTACCTTCGCCAGGTTCCATACCAAATTGAAGGTCAAGTGTGCAAAACTTCATTTCATCAATATCAGAAGAAAACTAGATTTTGTCGGCGTCCGTAAAATAAGTCAACTACCCTCTGCCATGCACCATTCTAATATTTATGGAGACTGTGAACTTCCTCATTTTATCGTAATCGGATGAACGGTATGACAGTGCATACAATACGAATTTAATCTGATGTGTCAGCAATTTAAGTTTTATTTCGGTTTTACCTACTGAGCTCAAATGTAAATCTAAAGCATCCAGGGGCCCACTCAAACACACGGATAAAATTCATCAAAATCGATCGAGCGATTTAGAAGTTCAGTGACGTAAACACGCACAGAAGTTGGACTGGGTAAAAGGAAGAAAGATCTTCCGTACAATGATTCCATTAAAAAGTCACTATAAATTTGAAAACTTAATAAATCACGGAATAATGTAGATAGAGAGGCAAAATTGACACACATGCTTGGAATGACATGGGTTTTATTAGAACAAAAAAAAAAAAAAAAAAAAAAAAAAAAAAAAAAAAAAAAAAAAAAAAAAAATTTAACAAATAAATAAATTAAAAAAAAAAAAGTTCAAATAATGTCCGACACATGGCGCTGGACAGCAAAACGTCAGTGACAGCGCATGAAAACCGTGTATAAGAGGAGCTGTAATGAGAGATAGATGCATCAGCAGTCGCAGGTTACCTGAAAAGGCGCTTTTAGTGAAGCTGTATTATCAGAAGGGGAATGTGCTAGTTCAGCGTTACGATCCTATCGCCATAGGAAAGGGATTCAAACGGGTAAAGGTCCGTTGACAAATGCAGCTGTGGCCAGAATGATTTCGATAGACCCCGTAGTGGCCGACCGAGCACAAGGCGTAATGCTGCTGAGACAGTTCAGGAAGAAATGGAGACTGTAGCGGGTTCGTCTATGCAGTCGCACATCGCACCGGAATTCTATACACTACTGTGTGGTTGGCACTTAGGCGTACCCTCCGATGCTATACTTACCAAATCCATCGGCATCATGAACTGTTACCTGGCGATTTAGTGAAGCGGAGGGCATTTGCGGTGTGGCCGTTACGAAAGATGGCGGGAGATGACGATCGGTTGTGTAACGTGTTGTGGACGGACGAAGCTCATTTCACGCTCCGAAGGTCTGTCAACGCCCACAACTGCAGAATTTGGGTTACCCAAAATCAGAACTGTCGTGGAAACTCCATTGCGCGACAAGGAAGTCGCGGTATGGGTTGAATTTACCACATCTACCGTTATCAGGCCTTTTTTCTTCGAGGAACTGCATGATTCTGGTTTCGTAACTGCTACCGTGTATGTTACAGAATCGCATCATCTCTAGCCTGGCTGATAAACACTTGCTGGAACGTACGATTTTTATGCAGGATGGCGCTCCTCCCCATATTGCTAGATGCGTGACACATATTTAAAAAAAGTTTTTTTGACTGGATTTAAAGTTGCCATTGCTACTCGGTTTACGTAGTCAATTGTGAGTCTATTTCTCTACTTGGTACATTATGACTGTATTAAAGAGAACAACCCCTCAACACAAGTATTATGGATTTGCACAAAAGGAGAATTGTGCAGTTTTAATCAATTCACTAAACTGTTCGTCACTAGTACACAACTAAATGTACTTGCACCATTTCTTCTGACTCCGTTCAGATTTTGCAACACATATGGATATAACTATTTTTCTTTCGGACCTGGAAGAGCAGTTGAATGGAATGGACAGTGTGTTGAAGAGAGCGTATAAAATGAACATTAACAAGAGCAAAACAAAAATAATGGAATGCGGTCTTAGAAAATCAGGCGATGCTGAAGGACTTAGATTAGGTAATGAAACAATGAAGGTGGTAGATGAGTTTTGTTACTTGGGTAGTAAAACAACATGCGATGGTCGTAGTACAGAGGATACAAAATGCAGAATGGCAATGGGAAGAAAAGCATTTTTGAAAAAGAGAAATTTGCTAACATCGAATATTAATTTAAGTGTAAGGAAGTCTTTTCTGAAGGCATTTGTGTGGAATGTTGCCTTGTACGGGAGTGAAACATGGACGGTAAGCAGTGCGGACAGGAAGAGAATAGAGGCTTTTGAAATGTGGTGCTCCAGAAGAATGCTGAAGATTAGGTGGGTAGATCGCATAACTAATGAAGAGGTACTAAACAGAATTGGTGAGAAAAGGAATTTTTGGCATACCCTGACCAAAAGAAGGGATCGCTTGGTATGACACATTCTTAGACATCGAGGAATCGTAAATTTAGCATTGGAGGGAAGTGTGTGGGGTAAAAATCGCAGAGGGAGGCCAAGAGACGCGTATAGTAAGCAGATTCAAGTGGATATGGGTTGCCGTTCTTATGAGGAGATGAAAAGGTTTGCTCAGGATAGAGTAGGATGGAGAGCTGCATCAAACCAGTCTCCGGACTGAAGACCATAACAACACAACATTCGTTATGAAATGGATGAATACACTTATCATCAGTTTTACCAATCTTGTAGGTTATTTTCACATACGTCTAAGGTACATGTGCAAAAGCTAGCCTCTTAATACAAGAAATGTTACTAAACATTTCATCCACATATATACCCTGTACACAGACATCATAGAAGGATTCCGCCGGCCGCGGTGGCCGAGGAGACTGAGGCGCTTCAGTCACGGTCTGCACGGCCACTACGGTCGGGGGTTCGAATCCCCCCTCGGGCATGGATATTTGTGCCGTCCTAGTTCGTAAGTAGTTCATAAGTAGTTTGTAAGTTTAGGGACTGATGACCACGTAGTTAAGTCCCATAAGCTTTACAAACATTTGAACATTTTTGAAGGATTCCAACATCGTATGTAAAATCCTTCAGCCTTGATGCATCAGCACAGCCGTAATTTTCAGTTTGGGTCAACCTTTCCTCCACAATCAAAAATATAAAAGTTTCATCTTTTATCCATTGAACATCCTCACAAATGGAATCTAGTATATTCATCACACCAATAAGTAGTTTCCTTCCTTCGCTAAAATGTTAATGAAATTCCGAATACTCCAACTAAAGACTATGTGCCATAATTTTTTGTCATTGGTAGGGACATTTTTTTTTTAATTTTTTGGAATTGCAAGAGGCTTCTAATGAGAAAGGAAGAATTGTTTCAGAGCATAAAACATCTCAGTAAATCACTGAATATCTGAAATTAGTGACAACGATCGTTTCTTGCTGTGGCTGATATTTTCCGTTTTACACGTTAGACTACAGTTTTACAACTATAACAGCTTGATTAGGGGCAAATAAATTATGTAATTCAAACATTTAAGAAGAAAGCTTATAAATCGGTGACGATGCGAGACAAAAACAGAAATCACAAGATTTTCATCATTATCATCATCATTAGAGACTGATTATGCCTTTCAGTGTTCAGTCTGGAGCATAATACCTCTAATAAAATTCCTCCATGATCCCTATTCAATGCTAACATTGATGCCTCGTCTAATGTTATGCCTTTTACTTCAAAATCATTCTGCACCGACTCTAAGTAATTTCTTCTTGGTCTATCTCGACTCCTCTTACCCTCCGCTGCCGAGCTCATGAGTCTCTTAGGTAACCTTGCTTCTCGCATGCGTGTAACACGACCCCCACCATCTCAGTCTGTTCGCTCTAACTGCTTCATCTATGGTGTTCATTCCGAGTCTTTCTTTGATTTCCTCATTATGGACACCCTCCTGCCTTTGTTCCCATCTATTAGTACCTGCAATCATTCTTGCAACTTTCATATCTGTAACTTCTACCTTATGAATAAGGTAACAAAGTTGGTCGAAACATAGAGTTGTGCATTGCTAACTTAGTCATGGTACTTACTTCCTTCTTGCAGAAGAGAGTAGATCTTAGCTGAGCACTCAACTGCATTAGTTTTGCTGCACCTCGATTCCAGTTCTCACTATGTTGCCATCCTGTGTACCTGTTCTAACTTTGTTCCTCCTATTTGACACTCAATCTGTTTAAATCTCTTTCCCACAGACATTACTTTCGTTTTGGAGATGCTGATCTTTATATCATAACCCTTTCACTTCTGATCAAGCTCTGAAATATTAGTTTGCAACCTTTCAATCGAATCGGCCGTTATAACTAAGTCATCCGCATATGCGAGACTGCTTAATTTGTTTTCACCTATTTTAATCCCGCCCTGCCAGTCTATTGTTGTCTGAGTTTGAACAACAGTGGTGACAGCTTACAGCCTTGTCTTACCCCTGAAACTACCTTGAACCATGGGCTTAATTTGCCAGCTACTCTAATTGCTGCCTGACAGTCTACGTAATGCCCTTTAATTCCCTGCAGAAGTTTGCCTCCTATACCATAATCTTGAAGAACTGACAGTAGCTTCCTCCTAGGAACACGGTCATAAGCCTTTTCCAGATCTATGAAACATAGATACAATTCCCTGTTCCACTCATAGCACTTTTCCATTACCTGACGTAAGCTGAAGATCTGATCCTGACAACCTCTAAGAGGCCTAAACACACACTGATTTTCATCTAACTTGTCCTCAATTAATACTCGCACTCTCCGTTCAACAATACCTGAGAATATTTTGCCTAAAACGCTAATTAAAGAGATACCTCGATAGTTGTTGCAATCTTTTCGGTTTCCATGTTTGAAAATTGGCGTGATTACCGCTTTCGTCCAGTCAGATGGAACCTGTCCCGATTCCCACGCCTTCTCAATTATCCTGTGTAACCACTGTATTTGACGAGTTGCGGTTAATTTCATCAACCCCAGCCGCTTTATTGCACTGTAATCCACTGACCATTTTCTCCACTTCCTCAAATCGTCGTTCCTATCTCATTCTACCTGAAAATCTGACACTCAATATTAATTGATATTTACATCATTGAACGTTTCACCTACATTGAGCAATTCTTCAAAATATTCCCTCCATCTGCTCAAGGCATCCACAGGATTGACTAGCAGATTTCCTGACCTGTCTAAAACACTTGTTAATTCCTTCTTCCCTCCCTTTCGAAGATTGATAATTACGCTCCAAATTGGTTTTCCCGCGGCTTGACCCAGAGTTTCTAGCTTATTTCCAAAGTCTTCCCATGATTTACTTGGAGTCTGCAATTATCCGTTTGGATTTTAATTCCCAAAAATAAAAAAAAAAGGCGGATATTTAGAAGAAATCGTAAAAATATACGCGGGTGCTACATTAAACGTCGAAAATGCGGATGCCTGGTAACCATATTTAAGTAGTTGGTGAGTCTAGGGACCGATAACGTTAGCAGTTAGGTTAACAAGGTTTACAAACATGTGAACCATTTTTGAAACCACTTGTTGCGTCGTGCTAGCTAGTTACAGAATCGCAGCTGGCGCTGACACGGGCCTGCCTTTGGCACACGCGGTGGCCAGTGGCCACATTAGTCTAGAGGTGTCAGAGAGGCGGGTTTCCGGGAACGGCGCAGGTAGCCAGCTGCGGTTCCTGGAACCCGCGGCCCCTCTCATGTCGCCCCTACCAGCGCATGCCTGTTGTTGCCGCCCACACAAATCACGGCTGGACACCAGCCAGCCCACCCCTCGCCTATGGTGTGATTGGCCCTGCCATTAAATCCTTATGTTTGTCTACTCCCGATGACTCGATGGAAAATGGTTCATAGTAGACAGTTGCTACCATCATCCTCATCTTCTTCAAAATAATCAGCCTCAACATATAATCCGCTGCTTGACATATAATTTATCACAGGTATTAAACATAAGGAGAGGTAATGAATTAAAAATTGTGCTGTGGCCGGGATTCGAACCCGGGACCTCCTACTTACTATCAGCTGCTTGACATATAATTTATCACAGGTACTAAACACAAGGAGAGCCATTGAATTAAAATTTATGCTGTGGCCGGGATTCGAACCCGGGACCTTCTACTTACTAGGTAGGTGCTTTAGACTATTAGACCACTTTTTTTCTGTGGGCAGTTCTTGTCCTTGCGGACGCTGATCGGGTTTGCTCGTTTTGGTTCTATGTGTTCTTTGGCTCAGCTTTTTTTATTACAGAGAGCATTCAGCCCTCAGACCGGGCGCCCTGTGCCACGGCGCCCGGCATCACTCAGCTAACACAGCGTTGTAGCCAAAGCAACTACACGGACTGTCTTACGCACGTCTCCCTCCACACCATATACTTTAATTCTGCCTCACGTTCCCTGTGAAATGCGTATCAAATTGCCAGGACTCTCCTACATTGGAATAGCACCCCAGCGAAGAACGCGAATAGGAACTATCCCGCCTTGTTCCTCAGGCCGAGGTGATAAAAATATCAACAAATAATACAATTCCTTGAGACAACATTGTCTTGTTATATCAAAGGTAAGGTAAAAAAAAGGTAAAGCAGTCATCAATCCGAAGATTGGTTTGAACACAACAGTGCTTTACTAGGCATGGTCCTGTTTGGAGGTGGTATGCCGTTGCCTTCCTCCGACCTTCGAACTGACTTACCCAGCTAGTTATAGGGGGACCTACAGTTTAACGTGGGTTCCGAACCAAGGTGCAAACTCGGTATTTTTCACTTGACCAATACTGCCAGAGGTGAAAGAAGTGTAAAGTGACAGATAAAAATTCTAGGACCTGGCGGGGATCGAACCCGTGACGTATAGATTTATAGTCTGGCATTCATTAAACATAAGGAGAGGCATTGAATTAAAAATTATGCTGTGGTCAGGACTCGATTCGAATCCCAGCCACAGCATAAATTTTAATTCAATGCCTCTCTTTATGTTTAATACCTTTGGTATAACGAGACAATGTTGCCTCAAGGAATTGTATTATTTGTTGATATATAATTTATCATTTGACTTTTTCATGTAACATGGTTTCCAGCTACAGGCCCAAATGTTCCTCCTGCGTGTTACCGAAGGTCATCTGCCTACTGACAACAAGGTCTTCGTGTCGACTCCTTGGTATACAACAGAGAAGCCCTTGCATCTACGTACGATTTGCCTGGCTGCATAATCCTGCCAATATCTATTTTTTCATTATGGTAGATATTACGCCTGTTCCTTGGTAGTTGCTATTATCTGGTTTCTCCCAGGAATATTCAACATATCTCTTTCTGTTTTAGAGTCAGCTTCTAAATGGTTAACGCATTGCTTGGATGCATAAGTGAACTCGCAAAAATTCACGAGAAGTAGCTATAAACAAGTCGAAACAGTATTACAAAATTAAGATGCGTTTTGTAGTACAAAACGAGTATGAAACTATTCGATATCATACTAATCAAAGTATCTTCATTTATTAAAAAAAAGTTCAAATATTTGTAATCCTAAGGGGCCAATGGGACATACATATTCGTAATCAGCGCAAAAAACTACACTAAACACACTTTACACGGAAAAAATACGATAACTTTCGATCCGACGTTATCCCGAACGCGTGCTAAAGGAAAATCTAGTAGCACGCGTAAGCGCGGCGGGTGGCCTCGCCGCGGCTAAGTCCGTTATCGCTGACGTCCCTAGACTTTAAAACTACTTTAACGTACGCCGAGGACAACAAACATGCCTTTTTCCAAGAGAGAACTCGGAACTACGACGGCAGGTATCGGGCATTTCGTGACTCCACGTCTTAGACCACCCGACCATTCCCGAGTTACATAATGTTTCTGATATTGATAAAAGAACTTCCACTTTTACTGTGTTCACGAAATAAAATTTCGTTAATTAAAATAATCACAAAGGCACAGGCAGTCTTCATATATAAATGTACTAAGTTTCAGAGGGTTATTTATTTATTTTGCAGCACATTTGACCACTTGTTCTATCTTATTCAAGTGGGAAAACGAACGGTCTTCTTAGCGATATTCCTTTAGGAACACCAGTTGCTGACTCCGTTCTCCATCTGCTGACATACTATTTTCACCGTAATCATGAAAATAATTCTTCTTTTGGCAAATCAGTCATCCTGGTATTTAGGATGTGACTGTGAAAACGTACATATAATTATTGGCTACTAATTCCAATAAGTTACTCCAAAAACATAAGGGACATCTATAATGCATCCTGCTCGCGAGGAAAACTCCTTATTTGTCTTAATCGCATAGGAAAACTTGGCTTCTTTTAACGTTCTTGTCTACTGCTTGCAGCCGCCTCTGTGAGACCTCAGGCGCACTAACAAGGAGAGCGTCTGACAAGTGGGTGGACGCTCTACATTAGAGACACGTGTTTCGGCTTTTTGCTAAACACAGTAGTTTTTGAAAAAATCAAGGTCAAAGTTGATGATGGACAATCTATTTTCAATGCTATATATCGAAAGATACGGGGTAAAAAATCAGTGATTTTCGCGTGAATAACGTTTTTGTGTTTTGATGGGTATCGTAAACATGAGCGACTTTCCGGGCGCCGTCACCGGTCAGTGGTCCAGAACTCGGACTGTCAGACTGTCAGACTGTCGAACCTTCGTCACGGCAATTATTGTTGGGATTTATCGATGTATTTGATAATATTTCCATTTTTTCAACATCTTTTCTTGTATATACATGTGGCGTTTGTTCCGAAAGAACAGACGTCACTTCTGATCCTGCAGTTGTTATTCTTTAATATTCACAGAATATATGACATCTACTGCGATTGGGCAAAGCTGAAAATGTGTAGCCAGCCGGGATTCGAACCCGGGTCTCCTGCTTTCTAGGCAGTTGTGCTGACCCCTACAACACTGGGGACACCGTGATCACCGCACCTGCAAGGACTACCTAAGTACGCCTCCCATCAGATACAAATTCCCAGCTTCGCCCTGCCCACCGTACTCGTAGTTATGAAACTAATTCCCGTAAGAGTAAGGGCTTCAAACTTGCCCACCCCTCCCCACTAACGGTGACGGGCAATGATCCTATCGCTAGTGGGGAGGGGTGGGCAAGTTTGAAGCCCTTACTCTTACGGGAATTAGTTTCATAACTACGAGTTTGAGTACTGTGGGCAGGGCGAAGCTGGGAATTTGTATCTGATGGAAGGCGTGCTTAGGTAGTCCTTGCAGGTGCGGTGATCACTGTGTCCGCAACTGCCTAGAAAGCAGGAGACCCGGGTTCTAATCCCTGCTGGGTACACATTTTCAGCTTTGCCCAATCGCAGTTGATGTCATATATTCTGTGGATATCTTTTCTTGTCTTATTTGGAATTACAGCTTCGGGAAATATGATTAATATTCTATTAAATAAATTTTCTGTTTATTTGTGATACACAGACAGAATTTGGAAATGTTTTCGTCAAGTGCTCAAAACCTCGAAAGCTGATCTCCGAACTGTATCATTATATTTGGATCATGTTATGAAACCTTACGTGAAGAAACCACCCCCATGAACCACAGACATTGCCGAGGTGGGGTGGCTTGCGTGCCTCAACGATGCAGATAGCCGTACCGTAGGTGCAACCACAACGGAGGGGTATCTGTGGAGAGGCCAGACAAACGTGTGGTTCCTGAAGAGGGGCAGCAGCCTTTTCAGTAGTTACAGGGGCAACAGTCTGGATGATTGACTGAGCTGGCCTTGTAACATCAGCTAATGTGGCTTTGTCACACGGTTACTGCGAACGGCTGAAAGCAAGGGGAAACTACAGCCGTTACTTTTCCCGAGGACATGCAGCTCTACTGTATGAAAATATGATGATGGCATCCTCTCGGGTAAAATATTCCGGAGCTAAAATAGTCCCCCATTCGGATCTCCGGGCGGGGACTACTCAGGAGGATGTTATCATCAGGAAAGACAATTCTGGCATTCTACGGGTCGGAGCGTGGAATGTTAGATCCCTTAATCGAGTAGGAAAATTAGAAAATTTAAAAAGAGAAATGGATAGGTTGAAGTTGGATATAGTGGGGATTAGTGAAGTTCGGTGGCAGGATGAACAGGATTTCTGGTCAGGTGAGTACAGGATTATAAATACAAAATCAGTCGGGGGTATCACAGGAGTAGGACTGATAATGAATAAGAAAATAGGAATGCGGGCAAACTACTATGAGCAGCACAGTGATCGCATTATCATTGTCAAGATAGATACGAAGCCAACACCGACAACAGTAGTACAGGTTTATATGCCAACTAGCTCTGCCGATGATGAGGATATAGAAGAAATATATGAGGAGCTAAAGGAAATTATTCAGACCGTTAAGGGAGAGGAAAACTTAATTGTGATGGGAGACTGGAATTCGGTAGTAGGAAAAGGAAGAGAAGGAAAAATAGTAGGTGAATATGGACTGGGCAGAAGGAATGAAAGAGGAAGTCGCCTGGTAGAATTTTGCACGGAACATAATTTAATCATAACAAACACGTGGTTTAAGAATCACAAAAGAAGGTTGTATACTTGGAAGAGACCAGGAGACACTGGAAGGTATCAGATAGATTTTATAATGGTAAAATATAGATTCCGGAACCAGGTTATAAACTGCAAGACATACCCAGGGGCAGATATAGACTCTGACCATAACTTGTTAGTCATGAACTGTAGGCTGAAACTGAAAAAATTGCAGAAAGGTAGGAAAATAAGGAGATGGGACCTAGATAAATTGAAGGAACGTGAAGTTCTGGTGAATTTCAGAGGGAGATTTAGGCAACAATTGACAGAAACAGGGGGAAATAAAACAGTAGAAGAGGAATGGGTAGCATTGAGAGATGGAATAGTGAAGGCAGCAGAGGACAAAATAGGTAGAAAGGCAAGACCTGCAAAAAATCCTTGGATAACACAGGAGATACTAAATTTAATTGATGAAAGGAGAAAATATAAAAATGCAGTAAATGAAACAGGCAAAATGGAGTACAGACGACTAAGAAATGAGATTGATAGGAAGTGCAAAATGGCTAAGCAGGAGTGGCTAGAAGCCAAATGCAAATCTGTAGAAGAATGTATAAGAAGGGGAAAAGTAGATACCGCCTACAGGAAAATCAAAGAGACATTTGGGGACAAGAAAAGCAATTCTACGAATATCAAGGACTCAGATGGGAAACCAGTTCTCAGCAAAGAAGGGAAAGCTGAAAGGTGGAAAGAGTACATAGAGCAGCTCTACAAAGGAAATGAACTTAGAGACGATGTTGTAGGAAGGGAAGAGGAAGTAGATCAAGATGAAATAGGAGATACTATACTCAGAGATGAATTTGACAGAGCCTTGAAAGACCTAGGCAGGAACAAGGCCCCAGGAGTAGATGATATACCCTCAGAGCTACTAAAGTCTCTGGGAGAGCCAGCCATGACAAGACTATTTGAACTGGTGTGTAGGATATATGAGACAGGCGAAATGCCCTCAGACTTTAAGAAAAATGTAATAATCCCCATTCCAAAGAAATCAGGCGCAGACAGGTGTGAAAATTACAGAACCATCAGTTTGATAAGTCATGGTTGCAAAATTTTAACACGAATTATCTACAGGAGAATGGAAAAGCTGGTAGAAGCTGACCTAGGGGAAGATCAGTTTGGATTCAGGAGGAACGTAGGAACCCGGGAGGCAATACTCACTTTACGTCTTATCTTAGAAGATAGATTAAGGAAAGGCAAATCTACATTTTTAGCCTTTGTAGATTTGGAGAAAGCGTTTGACAATGTTGACTGGACTACACTCTTTCAAATTCTGAAGTCAGCAGGGGTACAATACAGGGAAAGGAGAGTTATCTACAACCTCTACAAAAGCCAGACCGCAGTTATTAGACTCGAAGGGCATGAAAGGGAAGCATCAGTTGGGAAAGGAGTAAGACAGGGTTGTAGCCTTTCTCCGATGTTATTCAATTTGTACATTGAGCAGGCGATGAAGGAAAGCAAGGAAAATTTTGGAATAGGGATTAAAGTTCAGGGGGGAGAAATAAAAACATTGCGTTTTGCTGATGACATTGTAATTCTGTCAGAGACAGCAAAGGACCTGGAAGAGCAGTTGAATGGAATGGACAGTGTGTTGAAGAGAGCGTACAAAATGAACATTAACAAGAGCAAAACAAAAATAATGGAATGCGGTCTTAGAAAATCAGGCGATGCTGAAGGAATTAGATTAGGTAACGAAACAATGAAGGTGGTAGATGAGTTTTGTTACTTAGGTAGTAAAATAACATGTGATGGTCGCAGTACAGAGGATATAAAATGCAGAATGGCAATGGGAAGAAAAGCATTTTTGAAAAAGAGAAATTTGCTAACATCGAATATTAATTTAAGTGAAAGGAAGTCTTTTCTGAAGGCATTTGTGTGGAGTGTTGCCTTGTATGGGAGTGAGACATGGACGATAAACAGTGCGGACAGGAAGAGAATAGAGGCTTTTGAAATGTGGTGCTACAGAAGAATGCTGAAGATTAGGTGGGTAGATCGCATAACTAATGAAGTGGTACTGAACAGAATTGGTGAGAAAAGGAATTTTTGCCCTAACCTGACTAAAAAAGGGATCGCTTGGTAGGACACATTCTAAGACATCGAGCAATCGTAAATTTAGCATTGGAGGGAAGTGTGTGGGGTAAAAATCGCAGAGGGAGGCCAAGAGACGCGTATAGTAAGCAGATTCAAGTGGATATGGGTTGCCGTTCTTATGAGGAGATGAAAAGGTTTGCTCAGGATAGAGTAGGATGGAGAGCTGCATCAAACCAGTCTCCGGACTGAAGACCATAACAACAACGTGAAGAAAGATAATTTTGCTTGATATTGGATTCAAGGTGTGACCTTTTCGATAAGACTTTTGTTGATGATGATGCTGAACCGACCTGCAATGTTGAAGTGATAGCACCGAAATGCATATTTGTTTCTCAACCGTATGTCGTTTACTTGTTTCAATAGGACAAGAATTTTGTCGCAAAACCTCAAAGCATACCACATCACGCTGAGACAGAGAAATTAATGATGGAGCAGATGCTATTAAAAATCATGCAGTGGTCCATAATCAGCTGTCCGCGCCTGTACGCATCGAAATTAATATCTGATAGAACAGAAATACAAATCAGATATGTTTTCCATGAACGATATCTTGGACAACATGTGAATGTGGAAATATGTTGCTCGTTTGTTGTACATGGTATCAGAAATATTTGTGTTTCGGTTGTTTCTATGACAAGTTTCACCCTGCTGGCTTTGATAACGCTGACAAATAGACGGCCGGCCGCGCTGGCCGAAGGGATTGAGGCGCTCCAGTCACGGTCCGCACGGTCACTACGGTTGGGGGTTCGAATCCCCCCTCGGGCATGGATATTTGTGCCGTCCTAGTTCGTAAGTAGTTCATAAGTAGTTTGTAAGTTTAGGGACTGATGACCCAGTCCCATAAACTAAACAAACATTTGAAACATTTGAAACAAATAGACGACCAGTATCTGGAATTACGTGAAAACATATTCTAAAAGTTTTTATCTAATTTTATTTATTTCTTATTTCTTTGTTAATTGATTCCTCCATCGGACCTTAGAAGATCAAATTCATTTTGAAAATTAAAATAAACGCTTTTGTGTTTGTTTATTATGTGAATCAATTTTCGGCTTCTTAGGCCATCATCAGACTTTTACTGAAGTTTAATCAAAGAGCTTGCGTTGTCAACAAACCAGAAGAGATGTTACATAAAGAGAAATTATCATTTTTACAATGTAAATATATTAAGCCTGGCCTGTGAGCCAGATGTTTATTTCTAAGGCCTCTAGTAGATTGAGTTTCTAGCCTTCGTGAGTTGAATACGCAGGACTGTGGTTGGTATTTGTGGCCCTCACACAGAACATGTTCAGCAGAAGTGGATTCATGATTCTGCAACCTTCAACTGCGTTCGTGCTCTATTAGCCTAGTTGCTATGTTCCTGCCTGATGGACAATGCAAACCTTACCACAATCTGGGCAAATAAGTTTGTATGCCTCATTATTGGCTAATATTGAGTCCCGTAAGCTCTACAAACATATTGGCTAATAGCTGGAGCTTGTCTTTACTATTGAAAATAAAATGGGCATTTATGTTATTGGTATAGTAGGAATCCCTGTAGTTACATGATTTCATAGTTTTGGCTACACTCTGTGATAATTATCCCACATATGGAATAGTAAACGACTTCTTGCAAACAGTAGAAGACTCAGCAGGAGAAGCATAGAGGAGAGTTAGAAGTTATAGTTTTTGTTTCCTCTGTAAGATATGGTCAGTTCTGGACATTGGAATAGATAGGAGGCGGTGTACCATTCAGTGGAAGGCTGAATGTAATTGTGATCACTGTAATTGAACATGTTTATTTTTACCGTTTTTCAATTCGAGTGCATCCGTTAAGCTTCACAATTCTCCAACGCACCCCACCTATATTCTCCCATCCCATCCCTCTAGTTTTGTCTACTACTTTCGTTGCATCATTACCTAATATAATTCCTTACGCATCGACTGATTTTCTGACACTGCAGTCCATTACCTTTGTTTTACTCTTGTTAATATTCATCTTATATATTCCTTTCAAGACACTGTCCATTCAATTGCCCTTCCAGCTCCTTAGCAGTCTCTGACAAAATTACTATGTCATCGGCAAACTGCTAAGTTTTTATTTCTTCTCCCTGAACTTTAATTCCATCTCTAAATTTCTCCTTGCATTACTTCACTGGTTGATCAATGTATAGATTGAACAACATTGGGGAAAGGCTACGACCCTGTCTTACTCCCTTCCCAACCTCTGCGTCCGTTTATTGCCCTTTGACTCTGGTAACTGCTGTCTGGTTTTTGTATAGGTTGAATGTAACTCTTCGCTCTCTATACCCCTGATACTTTCAGAATTTGTAAGAGTGTATTCCAGTCGACATTGTCAAAAGCTTTCTCCAAATTTACAAACGCTAAACACGTAGGTTTGTCTTTCCTTAGCCTATCTTCTAAGATAAGTCGTAAAGTGAGAATTTCCTCCCGTGTTTCTACCTTTCTCCTAAATCCAAACTGATCTTCCCCGAGGTCGGACTCCAAAAGTTTTTTTCATTCGTCTGTAAATAATTCGTGTTAGTATTTTGCAACCATGACTTGTTAAACTGTTAGTTCCGTAATTTTCACATTTTTCTGCACTTGCTTTCTTTGGAATTGGAATTGAAATATTCTTCTTGAAGTCGGAGGGTATTTCCCCTGTTTCATACATCTTGCATACCAGGTGATACAATTTTTTCATGACTGTCTCTCATAACGATGTCAGCAGTTCAGACGGACTATCATCTACTCTAGGGGCCTAGTTTCGACTCAAAACCTTCAGCGCTCTGTCAAATTCTTCTCGCAATATCATATCTTCTATCTCATCTTCCTCCGCTTCGTCTTCCCTTTGTAGAATACTGCTTCAAGTTTATTTCCCACGAATAGACCCTCTATATATTCCTTCCACAGTTCAGCTTTCCCCTCTTTGCTTAGTACTGGTTTTCCATATCAGTTCTTGATATTCATACAGCCGCTTTTCTTGTCTCTAAATATATCTTTTATTTTCCTGCAGGTAGTTTCTATCTTTCCTCTAGTTATGCAATCTTCTACGATTCTGCATTTGTCCTCTAACCACTCCTATTAGCCAATCTGCACTTCCTGTCAGTCGCATTATTCAGACGTTTGTACTCCCTTTTGCCTGCTTCACTTGTCGAATTTTTATATTTTCTCCTCTCATCAATTAACTTGACTATATCCTGTGTTATCCAGGGATTTCTATTAGGCTTTGTCCTCCTGCCTATATGATCCTCTACTGCCTTCACTACCCTATCTCTCAGAGCCACCCACTCTTCTTCTACTGTATTACTTTCCCCCGTTTCAGCCAATCCTTGCCTAATGCTCCCTCTGAAACTCTCAAGCACCTCTAGTTCCTTCAATTTGTCCAGGTTCCATCTCCTAACTTTTCTATCTTTCTGGAGTCTCTAGAGTTTTAAGCAGCAGCTCATAACCAGTAAGTTATGGTCAGTCTATATCTGTCCCTTGATATGTCTTACAGTTTAAAACCTGGTTTTTGAATCTATTCCTTACCATTATAAAATAAATCTAGTACCTTCCAGTGTCTCCTGGTCTCTTCCACGTATGCAGCCTTCTTTCATGAAGATTAAACCAGGCGTTGGTGATCATTAAATTGTAATCTGCACGAAATTCTACCAAGCGATCTCATCTTTCAATCCTTTTTCCCCATTCCATAGTCACCTACGACATTCCCTTCTCTTCCCTTTCCTACTACCGAGTTCCAGTCCCCCATCACAATCAAGTTTTCGTCTCCCTTAATTTTTTGAATAATTTATCTCCTCATACATTTCTTCGACATCTTGATCATCGGCAGAGCTAGTTGACATATACACTTGTACTATTGTGGTCGGTGTTGGCTTCGTATCTATCTTTGCTACAATAATGCTTTCACTATGCTGTTCCTAGTAACTTACCCGCATTCCTATTTTCTTACTCATTATCAGACCTACTCCTGCGTTATCACCAACTGTTTTCTTTTTTATAACCCTGTACTCACCTGACCAGAAATCCTGTTCATCCTGCCACCGAACTTCACTAATCCCTACCATATCTGACTTTAACCTATCCATTTCTCTTTTCATCAACTTACCTACCCGATTAAGGGTTAGAACATTCCACGCTCCAAAATGTTTCAAATGTTCAAATGTTTGTATAGCTTATGGGACTTAACTACGAGGTCATTAGTCCCTAAACTTACAAACTGCTTATGAACTAACTAAGACTTAGGACGGCACAAATATCCATGTCCGAGGGGGGATTCGAACCCTCGACCGTACTGGAGCGCCTCAGTCTCCTCGGCCACCGCGGCCGGCATCCCACGCTCCGATCCGCAGAATGCCTGTTTTGCTGAGTAGTCCCCGCCCGGAGATCCGAATGGGGGACTATTTTACGTCCGGAATATTTTACCCAAGAAGACGCCATCATCATATGTTCATACAGTAAAGATGCATGTCCTCGGGAAAAGTAACGGCTGTAGTTTCCCCTTGCTTTCAGCCGTTCGCAGTAACTGTGTGGCAAAGCCACAATAACCGTTGTTACAAGGCCAGCTCAGTCAATCATCAGGACTGCTGCCTCCGTAACTACTGAAAAGGCTGCTGCCCCTCTTCAGGGACCACACGTTTGAGTAGCCTCGCCACAGATACCCTTCCGTTGTGGTTGCACCTACGGTACGGCTATCTGCATCGTTGAGGCACGCAAGCCACCCCACCTCGGCAATGTCTGTGGTTCATGGGGCAATTATGGAAAAAAAGTAAAATTCGTTACGTCCTTCGTAGATATAATTGAACTCTTGACTTGAAAAATTTAGGGACCTTCAACACATGTTTTTTGTAATCTATCAGCAAGGTGAGGCGAAACAGCAGACGGCATATGACAAGAAAAGTAAAGTATTCGGTGTATCAGTGAGAACTGAAGACGTGATCGTAAAAGTATATTTCATTGTAACATATCAGGTACTACAATTGTTTTAATAATACTGTGTACCAACATAATTGAGAAGTGAACTAATGATCATAATACGAGGGCAACACTGCTGTGGAGACACTACTACTGTCGCTGATAGCACACGTTGTTGACATACCTACCTCACCTCCGAAAAAATGGACTCGCCCGTCCCACGTTACCGGCGTGCGCACTATCGAAGGGAACGCAGTCACTAGTGAGCGAGCGGTCTAACGGAACAGTGTCACTATGTTTTGAAACAGGAACAACCGAGTTGGATCAAGATTGAATGTGCCAGAGGTCGTACAACACGACAGATTCATTAAGGTCTTCAAGAGGCGTGAACGGGATCGGCATTGCCGTACAGAACGGTGGCACATTGGTTAAAAGCCTTCAACGAAGGTCGGAAAATTGTGGCAGGCACGCATCGGGCAGGTCGTCCTAGTGTCTCTGAAAAAGAAGTGCATATTGTTGCCGCGCTAGTGGACAGTGATCGACGCCAGACGATTCGTGAGCTCGCCCACGAAACCGGATTAGCGCATACGACTGTGCTTTGCATCCTGAAGGAACGCCTATGCATGCGAAAAATTGCATCCCGATGGGTTCCGCATAAATGGACGGAAATGGATGCTGCTCAGACGCACTAGAAGCACTATGAGCGCGAAGGTGAGGATTCCTTACACCGTAGCGTAACAATTAATGAGAAATGGGCCACATCGTAGGAGCAAAAACTGAAACGCTAATCCAACGAATGGTATCATTATGGATCGCCGCGAAAGTCGAAAGTGCGTCAGAGCCCCATAATGGTGAAAGTTATGGTTATTCGCGTTTACGACTGTGATTGTGTTATTCTAACGCACTTCGTTCCTCCACGGCAGATCGTCAATGCACAGTATTACTGTTCGTTTTTGGAGCATCTCCTTCGACCCGCTTTGCGAAAGAAGCGGAAACACTTTCTGCGCAACGCAGCCATCATTTTGCACGACAATGCGCGGACGCATACAGCGCAAGCCGTGTCCGCTCTGTTCGGACGGTGGAACTGGGAAGTGCTGTACCATTCACCGTACTCCCCAGACTTAAGTCCCTGTGACTTTGATTTGATTCTGAAGATGAAGGAACGACTTCGTGGCATTCTCTTCAGAGCTGTTCCAGAAATTCGACAGGCAGTAGATCACTCCATTCGCACCATCAACAGAACAGGCTCTGCTAACGGTATGCTACGCCTTTCACATCGCTGGAAACGGGTTCCACACAACGCTTTGAAGAGCAGTAACAGGTGTAAACATGTAATGCTTTTGTAACGGTTGTGAATAAATAGTTGCCAAAGTTCCAATCCTCGTATTAAAATAAAGTTACAATATATGGTAAAACTAGTTGACCCGTGCGAATAATTCGCACTCTGTCCTCAACAGTCAGAGATAGGTAAGATAATAATAGAGAAAAGGCAGATGCAAGTACATATGTATTAAAAATAATAATATTTCACGCACTGTAAAGTATGGGTGCCGATATAAAAGCAATGTAGATGCCATCTATTGACAATCTGTTTAGCTAACATGTACGACAGCTCTTGTAGTTTTTTTAGATTATTTATGCAAGCCAAAGACCTTCTTTGATACAGGCATAGTTTATCACACGATTTAGGTAATACACATCGATGTAAAGCATAGTTTATCGAACGATTTCGGTTTTACACGTCATAGTAACGACGAAAAATACACAAATAATTTAATTCAACTAAGAGGGACGACAGTTATGACATTTGTTTTTAGATTCTTTACGTAAGCGTAGTTTATCATGAGATTTTCGTTTTACACGTCGGTATAGGTTACAACAGCTGTTGGAATTGTTCACTTCGTTCAAGCAAGCGTTGTATGCCACGCAAATGAACTGAATTACCTCAACGTTCATCATCACAGGTAAGCACCACTTAAAAAAAAATATTATAAATAATTGTAATAGTAGGCGGTACTTACCTGTGATG
This sequence comes from Locusta migratoria, assembly GCA_026315105.1. NCBI lineage: Eukaryota > Metazoa > Arthropoda > Insecta > Orthoptera > Acrididae > Locusta > Locusta migratoria. Next base: position 104,531,611 of record CM048746.1, on the reverse strand, counting down.
AACGTTGAGGTAATTCTAAGCAATTGCAAGAGCTGTCGTGCTAAATTAAGTTATTTGTGCATTTTTCGTCGTTATCTCGAAGGTCTTTGGCTAGCATATAGAACCTAAACAACTGCAGGAGCTGTCGTTCACGTTAGTTAAACAGATTGTCAACAGATGGCTCCATCTGCATCGCTTTTATATCGCCCGCGCAAACTGATACTCGGCGCGGTGGCTGATGTAAGCAACCATAAATACAAGTCCCATTTACGATCGTTCCCCACGTATCAACTTACATTGTAGGAACAGTATAATTTTTTTTTCAAAATAGAGTTTTTTTGTGAAAACAATAACTTTAAAGTAACTGTGTATTTTTCGTCATTCGTGGAGAATGGAACCTTGAAAATGATATCTCAATTATTAATTTTGGATAAGTAATACCGGAGATATGGCGTACCTACAAAACAATACCGATGAGAAATACTATATATGATATGATATAGTAAAATTTCTAAACCCTAGTTCAGATGATTTCACACTAATTGCCAAGTTTTGGTAATAAAGCGTTGCAATTACTCATTTATTTCTACCGAAAAACTACAAAAACAAGTCCGACGTTTCTTCCTGTTGGCTCTTCAATTGTGGTAACTCTGGGGGTAGTGAAGAGGAGTTACGACAAAGATATTCTTCGATCGTAGGAAAATAAATGCAATTGTACGGTTGTATTTATTTATTTCCAGTGTTACACAATTAGACGGACATAGTTATAAATAAAAATATTATTTTCGAGCCAATGAAATAGCCACGAACGCGAGCATCGTCACTACGGAACTCAGAATGTCACGTCGTCTGTAGTACGAGCTGTATGTGTGGTATTGATACAGCAATTTCAGCCCAATGTGATAATCTGCAAATCAGGCTTGAAGTTTTGGTGGAGGTAAGCAGCCATTATAGCAATTATTATAAAAAATGAGTTTAAAAAGGCTGTTGGGCTGCAATAACGACGAAGATCCAGGTGGTGATGGATTCTCTATTTCTCTTACGCGTTTCGGGCGATGCCCATCACCAGAGAGTCTAAAAATATAAATTTAAACGAAAAATTACAAAGTTGAACATAGTTGTTTAAAATATAAAAGTTAAAATGGGTAAACCAAAATTAGCCATACCTCATGTCGCTTATAAAGTACAAAAACAGGGCGTTATAGTCCATGTATAACAGGTTTTGACTAATCATGAAACACAAAGTGATGTGTTCAGTTTGACAGACTGTTCATGTATGCAAAAAGTGCGTAAGCCGGAAGGCAAGAAGAAATCCACTAGAGAGGACCACTATTACCTTCTGTTTATTGATTGGTCCAATGAATAAGATAGAAAGTTATACGAAATATAGAAACTCTAGTAAATATGGGGTTACAAAAATATAAAAAATGAATATTAGGTACATTGCACATAAGTAACTGATCAGATATGCACCAGGTGCAGAAGCAGGATACAAAATAAAACTTTTTTCAACAGAGGGTAGCAAAGTACTATATATTTAATCAAGATTCAATATTCTTATTTACTGGATTTTGGTTAACCAGATCGTACTTTGCTGTCCTCTGGCGAAATTTTTTTCTTTTTTGTATAACCACAGTCTAACATATACAGTCGCGACACTCTCTGCTGTGAAAGTTGTTACCAACCGACAGTTGAAACGATACTAGCGTTGGGCAAGCCGTTGTAAGTGTAATGTTTGTTTGTAATAACTTTCCTGCGTAATCAACCAAATAGTTTCTTGTAATTTTTGTATTCCAAGTAGTAGTAAAATATCTAAAGAGGTAAATATTCGTAAAATAAACGTAAAACAACCGAATTTCACTGCCTGAATGATATAAAAAATAACTTATTCATGAATACATAATTATGAATACGGTTCATGTTATTCCGCGATAATTTAGTGGAATATAAACTCAAGAGCAACATAAATTCCTGATACGGTCTGTTCTTAATTTTTACCACAATTTTGAATATATTTGGAAAATTCTCGAGTTTCATACACCTGTAAGTATGGTTTGTATGTTGTTAAAATTCATCGAAGAATCTCCGTTACGTACAAAGAAAAGTGTAGCAACAAATGTAGCCCATAGTAAGTGAAAAAAGGACGATTTAATTTAGATCTCCCAGTGCTAAGATTGTGAATCCCGAACCCTTCCCGATCATGCTGTCAAGGTTTTATGCATTTATTTGCAGAAGTACAGACAGTGGAAATTACAGAGGAGCATTGTTTCAAATCGTATTAAGTCCACCCGTGGACAAAATTGAGTTTGATACATTTTTGTATACTTTACATAGCGATCTTTCATGCTGTAAAATCAGAATGTGCCAAATCGGATTTACTAACAGCGAAAATTGCGTCTGTAAGGTAGCTGTTGTTTCAAATCGTATTCAGTCGACTGTTGTGTGTGTTTCAAATCATAATGTGTCCAGCGTAAAGCAGTATTGTCACTTTGCACTGTTCGCTATGCTGACAGCTGGCGCGCTATTTTCAACAACGCTATCCATTCAATAATCACAGTTATATAGTGAGCTTTGTGTAAGAGTAGTTTTCGATTATGGAGGAAGAAATTTCAGTTGGTGATAAGTCAACGGGAAGCCGAAGGAGGGGAAAGAAAACAAAACATCCTCATTCATTTAAATCTGAGGCAGTTAATGTTATTCCATAAAGGAATAAAAAAAAAAATGCTTAGTTATTTAGGGTAAGGTGGTGCAATTTCGATCATTTCGGACAAATGTTATTATAACTGAAAATAAATTGAGAAAAGGAATAATTTTAATTATTGCACTTGTTCTTGGATGTTTAATGAATACGTAACACAAATATTATACAGTTACAAATGTTGGTATAAACACAAAAAAAGGTTACGGAATTGAGAAAAATCGATCGAAAATGTACCGCACTAGATACAATTGTGATCACTTCCTCGTACAATTTTGATTACGGACATCTTCCACATAAAAATCACTTTACTATCACGCACCAACGCATACTTCGTGGTACCAAACATTGCATTTTTGGCAACGAATCCAGTCACCCTTAACTAGATGATTTACAACAGCGCGTTAGACTACGTAGCTTCACTTAAAGGGAAAAAAATTATATCTCCTTACCGCAAAGCGGTATATTCTTGGAAAAGACAGGAGGAGCTGTAGAAATCTGCTACTCTACAACACGACACAACGAGACACTACGAGACAGACAAATGTCGCTAAAACTAATGTTGACCGGAATTGTACCTATATCGAATTTGTACCACCTTACCCTATTTACCACAGTAATCGTTTTTTTATTTGTATATTTAATAAATTATTGGATCAAAGCATATTAAGTGCAACACATTTTCTTTGGATTTGTAGAACACAACAGGAAATTTATTTTACTTTTTCACATACATAGAAGTACATGTCAAATATACAGCGTGTCCCACTAAGTGTGTTTGCCTCTGTAACTTATAAAATAATAGGTGACGGGAAATTTTAATGAGGTAGGTCAACACAAGAAATGTTACACTTTCTGCGGAGCTATGAACATAGTTTATTGTATCATTTTCCAAAGAGTTACAGCACAAAGATATAATTTTTTAAATGGAACAATAGTTTTTCTATCGTCCATTGGATTCGTTGAAACCAGCTGCGTGCAAATCAATTTAAACTATATTCCTACCACTGTTAGTTTGGGAGCTACAAACCTTCAAAGTTTAGGGGGCGGAGGCTACGACAGCGTAACTGACTGGCTGGTGGTCATGAGACAGTGGGCCGTGCCCCAGGGGATAGACACTCGGCCAGTTAGCTACGCTATCGCAGCCTCCGCCCCCGGAACTTTGAAGGGCTATATCTCCCAAACTAACAGCGATAAGAATGTAGTTTAAATTGATTTGGACGCAGCTGGTTTCAACGAACCCAATACACGATAGAAAAAAAACTATTGTTCCATTTACAAAATTTTATCTATGTGGTGTAACTCTCTGGAAAATGATACAATAAACTATGTTCATAGCTCCGCAGAAAGTGTGACATTTCTTGTGTTTACCTAAAAGGTAAAGCAGTCAACAATCCGAAGATTGGTTTGAACACCACAGTGCTTGACTAGGCATGGTCCTGTTTGGAGGTGGTATGCCGTTGCCGTCCTCCGACCTTCGAATTGACTTACCCAGCCAGTAATACAGTTTAACGTGGGTTCCGAACCACGGTGCTACTCGGTATTTTTCACATGAGCAATACTGCCAGAGGTGAAACAAGTGAAAAGTGACAGATAAAAATCCTAGGACCTGGCGAGGACCGAACCCGCTTTGTAGTCTGGCACTCTACCACTGTGCAACCGAGGCGCACGTGAAACACTTAGGGTGGGAACTTGTCTCCTTAACCGCTAGACCACCGCATTAAAATTTCCATCACCTATTATTTTATAAGTTACAGAGGCAAACACACTTAGTGAAACACCCTGTATAGCAACGGAACATTTTTAAAATTTGTGAAATGTTTCTCAGGTTACGAGTAATCAGTTTTTTTTCTTCTCCTGTAAAATTTAGTTTTTTGGCCATGATGCTCCTGAAATGTCCTGTCGTGCCTGTCTTGCTTCAAGTCGTCGCAACCCCCTTAAAGTCATTTTTATTGGTGTAATAAATGTTATCTTGTTTAAACTTGACGAAAGTGTCAGAGAACATCATTTATGAAGAATTATTTTACGATAAATAATATATTAATGAATATTCTTCAATCTGAAGGAAGTTTTTTTATGAATTTGTATTGGTGGAAAAGTTACGTCAAGAAGACTTCGATCAATGTATCTTTTAGAACTCTGATTAATCGATCATACACATCGATCGATAATCATTGAAAAAATATATATATTTTTTTAATCTATGGCTATAGCAACGACCAAAAACTAAAGAATTTCTTTTGACCGTCTTATCTATGAGAGAACTTAGAAATATTTTAACAAGAGTGACTGTTAAAGAGTGTTGAAGAGAGCGTATAAAATGAACATTAACAAGAGCAAAACAAAAATAATGGAATGCGGTCTTAGAAAATCAGGCGATGCTGAAGGAATTAGATTAGGTAACGAAACAATGAAGGTGGTAGATGAGTTTTGTTACTTGGGTAGTAAAATAACATGTGATGGTCGCAGTACAGAGGATATAAAATACAGAATGGCAATGGATAGAAAAGCGTTCTTGAAAAAGAGAGATTTGTTAACATCGAATATAGATTTAAGCCTAAGGAAGTCTTTTCTGAAGGCATTTGTGTGGAGTGTTGCCTTGTATGGGAGTGAAACGTGGATGATATACAGTGCGGACAGGAAGAGGATAGGGGCTTCTGAAATGTGATGCTACAGAAGAATGCTGAAGATTAGGTGGGTAGATCGCATAACTAATGAAGTGGTACTGAACAGAATTGGTGAGAAAAGGAATTTTTGCCCTAACCTGACTAAAAAAGGGATCGCTTGGTAGGACACATTCTAAGACATCGAGCAATCGTAAATTTAGCATTGGAGGGAAGTGTGTGGGGTAAAAATCGCAGAGGGAGACCAAGAGACGCGTATAGTAAGCAGATTCAAGTGGACGTGGGTTGCCGTTCTTATGAGGAGATGAAAAGGAAGGAAGGAAGCTTGGAGTTTAACGTCCCGTCGACAGCGTGGTCATTAGAGACGGAGCTTACGCTCGGAAGGTTTGGGCAAGGATGTGGAAGGAAATCGGCCGTGCCCTTTCAAAGGAACCATCCCGGCATTTGCCTGGAGTGATTTAGGGAAATCACGGAAAACCTAAATCAGGATGGCCGGAGGTGGATTTGAACCACCATCCTTCCGAATGCGAGTCCAGTGTGTTAGAAATGAAAAGGCTTGCTCAGGATAGAGTAGGGTGGAGAGCTGCATAAAACCAGTCTCCGGACTGAAGACCATAACAACAACGACTGTTAAAGACTGTTTCCCTCGGCGCAAGAATCTGATTTTGAAATATTGCAACGTATAAAGATTTTACATGAACATATGTATTTTTTTAAAAATTTTATATAAATTTTTATGGGCGAGTGGACACCTCAAGGATTACGAAGTCTGACAGGGCCACATTAAACCCTAATCATACAAGACGAGTGCTTTTGAAGATAAGGTTTTAGCACGCGTGCAGTGGGCAGCGGGCTACAGGATGCCGGCGTTTGCGGTGATCCAGGGCCGCAGCGTGACGACGTCGGCGTATATGCCGGGCTGCTGCGGCCGGCCGCAGCCCCTGCCGAAGGACACGACGCCCACCAGGCGGTCCTCTGCGTCGACGAGCGGGCCGCCGCTGTCCCCCAGGCACGCGTCCTTGCCGCCGTGCATCCTGCCCGCGCACAGCATGGCGTCGGTCAGCCGCACGTCCGGGTAGCACTGCTGGCAGCGGCTCAGGCTGATCACCCTGATGTTGCAGCTCAGCAGGACGTCCGACGACTCGCCGAACTCGGTCGTCGCGCCCCACCCCGTCACCGTCACCGCAGTGCCCGGCGCCGGCCGGTTGAACGCCAGCTGCACTATCTGCAACGCAAACGGATTCGCCACTGAGGCGTATGCTCTACATCCAAAATGAAACCCCGAGAAGGGCACAAGGTGGTTGTTGTTGCCGTCTTCAGTCCGCGGACTGGTTTGAAGCAACTCTCCACGCTACCCTGTCCTGCGCAAGCATCTTCCTCTGACAAAACGAACGACAACCTACACCTTATGAAACTTCCTGGCAGATTAAAATTGTGTCAAATGTTCAAATGTTTGTAGAGTCTATGGGACTTAACTACGGGGTCATCAGTTCCTAAACTTACAAACTACTTACAACTAAGGACCGTAGAAAATTGAGTCCCGGAACCGGTACTCGAACCTGGGACCTTTGCCTTTCGCGGGCAAGCGCACTACCGACTGTGCTATCCCGACACGACTCACGATGCCGCCTAACAACTTTATTCACTACAGCGCACACTCCGCTGCAGAGTGAAAGTTTCATTCTGGAAACATCCCTTAGGCTGTCGCTGAGCCATGTCTCCACCATATCCTTTCTTCCAGGAGTCCTAGTCTTGCAAGTTTCGCAGGAGAGCTTCTGTGAATTTTGGAAAGTAGCAGGCGAGGTACTGGTGGAAGTAAAGTTGTGTGGCGGCATCGTGAGTCGTGTAGGGATAGCACAGTCGGTAGTGCGCTTGCCCGCGAAAGGCAAAGGTCCCAGTTTCGAGTCCCGGTTCCGGCACACAATTTTAATCTGCCAGGAAGTTTCATATCAGAGCACACTCCGCTGCAGAGTGAAAGTTTCATTCTGGAAACATCCCTTAGGCTGTCGCTAAGCCATGTCTCCACCATATCCTTTCTTCCAGGAGTGCTAGTCTTGCAAGTTTCGCAGGAGAGCTTCTGTGAAGTTTGGAAAGTAGCACGCGAGGTACTGGCGGAAGTAAAGCTGTGAGGCGGTATCGTGAGTCGTGTCGGGATAGCACAGTCGGTAGTGCGCTTGCCCGCGAAAGGCAAAGGTCCCATGTTCGAGTCCCGGTTCCGGCACACAATTTTAATCTTCCAGGAAGTTTCATATCAGCGCACACTCCGCTGCAGAGTGAAAGTTTCATTATGGATACATCCTTATGAATCTGCCTACTGTATTCGTCCCTCGGTCTCCCTCTACGATTTTTACCCCACTCACTTCCTTCTAATGCTAAGCTGACGATTCCTTGATATTTCAGAATATGTCCCACCAACCAGTCCCTTACTCAAGATATGCCACAACTCCTTTTCTAATGTTCAAATGTTTGTATAGCTTATGGGACTTAACTATGGGGTCATCAGTCCCTAAACTTACAAACTACTTACGAGCTAGCTAATACTAAGGACGGCACAAATATCCATGCCCGAGGGGGGGGGGGATTCGAACCCCCCGACCGTAGTGGCCGTGCAGACCGCGACTGAAGCGCCGCAGTCCCCTCGGCCACCACGGCCGGCAGCTACCCTGTCCTGTGCAACCCTCTTCCTCTCAAAATACGAAGGGCAATCTACATCCTTTTGAATATGCCCACTGTATTCGTCTTTCGATCTCCCTCTACAATTTTTACCCCACACACTTCCTTCTAATGCTAACCTAACGATTCCTCGATATCTCAGAATGTGTCCCACCAACCTATCCCTTCTCTTATTAGTAAGGATATGCCAGGAACACCAAAAAATATTCAAATGTTTGTAAATCTATCGGACCATACTGCGTGGTCATCAGTCCGCAGCTTACAAACTACTTAAACTAAGGTAAACTAACCATGCCCCAGGGAGGATACGAACTCCACGGCGAGCAACCGCGCGCTCCGCAGCGAGACGCTTTAGACCGCTCAGCTACTCCACCGCGACGAAGGTGTTAATCTTGGAAGCTCGATTCCTAACCGATCTGATGCGTCCTCAAGACCAAGATGATATTACACAAGGATGCCACCGCGGTAAACGTTGATGCCACTTTGCTATAGAGTGTAAGGATATAGAACGTCGCGGTGTGTGTCTGTGTTTCGTTATCGTCGTCTGTTACAGGAAATCTGGTAATGTTCCGTGCCATCAGCAATAAGCTCAGTACTATTTTCGAGAGACCACTGCCTTATTTTTATGTTAGACGGGTAAAATTACGTTTTTACTAATACTATGTGTCGTTGCTACATTCAGTTTGTAGTTCACTGAATAATTAATTCTGTTGTTGTTGTTGTTGTTGTTGTAGTCTTCAGTCCTCAGACTGGTTTGATGCAGCTCTCCATGCTACCCTGTCCTGTGCAAGCCTCTTTCTCTCAAAATACGAACGGCAACCTACATCCTTTTGAATCTGCCCACTGTATTCGTCCTTCGGTCTCCCTCTTCAATTTTTACCCCACACACTTCCTTCTAATGCTAACCTAACGATTCTTCGATATCTCAGATGTGTCCCACCAACCTATCCCTTCTCTTATTAGTCAGGATATGCCACGAAAATGTTCAAATGTTTGTAAATCTATCGGACCATACTGCGTGGTCATCAGTCCGAAGCTTACAAACTACTGAATCTAAGGTAAACTAACCTAAGGACAACACACACACCCATGCCCCAGAGAGGACACGAACTTCCACGGCGAGCAACCGCGCTCCGCAGCGAGACGTTTTACACCGCCCGGCTACTCCACCACGGCAGTGACATTGTATTGACAATTTGTAAAGAAGTAGATCCCTTTTCTTTTTCGAACTTTTCAGAATTATTGTGTCAAGTCGTTTTACCCATCCATATTTTCCTGAAAACAGTTTCCAGACTTTGCACTTATTCATTATTAACAAACCGTATTATAAAACAGTCTATCATCTGTTCAGTTCATAATGAATGTTACGCACGAGACTCCAGGGTTCTTCCAAAAGAAAGGTTCGATTCCCCGTAAATATTCGAAATCGGCGCCAAGGACAAAACACGCATGGGCGCCGACTTCTGGCATACCTTGCGCGTTAAACGCCGCCAGTATCAAAATGTTCAAATATCTGTAAATCTATCGGACCATACTGCGTGGTCATCAGTCCGTAGCTTACAAACTACTTAAACCTAGGTAAACTAACCTAAGGACAACACACACACCCATGCCCCAGGGAGGACTCGGACCTCCACGGCGAGCAACCGCGCGCTCCGCAGCGAGACGCTTTATAGACCGCTCGGCTACTCCACCGCGGCCCAGAAAAACCTTTCCTCCCCAATTCTGTCGAGCACCTTGTCATTACTTACGTGATCTACCAATCTAATCTTCATCATTAGTCAGTAGCACCACATTTCTAAAGCTTCTATAATCTTTTTGTCTGAACTCCTTGTCGTCCGCGTTTCACTGCCATACAATGCTACACTCCAGACAAATGCTTTCAGAAGGACTTCCTAACATTTAAATTAATATTGGATGTTAACAAGTTTCGCTTCTTTAGAAACGCTTTTGCCGGCCTCGGTAACCGAGGGGACTGAGGCGCTCCAGTCACATTCTGCCCGGGCATGGATATTTGTGTCGTCTTAGGATTAGCTAGTTCATAAGTAGTTTGTAAGTTTAGGGACTGATGACCCCGTAGTTAAGTCCCATAGACTCTACAAACATTTGAACATTTTTTTTAGAAACGCTATCCTTCACTTAGCCATTCTGCATTATACATCATCTTTAACTTCGGCCATCAGAAGTTACCTTTCTACCCAAACAACAAAATTCATCTACTACTTTTATTGTCTCATTACCTAATCTAATTCCTTAAGCATTGCCTGATTTTCTGCCACTGCATTCCATTTCCTTTGTTTTACTCTTTTCAATGTTCATCTTATACCTTCCTTTCAAGACACTGTCCATTCCGTTTAATTGCTCTTCCAGGTCTTTTGCTGTGTCTGACAGAATTACTATGTCGTCAGCAAACCGCACGGTTTATTCCCTCTCTCTGAACTTTAATTCCCTCTCCAATTTTCCCCTTGCATTCCTTCACAATTTGCTCAATGTACAGACTAAACAACAATGGGAAAAGACTTACTCTCTTCCGAACCATTGCGATCCTGTCATGACCTTCGACTCCAATAACTGCTGTCTTGTTTTGCTACAAGTTGAATATAACTCTTTGCTCCCTTATTTTACCCCTGCTACCTACAAAATCTGAAAAGTTGTATCCAGTCAACATAGTCAAAAGCTTTATCCAGATCTACAAATGTTAAAAAAACATAAGTTTTTCTTTCCTAAATCTATCTTCTAAGATAAGTCGTTACGTGAGTATTGCCTCTCGGGTTCCTACATTTCTCCTAAACCCAAACTGATCTCCCCCGAAATCGGATTACACAAGTTTTTCCATTCGTCTGTAAATAATTCGTGTTAGTATTTTCCAACTATGTATTTTGAAACTGACAGTCTCCTGTGCCGATTATGAGGAGATCGAAGAAATATATGAGGAGACAATTAAGGGAGAGGAAAACTTAATTGTTATGGGAGACTGGAATTCGGTAGTAGGACAAGGAAGGGAAGGGAAGATAGTAGGTGAATATGGTCTGGGCAAAAGGAATGAATGAGGAAGCCGCCTGGTAGAATTTTGCACGGAGCATACTAACACCTGGTTTAAGAATCACGAAGAAGGTTGAATACGTGGAAGAGACCAGGAGACACCGGGAGTTACCAGATAGATTTTATAATGGCAAGACATAGATTTCGGAACCAGGTCTTATCTGTAAGACATACCCAGGCGCAGATATAAACTGTGACCATAACTTATTGGTCATGAATTGTAGGCTCAAACTGAAAACAACTGCAGATAGGTAGGAAAATTCGGAGATGGGACCTGGATAAACTGAAGGAACCTGAAGTTCTTGAGAATTTCAGAGGGAGCTTTAGGCAAAAATTGTCAGAAACGGAGGAAAATAAAACAGTAGAGGAGAAATGGGTGGTATTGAGAGATGAAATAGTGAAGGCAGCAGAGGAGAAGATAGGTAGGAAGGCAAGACCTACAAAAAATCTTTGGATATCACAGGACATACTAAAGTTAATCGATGAAAGGAGAAAATATAAAAATGCAGTAAATGAAACAGGGAAAATGGAGTACAGGCGACTAAGAAATGAGAATGACAGGAAGTGCAAAATGGCTAAGCAGGAGTGGCTAGAAGTCAAATGTTAGGAAGTAGAAGAATGTGTAAATAGGGGAAAAATAAATACTGCCTACAGGAAAATAAAAGAGATCTTTGGAGATGAGAAAAACAGCTCTATGAATATCAAGAACACAGATGGTAAACCAGTTCTCAGCAAAGAAGGGAAAGCTGAAAGGTGGAAAGAGTATATAGAGAGGCTCTACGAAAGAAATGAACTTAGAGGCAATATTGTAGGAAGGGGAGAAGAAGTAGATGAGTATGAAATAGGGGATACTATACTGAGAGATGAATTTGACAGAGCACTGAAAGACCTAAGTCGAAACAAGGCACCAGGAGTACATGACATTCCCCAGATCTACTGAAGTCTCTGGGAGAACCAGCCATGACAAAACTGTTTCACCTGGCGTGTAAGATACGTGAGACAGGCGAAATACCCTCGGACTTTAAGAAAAATGTAATAATCCGCATTCCAAAGAAAGCAGGTGCATACAGGTGTGAAAACTACGGAACCATCAGTTTAATAATGCAAAATATTAACACGAATTATTTACAGGAGGGTGGAAAAGTGGCAGAAGCCGACCTCGGGGAAGATCAGTTTGGGTTCAGAAAATTTAGGAACACGGGAGGCAATACTCACTTTACGGCTTATCCTTCAAGAAAAGGCAAACCTACATATCTAGCTTTTGTAGATTTGGAGAAGGCTTTTGACAATGTTGATTGGAATAAACTCTTTCAAGTTCTTAAGCAAGCAGGAGTAAAATATAGGGGCGTAAGGTTATTTACAACTTGTACAAAAACCAGACATCAGTTGTCAGAGATGAAGGACATGAAAGGGATGCAGTGATTGGGAAGGGAGTAAGACAGGGTTGTAGCCTTTCTCCAATGTTATTCTATTTGTACATTGAGCATGCTATAAAGGAAAGCAATGAGAGATTCGGAGAAGGAAATAAAGACATTGCGTTCTGCCGACGTTATACTATTTCTGTCAGAGACAGCAAAGGACCCCGAAGAGCAGGTGAACGGAATGTACAGTGTGCTGAAAGGTGAATATAAGATAAACATTAACAAGAGCAAAACTAGGGTAATGGAGTGCAGTCTAAGAAAATCAGGTGATGCTGAAGGAATTATATTAGGTAACGAACCAATAAAGGAGGTATATGAGTTTTGTTACTTTGGCAGTAATATAACAAATGATGGTCGCAGTACAGAGGATATAAAATGCACAATGGCAATGGGTAGAAAAGCGTTCTTGAAAAAGAGAAATTTGTTAACATCGAATATTGATTTAAGCCTAAGGATGTCTTTTGTGAAGGCATTTGTATGGAGTGTTACCTTGTATGGGAGTGAAACATGGACGGTAAACAGTGCGGACAGGAAGAGGATAGAGGCTTTTGAAATGTGGTGCTACAGAATAATGCTGAAGATTAGGGGGGTTTATCACCTAACTAATGAGGAGGTACTAAACAAATTTGGAGAGAAAAGGAATATCTGGCATACCTTGACTAAAAGAAGGGATAGATTGGAAGGACACATTCTTAGACATCAAGGAATTGTGAATTTAGCGTTGCAAGGAAGTGTGAGGGGTAAAAACCGCAGAGGAAGACCAAGAGATGGATACAGTAAGCAGATTCAGACATATGTAGGTTGCCGTTCTTATGTGGAGTTGAAGAGGGTTGCTCAGGAGAGGGTATTGTGGAGAGCTGCATCAAACTAGTCTCCAGACTGAAGACCACAACAACAACAAACATATCCTTCTTGAAGTCAGAGGGTATTTTCCCAGTCTCATACGTCTTGCATCCCAGGTGGAACAATTTGTTCATGACTGGCTCTCCTAATTATAGTAGCAGTTCAGACGGGACGTAATCTACTCCAGCGGCCTTGTTTCTACTCAGTCTTTTAGTGCTCTACCAAATTCTTCTCGCAGTGTAAGATCTTCTACCTCATCTTCCTCTACTTCGTCTTCCATTTCTGCAATAGTGTCTTCAAGTTTATTTCCTTCGTACAGGGGTTCTATATATTCCTCCCATCTTTCAGCTTTCCCTTCTTTGCTTAGTTGCTTTTCTTGTCTCTTTTATTTTCCTATAGGTGGTATATATCTTTCCCGTAGTCATTCTTCTACGGTCTTGCGTTTTTCCTCAAGCCACTCCTGCTTAACCAATCTGCATTTCCTGTCAACATCATTTTTCAAATGTCTGCACTCCCTTTCGCTTGATTCACTTGATGTATTTTTATATTTTCGTCTTTAAGTTCAGTATATCCTGTGTTACCCAAGCATTTTTGTTAGCCCTTGTCCTTCTGCCTATCCTCTGCGGCGTTCACTACTATCTCTCACAGATACTCATTCTTCTTCTACTGTATTAGTTCCCCCGTTTCAGTCAGTCCTTACTAATGCTCCCTCTGAAACTCTCAACCACCTGGTTCCTTCAATTTGTCTAAATTCCGTCTCCTGAATTTTCTGTTTTGCCAAAGGGTTTCACAGCCAAATTTATTTGGGAGATAACATGCTGTACAAAGATCACCATATGAAGCGAGGGAGATGATGGGATCATTGTAAACGCAACATGAAGTCGTGGAAGAGGCAGGCGACCATGATGACATCAATGAGTAGAGTTGCCGGAAAGCTGATTAGGATGCGTCTTCTTCTTTTACGTATGAGAGAAAAATCGAAGAAAGGAGAAACAGTGGAAATAATCGCATGTACTACGATTATTTCCATTGTTTCTCCTTTCTTCGTTTTTTCTATAATCATTTTCCGATTTTTCTCTCTTCTTTCTTCGGTCCACTTGGATCCAGTCTTCTTCTTCGGTTTTTCCTTGAAACATTTAACTAATTTCTTTCTGAGTTGCAGACCTTTCTCGATATCTTGTGAGGTAATTTGGAGCCAGTGGCGTTTTCTCAGGGCGTGCAAGTTGGGTGTGAACCTCTGTTGAAATCGAATGAAAAATAATACATTACTTTTATCTGTTTAAACATAATGTTTCGTTATAGAGTGTTTTCCTTTCATTATAATTTCATCCTTCTGTTTCATATATTATAGTTAGAGGTCTGCGAGGATATCCGCGGATATATCCACGGATATCCGCAGTATTTCTTACTTTGCGGATAAAATTGTGAGCGACGCGGATTTCAGCGTGTTTTATGCGGATAAAGAGCGTGATATCTGCCCGGTAGTTGTCTATTGGTGTCGTAAGATACCTTACACTGCTTCTTTAGTGTTATCTATGTGCGCCGATGCGTGTGTAGTCAAAGATATGATTACCTAAAATACGATGTTGTATGTATTCTACAAGGTTGAACTAAATTGGTCTGGATGGTTAATACTGTAGACTGTTGTAACTATGGATATATATTCTGTAATGTCGGTTGGTGTATACCATATATGTAAGAAGAGTTGAGTAACGAAGCGATTGTTCTGTCTCTCCATTGTGTGTTTCTATCAGGTTCTCAGAAGTACGCTGTGTGGTCGTTAATGTGTGCATCGTCTTCTGTCTGGAAAACACGATTGATGATTGTTCGATTATGCAGTTAGTATAGTCCTGACCCTAGCTAGAGGCGTTTATATTCTATTTTATCAGCTCTGTTTCATCCTCTATACCCTGATCTAACATTCAAAAGGATCGAGTGGTAAGATACATGTTGTTCTTGAATGAAATAAATCGCAATTTGCGATGTTATGGCATCACTGTATTACGTATACATGGAATACCAAACTGTGGAGAATGACAATTTGTGCCCGGCCGGGATTCTAACCCAGGATCTCCTGCTTACTAGGCAGACGCGTCGACCACTCCGCCACCGAGGACACAGTGACCAGCCCTACTGCAGAGGATTCTTCCCTGCACGTCTCCCGCCACACACAAATCTGCATTCGCCATGCTCTCTCTTTCCTATACCACAGCGGGAGACGTGCAGGGAAGAGTCCTCTGCAGTCGGGCTGGTCACTGTGTCCTCGGTGGCGGAGTGGTTAACGCGGCTGCCTAGTAAGCAGGAGATCCCGGGTCCGAATCCCGGCCGGGCACAAATTTTCATTTGCCACAGTTTGGTATTCCATCTATACCTAATACAGTGATGCCATAACATCGCAAATTGCGATTTATTTCATTCATTTGTACGCTGTAATTCGTCATATAACATGTTGTACTTATCTGTGTGGTGTCTAAATGTCTGATCTATCGATGTTATTTCCTCTTAAACATAAATTTGTGGTTAGTTGTAGGAGACATACACCCTCTTGATGTATTTGGATTTAAATAGTTCCCCGACTAAAATAGTATGTGTCCATTTACCTTACAACGGATAGAAGTGGCTCTGTTGTGTTTTTTTCTGTAGCCCAGTGCAGTTTTCGCGATGCAGGAGGTGACATATAAAGAACCTAGATGGAGCGCTGGTCTAAACTTAACCTTCTGTGCGTATAAATGACATATATGCCTAAAAACGTTACTTGTTGATGGCTGTAGAACATAAGACGAATGGTGCTGGGTCAGTTGTGTACGAGGATTGGTGGAACACATTGTTCTTCATATAGAATGATCAGCAAAAAGCACATTTCGAGTAACATTTGTGTTCCTTACTGAGAGAAGAATTTGACAGAGCCCTAAAAGACCTAAGTCGAAACAAGGCCCCTGGAGTAGATGAAATTCCCCCAGAGCTACTGAAGTCTCTGGGAGAACCAGCCATGACAAACCTGTTTCACCTGGTGTGTAAGATGCATGAGACAGGCGAAGTACCCTCAGACTTTAAGAAAAATGTTATAATCCCCATTCCAAAGAAAGCAGGTGCAGACAGGTGTGAAAACTACAGAACCATCAGTTTAATAAATCATGGTTGCAAAATATTAACACGAATTATATACAGAAGGATGGAAAAGCTGGTAGAAGCCGACCTCGGGGAGGATCAGTTTCGGTTCAGGAGAAATGTAGGAACACGGGAGGCAATACTCACTTTACGGCTTATCCTAGAAGATAGATTAAGAAAAGGCAAACCTACATATTTAGCTTTTGTAGATTTGGAGAAGGCTTTTGACAATGTTGATTGGAATAAACTCTTTCAAGTTCTGAAGCAAGCAGGAGTAAAATATAGGGAGCGTAAGGTTATTTACAACTTGTACAAAAACCAGACAGCGGTTGTCAGGATTGAAGGGCATGAAAGGGATGCAGTGGTTGGAAAGGGAGTAAGACAGGGTTGTAGCCTTTCTCCATTGTTATTCAATTTGTACATTGAGCAAGCTATAAAGAAAAGGAAGGAGAATTTTGGAGAAGGATTTAAAGTTCAGGGGGAAGAATTAAAAACATTCCGTTTTGCCGACGACATAGTAATTCTGTCAGATACAGCAAAGGACCTGGAAGAGCAATTGAACGGAATGGACAGTGTGCTGAAAGGTGCATATAAGATGAAGATTAACAAGAGCAAAACTAGGGTAATGGAGTGCACTCTAAGAAAATCAGGTGATGCTGGAGGAAATAGATTGGGAAACGAAGCAATAAAGGAGGTAGATGAGTTTTGTTACTTGGGCAGTAAAATAACAAATGATGGTCGCAGTACGGAGGATATAAAATGCATAATGGCAATGGGTAGAAAAGCGTTCTTGAAAAAGAGAAATTTGTTAACCTCGAATATTGATTTAAGCCTAAGGAAGTCCTTTCTGAAGGCATTTGTATGGAGTGTTGCCTTGTATGGGAGTGAGACATGGACGATAAACAGTGCGGACAGGAAGAGGATTGAGGCTTTTGAAATATGGTGCTACAGAAGCATGCTGAAGATTAGGTGGGTGGATCGCGTAACTAATGATGAGGTACTGAACAGAATCGGGTAGAAAAGAAATTTCTGGCATACCTTGACTAAACGAAGGGGTAGATTGGTAGGACATATTCTTAGACATCAAGGAATTGTGAATTTAGCATTGGAGGGAAGTGTGTGGGGTAAAAATCGAAGAGGAAGACCAAGATACAGTAAGCAGATTCAGACAGATGTAGGTTGCCGTTCTTATATGGAGATGAAGAGGCTTGCTCAGGATAGAGTATTGTGGAGAGCTGCATCAAACCAGTCTCCGGACTGATGACCACAACAACAACAACATATTAGGTGTGGTTTGTTTTGTCCTAAAAAAGAGTTGGATGTGTTGTAAGCCTATCGTGAAAGTGCAGTAAGACATTAAACAACAGTTTCCCATCACTTTCCGGTTCTTATAGTGAAAAGAAAAAAGTGATTGATAGTCACCGACTACATCCAGTTCTCCATACATCTACACGTATGCAAGGTGCGAAAGGAGGATTTGAAAGTCAATTTAGCAAAAAAAAAAAAAAAAAACTGTATGATTTAGCAGAGGGTCTTTCCGAGTGTAAAGTGGTGAACAACTTTTAGTGCTAGACGTGTTTGCTGTTTTCAAACAACAAATCTGTATGGGATCATCAAGGATACGAGGATCAGAACCACTTAAACTCTGCTGTGAAAATACACAGTGAGTCTGTAATTAATCTTTTTAGTTTGTTCAAATTTAACAAATTTATTTCGTCTTCTACTAGAATTGATATGTTATTGGTTATTAAATTTAGTGCGGTAGACGGGCGGCGCGCTAACCCGGCACCACAGCTGCCATCGCCGGCAAAGTCGCACGCCGCAAAGGCGGTTGCGCTGAGGATGGATCACCCTGTATGATCGTTTCAAAAAAATGTTCAAATGTCTGTAAATCTATCGGACCAAACTGCATGGTCATCAGTCCATAGCTTACAAACTACTTAAACCTAGATAAACTAACCTAAGGACAACACACACACCCATGCCCCAGGGAGGACTCGAACCTCCATGGCGAGCAACCGCGCGCTCCGCAGCGAGACGATTTAGACCGCTCGGCTACTCCACCGCGGCTGATCGTTTCATTTCATATCGATGTGCAGCGTTACACCTAGGTATTTAACTGACGTGGCTCTATCAAGCAGCATACTACCAATGCTGTATTCGAACATTGCAGGAGTGTTTCTCTTACTCATCTGCATCACCTTATATTTTTCTATCTGCATCACCTTACATTTTTCTACATATAGTGCTAGTTGCCATTCGTCACACCACCTAGAAATTTGGTGCAAGTCATCCAGCATCCTACTACAGTCATTCAATGTTGACACCCTCCTGTACACGACAGAGAGTGGGTTGATGGTGAAGTTACTCAGTTTGGAAATATCAAATAAATTAAAAAAAAACTTCGATTCAGTTCCAAATTCCGCAACAGAATGGGAATGAGCATTTAGTGCTAATGACATTTACACACAAATAAAAAAAAAGCAACAGTTTGTTGGTAGGAGGCACCTGAAGAAAAAATTTCGAATGATACAATGGGCTAGTATTGGAGAAATTTATTTCACAAATTTATTGGTAATCTTCACTCAGATCAGGAAGTATCTCAGTTGAAGACAGCGAGCCAGAACGTGGCCTACTCAATGAGGGAATTTCATTTCCTATTCCAGTCCCAAATAAAACGAGGGAAAAAAGAATGTATATATGCCTCTATGTGAACCATAATCTCTCTTGTCTTTATGATCTTTACGCGAAATGTAAGAGGCGGCAGGAAGATCATTCTACACTCAGCTTCAAATTCCGGCCCTCTAAATTCACTCAACAGAATTTCTCGAAAAGAACGTCTTCAAATGTTTGTATAGCTTATGGGACTTAACTAAGGGGTCCCTAAACTTACAAACTAAATGAACTAGCTAATCCTAAGGACGGCACAAATAACCATGCCCGAGGGGGAATTCGAACCCCCGACCGTAGTGGCCGTGCAGCCCGTGACTGGAGCGCCTCAGTCCCCTAAACGAACGTCGTATTTCCTCCAGTGATCCCCATTTGAGTTCCCGGAGCATTTCCGTGACACTCGCGAATTGGTCGAACTTTCCAGTAACGAACCAAGCTGCTCGCCTCTGCTTTAAAACTGATCTGCTGCGGGTCGGAAACGAACAATCCTCAAGACGTGGTCATACATGCGTTTTATACGCGGTCTCCTTTACAGATGAAGTATATCTTCCCAATAAATCTAAGTCGGCTGTCCGCCTTACTCACAACTGTCCTAATATGTTCGTTCAAGCCGGCCGCGGTGGCCGAGGGGACTGAGGCGCTCCAGTCACGGTCTGCACGGCCACTACGGTCGGGGGTTCGAATCTCCCCTCAGGCATGGATATTTGTGCCGTACTTAGTCTTAGGTAGTTCATAAGTAGTTTGTAAGCTTAGGGACTGATAACCCCGTAGTTAAGTCCCATAAGTTCTACAAACATTTGAACATTTTTTTGCTCGTTCAATTTCATATTGATGTGCAGCGTTACACCTATGTATTTAATAGACGCAACTCTGTCAAGCAGTACACTACTAATGCTGTACACGAACATTACAGGACTGTTTCTTTTATTCATCTGCTCCACCTTACATTTTTCTACATTTATTGCTAGTTGCCATTTCTCACACCAGTCCAAGTCCTGCATCCTACTACAGTCATTCAATGACGACACCCTTTTGTACACCACAGCATCGTCAGCAGACAGCCGCAGATTACAAACTCACTCTGTCCGTTGTATGTAATTAGTTTCCTTGTTGTAACGTAGGGAAGGTTTACTATTAACTGCCCGTTATCATTCCAGCAAATTAATATGTAATGAGAGAACTGTTGATCGCGTAAAGTCGCTTTTCCTATGTTGTTTTCTTATCATTCCAAGTAATAGGTTCTAAGGAGCGTTTGAAAAGTCCATGCAAAGTCCGAGAGATGGCACGACCGGAGCGTACTGAGGTCATGTTTAGTTCGTAGCATTCGTGGAAATTACGCACACCAAGATTCATCCATATTGGTTTATTTCTTTGTGTTTGGCATTCATGTGAATCAAGAAAGTCGAGTGATTGTTAAAGAATGGACGAAAAAGAATTTCGTGTGGTGATTAAAGATCACTTTATGAAAGGCAAAACGCCTCAGAGACTAAAGAGAAGCTTGATAAACGTTATGATGACTCTTCACCTTCGATTAGAAGAGTTTATTAGTGGTTTAAAAAGTTTCGGAGTGGCCATATAGGCACAAGTGACGCTCAACGTCCTGGACGCCCTGTGGAGCTTACGACTCCACAAATCATTGATAAAAGCCATGGTATGGTAATGTATGACAGAGTGTTAAGATGCGTGAGATTGCTAGTGCTGTGGACATCTCTAATGAACCGGTCCATAATATTCTGCATACATTTTTGTACATGAGAAAGCTATCCGAAAGATGGCTGCCGTGATTGCTCATGCTTGACCAAAAACGGAATCGTGTGAAGTCTTACAAAGAAACTTCCTGGTAGATTAAAATTGTGTGCCGGAACTGGGACTTGAACCTGGGACCTTTGCTTTTCGCGGGCAAGCGCTCTACCACTGAGCTATCCCGACACGACTCACGGTCCGTCCTCACAACGTCACTTCTGCAAGTACCTCGCCTTCTACTTTCCAAACTTTACAGAAGTTCTCCTGCGAAACTTTCAGGACTAGCACTCCTGGAAAAAGGATATGGTGGAGACATGGCTTAGCCTCAGCCTAAGGGACGTTTCCAGAATGAAACTTTCACTCTGCAGCACAGTGTGCGCTGATATGAAACTTCCTGGAACATTAAAATTGGATGCCAGAACCGGGACTCTAACTTGGGAACTTTTCCTTTAGAAAGTAGGAGGCGAGGTACTGCAGAAGTAATGATGACGGATCGTGAGTCGTGTCGGGATAGCTCAGTGGTAGAGCGAAAGGCAAAGTTCCCAGGTTCGAGTCCCCGTTCTGGCACACAATATTAATCTACCAGGATCTTTGATATCAGCGCATACTCCGCTGCAGAGTGAAAGTTTCATTCTGTTGCAAAGAAGGTTTGCAGCTGTTCAGGAAGAATTCGCAGAACGTTAAGCGTCGTTTCGTCACTGTGTATGAAAGATAATACTATACTCCTGAGATGAAAGGACAATCTAAACAATGGGTTACCAAGGGAGGATCTGCACCAAGATAGGCGTAGACAGGTCCTTCGGCCGGAAAAGTTATGGCGACGATCTTTTGGGATTCGCGAGGGATAATCCTCATCAACTATCTGGAACAGGTTAAAATTATTACAGGTGCATATTATTCATCGCTATTGGATCGGCTATTGGCCCTAAAAAAGGTCCTTTTCCACCACAACAATGTTCCAGCACACACCTCAGCAGCTGTGGTCACAAAATTATTGGTAAAAAGTTCAAATGTTTGTAAGTCTTATGGGACTTAACTGCGGGATCATCAGTCCCTAAACTTACAAACTACTTATGAAGTAGCTTATACTAAAGACGACACAAACATTCATGCCCGAGGGGGGATTCGAACCGCCGACGGGAAACGGCCTCGCGCATCGTGGCAAAGCGCCTCAATGCGCTCGACCGCGGCCCAAAATTATTGGAAATAGGATTCAAATTCATTTCAAATCCTCCCTATATTCCAGACGTGGCTCCCTTGGACTAGACTCTCATTAAACTTTGATAAAACCCAGTATATACAGTTTCATACAGTAAATAGCATGACACCATTAATAAATTTAGACTTTGAA
The DNA here is from genome assembly GCA_026315105.1 of Locusta migratoria. NCBI lineage: Eukaryota > Metazoa > Arthropoda > Insecta > Orthoptera > Acrididae > Locusta > Locusta migratoria. Next base: position 104,509,459 of record CM048746.1, on the reverse strand, counting down.
CATAAATCTGTAGCTAAGGTAGAATATTCAAAATTTTTAGGTGTTTGCATTGATGAGGGACTGAATTGGAAGAAACATATTGAAGATCTCCTGAAACATCTGAGTTCAGCTACTTATGCTATCAGAGTCATTGCAAAATTTGGTGATATAAATCTCAGTAAATTAGCTTACTACGCCTATTTTCATTCACTGCTTTCATATGGGATCATATACTGGGGCAATTCAACATTGAGTAAAAAAGTATTCATTGCACAAAAGCGTGTAATCAGAATAATTGCTGGAGCCCACCCAAGAGCATCCTGCAGACATTTATTTAGGGATCTAGGGATACTCACTGTAGCTTCACAATATATATATATATATATATATATATATATATATATATATATATATATATATATATATATATATATTTATTTATTTATTCTTAACAATCCGACCCAATTCAAAAGTAATAGTAGTGTGCATAGCTAGAAGACTAGGAGAAAGGCTGATATTCACTATTCAAGGTTAAATCTAACTTTGGCTCAGAAAGGGGTGAATTATGCTGCCACAAAAGTCTTTGGTCACTTACCAAGTAGCATCAAAAGTCTCACAGATAGCCAGCTAGTATTTAAAAAGAAATTAAAGGAATTTCTGTATGGCAACTCCTTCGACAATGTAGATGAATTTTTAGATTTAAAAAAATTTAAAAAAACCAAACAAAAAATCTTTAAAATATTGATTGTCAAGTATAGACAACATTTACTAAACTGACACGTTCCACATCATTACATAAATGTCGTATATATGATCTATGGAACAAGTATTACTCTAATCTAATCTAATATTTGTTCCCCAATTTGAAGAAATGGCTGGTGAGACGAAGATTTCATTCAAACTAGGAGGTGATTGCAGAAATCAATAGCTATTTCGCAGGCTTGGACAATTCCTATTATTCGGAAATGATCAACAAATTAGAACAGTATTGGACAAAGTCTATAAGGAGACCATGTCGAAAAATAACTAACACGTTAGTAGTTTATATTTTTGCTTGGACTTTTCAAACGCCCCTCGTAGGTTGAATACAAATGTTGTTGTTGAGGTCTTCAATCCGGAGACTGGTTTGATACAGCTCTCCACAATACCCTATACTGAGCAAGCCTTTTCATCTCCACATAAGAACGGCAACCTACATCTGTCTGAATCTGCTTACTGTATCCATCTGTTGGTCTTCCTCTGCGGTTTTTACACCACACACTTCCCTCCAACGCTAAATTCACAATTCCTTGATGTTTAAGAATGTGTCCTACCAATCTATCCCTTCTTTTAGTCAAGGTATACCAGAAATTTCTTTTCTCTCCAATTCTATTTAGTACCTCCTCATTAGTTACGCGATCCACCCACCTAATCTTCAGCATTATTTTGTAGCACCATATTTCAAAAGCCTCAATCCTCTTCCTGTCCACACTGTTTATCATCCATGTTTCGCTCCCATACAACACTCCATACAAATGCCTTCAGAAAGGACTTCCGTAGGCTTAAATCAATATTCGATGTTAACAAATTTCTCTTTTTCAAGAAACATTTTCTACCCATTGCCATTCTGCATTTTATATCCCCTGTACTGCGACCATCATTTGTTATTTTACTGCCCAAGTAACAAAACTCATCTACCTCCTTTATTGCTTCGTTACCTAATCTAATTCCTTCAGCATCACCTGATTTTCTTTGACTGCACTCCATTACCCTAGTTTTGCTCTTGTTAATGTTCATCTTATATGCACCTTTCAGCACACTGTCCATTCCGTTCAGTTGCTCTTCCAGGTTCTTTGCTGTATCTGACAGAATTACTATGTCGTTTTTAATTCTTCCCCCTGAACTTTAATTCCTTCACCAAATTTCTCCTTGCTTTCCTCCTTTATAGCTTGCTCAATGTACAAATTGAATAACATTGGAGAAACGCTACAACCCTGTCTTACTCCCTTTCCAACCACTGCATCCCTTTCATGCCCTTCAACTCTGACAATAACTGTCTGGTTTTTGTACAAGTTGTAAATAATACAAATAATTAGTTATATTTTCCCGTACCTCCATCTTATTTCCCAGGTCGAACTCTCCCCGTATTTTCAACAGCGCCACGTCATTGCTGTAGGGAGGCGAGTTGTGCTTCTCGTGGACCTTTTTGTAGATGACGTCGTATGTGTAGCCTCCTGTGACGAACGGCGTGCCGGCGACGACCTGGTAGCTTTCGGCCATATCGATGCAGTGGGCCGCCGTGAGCACGAAGGCCGCCGAGATGATGGAGCCGCCACAGTGGTGGCGTCCCCACATCTGGACGGACACCTGCCAGGGGTAGCGCTCGATGCTGACGCGGTGGCCGCCTATGATGCGCGTCAGGGGCGCTAGGGCCGCCGCTGCCTGCACAGCGGCCTCGATGAGCGGAGGGGGCGGCAGGGCCCCGGCGTCCATTATGCTCGGCGCGGGCTCCGGGGCCGCGGCTGCAGCCCCGGCCAGAGCCAACACCACCGGCGCCAGCATCGCCATTCGCCACTGAGCCGACCAGCCCCCTGCCTCGTAGAACTGCTGCCAGCCTTAGCCCTCTGCTGCCAGCCTTCTGCAGCCTCTGCGACGCGAACATCTGGCCTCATAGCTGACGTTATTACTGCCGTAAAGGAGGGAAATGTCGCGTAACTTCTGGTGCTTGGGACTCAATTATAATTTCGTGAAGGACATAATCTTTGACATTAAAGTCAACGGCAAAATCATTATGGCCTTGCGGAAATTAGGTACCTTGATATTTTAAAGAGATTGCTTAGGACGGTATTAAACGATCATAATACTTTGTCAGTGCGCCTCGGTTGCACAGTGGTAGAGTGCCAGACTACAACTCCAAAGGTGCTGGGTTCGATTCCCGCCAGGTCCTGGGATTTTTATCTGTCACTTTCCACTTATTTCACCTCTGGCAGTTTTTGCTCATGTGAAAAATACCGAGTAGCACCGTGGTTCGGAACCCACGTTAAACTGTAGGTCCCCCTATAACTGGCTGGGTAAGTCAGTTCGAAGGTCGGAGGAAGGCAACGGCATACCACCTCCAAACAGGACCATGCCTAGTAAAGCACTGTGGTGTTCAAACCAATCTTCGGATTGTTGACTGCTTTACCTTTTAATTCTTTGTCAAAGTCGATATGTCAAATATTTATGCCTCAGTATTCAAGGCCGAAATCACTGCCATCAGGGCGTGTGTGGAGGAGAATTTGCGTAGGTGCTACAAAGATCGTAGCATCTATATTCAGACAGTCAGGCAGCCCTGAGATCACTGGCAGCTCCTGCAACAAGGTCTAAAATTGTTGCAGAATGTCGCAGGGTTCTGGTGGAGCTAGGGGAAAGCAATAGAGTAAACCTATTGTGGGTCCCTGGCCACTCGGGGATCAGTGCCAACGAACATGCCGACATATTAGTCAGGATGGGGGCAGAGACTCCATTTATTGGACCGGAACCTGTCCTAACAATCACCAAGGCAATGATCAAATTGGAGCTACGTAACTGGCTCAGAAGACAGCACGTAGAATATTGGACCAAAGTCTACCAACAAAAACATGGCAAGGTAATGATGCCAAAGCCATGTTTTAAAAGAAGCTCTGCAATCCTGCGCCTGAACAGGAGAGAGATTAGACTCATGGTTGGATTGCTGACAGGCCATGGGAATTTCAAAAAACCACTACATACAATGGGAATAACAGAAGAGGACCATAAATGTAGGATCTGTGATGACGCTGATGAAACTGCATCACATCTAATCTTCGAATGCATTGCATTGGAGAGTAAAAGGCACAGAATATTATTGGGACAACCAGACCCGAAGAAATTGTGTCTAATAAAGAACTGGTAAAGGGACTCCTTGCATTGTTCAAGGGCATTGGTTGGCTTGACCAGATATACAGGGAGCGATACCGCACAATAAACTTAGTTTCGGTGCGGGTAGTGGCGGGTTGGACCAAGACTGTTTTGGCTTTCCTGAAAAAATCAATCAATCAATCAAATGTCAAAAAAGGTGCTAGTGTGATTGGTAACTTCGACATATCTCCTCTTTCACCAAAGAAATCTTATCAAATCTAGGGTCTCGCAGTAGATTTGATCATAAAAGTCGTTTGTCTTCTGTCCACTCCAGTCCCAAGTATAACCACTTTGAGCGCTAGCTAGGATCGCTGCAGTTATTTGACTGCTGTGTGTTTGTAAATACGGCAGCAAGGTTTAGTGCAGAAAGTTGAAATAAGCATTTCTCAAAATATGCGAGAGACAAGTTAACTCCACTAATTGTGGAGCTATCAAAAATGGGATTCCACAAGGATCGGTCTTGGGTCCTTTGCTGTTCTTAATATATATTAATGATTTGCAATTCTATACTCATGGCAATGCTAAGCTACACTACAATCATTATGGCCTTGCGGAAATTAGGTACCTTGATATTTTAAGGAGATTGCTTAGGACGGTATTAAACGATCATATTTGTTTGTCAAAGTCGATATGTCAAATATTTATGTCAAAAAACTTGCTAGTGTGATTGGTAACTTCGACATATCTCGTCTTTCATCAAAGACATCTTATCAAACCTAGAGTCTCGCAGTAGATTTCATCATAAAAGTCGTTTGTCTTCTGTCCACTCCAATGCCAAGTATAACCACTTTGAGCGCTAGCTAGGATCGCTGCAGTTATTTGACTGCTGTGTGTTTGTAAATACGGCAGCAAGGTTTAGTGCAGAAAGTTGAAATAAGCATTTCTCAAAATATGCGAGAGACAAGTTAACTCCACTAATTGTGGAGCTATCAAAAATGGGATCCCACAAGGATCGGTCTTGGGTCCTTTGCTGTACTTAATATATATTAATGACTTGCCATTCTATATTCATGACAATGCTAAGCTACACTACTGTTCAAAAGTTTCCGATCAATTATGCACAAAACTAGATACTTTATTTCAATGTACAAACACATCGTAAAATCTAAATACACCAACAAAAAATATATTTTCTCTCTGTATCTTTAAGCACAATACAATATTTTTTATATTTTAGCATCGTCAGAGTGTAACACATCCTCGAACACACAGACGGACCTATAAGTATTTCTTGAGCACCAATATTATTTTCGCAGTCCGACAGCTCTGTAAATTCTTCCATAGCTCTTCCACATTAGTCGACCTCAGTTTTCTGATTCCCTGTCAAGTTCATCCCAAACAGTTAAATAGGATTTAAGTCTGGTGACTGACTTGGCCAAATATATTTTTCAGTTCCCACATTTCTCATTTCTATTGACATGCCGTCTACAAAATTTAGAAGAATGTTTGGGGTCATTGTCCTAGTCCAGAACAAACCCACGACCAGTAAGCCTCTTGCCAGATGGAACTACATTGTTGATCAATATCCTGTGATATCCTTCCTTCTTTAATGTTCGAATAATTCGCACGGGATCACCGACTTTACCGCCCGCAAAACACCCCCACACCATAACCGACGCTCCACCATGCTTCAGCCTTGGTGTCTCACACTGACTCTTCATGCGTTCTCCACGAAGTCGACGAACAAATATTCGATGATGGCTCCCAAATACTTCAAACTTCAATTCATCCATGAATAATATCTTGGACCATTGATGCACACTTCAGTTTTTATGTTTCTGTGTCCATTGCATCCTTTTCATCTTATTTTGTATCCGTAATAAAGGTTTTTTGGTCGCTATGCACCCCTTTTAAACGTCGTTCACGAAGATGGCGGTGCACTGTTGAGACAGAGATAGGAGCAGCTCGCATATTTTTGACTTCCTCACGTATTTTAGGTGCCGTACGATCACAGTGACGTTTACACTGTACATATATGAACTGATCTTCCCTGTATGATGTTACACGGGGTCTTCCATATCGCGAAAAACTTAATAGGTGCTGGTTCGTTTGAACCGCTGTAGATTGGGCTACGCCAACTTTTCTACTTTTGTCCTATTCGAATAGCCTTCGTGATGCAGAGCTACAATTACAGCACTTTTATCAATTTCAATCTTCTGCTTCTTTCCCATTAGGTGGTAATATGGTATGCACCTGATCAGATACACAAACACACTGCTAGCTGCACACAGTGTACTGAATACTAATTTGAACTGCTTGCTACACATACTGCTGAAGGCATGAGGCCTATTCGAGTGGACACGGGTAAAGACACGTCAGTGTTGTGGTTACTCACCAGCACCCCACCATACAGAGAACCGTTCAAATACACAAGAGACTCGTTCCGTCTCTACATGCATGTGCTTGTTTTAGTATCAGAACAGGGCTGTGACAGATTATTTAAAAGCACAAATGCATAGTTGTGATACGTGCTCGAAAACTTTTGACCAGTAGTGGAGTTCTTTTTGCTTCAATACTAGCTAACATGGCTGAGAAACAGGAATTAACTGATGAAATTGTAAATAGTGGTTCTCTACAAATGTCATTAAACTTTGACAGAACAGTACATACAGTTTCATACAGTAAATGGCATGAAACCATCAATAAATACAGTCTTTGGACAGAAATCTGTAACTAAAATACACAAGAGACTCGTTCCGTCTCTACATGCATGTGCACGTTTTAGTATCAGAACAGGGCTGTGACAGATTATTTAAAAGCACAAATGCATAGTTGTGATACGTGCTCGAAAACATTTGACCAGTAGTGTAGTTCTTTTTGCTTCAATACAACTACAGCTAACATGGCTGAGAAACAGGAATTAACTGATGAAATTGTAAATAGTGGTTCTCTACAAATGTCATTAAACTTTGATAGAACAGTACATACAGTTTCATACAGTAAATGGCATGAAACCATCAATAAATACAGACTTTGGACAAAACTCTGTAGCTAAGGCAGAATATTCAAAATTTTCAGATGTTTGCATTAATGAGGGATTTGATCACCCGGTATTTGGTACAATTTATGACCTTAAGGTTTGACTAAGATATCGTCGGTCAACGTCAGTGTGCCGACCGGAGGCTACAGTGTGTGGGGCAAACCGCATGAATCGATGGGAACTGCTTGACAAGGAGGCGTACGGTGCGGTGGGGTCTCTGAATTGGTGTGTCTGGTATGAAATGGGCCCCTCGTTGTTCTGAAAGGGACTTTGAATGGTCGGCAAATTGTTGAGCTTTTCGATGACTATCACCATCCAGTATTGGCCTTTCAACGCCCTGAGGGCTCTGAGGCCCTTTAAGAACATAACGAGCCTCCATCTCGTACACACGCTGCCAGGTAATAGTAGGAGGAATCCGGAGGGGAGGTCTAAAGATGGCTACCCCGCAGCTCAGAATTTCACCCCACGGGGGTAACCGTAACGCCTGTAACTGCTGGAAACTGTCCTTGCTCGTAACAACCAAAAGGAATGTCCACTGGATTCAAAAAAACGTTCAAATGTTTGTGTAGGTTATGGGACTTAACTACGGGGTCATCAGTCCCTAAACTTACAAACTACTTATGAACTAGCTAATCCTAAGGACGGCACAAATATTCATGCCCGAGGGGGATTCGAACCTCCGCCCGTAGTGGCCATGCAGACCGTGACTGGAGCGCCTCAGTCCCCTCGGCCGGCTCCATTGGATTCGCCAAGCTGCGTAACAAATCCAATCCTCCTTGAAACGTTCCGTCGCAGATTACTAAGACTGAAGCGTGGGGAAAATGAGTTTCCGTTGTGTAGGACAGACGGCGATTGGGCCCAGGTCGGCAGTGCCGCAGTCCTGCGTGGGGAGCAGGGCAGCAGTGCATGGGTCTGTTTTGGCCGGTGTTGCTGTACTGTTTCGCCTGTAGGGTTTCCCTTTCTGCAGACTAAGTATAGAGAGTATAACACATTGGAAATCTCTTAGATACCCTCTTGTGATGATCTATAGTCCACGGATAGAAACTCTTCCTCTACTGTTGTTAATACAACCAGTGGTTCAAGTAATTCTGTTTGAACCTTACGTCACTCTTGCAGCTACTGACCGGGGATAGTAACGCGTGTGTAATACTATCCGTGAGTGTGAGGAGTTTCGAGGTCGATAGTCGGATGTCTGTTACTCCAATGGTCCCTAACTAGGTCAATCTTCCAATTCGTGCTATCTGCTGATACCCGAATGCGGTGGTTTACGAGTGTCGCGGCCATCTGTTGTTATTGGCTATCCTGATTGTTTCTAGATCCGCTTGTACTAGCTGTATTCGCAGAATTCTGTTTTATATTTTCTTCGGTCTCTGCACTAGGCATAACAAACAGTGTTTCCACGACAATAGTGGGAACTTTGGCCTGTTAGATCAATGTTTGACAACTGCTAAAGAAGAAGTGACACTTGCTAAGAAATCACGGAACAACCGGCAATTGCTACAAAAGCATGACTAATGACAGTAAGAGGATATGTAGATGACGGAATTTAACTGCAGCGAAGCCTTTGCACAAATCCTCTGTTTGCATTCTATTGTTGGAGCTGCATGATTTTTGACGAAGTTTGTTGTAGAACCGATTGCTGTGACGTCCCGTATGGTGTGACAACACGTCTGCAATACATTTCAGTGCTTCAAACCAATCAAAGTGTCCCTCCTGTGGTCTGAGTAATGGGTGTATATATGTAAAAAAAAAGTGATATACAGATCGAAAAGAAAGGGCTAAAGATGAAAATACTATGCGAATGCGTTACACCCAGTAAGAGGATCGATACAAAGCTCGCCACGGCCGAGCGCATTGAGGCGCTAGGCTACGATACGCGAGGTCGTTCCTCGTCGGGTATTCGAATCCCCCCTCGGGCATGGATGTTTGTCTTTGATTTGATTTGAATTTTCTGGGAAGCCAAAACAGTTTTGGTCTAACCCGCCACTGCCCGCACCGAAACTAAGTTTATTGTGCGGTATCGCTCCCTGTATATCTAGTCAAGCCAACCACTGCCCTTGACCAGTACAAGGAGTCCCTTTAGCAGTTCTTTATTAGACACAATTTCTTCGGGTCTGGTTGTCCCAAATGTTCTGTGCCTTTTACTCTCCAATGCAATGCATTCGAAGACTAGGTGCGATGCAGTTTCATCACTGTCATCACAGATCCTACATTTAGGGTCCTCTTCTGTTATTCCCATTGTATGTAGGTGTTTTTTGACATTCTCATGGCCTGTCAGCAATCCAACCATGAGTCTAATCTCTCTCCTGTTCAGGCCTAGGATTGCAGAGCTTCTTTTAAAACATGGCTTTGGCATCATTACCTTGCCATGTTTTTGTTGATGGACTTTGGTCCAATATTCTACGTGCTGTCTTCTGAGCCAGTTACGTAGCTCCAATTTGATCATTGCCTTGGTGATTGTTAGGACAGGTTCCGGTCCAATAAATGTAGACTCTGCCCCCATCCTGGCTAATCTGTCGGAATGTTCGTTGGCACTGATCCCCGAGTGGCCAGGGACCCACAATAGGTTTACTCTATTGCTTTCCCCTAGCTCCACCAGAACCCTGTGACATTCTGCAACAAATTTAGACCTTGTTGCAGGAGCTGCCAGTGATCTCAGGGCTGCCTGAATAGATGTAGATGCTACAATCTTTGTAGCACCTACGCAAATTCTCCTCCACACATGCCCTGACGGCAGTGATTTCGGCCTGGAATACTGAGGCCAGTTTTCCTAGAGAGATGACGCCCTCCAGTCTTGGCTGCACCCCGTATACCCCAGCCTCAACGCCTTGGTCTGATTTCGACCCGTCAGTGAACCAGACAGTATCCCCCATACGGTGTCGAACTACTGTCTCCCAGTGCTCCCTACTTCCAATTGTTATACTGAAAGGCTTGTTGAAGCAGTATGGGGTTGTAATATAGTCGGCTGGCATTTCCCCAACGTTTCCTATATTTACCTCACTCACTATTTTAGTGTGTGATTCTGGATATCCCAAAGAGTTCCAGTTGTTACCAGTTTTGAGCCTGTATGCACCAGATGCTGCCTCCATCTTGACCCAAAGGTGTAATGGGGGCATATCCAGCATGGTTTTCATGCCAGCAGTTGGTGTGCTGCTAATTCCGCCTGTTATGGCTAAGCAGGCTAGTCTCTGCACCTTACCAAGCTCCTTATCAGCAACCTGCTGTTCTACCTTCTTCCACCACACGACCGCCCCATAGGTTATCCTGGGTCTAATCACTGTGGTGTATATCCAGTGCATACCCTTGGGGCTCAGGCCCCAATTTTTGCCACAAGCTCTCCTGGTACTTACTAAAGTATGTTTGTCTTTAGTATAAGCTAGTTGATTTGCAGTTTGCAAGTTTAGGGACTGATGACCCCATAGTTCAATCCCATAAGCTCTACAAACATTTGATACAAAGCTCAAATGGTGGAAAGGGACAGACATCACATCTAGGGAGATCGTTGAAGAGCTGCTACCAGTACATGTGTGTCTGGCACAACCACTTCGCGCCGGTAAACCTTAGGCAGGTCTGTGTGCAGGCTCAGTGTGAAAGCAATCTTCAATATGGATATCGAAAAGTTTTGTATGTTTTAAATGTTCAAATGTTCAAATGTTTGTAGAGTCTATGGAACTTAACTACGGGGTCATCAGTCCCTAAACTTACAAACTACTTATGAACTACTTACAACTAAGGACGGCACAAATATCCATGCCCGAGGGGGGAGTCGAACTCCCGACCGTAGCGGCCGTGCAGATCGTGACTGGAGCGCCTCAATCCCCTCGGCCACCGCGGCCGGCTATGTTTTAAAACACGTTTCTTAAAGCATTGAGAATGGTCACACAGTGTCCAAAATCTAGATATGCAATAAAAACAATTTTCGCGTCTGATTGCTCATCATTCACATGTTACAACGTAGTCGTTGAGCACGGTTATCCAATATGGGATCATACTTTATTTATCTGTGATGTTGCATTTTTATGTGATGAAACAAGCACGATTTTTCTTTATAAACATACCTCTCCATCTCAATATACCTCTCCCTAGACCTACAAACTACTTAAACTAAATTAACCCAGGCTGAGGGAGGACTCGAAGATCTGACGGAAGCGGGCGCTCTATCCATAACACGACGCCCCAGACCGCGCAGCCCACTACATCTCTATGTACTGCAATTTATGTTGTCCATAACAGCCTGTGTTAAGCAATGTCTCTGTTCGTTAGCAACTGTTATGTAAGGGTTTTTTAAAATGGATCTCTGGAGTTGGTGGTTAGCATAAAGACGCAGAGTGAACATATTGGACATTAGCGAGAAAAGCCGGAAGAGGAGGAACATTTGTAACAGACATCTTCGAGAGTGTTGTCAGAGTTAACTAGCAAAGTCCTGGCCGCATATCGCGAACGTGACACTCTATTGAGGATCTTGGAGATACAACAGAAGTTGTGGACGACAGAGACGAGCTGCACGATTTCATGTGGACTGCTGTAACACGGTGGCAGCTGATGCCACTGAACAGAATGTAGAGGTATTCATACAGCACTGGGTAGAAAGCGGGAGGAGAAAAAACGAGTTGGAGGGTGACGGTAGGGTTACACCGCTACGTCTGACGAGCACAGAGCGGAAAGTGTGGAAGAGAGATCCTTTGTGGCAGGTTGCCATTCTCACAAAATGCCACGACCGACTTAATACTAGGCTTACCGAACTCTGCTAGTGTTTTGTTCCTGGCATCTTCAATGTCAACGGATCGTTAAATCTTTAATGGAAACAGTCTTCTTTTCAGTGTGAACTTTAAAAGGTTTTGTCTTGAGTCAAAATGTGCGATAAATTTAATTGGCAGCTCTTAAGATTACAGCGGTAAGCAATCTCTATTTCTCTTATCGAATACTAAATGAGGGGGAACAATAAAAACGATCGTAAATTTAGTAGTGCTTTTACGGAGACACAAAAATTGTTTTAAGTGTGTCGTATTTACGATTCGTTTTTTTACGAACCGAATGTTAACGATAAAATCTTGAGCCATGTTCCCACACATGTAGGGTCGGCTTTGGATTTGGCGTGTTAATAGTGGCAGGATGGACAGATGCCCTTCCTGTCGCCACCCCATGCCTCCCGGAGGAAATATGTATATCAAATGTCTGCATATAGCGTTTATGTGTGAAAGTGTAAAGTGTTACGAAATGTTTGCGAATCGTGTAACTGAGGCGGGACTTGGGGACTAGCCCGGTATTTACCTTGGGGGTGTGGAAAACCGCCTAAAAACCACATCCAGGCTGGCGGGCACTCCGACCCCCTTCGTTAAACCGCCGGGAGGATTCGAACCAGGGCCATACCGGCCTCCCATATCGGAAAGCGGTGCGTTAGACCACACTGCTAACCGAGCGGGACAAAGGCTGGAATATATAGCGACAAATTTGTTTTTGACTTTATTCGTGATACTGGTTTGAATTCGGATCTACGAATATATTCAAAAATGTTCAAATGTTTGTTAAGTTTATGGAATTCAACTGCGGGTCATCAGTCCCAAAACTTACAAACTACTTATGATCTACCTTATATTTAAGACAAAACAAACATCCATGCCCCAGGGGGGATTCGAATCACCGACGGGGAACGGCCTCGCGCATCGGAACATAGCGCCTCAATGCGCTCGGCCGCTCCGCCGCGGCGGCCGTTCCCCGTCTGGGGTTCGAATTTCCTCTCGGGCATGGATGTTTGTGCAGTCTTTTGTATAAGCTTGTTCATAAGTAGTTTGAAAGTTTAGGGACTGATGACCCCGCAGTTAAGTACCATACACTTAACAAACATCTGAACATTTTGTGAAAAGAGAAGTGTCTAGCTCGAGTTTAGATAAAGGGAGAGTTAGTAAAGTGCAGTGGTAGGAGAAGTAGAACTGTTGGTCAAGCGAGTGGGAGTTAGCAAAACAAAAACAACTAGAATCAAACGTGTAATAATGTATAAGGAAATATACATGTGGTTGAGCTCCTATACCAACATAGTGCACGGATTATTATAGAGTTAATATGGACACCGATCCACGAAATACCATAATAGTACATGAACAGTGCTAACCATTACCACTGAAACACCGTGAAGGCGGTCTTCAACTACCACAAAATTCTCGTTAACGTTTTTCTTGAATGTCATATGATTTGAATTACCACGTTAAGTAAGAGGCAGCAACAGTCTGTTTGTAAGATTACACAGTAGGTCTCTCATTCAGAAATAGCAAGTAAATGCTGGTTTTTCTGATTAGTTCGTATGAGCCATAATATAAGAAAGAGAATAGCGTGCAACTCACCTTGAAGTCGGTAGCTGAGTAGCAGACAGGAATGTAGAAAAGACAGTTACATTCACACTCACCTAACATTTTAATTTTCAACAGACTTCGTCAGCAAAGGAGATAATGCAGAGTAGTGCATGTGAGATTGCGTGTGTGCTATCTCTTCCGGACGAAGCCAGTGGCCGAGAATTTAAGTTTGTGACAGTGATTATTCTAGGGGCCTGTCTGTAGCTGTACCATCTTCTTTACAGGGAGATGGGTCATATCCTCTTTATAGGATATACAATGAAGGGTGTATGTACAAGACATTACATTACACAAAATATTTCATGACACAATTTTTATTTTATTTTTTATTTTACTTTTTTAAATTTACTAATTTATATCTAAAAACTTATCTAGTGAACAGAAGGAGTTGTCATTCAGAAATTCTTTTAATTTAGTTTTAAAATGCTAGTTGGCTGTCTGTCAGGCTTCTAATACTGCTTGGTAGGTGACCAAAGACTTTTGTGGCAGCATAATTTACCTCTTTCTGTGCCAAACTCAGATTTAGCCCTACATAGTGAAGAGCATTCTTCTCCTGGTGTTATAGCTGTGTACACTGCTATTATTTCTGTCTGGCTTGCATTATCAACAACAAATTTCAGAAGTGAATATCTATACTGTAAAGTTACTGCGAGGAGACCTAAATCCTTAAATAGATGTCTGCAGGATGATTGTGGGTGGGCTTCAGCAATTATCTTGATTACATGCTTTTGTGCAATGAATACTTTTTTACTCAATGATGAATTACCCCAGAATATGAAGCCATACGAAAGCAGTGAATTAAAATAGGCATAGTGAGCTAATTTACTGATATGATTATCGCCAAAATTTGCAATAACCATAACAGCATATGTAGCTGAATTCAAACATTTCAGCAGATCGTCTATGTGGTGCTTCCAGTTTATTCCATCATCAATGCACACACCTAAAATTTTTGAAAATTCTAGCTTAGTTACAGACTTCTGTTCAAAGTCTAAATTTATTACTGGAGTTGTGCCATTTACTGTACAGAACTGTATATGCTGTGTTTTATCAAAATTTAATGAGATTCCGTTTGCAGAGAACCGCTTAATAAATTTGTGAGAAACATTATTTACGACTACATCACTTGGTTCTTGTTTTTTGTATGTCATTGCTATATTTGTATCATCAGCAAAAAGAACTAACTTTGCATCTTCATCAATGTAAAATGGCAAGTCATTTACGTGTATCAAGAACAGCAAAGGACCTAAGACCGAACCCTGTGGCACCACATCCTTGATAGTCCCCCTGTTTGAGGAATCGGCTGTTGTTTTGACATTATATGAACCACTTATTTCAACTTTCTGCGTTCTTCCAGTTAAGTATGAATTAAACCATTTGTGCACTGCCCCAGATAAACCATAGTGATTAAGCTTATCTAAAAAAATTCCATGATGTACACAATCAAAGGCCTTTGAAAGAAAACAAAAAATACCAATTGGTGATGTCCGATTATCAGAGTGGTGAAGGCATATATAGCATTTTCTGTTGAAAAGCCTTTCTGAAAAGCAAACTGGCATTTGGTTAGTACTTTGTTTTTACAAATATGGAAGGCTACTCTTGAATACATCACTTTCTCAAAAATTGCCGATAACTCTGTCAGAAGAGATGGGCGGTAGTTGTTACATCTGATGTATGCCCTTTTTCATGCAATGGTTTGATAATGTCATATGTCAGTCTATCAGGAGAAACACTTTTCTGTGGAGAACAAGCTTTAAGTACCCAGCTGGAAAGGCCATCAATTCCGTAAGAGCTTTCACTTTTTAGTGAGTTTATTATTTTACTACTTTCAAGCGGAGAGGTTGGTGGAATTACAATTGTATCAAACTGTGTAGGTATGGCCCCTTCTATTTGTAGACTGGCCTCTTCTAAGGAACATCTAGATCCTCTTTTCTTCAAAACATTTGGAAAATGATTATTGAAAATATTTTCCATTTCTGACTTATTTTTAGTACACTTATCATTCAGTTTTATGGTAACACAGTCTTCCATGTTTCCCTTTTAATAATATTCAAAATAGTTTTCATTTTATTATAAGAGGTACTGATCTCAGACTTGATACATATGCTTCTGAACTTTTAAATAACTTTTCTTAGTATTGCACAATAATTTTTATAATACTGAACAATTTCTGGATTAGTACTCCCTCTTGCCGTTAGATACAGTTCCCTTTTACGGTTGCAAGATATTCTTATTCCTTTGGCTAGCCATGGTTATATTCATGTTTTCTTAGAATTTTAACTACTTTCTTGGGAAAACAATTTTCAAATACCCTTAAAAAAGTATCAGGAAATAAGTTATATTTCAGGTTTGCGTTGGGTTTCTTATACACATCATCCCAGTCTAGTTGCTGTAGTCTTTCCCTAAAGTTTTCAATGTTTATAATGTTAATTTAACGGACTACTTTGAAAGTCTGATTTGATTTACTGCTTGGAGCTATGTCATGTACTGTAACAAGCTGAACACCATCGTCTGAAAGGTAATTCTCGACAGGATAAGCATTTATGTTCTTAAACTTATCTGGGTCTATTAAAAAGTTATCTATCAATGTGCTGCTGTTCTTTGTTATCCGAGTATGAAAATCAATAATGGAGCTTAACTTGAAAGATCTGAGTAATACTACAAGGCCATTCTTCCTATTACACTCTTTCAGTGAATCAACATTGAAATCTCCGCAAATGATAATTTGTTTCCCCCTATCTGACAGATAGCACATCAATGGATCCAAGTTTTCCAGAAAAAGCTGATAATTCCCTGAGGGATACCTATATAATGTTAGAATTATGAAAGTTCAATCATTTAGTTTAAGTTCAGTGGCACATGCTTTTATACTTTACTCTACACAAAACTTTTTTGTTTCTAAATTTTTCACATTGTGGAAACTTTTGACATATATGACAACTCCTCCTCTCACTAAATTATCTCTACTTACATGTGCAGCTAATTTGTACCCACTGATATTTACCTTTTCTATATCAGTGACAATGTGATGCTCAGACAGGCATAGTACATCTATTACATTATTAGTTTCTAAATCTTCTAAACAAACCAAAAGCTCATCAACTTTAATCCCCAATAAAAAATGTTCAAATGTTTGTTAAGCTTAAGTGACTTAACTACGGGGTCATCAGTCCCTAAGCTTACAAACTACTTATGAACTACCTACAACTAAGGACGGCACAAATATCCATGCCCGAGGGGGGATTATAACCCCCGACCGTAGTGGCCGTCCAGACCGTGACTGAAGCGCCCCAGTCTCCTCGGCCACCGCGGCCGGCAATCCCCCAATATTTTGATTAAATACTTACATGTGCAGTTAATTTGTACCCATTGATATTTACCTTTTCCATATCAGTGACAATGTGATGCTCAGACAGGCATAGTACATCTATTACATTATTGGTTTCTAAATCTTCTAAACAAACCAAAGCTCATCAACTTTATTCTTTAATCCCCCAATATTTTGATGAAATATACAAACATTGTTTTCACTTTACTTTTGTATCTAGAAATTTTTTAACGTCTTTAGTACATGCCTGACTGAGTTTCTCACTGGACACTGATCTTAACCTAAACAAGAGTTTCTATCATGAGTTGTAGTTCCTGTCCCTTTAAATTTCCTGCTATAAGCCCATAAGCCCAGCCAATTTACCCTTCCCTTTCCTGTTGAGGTGGAGGCCATACCTAGTATAATCCCAACTAGGGAGAGACTCACACTAACGTAATGCAAGCACCCGTTTCAACTCCAAATTAACTCTCCTGACAGAAGAGTTCAAGTGAGGGCGGTCATGGCGCTCCAGAACCGACACAAACCCAAGATTGGTGTGACTCGATGCCTGGCATCAACTTTCACCACCGATTTAATGCAATGCTCACTGACGAGTTATTTTAATTTTCTGGGACCGATGAATAATGAGGAATCAGGACTGCAGCTACTCTATAATATATTGAACTAAAGCCATATAAATAAATAGGCGGAATAAATAAATTATTAAGTATACAGCTGTTTGTGCCATTTAATAGAACATATTGAATACAGTAGTCGCACCGCGTCGTATTCTGAGATGGTTCAGGTTCTGAGTGAGACAGACGTATCACAATGGAAGTACAGTAGAGCACAGGCACTGAGCTGGTCAAAACCGAAGGCATACTTCTTGATTGATGTAGATAAATGGATGTTGTTGATACATACGATTAAATAATAAAAGTGACATGGAAATTACCGGAGCTCTTATATCTGCTAAAGTGCAGATATCAAATACATTTGTATCTTTCATTCTAAACCTTAACCGAAACGAAAAAAAGACATCCACTCTTACTGAAACCCTGGTATCTTGCCAGCAAAGGCCATGCTTATATTCGAGCAGGAGAATGATGGTAGTAGAAACATCACGATTTGGATGCAGGATATATTATGTGTTATGGTTTTCAGTCCGGAAACTGGGTTGACGCAGCTCTCCACCCTACTCTATTCCGAGCAAGCATTTTAATCCCCTCATAAGAACCGCAACCCACATCCATTTGAATCTGCTTACTATATGTCTCTCTTGGTCTTCCTCTGTGATTTTTACCCCACACACTTCCCTCCAATGCTAAATTTACGATTCCTCGATGTCTAAGAATGTGTCCTACCAAGCGATCCCTTCTTGTAGTCAAGGTATGCCAAAAATTCCTTTTCTCACCAATTCTGTTCAGTACCTCCTCATTAGTTACGTAATCAACCCACCTAATCTTCAGCATTCTTCTGTAGCACCACATTTCAAAAGCCTCTATCCTCTTCCTGTTCGCACTGCTTATCGTCAATGTTTCACTCCCGTACAAGGCAACACTCCACACAAATGCCTTCAGAAAAGACTTCCTTACACTTAAATTAATATTCGATGTGTTAGCAAACTTCTCTTTTTCAAAAATGCTTTTCTTCCCATTGCCATTCTGCATTTTATATGCTCTGTACTGCGACCATCGCAAGTTATTTTACTACCCAAGTAACAAAACTCATCTACCACCTTCATTGTTTCGTTACCTAATCTAATTCCTTCAGCATCGCCTGATTTTCTAAGACCGCATTCCATTATTTTTGTTTTGATCTTGTTAATGTTCATTTTATACGCTCTCTTCAACACACTGTCCATTCCATTCAACTGCTCTTCCAGGTCCTTTGCTGTCTCTGACAGAATTACAATGTCATCAGCAAAACGCAATGTTTTTATTTCTTTCTCTTGTACTTTAATCCCTATTCCAAATTTTTCCTTGCTTTCCTTCACCGCCTGCTCGATGTACAAATTGAATAACATCGGAGAAAGGCTACAACCCTGTCTTACTCCCTTCCCAACTAATGCTTCCCTTTCATGCCCTTCGAGTCTAATAACTGCGGTCTGGCTTTTGTACAAGATGTAAAAAACTCTCCTTTCCCTGTATTTTAACCCTGCTGACTTGAGAATTTGAAAGTGTGTATTCCAATCAACATTGTCAAAAGCTTTCTCTAAATCCACAAAAGCAAAAAATGGAGGCTTGCCTTTCCTTAATATATCTTCTAAGGTAAGTCGTAAAGAAAGTATTGCCTCCCGTGCTCCTACGTTCCTCCTGAATCCAAACTGATCTTCCCCGAAGTTAGCTTCTACCAGCTTTTTCCATTCTCCTGTAGGTAATTCGTGTTAAAATTTTGCAACCATGACTTATTAAACTGATGGTTCTGTAATTATCACACCTGTCTGCACCTGATTTCTTTGGAATGGGGATTATTACATTTTTCTTAAAGTCTGAGGGTATTTCCCCTGTCTCATACACACCAGGTGAAACAGTTCTGTCATTGCTGACTCTCCCAGAAACTAGAAGCTCTGAGAGAATGTCATCTACTCCAAAGGCCTTGTTTCAGTGCTCTGTCAAATTCTTCTCTCAGTATAGTATCTCCTATTTCATCTTCACCCAGTTCCACTTCCCTTCCTACAACATTGTCTCTAAGTTCATTTCCTTTGTAGAGCTTCTCTATGTACCCTTTCTATCTGAGTTCTTGATATTCGTAGAGCTGTTTTTCTTGTTCCCAAATGTCTCTTTTATTTTACTGTAGGCAGAATCTACTTTTCCCCTTGTTATACATTCTTCTACAGATTTGCATTTGCCTTCTAGCCACTCCTGCATTTTCTGTCAATCTCATTTTTTAGTCGTCTGTACTCCACTTTGCCTGTTTCATTTACAGAATTTTTATATTTTTTCCTTTCAGCTATTAAATTTAGTATTTCTTATGATATCCAAGGTTTTTTGTAGGTCTTTCCTTTCTACCTTTTTTGTGGTCTGTTATCACTATTTCATCTCCCAATGCCACCCATTCCTCTTCTACTGTTTCAATTCCCCCCATTTCTGTCAATTGTTGGCTAAAGCTCCCTCTGAAATTCTTAAGAACTTCAGGCTCCCTTAATTTATCCAAGTCCCATCTCCTTATTTTCCTACCTTTGTGCAGTTTTTTTCAGTATTAGCCTACAGTTCACGATTAATAAGTTATGGGCAGAGTCTATCAATGCAGGATATGAAGTCGGAAATGTGTATGGTGAAAGAGTTACTCTAAACTAGTAGTCATCTCTCGAAGGATATCTTAGATCTATTCTACATATCCAAGACGTGTCACTGTTTTAGAGTAGGCTGGGTACTCGTTTGCTATGGGATTACTTTTGCTCTTGCCATACAAAGCAAGTATTTTGGGGAATTTGTAATAGGAAGATAGATGTCACTGTGGAATACGTCTCTTGTCTGCAAGTCATGGCATGTTTTTCAAAATCAAATCATGTTTTTAGTGCGTGATCTTAATTTTCAGTAAAATTTCTTTATTGACTTAAGTACAATTATTCTGACTTTCAGGTCAGCAATTATAACTCTTGGAGTGCAAATGATCAATACATCTTTCTTCTTCTGATCTTTAAGCCAGTTTGCTTATTTGTGTAATAGGTCTACTTCAGGACTTTCGAATGTGTCATTTGTTATGTAGTGGTGACAAAGAGAAATTGTATGTGCAATTCTGAAAACAAAGAAAATATAAAAACATTGTGCGGAAGCTTTGTTGCAATAAAAATAACAAAGTTTCTAACATTTGCATCCGGAATACCAAATTTGCACTGACTGCTGTCATTTGCTCTCTCTCTCTCTCTCTTTGACTGTGTGTCATGGTGATGCTCCAATTCCATCACATTACTTTTATCATCTTGTTTATTTAGTTGTGTATAAACATTGAATCTTCATCCAGCTTGCTTAATTGATTAAACAAGTGCGTAAATTCACACACTGTTTGTTTATCTTACTTGAACTCCGCGACCTTGTGTGGTTCACGACATCGAGCAAAATAGTGAAGTGTTTGTAAACCTACTGGACCAAACTGCTAGTCTTACAAACTATTTAAACTAGCTCACAGTAAGGACAACACACACACATATACACACACTCCCATGCCCAAGGAAGGACTCGAACCTCGGATGGGAACGACGTCAAGCACAGATTCACTCCTGAAATATGGAGAGTGGCTAGCGACTTATCATGTAGAACATGTATGCAGAGGGGGAAGGAAGGAAGGAGGAGGGAGATTGGGCGAACTTCCATATACAGGTCTGGAAAAAGGGAGGATGTGGGGTTTTCTCAGCTGATTGGAAAGGTAAGGAGGGACAGCTGGATTGGCAGGAAATACGGGATTTCTCGGTTGAGGTGGACTTCTTCCTAAGCACAAATCCCTTAGACTTAGTGATTCCAAGTACAAAGAAATCAACTGCACTCAAATGTGAAAAATAAAAAAAATATAATAAAAAAATAAAAAAAAATAAATAAATAAAAAACGAAAAGAAAGTTCAAATGTCTGTAAATCTGTCGGACCAAACTGCGTGGTCATCAGTCCGTACCTTACAAACTACTTAAACCTAGGTAAACTAACCTACGGACAAACACACATACCCACCACCAGGGAGGACTCGAACATCCACGGGAGCAACCGTGTGCCGGCCGCGGTGGCCAAGGGGACTAAGGCGCTCCAGTCACGGTCTGCACGGCCACTACGGTCGGGGGTTCGAATCCCCCCACGGGCATTGATATTTGTGCCGTCCTAGTTCGTAAGTAGTTCATAAGTAGTTTGTAAGTTTAGGGACTGATGACCGCGTAGTTAAGTCCCGTAGACTATACAAACATTTGAACATTTGAGCAACCGTGCGCTCCGCAGCGAGGTACTTTAGACCGCTCAGATACTCCACCGCGGCGCACAAAGTGAGCTCTCAAGCATGAGGGGGAGGTAGTGGGGATATTCAGTTACTTTTTTTCCTAATTTCCCATTAAAATGGGCTTGGAAGTGGCAGAAGGAGGGATAGGAGGTGGGTTACCTGGTCGCATCCAAGTGTGATGCCATCGTCAGTGGCCAGATGGCCGAAGCGGTAGGCCAAAGTAGGGGCGGCGAAAGAAGGGCGGGGGGTGCAATGTCCGGATATTTCGCGCATGTCAAATGGAGACGTTTCATAATTTTAGAATTTCCCGCTGGCTTTAGACTTACATCCTCGAAACAGTTCTGGCTATTGCAGTTAGTATTATATTAAGTAAACACCTTCGTTTACGATAAAGGATTTGGAGACGGTACAGCGACACAAAATTTCTATATGCTGAGTCTCCGCTCCCTTACCAAAAGCGAGCACTCAGCTGCAGACGGGAAGAGTGTTGATCATGGAAGCGTTGCGAACTGAACAGCAAACCTCGGCTGCACTCTGCAGCAGCCGTGAGACGCTGGACATGTGGCTCGCGCCAGGTAGCCACCTCCACCTCCACCTCTGCGCTGGCGGGGCTAGCCTGCTATCGCGTCTGGCATCTCCCGCTGGTAATTAATGGCGGCGGCCCGCGTTCGGGAACCATCGGCTACGTTCGCTACTCTTCGGCTCGCCTTGGCGCAGGCGCACTGGCGACGTTGCCGTTGCGTCTTCCGCGCCGCCTCTGCTCTCGGGCTCACGATACTGGTCTAGCGAAGTACAGGAACACCCATTTAATTATAGGTATGGCATCCGACAGAACAGTCACTAAATTATAATTGCATTTATGCCTCAAGCGGGCAAATGACAACTCTAGTGTGGACGCATAAGTAAGTACTGCGGGAAAACAGGTAAAGCTGCAACAAGCAAGTGCAATAATGGACATTAGGCTGTGCCAGAAGATGAGAATTTTTGGCCGGGCGAGAAGCGTATTATCTAGTGGTAATTCACGAAAACACATTGATCTAGCGATCGAAAAAATAATCAGATTATGCATACAACCTCTTGGTCTTTGAGGACTCACACAAAGTACAGTTAAAAATCTTTCAAAAATGTCCAAATGCTTGTTAAGCTTAAGGGACTTAACTGCAGGGTCATCAGTCACTAAACTTACAAACTACTTATTAAATATTGTTAAAAACGAGATAGAATGGCTGGCCAGTACTTACCATTGTGCTGTACCACCGATAGTCACAAATGAAGAATCGGAAAAAATGGGACAAAAAGGACAAGGACAAGCTTTCGGAACACAGTTCCTTCGTCAGGTGGGAGAGAAGGGAAGAAGAAAGGATGGGAACAGAAGGGAAAGGTAGTTCACGACCTAGGTCATTCTTTATTTGTGACTATCGGCGGTGCAGCACAATGGTAAGTACTGGTCAGCCATTCTATCTCGTTTTTAACAATATTTATCATCTCTGAGGAGATTTTTCATCATTAATCAAACTACTTATTAACTACTTTATACTAAAGACGACACAAACATCTATGCCCGAGGGGGGATTCGAACCCCCGACTGTAGCGGCCGTGCAGACTGTTATTGGCGCGCCGCAAACCGCTCGGCCACCGCGGCCGGCTAAAAATCTTTAATGAACGGTGGGTTCACCAGAAACTGTATGTTGTGGTGGTCTTCAGTCTGTAGACTGGTTTGATGCAACTCTCCACCCTACTCTGTCTTAAGCAAGGCTCTTCGTCTCCTCATAAGAATGGCAAACCACATCCATTTGAACCTACGTACTGCAAGTCTCGTGATCTCCCTCTGCGATTCCAACTCCATACAGTTCCCCCAAAAGCGAAATTCACGATGCCTTGATGTCGAAGAATGTGTTCTACAAATCCTCTCGTGTAGTCAAGATATGCCATAAATTTATTTTCCCACCCAATGCTATTCAGTACCTCCTCATTAGTTATGAGATCTACCCAGCCGCGGCAGTATAGCCGTACGCACTAAGGCGCCTTGCTGCGGTCCGCGCGGCCGTTCGTCGTCGGACGTTCGAGTCCTCCCTCGGGCATGTGTGCGTGTGTTTGTTTGTTTGTTTGTGTGTGTGTGTGTGTGTGTGTGTGTGTGTGTGTGTGTATGTGTATGTGTGTGTGTTTTAGTTTTAGCATAAGTTAGTTTAGGTAGTTTGCAAGTTTATAACCGATGACCACTGCAATTAGGTCCCATAAGTTTACAGACATTGGAACATTGTGATATCTACTCACTGAAACTGTTAACCATAATTTAAAGACACTAAATGGAACCAAATTTCTCAGTGTATGCTTCCTTTCCCTTAAGGTGGATACAGGGGGGCGACGTCGTGATGGCATGTCTCCGTGATTTTCCAACCATCTTCTCCAAAATAACATCGTGACCTATTGACCATAACACACAAAAATTCTTACATCACAATTAGGAAGCCTATTACGTGTGTAAAGGAGTAGAAACAAACCGACTTAGAATGTTCTTCCACGAAACACATGTAAAGAGCAACTTCAGAATTACCCATCAATATTCCGAACCAAATGTGGTAACAGTGGAAACGTAGGAAAAAAATTGTGTGTATAAATCATCGATCAGTCTACAACGAAATACATCTTTTTGCAGATTTGGAGAAAGCTATTGACAAAGTTGATTGGAATACACTCTTTGAAATTCTGATATAAGCAGGAGTAAAATATAGGGAACGGAAAGTTATGTACAACTTATATAAAAACCAGACAGCAGTTATCAGAGGTAAAGGGCATGAAAGAGATGAACAGGTTGGGAAGGAGTAAGACAGGATTGTAGCCTTTCTCCAGTGCTATTCAATTGTACATTGAGCAAGCAGTGAAGGAAGGCAAGGAATACTTGGAATAGGGGTTAAAGTTCAGGGCGAAGAAATAAAAACATTGCGTTTTGCCGGTGACATTTAATTCTCTTAGAGACAGTAAAAGACCTGGAAGAGCAGTTGAACGGAATGGACACTGTGTTGAAAGGTGCGTATAAAATGAACATTAATAAGAGCAAAACAAGGGCAATGGATTGCAATCTAAGAAAATCGGGAGATGCTGAAGGAATTAGATTAGCTAACGAAACAATAAAGGTGGTAGATGAGTTTTGTTACTTGGGCAGTAAAGTAACATGCGATGGTCGCAGTACAAAGTACAAAAAATGAAGAATGGCAATGGGAAGAAAGCGTTTTTGGGAAAGAGAAATTTGTTAACATCGAATATTAATTTGAGTATAAGGAAGTTCTTTCTGAAAGCATTTGTGTGGAATGTTTCCTTGTATGGGAGTGTGGACAGGAAGAGGTTAGAGACTTTTGAAATGTGGCGCTACAGAAAAATGCTAAAGATAGGTGGGTGGACCGCGTAACTAATGAAGTGGTACTGAACGAAATTGGGGAGAAATGGAATTTCTGATATACCTTGACTAGAAGAAGGGATCGATTGGTAGGACACATTCTTATACATCAAGGAATCGTGAATTTAGCGTTGGAGGGTAGGGTTTGGGGTAAAACCCGCAGAGAGAGACCAAGAGATGAATACAGTAAGGAGATTCAAATGGATGTAGGTTGCCGTTCTTATGAGGAGATAAAGAGGCTTGCTCAGGATAGAGTAGGGTGGAGAGCTGCATCAAACCAGTTTCCAGACAGAAGACCACAACAACATCGAAGTGATTTAAATTTAGTAAATACTGACTGTCCTGTTAAACATAGTGAGACTGGTGCCGTTCATACTAGATAGTGTTAAAACGAATATGAATTAGGGGAAAAACTAGAGTAAAACGAGCTTGATACAAAGACTGCTCAGCTAAGTTAATGTTATAGTATATGCATAAGTAAATGCAAGCATCTGCTACTGTCATCACCAGAACCAGCAACCATGGTCTAATAGTGTCGGATATGCAGTCTAGAGGAAGACAGAATAATTAATAAATGTAGGTGTGAGAAAGGCAAATGTCTTCATGAGATTCATTGGAAAAATTCTGAGCAAATGTATTTCACCTTTAAAGGACGTTGCTTTTCAAAAATCACTGCCGACCGATTCTTAAGTACAGTTCATCAGCGTTGGTGTTCCGAAAGTTCGATTAACAGAAGGATGTAAGGAATGAAGAGTAATCATGGTTTAATTTTATTATTGGAGATGTGCAAGCTTTGATTAGGTACATGTGTGATTCTGGAAAAAGAAGTCATCCATATCGTTTGCAAACGGACATTTGCTTTACGCGATGTGCTGAAACGGAGGAAAACCTGAATGTGAGAGAGTGTAAGAGAAGAGAAGATGCTCGGAGGTCTGGTCGAGTCTCGGAAGTTCATTTAGTCAGAGACAGAACTTCACAGAGAGTCTCACCGACCTCTTGACGAAGACGACGTCGCGAGTCACGGTGGTGCATCGTGTAATCGTAACAAGTGCCATAAACTGCCAGATAAAGACTAGTACACTTGAAAACACTTGGTCGATTTTGATCCGATGACGGATGATGGCACATGGGGGATAGTAGATACACTTACAATGGTCTCTTAACATAGCTGTCAGAGCGACATCTCCGTGTTCATTGTGATACGGAATGTTTATTGCTATGAGGCCCAGTGTGATATCAGCGTGTGAAGCAGAAAGGCGCCATGTCACGAAGTGGCGCTCGTGCCCGCTACAGCCAGCTGAGGTGTGAGCTGTGATTTCCGAGTGGGGGCATTTTATGTGGTGTCGCACAAGTATGAAGAGCGCGCCACGTACTATCGCCGCGCTCCACCATGCACGCACGGCCAGGCGTTCTTACGAGCACGAGCGCCCTCTGCTGCAACTCCGCTCGTGGCCACGACTGCTGCATCGGCCACTTGGGAATCAGATAGGCACCAGTTAAGACTTGGCTATCGGATAGGCACTAGGACTCATCAGTAGGCAGGCCTCTCTCTCTGTGTAAACTATGTATCAGCATTTTGCAGTCAAGAACTATGTAAAAGTTAAGTATTACCAAGACTCCATGAAATATATATGTCTCGTTCTAATTTACTCTAGCGTTTCTAGTTTCTGCTGTCCCACTGGCTGGTCACCTCCGTACCTGCTTAAGCGTGCATCCTTTATTCCTGTGTCGGTCTCTTTCTACTCGACCACCGACACTTGGACCACCGGCGGAAACGAGACACAAAAGTGGCGACGAGGATGGGATACAAAATTTTCCTTTCGGAAAATTAATACGCAAGTTGGATGTGTTACGTCATTTGCGCAATGATGCTGGTTGCTATGGTCATGAGGTTCTGGACGTACATTGCAACACGTTTACCTGTGAAGATAATCTTATTGTTTGAGGTCTGCGCGGATGCGGAACCGGTCGTGGTGGCCGAGGAGACTGAGGCGCTTCAGTCACAATCTGCGCGGCCACTACTGTCGGGGGTTCGAATCCACCCTCGGGCATGGATATTTGTGCCGTCCTTAGTCTTAGTTCATAAGTAATTTGTAAGTTTAGGGACTGATGACCCCGTAGTTAAGTCCCATAACTATACAAACATTTGAACATTTTGCGGATGCGGATATCCGCGGATATATCCACGGATTTCCGCAGTATTTCTTACTTTGCAGATAAAATTGTGAGCGATGCGTATATCCGCGTGTTATATGCGGATAAAGAGCGCGTATCTGCCCAGTACGAAATGTTAGCTGAAAACTTCAAGCCTGTAGACATTTTTGGAATCCTTGCAGGGCCCATGGAGAACGGAAGTCTGTTGTTGTCATCCCCTGGCCACAGCGGACATAGTTGTACCCGACGACCTACGCAACCGTGTCTTATCTGCGCTCTGTCAAGTGCTTTCTGGGTGGCAAACCGGACTACTGCCCACTAGAGGTGCCATGCCAAATTTCAGCTGCCTTCAGTTAGCGCTTTGCAGTGACCGAGTGACAACGAATATCGTAGTGAACGCAGTGACAATACTTTCTTAAAATGAACACGACGTCAATAGATACGATATCGTGTAAAGTGAAAAGAGGTGATTTGACATTAGTGAAAGAAAAAATTTGAAATCGTCAAACTGGGAAAAAAAAAAAAAAAAAAAAATAAAATTGGTTACGTATTTGATAGCAAGGAAAAGATCAATGATATAGTGGCTTGTTTTGCATGTAGAAAAGTATATTCTTACACCGGACACAAGAGTGAAACTTCAGATTTGCTCAAACATTCGTGTGAGGACCAAGTATCATAATTACTTATTTAAATACCAAGACAGATACAAAAATTCCTGAAGTTGCTAAAGTTTCGCGACCGAAAAATTTATCAATCTTGTCTTACCGTTCGAAGTTGCTTGTGGATCTGGGTTTCTCGAGGCAGCACAGTTTCTTATTGATGTGGAGGCATATCTCATGAACTATGTGTTTTACAGACATTAAATTGTGTCAATAACCGTCGCGAAAGTGCAAGCAATATGTTGGCAAAGTTTCATCTCAACCGAATGAACGGCACAGCCGCGCATAAAATACGAACAAACATAAAAACAAACATTCATGCATATGGATTAGATAAATAGAATTTTATAGCAACTTTATGAGATGTGGTGTACAGTGAAAGTAATATATATAGGAAGGTACACAATGTTGGATTGTATAGACAGACCGTAGCTGCAGCCGACATTGACTCTACTTGCTGACAGTTACCAATTACAAGTAGACGACAGTTTTAAACCTTGAAATAACATGCTTTGCTTTGCGTTACATAACCTCTTGTGCGTTAATATGGGGGAAAATAAAGGGTCATTAACAGTGGCGGATCGTACAAAATTTGACCAATGTGCTATAATATTACAAAAGTAAACAGGAAACAAAATATCTGCGTTTTACACAAGTGACCAATGAAACTGCTTGGCTGAAAAGCGCAGTTTCACTCGCATGTGGGCTATACATTACTAATGTTGTTTGTGATTGAAGTTTTATTTACAGAAATTAAAAATGTGGACTCAGAGGTATTTGAATACGAGCCTCACACAAGTAGGTTTGAGACACAAGGAGCAAGACGCCTGAGCCAGCGCGCTATTTGACTCTGTATGCCGCAATATTCGTCATATACTATTCTTCCGCAATCGTTACACGCAGTGCGCAGCAAAGTGTTCGTTTTTTCAGACTGAAATAGAGTGCCTAGGCCATGTGAATAATGCCCAAGGAATTCATCCCCTACAGTCACATCTTCGAGCAATCAAAGACTTGCCTCCTCCTAAGAATGTGCATGAATTGCAAGCAGTAATGGGAAAGCTTAACTATTATTTCAGATTTATTCCCAATGCCTCTCAGACTGCAGCTCCAATGCATCACTTACGTAGGAAGAATGTTCCTTTTGTATGGTCTAAAGATTGCCAGGTTGCCTTTGACAAATTAAAGTCTGCACTACTCAGTGATGCATGTTTGATTCCCTTTGACCCACAGAAGCATGTAGTGCTAGCAGTTTGTGCCTCGTCGTACGGTGTGGGTGCAGTTTTGTCACATCGTATTGGATGTCACGATCGTCCTATTGCATTTGCATCCAAGCTACTGACGCCAACGCAACAGAATTACAGTCAGACAGAAAAGGAGGCCTTAGCAATCATTTACGGCGTCACAAAGTTTCATCATTATCTCTATGGCAGAAAATTCTATTTGTTGACAGACCACAAGCCTCTTACGTCGTTGTTCTCACCCACAAAGCCAATTCCGCCACGAACGGCACAAAAGCTTCAGAGATGGTCTTTGATATTGTCAAATTATCAGTATGAGATTTTGTGCCGATCTACCACTAAACATGCCAAAGCGGACACACTTTCCTGACTTCCGGTTGGCCAGGATGTGTCATTTGATTCTTCAGAAATAGCATGTTGTCAGATAGACTCCAGAGATGCTTCCGCTGTCGCAGATTTCCCTTTGAACTCTCGTCGGGGTGCACAGGAAACAGCTGCGGATGCAGACCTAAGTGTGGTAGCACGTTTTGTTCGCTTTGGTTGGCCTGCCAGAGCCAAAGACATTGATCGGCCTCTGGTTCGACATTATTTTGCGCTACGTCATGCGTTGTCTATAAGTCAGGGTGTTCTGTTGTTAGATACGGACGACGACCAAACACGAGTGATAGTTCCTCGTTCCCTGCAACGTGAAGTGTTACGCCTCCTGCATCAAGGACATTGGGGTATTGTTAGGACAAAGCAACTGGCCAGACGTCATTGTACCTGGGTTGGTATGGACGCTCAGATAGAGAGCATGACGTCACAGTGTACTGTTTGTGCGGAGCATCAGGCGGCTCCTCCGCAACGTTTCTCAGACTGGCCATGCCCCAAGGGACCATGGCAACGTTTACACTTTGACTTTGCTGGACCTTTCTGGAATACGCGATGGTTAATTGTTGTAGACGCTTTCAGAAAGTTTCAGTTTGTGATTGCCATGAACTCAACGACAGCATCTAGTACAATCAGTGCCTTAACATCAGTGTTTTGCATCGAAGGTTTGCCTGAAACTATCGTCAGTGACAAAGGACCTCAGTTTGTTAGTGCGGAATTTCAACAGTTTTGTCGTGTGAATGGCATTCAGCATATCACCACCGCACCTTTTCACCCTCAGTCCAATGGTGAAGCAGAACGTTTCGTTCGAACATTCAAGTCTCACATGGAAAAGATGAAAGGTCAGCACTCCAGGCAGCAAGCTCTTCAAATTTTCCTGTCTACGTATCGGTGCATGCCACGTGACGGCCCGTCTCCTGCCGAGCTGCTACACGGTCGCCGTCACCGCACTCTCCTTCACCTGCTGCAGCCTCCCACGCACCGAGTAGGTTCGTATGGCGCTTCGTGTTTTCAGGTTTCTACGCCGGTGATGTACAGGGTGTTTGCTGGCAAGAAGAAGACATTGTTGCCAGGCATCGCGTGCTTGGTCGCAATATGTATGTTGTACGTTCTTCCACAGGGTCGGAGCTGCGGCGCCACGCAAACCAATTGCGCCTCACAGGCCGCGCGATCCTGTCTCGGGTTTCTTGATTCCAGACCCTGTTCACCGCCAGGGAGCACAACCACATCGCTCGCCGCCGGGTACAGCTTTCCCGGGCTACGAGATCCCGATGGATGTCGACGCGCCTCCTACGCAGTCCTGAGGCGCTTCAGTCACGGTCCACACGGCCACTACGGTCGGGGGTTCGAATCCCCCCTCGGGCATGGATATTTGTGCCGTCCTTAGGATAAGCTAGTTGATAAGTAGTTTGTAAGTTTACGGACTGATAACCCCGTAGTTAAGTCCCATAAGCTTAACAAACATTTGAACATTTTGAACCTACGCAGTCGGCCCCTCCGCCTCCGTCGCCGCCTCAGCTGACAGCGTCACCGAGAGGGATTCCGGACCGTGCGCCACCCCCCCCCCCCCCCCCCCCAGCTTGGGCCACGCACCGCAGAAGAAGATGACCTGCTCAATCTGGGCGAAAGCGTGCACCCTTCCCCTCGTTTTGGCGGGTTTTCCGGGGGATCGCAAGGCGGATGCCGGGGCGCGGACGGCGTCTCGATCCCAGCCTCGGCTACGACACCCGTCCCACCAGCAACGCCCCCGCCCAGGCCCTCCTCCCAGTGCCGTCGCCGTGGCCCTCAGCCCTACGCCACGACGGCGCGGCGGTTTGGGGGGGGGGGGGGGAGTGGTGTGGTGTCGCACAAGTCCAAAGTGCGCGCCACCTACTTTCGCCGCGCGCCGCCATGCTCGCACGGCGCGGCGTTCTTACGACGACAGCCACGAGCGCCCTCTGCTGCAACTCCGCTCGTGGCCACCACTGAACGACATAGTTCACTTGGGACTGAGATAGGAACCAGTCAGGACTTCGGAATCAGATAGTCACCAGTGAAGACTTGGCTATCAGTTAGGCACTAGGCAGACCTCTAGCCCAACTATGTATCAGCATTCTGCAGTACTATGTAAGAGTTAAGTATTGTATAAATTCTGTGCAATATATATCTCGTTCTAATTTACTCTAGTGTTTCTAGTTTCTGGCTGCTCACTTCCGTACCTGCACAAGCTTGCTACCCTTATTCCTGTGTCGGTCTCATTCCACTCGGCCACCGACACCTACGACGGAAACGAGACGCAAAAGCGGCGACGAGGCTGGGACACAAAAAATTATATCAATACATACCATAGTTTTGATTATTGCTATTTATTCTATTAACCATTCAAAACTTTAATATCTGCGGTTGCGGATATGGGCCTTGCGGATGTGGTGCGCATGCGGATAACACTTTTCTTATCCGCGCAAACCTCTACTTCTTGTAAGGGCAGCAGTGGCAGTGTCAACACGGTCACTAGCAGTGGGGCTATGGGAACGCGTACCTCTAGCCTGCCTTCCACTCGTGCCACGTAAAATGTTTTTATGTAATTTTAAGTAATTACATTTCATTCTACCACTTCCAACCGATACTCATCTTTTCAACATTGCGATGTATGGGGGTTCTGCTCGCTACAATATTATTCTCCTGGGGCGTCGTGGTAGAAATAAATACTCGTAGGTACTATTTTTCACTTCTTCTTTAATTTCCATTCAAACTTATCCTCCACCAAAACATAACAAATTCAATGCAAGAGAACTTAGCCGACAGTACTTCCATTTAAAAACAACAGACTAACATAGCTTCCAGAGCACTTGACAAACGACTGAAACTCGAACTCTTCTACGCAAGGCGGTGAGACAAATCTATAACATCGGCAATAATGGCATTACATTATCCATTGTTCATAACAATTGGATATACCAATCACACAAAGAAAACATTTCATGTACACAAAAATAATGGCAATATAAAATGAAAACTATACATACAATAATTTTAGATTGCATATCTTTTTAAGTTTTAATCACGTTACTTTTTGTTTGACAACAAACCAATATGTTAAATGTCAATTAATTAGTTAACGAGTACATCATACATGTTACTAACATATATTGAACTATCAAATCTCATGGCCATTCACAAAATATACTCAAAATCTCACGTCAGTCAATATATACAAAGAATTCAATATTGATAATTAATGTAATAGTCCAAATAACACAATTAGCTGGTCTACACAACTTGTTTATGAACGTAACATATATATAATGCTATTTATTTTCATTTCTTTATGTTTTACAAAAGTTTTTACCCTTCGTCTGTCTATTTATTGAAATAATGTACAATGACAAAAGTATTGCTTATAGAATTATCTGGAAACGTCTTATACAAAGCTCTTAATTAATGAAATCTATCACTTGTTTTAATCACAGTATCACCGAGACACTGTCCTACACTGATTCCTAGGCTGACTATTTCGTTTTTAACATATATCAGTATTGAACCACACTATTCCGGGTCCGGCGCAGACGGAATCGTAGGATAACACTGTGATGAGATCACCAGACAGACGGTATCGTACGATAACATTGAGATGAGGGGGTCAGCAGTATCGTCACACACGGCATCGATGCGCACGGCTCGACTGGTGTCGTCAGAGCATCACTTGGTTGACGGAATGGCGGAACGTCGTCTTCAGCGACGAAAGCAGATTTTGGCTGCAGGCAAACGATGGCCGTTTGCAAGTACGACGCACATCCGGCGAGCGCCGTCTTTTAGGGTGCAATCGGTCGTGGCATACTGCCCCCACCCGGGCCGTATGGTATATGGTGCGACAAGCTACAACTGACGTTCACCTTTCGTGTTTGTGGAGGGAATGCTGACCAGCGCGCTGTATGTGCAGAATGTCATTATTGCCACTACTGCAAAAGGAAGGTGATGTGTTTTTTCAAGAGGATAATGTTTACCCACACAACGCGTGCAACTTAACTTGCTCTCCGAGAAGCACAGCAACTTCTTGGCCACCATGATCTCCGTCTCCAAAATGTTCAAATGTCTGTAAATATATCGGACCAAACTGCGTGGTCATCAGTCCGTAGCTTACAAACTGCTTAAACCTAGGTAAACTAACCTACGGACAACACACACACACATGCCCCAGGGAGGACTCGAACCTCCACGGCGAGCAACCGCGCGCTCCGCAGCGAGACGCTTTAGACTTTTTTTTTTTTCTTTTCTTTTTTTTTTTGAACCCGTGACCTTCTCAATACGAATTCGATCCTTTACCGCTTTTTTATTTCAACTGCTAATCGTGAAATCAAATGAAGTCCAGTGCCCTATCTGGAAGAAATTTGTCAACTAAAACATAATGGACTCCAATGCCACATCCGGCATGCTGCATCATTCGTGGCATATTCGAACTTAAAGGCATATAACGTAAACTAAACTGGGGCCTCCTCTGTTAGCGTTCACCGTTCGGTCGGTGTTCCTGGGTGATCTTCTCGAACTTATTAAGTCTGATCCGTTCAATTGGTCGGTATCTTCTTTAAACTATCACTATCATCTTCTCGTACCCAGTACTCCCCAGCCAGGTGGCGGGTCAGCAAACACTACCTCTAAGACATTTGCGTAACTTTCCTTGTATTTACCAAGTCGTCGTAGCTTCGTGTGTCCATCCTGTAAATATTGCCAATAGTCCAGTTTGTTCGTGTTTGCATAATGATATATGTAATGTACCGTCATGCCCGTTACCCACGCCACCACATTCGTCTTCTGACGTGGGAAATATGTTTTCTCTGAAAAAATACTATGTCCGTTGAGATTTCTGGCAGTACGGTGCGTATCATGAACGCTATGATCTTCCGTGCCAGATTCCACACTCCTAGCGCTGTGCCGCAGACCAACCGATGTTCGTCCGTGTCGAGCGTGTCGCATCGTAGGCATATGGGCGTGTCTATCATGTTGATAGCATTCTGTCTCTCCTTCGTCGGGTACTTCCGGTTAACCACCATGTACCACGTTGACCTGGCCGATGGTAGGGAGGTGGGGGTGGTGTACTGTGCGCCACACAACATCCCAGTTAATCGCAGGGTACCTTCGTTCCATCTTATTCCGTTCCATACGTCTTACAAACAGTCTATACACATCCTTGGTAGTTGGTGATCGGGTAGTTGGTAAATCTGCTCGAACATAACTGTGTTCCACGAAGAACTTCCGGATGTGTGAAAATGGAGGCGTAATGTGCCCAACACTAACCGGTGGAAGAAGCGATGGCGGTGCTAGTTCTTCGATTATCGCACCCGTTAGGGAGTAGTTTCTGTTACGCCACAGTTTGCACATGGTGTTAATATACATTGCCCGTGCCTTTTCGTAGACATTGACTAGGCCAACACCACCTTCACCGCTCGGCTACTCCACCGCGGCCCTCCGTTTCCAATCGAGCGCGTGTGGGGTAGGTAGATTGAAAGAAAGTACCATCAGCTGTCTTTAGATTTTTTAATTGAGCTACCGGTTTCGGTGCTATATTCCATCTTCAGGCCCCCGTTGCGATACTGTCACAAATAATAGCGCATTTAAAGGGGGTGGCTGATGACGCCGGTAACCGTAATTTTCTTCGTCCTTGCATGACAGGTATCAAACAAATGATCGGTTGTCGTTTGATATCTGTCATGCAAGGAAGAAAAAAATTACGGTTACCGGTGTCAACTTGTGACACGCAACGGCGGCCTGAAGATAGTGAGAATATAGCACCGAAACCGGTCGCTTAGTAAATTAAAAATCTAAACACAGCTGCTGTTTTTTTTCTTTCAGTCTACACAATTATCTCAGCTGCAGTTCATTAATTAAGGAGAGAATTAAACGTGTGGGATATGATCCAAAGACAATTGACACGTGTGACTTGTCAACACACAATCCTTCCACAACTACGACGAAGTCGAGAAGGCGTGTAATATTGTATCCCACGACAGTATTCGCCATCTTTGTGATCGAACGGTTGCCAGAATCAGCGCCTGCATTGACGCTCGTGAAGGGTACACCACTTCCTAATATGGGTGTTTCAGCATGGATCGATAACTGGCAGCTGAGTACCGCTTGAGTTATTGATCTGTAAACATCATTTCATGTACTCCAGTCGCGGTGGAGTGGCCGAGCCATCCAATGCATCTAGCGCGCCGCTGCTCGCCGTCGGAGGTTCGAGTCCGCCGCGGTGGAGTGGCCAAATCCATTGAGGCGCTATGCTGCGATGCGCAAAGCCGTTCCCCGTCGGGGGTACGATTGCCGCCTGGGCATGGATGTTGTCTTTAGTACAAGATACTTCATAAGTAGTTGTATAGGGACTGATTACCCCGCAGTTAAGTCCCTTAAGCTTCACAAACATTTGAACATTTGAATTTGGTTCGACTCCTCCCTTGGAATGGGTGTATTTGTTCTTCATAGCATAAGGTAGTTTAAATAGTTTGTAAACATTGGGTCTGATGACCAGAGTAGTTAAGTCCCATAAATTAACAAACATTTGAATTTGATACATGTACTCCATATGCACTGTTTCCACCATTAATCTTGACTGAATTGGAAACGGTAGCAACGTGTACTAGTATCCGGCAATTATTCCTCGCAGATACATTCGCAATAAACATGGCGGTAAAATTAGAGAAATTAAGAGATCTGCGGAGTCGGCCAATAGTCTTATTTCGCCGTCGTACCTTCCGTCTCTTAAATGACTCGAAGTATAGTACATGACGAGGTATAACGTTATAATAGTACACACCAGTCTATATTTATTAATTTGGCTGCAGATACATTTATTAAGGAACTCATTTCACTTAGAACTTGTCAATTGTTTTAATTTGGTGTCAAAATTTAGATGTCTGCAATATGTATTACAGTTCCACAAACATACGCCATCCACTTGACAAAGTCTATACATGCGTCCTCTCTTTTACAACAATATTATTTAATTGTAATCGTTACTTCTTCGACGAGTATGTCTTGCGTACTTCTTTGCCTGCATTGATAACGCTGTGGGTCCCAGTTATAAACAATCGTTGACACGACTGCATGATATTTTCTCATCGGCATGATCCGTAATATTATTTTTATTAGCCGTTGAATTTTAATAATCTAGTAATATTACATACGCCACGTGAGAATAGTCGTGCGGTCTAAGGAACAGTGCCACGAAGGAGGTTCGAGTCATCCCTCGGGCAGGGGATTTTTTTTCTTTTTAGCATAAGTTAATTTGTAAGTCTAGGGACCGATGATCACATCTGTTTGATCCCTTAGCTTTACAAACATTTGAAAAAATTTCTGAATAATACATACAGTACATCAACTGGTTCAGTTTGGAAATTTGTCAGTGGAGTGGAGCAAATTAAGCTGAACTCTTTCAGGCAACTATTAAAATCAACTTTATTAGTAATTAAACATTTTAAGGGTGCTGACAAATTACTGGAAATGTGTGTTCGTGAATAGTAATATCGTTCTGGATAAAGTAAATGTCTAACTCTCTATTTATATTGTTCTTGTGTCTAGTACTGATTTTGTGAAGAGTTCTGTTTCTTTTAAAAAGGGAATATAATTATACAATTTGTGCAGTTTACAACAAATCTGAGTAAGGAATAAATACACTGAGGAGAAGTAGTAGCTGGTATATCCAGTTCTATGAACATGATTCAACAGGATGTTAACGAAAGCACATCACAAATTATTCGTATTACACGCTTTAGTAATCGGAAGAGTTACCATATAGCATATAGAATTACTAAGAAGACTAGATGTAACCGTAGTTACAGTAGTTTTACTTGGTCAGTGCAGTGTGAATGTAGATAGGTTTTTTTACTTAGATATGATCAAGTTCTCATCAGTGGGTACCTAGCAGTAAAATTAGTGCATGTACAGTCGTTAATGACATTCGCCCATTTCGTCTAACTCCTTTATCACACAATATACATGAACTATTGTACAAATGGTGTTAGTACTAGTAATAAAATCAAGAAATTTCGAGATATTTTTTTAAATTTACATATCGATTTCGTTCCCGTGATGGAACATCATCAGTGCAGAATGCAAGTCATGACTCATATACTCCGCATAAAACATTTAACAGTCAAGTCCATAAAATAACTAAAAAGGTGTTTCTAGAACGTATTACAATTTTAAAATCTCTTAGGAAGACCTTTTTAGTTATGAACCTTATCGCCCACCAAGATGAAAAATTCTTGGTTTTATTACAATACTGAAGTGGGCAGGCAGAATCTCCATTCTGGAATCTAATTACAAGATAGTACTTGCATTTGCTGCTACTTAATAGCATTAATGTCATAAAAATCCTTTGTAAAGCTAGATTATAGTGTGTCCATCAATCACTCTTATTGTATATGTATCTGCCAATAACAAGGTCTCGAGTTGCCTTCGTAGGCTTTCCCGGCGTATTAAATCTTCGTAGTCCCTTCAGATTTTCTGCAGGGCAATAAAATCTAACAGATTCAATATTTCGACGGTGCAACTATCCATCTTCTAGTGTCGTCGCTGCTACCGAGTCCCGCTGAATGTTGTTGTTGTGGTCTTTAGTCCGTAGACTCCACGCTTCCCTGTCCTGTGCAAGTCTACATCCTTTGAATCTGCTTACTGTATTCATTCCTCGGTCTCCTTCTACAATTTTTACCCTACACACTTCCTCCTAATGCTAAGCTGACGATTCCTTGATGTCTCAGAACGTGTCCCACCAATGTATCTCTTAGTCGGGATATGCCAGAAAAGTTGAGCACCTCCTCATTAGTTACGTGATCTACCCTTCTAATCTTCATCATTAGTCTGTAGCAAAACATTTCAAAAGCTTCTATCATCTTTTTATCTGAACTCCGTATTGTCCACGTTTCACTCTAATACAATGCTAAACTCCAGACAAATGCTTTCAGAAATGACTTCCTAACATTTAACTAATATTGTATGTCAAGTTTCGCTTCTTTAGAAACGCTTCCCTTCCCATAGCCATTCTGCATTTTATTTCTTTTCTACTTCGGCCATCAGAAGTTATTTTGCTATCCAAATAACAAAAGTCATCTACTACTTTTATTGTCTTATTACCTAATCTAATTCCTTCAGCATCGCCTGATTTTCTGACACTACATTCCATTACCCTCGTTTTACTCTTGTTAATGTTCAGCTTATACCTTCCTTTCAAGACAATGTCCATTCCATTTAATTACTCCTCCAGGTCCTATTTTGCCTCTGACAGAATTACTATGTCATCAGCAAACCGCAAGGTTTTTATTCCCTCTCTCTGGACTTTAATTCCCTCTCCTAATTCCTCCTTGCATTCCTTCGCTGCTTCAATGTACAGATTGAACAACATTGGAGAAAGGCTACAACACTGTCTTACTCCCTTCCCAACCACTGCGACCGTTTCATGTCCTTCGACTCTAATAGTTGCTGTCTGGTTTTGCACAACTGAATATAACTCTTTGCTTCCTGTATTGTACACCTGCTACCTTCAGAATTTGAAAGAGTGTATTCCAGTCAACATTGTTGAAAGCTTTTTCCATATCCATAAATCCTAAAAACGTAATTTGATTTTCCTTGACCGATCATCATGGATAACTCGTGGTGTGAGTATTGCCTCGCGTGTTCCTATATTTCTCCTAAATCTAAATTGATCTTCCCCAACGTCGATTCCACCAGTTTTTCCATCCGTCTGTAAATAATTCGCAACCAAGACTTACTAAATTGATAGTCTGTATTTTTTCAGCCACGGTGGAGTACCCGAGCGGTCTCCCGGGTACGGAGCTAAAGGCCCTCTGTAATAAAAAAGCTGAGCCAGCCATTCAACGAAGAAACAAGAACAATCTGAACCTACGACCGCGAACCATAGATCTACCAGATGAAAAAAAAAAAAAAAAAAAAAAAAAAAACGCGGTCTAAGGCACCTCGTTGCAGAGAGCGCGGTTGCTCGCCGTCGGAGGTTCGAGTCCTCCGTGAGGCATGGGTGTGTGTGTTGTCCATAGGTTAGTTTACCTTAGT
This sequence comes from Locusta migratoria, assembly GCA_026315105.1. Classification (NCBI taxonomy): domain Eukaryota; kingdom Metazoa; phylum Arthropoda; class Insecta; order Orthoptera; family Acrididae; genus Locusta; species Locusta migratoria. Next base: position 104,470,179 of record CM048746.1, on the reverse strand, counting down.
TTAAGCAGTTTGTAAGCTACGGACTGATGACCACTCAGTTTGGTCCGATAGATTTACAAACATTTGAACTTTCTTTTCGTTTTTTATTTTTTTAAATTTTTTACTATATTTTTTTTATTTTTCACATTTGAGTGCAGTTGATTTCTTTGTACTTGGAATCACTAAGTCTAAGGGATTTGTCCTGTGTCGTACATCTTGCATACCAAGTGGAACAATTTTTTCATGACTGACTCTCCTTACGATAAAAGCAGTTCAGACGGAACATCACCAATCCAGGGGCTTTGTTTCTACTCAAATCTTTTAGTGCTTTGTCAAATACTTCTCGGAGTATAGTATTTCCTGTCTCATCCACCTCTACTTGTCTACTTGTCCATGTCTAGAATAGTCTACAAGTTTATTTTCTTTGTACAGGCCCAATACTGACGCTAAGCCGAAGTTCTGCGTCCTGTATAGGCGTCAGTCGCGTGCACGTCGGGACAACGATATATCGCACCTTTCGTTGATCAAGCACTAGTACTGGAATCGTAGTCGAACATTGCAGAAAAACCGTTTTTTTGTTGTTGTAATAGTGTTTACAGAGAAGCGATTTAAATCAGGTTGATGGACAATGTAATAAATAGAGACATGGGGTTTCCTCTTAGAGTACATCGAATCCTCTATTAAATAATACCAAACTGCAATGTTCGACTACGATTCCAGCATCAGTGATTAACGTAAGTGCGATATATCGTTGCACCGTGTTCTACCATCCCAGATTAGGTAGAGAGCCTGTACAGGGGCTCTCTAAGTCTAGGAGGCAGCAACTGTGACGGGTGGCGCATGCGCCTTGCACTCGATTGCCGCCTAAACAGGACACACAACTTCGGTTTAGCATCAGTAGAGCTGGGTTTGAACACAACTCGAACTATTCGAATAAATTACGTCACAGTTCGGAAAATCTCGGCATATGTTCGAACATTCAATCACGACGCTATCTAGCGGCGTCAGAAGGTACTAACCACGACAGTATGTTGAAGCGTTCACATATCTTTTCGGCACTGTGCAGTAAACTATTTACCAACGAAATAATACATTAATGTACAAAGCGGATTAGTAACAAGGAGTGTGTATTGCAGATTGTAGTAGATTCTAGGATGCACATCATACGTAAAAGTAGTAACGAATGTATAAATAAAAGAGAGAAATCGCGATTTAAAACTCTAGTGCGGCGATCTGTTGATACTACCTACACAGCAGCTCGCGAACTGTTTATTCCCATAGTTGCAATAAATTACAGTTTATTTTAATGTGATTTAGTCCATTTATTGGGTTCAAATGCTATCGGACCAAACTGCGTAGTCATCATTCCGTAGCTTACAAACTACTTAAACCGAGGTAAACTAACCTAAGGACAAACACACACACCCATGCCCCAGGGAGGACTCGAACCTCCACGGCGAGCAACCGCGCGCTCCGCAGCGAGACGCTTTAGACCGCTTGGCTACTCTACCGCGGCCCTTTATTGGGTATTAAATTTCTAATTATTTCCTTATTTCATCTTTTAATCTTGTTTCAAAGTGATTAAAAGTTGGTAACATTTTTACTTGTTATTGTGTGGTATCATATGAACAGAGAATGAAATGTTCATTTGAAACCTGACTTACAACCACATTAAACGAAACCTTTAATTATGAAGGATTCAGTCATGTAACATATTTTAAAAGAAAAACAGTTTTGCCTTTGAGTGTTACCTTTGCAGTAATTAGAAGCAGTGCTATGTTATTAGTAGCAAACATTTTGTTTATTAATTACCTCATATTGTGGTGGTATGTCAAGTCATCTATGAACAGTTTTAAATAAAGCACACAATTTTGTTACAGTGACGTCCTTTTTTTCAATGTTCCTCTTACGAAATTGATTCTGAGCAAAGTGATAGCACGTTTATTTAAAAAATTCCCGCGTATCGTATACACATAAGCAGCGTGAGCCAAGTGTTCGAACTGTACGATACTGTATCTAGTTCTGCGCTGTATCGGAAAATCTCGATCAAGTCCGAAAGCGACTATCGTTTACCCAGCCGTAAGCATCAGTATTCATCGGGGCTCAGCAGCAGAGAGGATTACAGAAGATGACTATAGTTGTACCGTCGAAATATTGAATAAGTCAGATTTTAGTATCCGACAGAAAACCCGAAGAAACTTCGAAGATAGTCTTCTGCTATGTGTATTTTATTTACATTTTGAATCTATTAATTGTACTGTCACCTAGTTCCGATAATTTCAAATGTTCAAATGTTTGTTAAGCTTATGAGACTTAACTGCGGAGTCATCTGTCCCGAAACTCACAAACTACTGATAATCTGACTTATACTAAAGACAACACAAACATTAATGCTCGAGGGAGGATTCGAACCCCGGCGGGAACGGTCTCGAGCATCGGAGCATAGCGCCTCAATGCGCTCTGATAATTTGTTACATCTAAGTCTCCATGTGATACTCTGCAAATCACATTTAAGTGCCAGGCAGAGGGTTCATCGAATCGGCGTTATACTATTTATCTCCCATTCCATTCTCGAATAGCGCACGGGAAGAAAATAACACATGAATCTCTCCTTTTGAGCTCTTATTTTTCGAATTTTATTCTGATGATCAATTCTAGCTATGCAAGTGGGAGTCAACAATATATTTTCGCATTCGGTGGAGAATGTTGGCGATTGAAGTTCCGTGCCAGCCGCGGTAGCAAAGGGGACTAAGACGCTCCAGTCACGGTCTGCACGGCTACTACGGTCGGGGGTTCGAATCCCCCCTCGGGCATGGATATTTGTGCCGTCCTAGTTCGTAAGTAGTTCATAAGTAGTTTGTAAGTTTAGGGACTGATGACCCCGTAGTTAAGTCCCATAGACTATACAAACATTTGAACATTTTAAACATTTGTACATTTTGGAGTTCCGTACGTAGCCCACGCCGCAACGATAAACGCCGTTTTTGTAATGATTCCCATCCCAGATCCTGTATCATTTCCGTGACGCTGTCTTCCCTGTATCGTGACAATACAAAACAGGCTGCCCTTCTTTGAACTCTTTCGATGGCTTCCGTCAACCCACTTCATTAGGATCCCACACTGGGCAGCAATACTCCAAAAAAGGTCGGACAAGCGTAGAGCATTCAGTCTGTTTAGTAGTTCTGTTGCATCTTTTAAAGGTTCTGCCAATAAAACGCAGTCTCTGGTTCGCCTTTCTCACGACCTTATCTACGTGTTGTTTCCAGTTTAGGTCTGAAGTAATAATAATTCTTAGGTATTTAGTGGAGTTCGCGGCCTTCACTTTTGATTAATTTATTTGGTAAACAAAGTTTAACGGATTTCTTTTCGTACTTACGTGGACGACTTCACACTTCTCATTATTTAGAGTCAATTGTCAATTTTTAAACCGTGGTTATATTTTATTTCGTTCTGCAGTTGGTTTTGATTTTCAGACGATTTTACTAAGAGAGCTGCTTAGATTTTCTACCAAATCATTTCTGTAACTAAGGAACAGCAGAGAACGAATAGCAAAAAAATTTCAAATGTTTGTATATCTACGGTACTTCACTGCGTGGTTATTAGTCCCTAGATTACAAAGTACTGAAATTAAGTTAACTAACGTAAGGACAACACAAACACTCATGCCCTAGGGAGGACTCGAACCCCTGACGGCGAACGGCCGTGCCCGCACCGCAGCACGGCGCCCCAGTACCAATAACACTACCCTGTGGAACGCCAGATATCACCTCTGTTTTAGTCGATGCCTTACCATCGATTACTACAAACTGCGGCCTCTCTGACTTGGGGCGATATCATATACCATAACCATGCAATTTCATTAAAAGCCGTTTGTAAGGAACGGTGTCAAAAGCCTTCTGGAAATCAGCAAATACGGAATCAATTTGAATCCCTTGTCGATAGCACTCATCACTTCGTGTGAGTAAAGAGCTAGTTGTGTTTCGCATGAACGATATTTTCTAAATCCATGTTGACTGTGGGCCAATAGATCATTCTGTTCGAGATATTTCATAATACTTGAATACAGGGTATGTTCCAGAATCCTGCTGCAAATTGACGTCAATGAAATAGGCCTCTAGTTTAGTGGGTTACTCCTCTCCTACTGCCTTTTTTGAATATATGTGTGACCTGTGCAACTTTCCAATCTTCCTGTTAAGTAAGGATCTATCACTTCACCATAATCAGATAGAAATCTAATGGGTATACAGTCCCGACCAGAAGACTTGCTCGTGTTGAGTGATTTAAGTTGCTTCACTATTCCGAGGATATCCACTTCAACGTTAGTGATACTGGCCTCTGTTTGTAATTCCAAATCTGGAATAGTGATTTCATCTTCTTTGGTGAATGAGTTTCGAAAAACTGTGTTTAGTATCTCTGCTTTAGTGCGCCATCATCGAAATTCGTTCACCAAAGACTTTCCGAAATTCGTTCACCAAAGAAGACGAAGTGAACACTCCAGTATTCAATCCAAGAACAGCTGCCAGCATGCGAAACTTAGAAGTAGATGTTCCTGGAGTAGTAAAACAACTTAAGTCACTAAACAAAAAGAAATCTTCTGGACCAGATTGTATACCAACTAGATTCCTCTCAGAGTATGCTGATGAAATATCTCCGTACTTAGCTATAATTTACAAGCGATCACTCAGCGAAAGATCCGTACCCAAAGACTGGAAAGTTACCCAAGTTACTCCAATATTCAAGAAAGGCAGGCCTATCTCATTGACGTCGATTTGCAGTAGGATTTTGGAACATATACTTTGTTCGAATATTATGAACTACCTCGAAGAGAACGACCTATTAACCAATAGTCAGCACGGATTCACAAAGTATCACTCTTGCAAAACACAGCTTGCCCTTTACTCACATGAAGTGTTAAGTGCCATCGACAAGGGATCTCAAATAGATTCCATATTTCTGGATTTCAGGAAGGCTTTTGACACTGTACCCCACAAGCGGCTTCTTATGAAATTGCGTGCTTATGGAATATCTCCCCAATTGTGCGGTTGGATTCACGATTTCCTATCAGAAAGAACACAGGTCGTTGTAATTGACGGTAAGTCATCGAGTAAAACAGAAGTGATATCTGGCGTTCCACAGGGAAGCGTTATAGGTCCCCTACTCTTCCTCGTGTTTATAAACGATTTAGGAGACAATCTGAACAGCTCCTTTAGACTGTTCGCGGATGATGCTGTCGTTTATCGGTTAGTGAAGTCAACAGAGGATCAAAAGCAACTGCAAAGCGATTTAGACAACATTTCTGCATTGTGAGAAAATTGGCAATTGACACTAAATAAAGGAAAGGGTGAAGTAATACACATGACCACTAAAAGAAATCCGCTGAACTTCAATTACGCGATAAATCAGCCAAACCTTAAGGTTGTAGAGTCTACCAAATACCTAGGAGTTACAATTACGAACAACTTTGACTGGAGAGAATACATAGAAAATATTGTGGGGAAGGCGAACCAAAGGTTACGTTTCATCGGCAGAACGCTTCGAAGATGCACCAGCTCCACCAAAGAGACTGCCTACATCACACTTGTGCGTCCTCTCCTGGAGTACTGTTGCCCTTGTGGGACCCTCACCAGATGGTACTGACGTAAGACATTGAGAAGGTTTAGAGTAGGGCAGCTCGTTTTGTTTTATCACGTTACGGGGGGGGGGGGGGGGGGAAGCGTCACGGAAATGTTGCACGAATTGGGGTGGAAATCATTAAAAGAAAGACGTTATTCATTGCGGCGTGATCTGTTTGCGAAGAGTCAAAATGTTCAAATGTTTTTATAGCTTATGGGACTTAACTACGGGGTCATCAGTCCCTAAACTTACAAACTACATATGAACTAGCTAATCCTGAGGACGGCACAAATACCCATGCCCGATGGGGGATTCGAACCCCCGACCGTAATGGCCATGCAGACCGTGACTGGAGCGCCTCAGTCCCCTCGGCCACCGCGGCCGGAGCGAAGTTTCAATCACCGACTTTTAATTCTGAATGTGAAATGTTTTGGTAGCACCCACCTACTTATGGAGACTTGACCATCCCAATAAAATAAGAGAAATCAGATCGAAAACGGAACGATTTAGGTGTTCTTTCTTCCCGCGCGCTATTAGAGAATGGAACGGTAGAGAAAAGTTATGAACGTCGTTAATGAACCCTATGCCAGGCACTTGAATGTGATTTGCCGAGTATCTATGTAGATGTAAATGCAGACAGGATCGCCATTACTATCACGTAGTGAGGGTATTGTTTGTGTTTTGCCCCTAGTATTGTTAGGAGTATTCTCAGGAGTAATTTCAGAGACTCGGAGCATTCCATTCGGTTTTACTGTATTGAGATTGCAACCCAGTGTCTTGAGTGTGGGTGAGTAAAGTGTGAGGGGAGTCCATGGCGGCTGGCGGCTGTTGGGCTGTTTGGCCCGCCACAGCCGTCCTTGGTTGGGCAGGTGACCGCCCGGCTGCACCGGCTGACTGACCTGCCTCCGCGGCGCCTCACGTCTCGCGCACGCCCGTGACTCTAAAGCACTAGATACACCGAGCTGAACAATGCGCCATTTTGAATCCCAATCTGACGACACAGTTGTATGCTTTGCCAGGTGCCGCGAAGTGAATCAGCCAACAGTTTGTCATTTTATTATTTCACAGTGTGAAATGATTGATTGTGGATCTCCAAACTGCTCAAATAATAGCAGACATGGTCGCTAGAAGTTTTATCGGTTTTCTTGAGACACAGATCGGCCTAAAAGGTGGCTTGCAAATTCCACATGCCAAGTATGGGCGCCAAAATCGAGTAACTATCTGTGTAACGTTAAGAATTAAACCTTCTTTTATTTGTATTAAAATAGTTATGCTGACAAAAAGGTAGTAAAGAAAATATAGGCCTATACATGTAAGCAATGGTTTATTTTAATTTTGATAGATTGTTAATATATCACGACACACAGTGTGTTTAAAGTTGCTTTTCTTGATATTATTTAGACGAACTAGGTAGCTATTTTAAGGTCTATTCATTGTATTTTAAGTAATGCATAAGTGCAGCTGGCTTTACCCAGTTATTGGTTTTTAAATTATATTATTTCACATTAGTTTATTGTTTAAATTAAGTGTGACTCTCAACACCTAAGCCAAGCTTAGGACGTCTGAAAAAGAAAAATAATAAATTTAACTTCGCAAAGAATGGGAACAGGAAACACACAAAATCTTCTCTGAAATACGGTATGTGTAAAATATGCGAGACATTAGAGGGGACAATACGGCAAGTACTGTAACGCAGTTTAACATTATTTTGTAATTGTTTTCGTATGCAACTCTTAGTTACCGTAAACGTATGTGGATGTACTACTTATAAACTAGAAAATACGATAATTGTAACGTATTTTAACTATATTTGGTACATATTTAGAACGGCAACATATCCTTTAACATGGAATGTAAGTGAATGTATCATATCTCTAAATATCCCTCTAATCACTAAGTTACTTGCCTCTTACAGTCAAATGTAAGCCAATAAATTTACAATGCTGTAATATTTCTGAGCTAGGAAAGTATATTTAATGGTCTTAAGAGCATATTAAAAAGCGTAAGTGTGCCGTAGCCTTTAAATGCACACCTTCAACGTGGGATTCAAAACTGGCGGATTGTTCTGCTTGTACTATACAGTGCTCTAGTGACTCGACTGCCAGCCGCCAACGTAGCACGGCCGTCCAGCTGGGGGTTCCTGGATGACAGGACCTTCTAACACCTTCTTCACTCGACTTTGATGATAATGGACAATTTTGAAATATATCGCAATTTGCGACCAGTTACGGATCACTGTACTAGTTTTAGATGGAATACCAAAATCCGGCGAATGATAATTTGTGCCCAGCCGGGATTTGAACCCGGGATCTTCTGCTTACCATTCAGACGCGTTGACCACTCTGTCACCGAGGACACAGTGACCAGCCCGACTGCAGAGGACTCTTCCCTGTACGTCTCCCGCCACATCCAAATCTCCATTCATTCACTGAACGGTGTAACGTCGTAAAAAAAAAAGAAGAAAAAAAGGACAATTTTTGTGTAATGCTGAAGTAGAACTCACGTGCAGAAGAGTACTATGATTATGCTATGGTGTCAAGGAACGTAAAGGTGCCTGTAGCGGGTGATTTTGTTGTGAAACCCCTTAATATTAACAACTAGCTAAAAGCCGGCCGCGGTGGCCGAGGGGACTGTGGCGCTTCAGTCACGGTCTACACGGCCACTACGGTGGCCGAGGGGTTCGAATCCCCCCTCCTGCATGGATATTTGTGCCGTCCTTAGGATAAGCTAGTTGATAAGTAGTTTGTAAGTTTAGGGACTGATAACCCCGTAGTTAAGTCCCATAAGCTTAACAAACATTTGAACATTTGAACTAGCTAAAAACCCGGCGGCGTCCGGGCATTTGTTTTTTCCAGTCTAAGAATAGTCCATTTCTCCTCTTTTTTCTCTATCCACCTTCTCTTTCCTTTGTTCGTCTCCTCCTATCCCTCTCTTTGTCTATCCCCAACTCCACCCTTCTTTTTCAATCACCACCTAGTCTCTCTGTCGAATTCTTCTCCATCTCCTCATTGCCTCCTCCATCTGTGAAAAATTATATAACTCTGTTAACTTTCATAGTGATCAGTGAAGAGGTTTCTGAGTTTATAGCAAGGTACCTCCACCATGCACCGTATGAAATATTGTTTTGAAAGTTAAGTGTGCAAAATTTAATCTATATCGGAATGAAACCGTAGATTTTGTCGTAGTTCGTAGGTAAAGCACCGTCTGCCACGCACCATACAAAACTTATGAAGACAGTAACTACCCTCTTGTTTTGAAGATCAAGTGTGCTGACTCTCATTGGAATCGAATGAACGGTACTGCAACGCATAAAATACGAGCAAATATGACGCGGCAGTTTCCCACACGTCTCAGTGTTTATAAAGTTATAGCTCCTGAATTATAAGCCCTACAATTGACATACATTGATACTATTTCCAAAATATGTTGCAAACAAATTTAGTAGCAAAGTAGCAATAAATTCATACGTCATTCATAATGCAACTTCTTTCACGTATTTCAGTCTTCATGACATTTCCGGAACTATATCTCAAAGTGGTAAAAATATCATAGCCGTCGCCGAAGTGCAAGAAATATGATGAAGTTTCATCGCAATCGGATGAACGGCATTGCCGCGGTGGGGTAGCCGAGCGGTCTAAAGCGTCTCGCTGCGGAGCGCGAGGTTGCTCGCCGTGGAGGTTCGAGTCCTCCCTTGGGCATGTGTGTGTGTGTGTGTGTGTGTGTGTGTGTGTGTGTGTGTGTGTGTATGTGTGTGCTTGTCCTTAGGTTAGTTTACCTAGGTTTTTAGTAGTTTGTAAGCTACGAACTGATGACCACGCAGTTTGGCCCGATAGATTTACAAACATTTGAAAATTTTGTTTTTCCGGTTGAACGGTATGACAGCTCATACAATAGGAATCTCTTTAAACTCGCTTAGGAATACAATCAGTACTAAAGAAGTAATAGATTAAAACTTGGTGTGTGGTGTGGCGGTTTTCCATGAACGTTTCTGTTTATGTGCTCATATCTCATGAACTACGTGTCGCACTGTGATACAATTTAGAAGGTACAGTCAACTATATGCGAGTATACTGTTTGTAAAATTACCTGCGGCTACAATTTGTAGTGTAGAAATTATAAATTGTAAAGTATTACCGAAAGCCTTTGTTTTAATCCATGAACAGAGGAACGTTACTGTTTATGTGCTCATATCTCATGAACCACGTGTCATATTGTGATATAATTTAGAAGTTATTTTCAACTGTATATGTGGATACTGTCTGTAAAATTTCATGTCGCTACAATTTTTAGTGTTCAAATTATAAATTGTAACGTCATACCGAGATCCATAAACAGCGGAAAAGTAGTAAGCGAGAAACTTTTTGCCTTTCATCATTTTACTATGGCTGCCAGAGAGAAAAAGTTTAATAAAGGTTTGAAATTATGTTTATAGTTTGTTGCAAGTCTGTAAGTACAGTCATTCTCATACAGTGTATTTCGAAAGTCTCGCCGCATTATATGGCATATTTTTTTTTTTTTTTGCATTTTCTATTGGTTATGACGTAATATCCTATGAACCATGTGCCGTATGTGATTCTTAACCATACAGCAATTGTTACCTCACCGTAAGGAATGTGTGTACCAAATTTGGTAGAACTCGGTCATATGGTTTAGGAGAAAATGAGCAAAATTGTCGCAAAATGCAGGTTTTTCGCACATCTCATTGTTTATGACGTCATATCTCGTGAACTATATATCGTATGTGATTCTTACACTTACGGCGACCGTCCTCATGGATTGAAGCTTACGTGCACAAAATTCCATATAGATTAGAACAAAACTGTAGATTTGTATGCAACACATACAAATATGCGGACACTGCTTTATATATTGGATTTTGAATTAGCTGAACATGATCATGTTTGAATGTGTCAGACTGGTATGATTCAGAAAGTAAATAAAAGTTTTTACACGAAGATTGACTCATCGAGAAAACATTACTCAGATTAATACCCTACTTTGCGTTCTGTGGTGATGTGGAATGAAAGTAAAAATAGAAAAATAAAGGGTTCGCAGAAAATCATTTTTATTGCAAAGCCAGTAAATTGATTACATGTTTTTTTTTCCTACACAAAAGATCAGACAGCTTACAGACTCAGGAGTATGCAACAAGTAATTGCCCACGAAAGAAATGAGTGAAGCCATCGACTCCTACACTCTGTACACCTCCTCCTCCCACTGTCATATTTACTCATCCGTCTGACCATCTTCCGTCTCTGTCCATCTCCTAGTCGTCTGTTCTCTTTCTGCCCAATCGCTCTCCACGTGCGACACTTGTCATCTACCTCGTCCACTCTCTCTCGGTCCCCCTCATCCCCTTCCATTGTCCTCGCCCCCCTTCCACTGTCCATCACCCCGTCATCACCCGCACTCCACTTGCACAGTATTTCTTTTCGGATAGTAAGTAATTTGTGCGCAAATAGAGTAGAAATTGATTCAGGAGTTTTGATGGACGTATGCCTATTCGTTACAGCGTCACAAGCAGTGAGAATTCTTGCCAGGGGACGGTCTCGACAAGCGTCTCGCTTGCAGGACTTTCCACACTGCGACGAACCACGAACTCTTCTTAATATCCACTTTGCATGGAAAGTCGGATCCTTACGTTCAGCAGTTTACCAGAGGTTAGGTTCCATCAGGTTCGAATCAACAATAGTGCGCAGCAGTTCCCACCGATCAGTTACACCGCTGCTGCGCGAAAGGTGGTTAGCGTACCGAGTGAAGAGGTTGCAATCATGTATTCCATCGAACAACGTGTTTTTTCTGGTACTGGAATGCCAAAAGTTACAATAAATCGTGCGGAGACAAGGCGTAGGTTTCAAACACGGCTTTGCGTGTCAAAAGAACCCGATCCGAAAACAATTCGCAGGTCTTTGCCAAATTCCAACGGACAGGCAGCGTCGCCGATAATATGGCAGGGAATGTTGGCCCAGGCAAACTGAACTTACTCCTGTAAATGTCACCACGGTTTCTGGAATTTTTTAGTAAAATCCAAGGGATTTGGTCCGAAGAACTGCGAGAGAGGCTGGTTTGAAGGGTTCCAAAACGCTGAAAATACTGACCCAGAGCCTTAATCTGTACCCATTCAAAAGCCAATACCACTTGTACGAGCAGTGCGGCAGAGGGCTCACTTTGGGAACAATCGTTGTTAATGAAGTATTTTATATTGGCTGCAAACTTCGAACTGAACAGATCTGTGAGAAAGCAAAACAGGTCGTTGTAGGGTTCTGAAAAGCCCCACTTGGGTGAAGCATAACCGCTGTAATCTTCCAAACTTACTGTATGGGCTGCAGTATGCAGGAGATGCACTATTGACCTTTTTTTTTTTCTTGAGAGAAACGATAACTGGTGAACATTACATTGCAGTTTTGGAATAATTTGTCGCCACATAAGTAGTTTTGGAGATCGACCAGCCACCGACTGCTACATGCGAATAGGTGTTTCGCTTTCCTGAAGAATAGTTCGCCAGTAGGATAACTGCGGTGGATTGATAAAAAACTTAATGGCGCGGAGATGGGCTGGCCTACATATTCGCCCGATCTGACACCATATCAATAAATTTGTGGGGGACTTTGAAAGACAGAAGTCAGTGCGTACCGCAACCATCCCACGTCGCTGAACGACATTGAATCGGCGATCTGAGTTGCATCCGACTCCAATTCCGTTGAGACACTGCAGAATGTGATGACAAATTTTTATTGTTCATTTGCGAGCGGTGGATATTTCGAGATGATTGTAATGTGACTGCAAAGACGGCGTGTGATGGACGAGTTCCAACATGCACGCTAATACTGTACAGCGCCATTTGTTATCAGCTTTTCGAAATGTAACTTTTTGTGAACTTTTGAATACCATTCTTATAGTTTTCAAAGTGTTCAAATGTTTGTAAAGCTTACGAGACTTAACTGCGGGGTCATCAGTCCCTAAAATTAAAAAAAAAACTACTTATGAACTAACTTATACTAAAGACAACATAAACATTCATGCCCGAGGGAGGATTCGAATCTCCGACGCGGGAGGCCGCGCGATTCACAACGTGACGCTCCAGACCACTCGATTACTCCCACGCAGCTACAGTTTTCAGAACACAACTGCTTTCTGATGTACTCATCCATCGAGCTTAGTTTTAGAGATATTTACTTTTTGACAACAGGTATTCCATCGCTCGACAGTGTACGTCAGATACTCGGATACTTGGCACAACCTCAAAATCGACCAAAGTACACCTTAGGACTTTACGCTTGTCAGCACCTAAAACGAATCAGGGACTTTATTACCCTAAGGCGTAATACTGTTAGTTAAAAAAATAAAAGATTACTTGTTGGCATACTGTTAGACGAATGGGTGGGAAATGGGTTAAATAAGTTCTTCGGTGCATTCAGAGATATGAAAAGAATGAGACGATGAACTAGTAAAAAGTGTGCAGCCGAGATTATACTCCATGGAAAGCCGTCACGGATGCGTGTAGTTGAGGGTCAAGTAAGACGTTTTTTATGTTCTAAACTTCATTATGTTCTAATACGATGGAATGGCCGAGCGCTCTGAGGCACCTTGCTGCGTAGCGCGCGGTTGCTCTCCATTGGAGGTTCACGTCTTCCCTCGAGCATGGATGTGTGTGTTAGTTTAAGTAGTTTTTAAACCTCGGGATTGTTAACTATAGGCCGCATGGGAGTAGCCGAGCGGTCTTGAGCGCCACGTTGCGGATCGGGCGGCCTCCCGCGTCGGAGGTTCGAATCCTCCCTCGGGCATGGATGTTTGTGTTGTCTTTAGTATAAGTTAGTTCATAAGTAGTTTGTGAGTTTAGAGACTGATGAGCCCGCAGTTAAGTCCCATAAGCTTTACATACATTTGAACATTTTTTTTTTATAACTGTTGTAGTGAAGTCCCATAGGTTTACAACCATTTGAATACGACCTGGGCAAGACTAAGGCAGGATGTAGCGAACGCCAAGTGGCGGAATGCGAGAACTCCCGCGCTCTGCCAACTGTTTTGATAGCCGCTCTCGGCCTGTTGTTGTTGGAACGCCCCGGAAGGGGCTGCAATCGTCACTTCCTGTGCGTCTCATACTTCCCCCACGGAATGTTTGCTGAACGGCCGGACGGAAAAGGCAGCTCCCCACTTGAGGAGGGCACAACGCTCAACACATCCATACCACGTTGTTGGTTGATTGAGAGGAAGTTGCTGTAATTGGAGTATAGGGAAAAGCAACAATGTGCTCTTCACTAATTCTAAACTAGTCTGCCATGTCATAAAAGTACACTACCTGACAAAAATTATAAAGCAGTGCACAGAATACATAATAGCATATCTATGAAAGTTCATACTCGTATATACTATATCTTTGAGTTGCTCGATTATTGGAGGAGGAGGGCGACGTCAAGCTGCAAGTGCAAGCCATGTCTGTGACACGTAAAATTAATTTTAGAATGTAACTTTCACTCTGCAGCGGAGTATGCGCTGATATGAAACTTCCTGGCAGATTAAAATTGTGTGCCGGAACCGGGACTCGAACCAGGGACCTTTGCCATTCGAGGGCTAGCGCTCGACGTACTGATCTATCCCAACACGACTCACTATGCCGCCTCACAACTTTACTTCCGCCAGTACTTCGCTTCCTACTTTTCACAGAAGCTCTCCTGCGAACCTCGCGAACCTTGCAAGACAAGCACTCCTGGAAAAAAGGATATGGTGGAGACATGGCTTAGCCACAGCGTAAGTTTGGAAAGTAGGAGGCGAGGTACTGGCTAAAACTGATTTTAGTTACGGCCGGATTAGCAGCGCATAAGGGTGTGTTTCGGTACGTACTGCAGTGTGCTGTCTGCTGGTGATGTCTCCCTGGCAATGACGGGCTAGTCTGGTAGGCCAGGTGTGACCTTTTCCCAACTTGGCCTGCTTAGGCACCTCAGCTTGGCGGAAGGAACTTTCGAACAGTTAGATATGTAAGTAAATTATAAAAGCTGAAATTAATAAGAGGCCGCTGATCCACATTGAATGTACGAGGCGCGTCCAGAAAGTAAGTTCCGTTTGGTTATATAAAACGAACGGGTACAGATACAGAAAAAATATTGATTGTACAAAAATCTACAACTGTTAAACTACTTTTCTACATAGCTTACGAAATTTTGTAGGCAATTGTCACAGCATGGCACAAGGTTTTGTGTGCCTTTTTCATAGAATGTATTCAAACATGTGGTAACATGTTCTTTCAGCTCGTCATCATCGTTGAAGTGTTGTCCACCAAAGACAGATTTTAGGTGTAAGAAGAGGATTACTGTTAAAAGATTTTTTTTTCACGATAAAGCCTGAGCTCACACACCAAATGTGACCAAACAATTCTTACGGAAATTTCAATGGGATCTGTTTGATCGTCCTCCATACAGCTCGGACCTCTCTCCTAGCGTCTTTCATCTCTTCTTACATCTAAAATATGTCCTTGGTGGTCAACACTTCAACGATGATAAAAATCTGTTACCACATGGCTGAATACACAGGCGGCAACCTTCTGTGAAGGATGCATGCAAAAACTTGCGGCACGCTATGACAAGTTTGTACAAAATTTCGGCAGTTATGTGGAAAAGTAGTTTAAGAGTTGTAGAATTTTGTACAATAAAAAATTTTTCTGTATCTGTGTACAATTTCATTTTATTACCAAACGGAACTTACTTTCTGGACGCGCCTAGTCTTTTATTTGGAACATCTTCAGGTGCTTTAATTGTATTTATATGTGACTTTTAGGATGGTAAACGGGGATTATTGGTTATTTCCATTCGCTTGCTTTTTCACTCAGCTTGTCGAAGATAAAATGGCTTGACCGTTCGGTTTGTGTCATTATAGGTAAAAATACTAAAACGCCGGCCTGTCGGTTACTTAATCCGTGGCCAGGTTGCTGTTAGTGTACCAGGCTTCAGTCACGAGATGTTGCGAATTCCATCCTGTGATACAGTACAGCTGAGGGGAAAACAGCAAGCGAATAGACATAACCAATAATCCGTGTTAACCATCCAAAAAGTTACATGTTAAAACAGTTAAAGCACCTGGAGACAAAACTTAATGCACGACTTCAAATAAAAAACAGCTAATGTGGATCAACGGCCTTTCATTCAATTGTTTCTAATTTTAGTTATTTTAACATTTGCATTTCTTACTGTTTTAAAGTTCCTTTAATTATGTATAAATAGTTTACCTGTAGTTGCCCTTCATATAAAATTCTCTTGGTGGAAAGAGTTTGGTTGTTGTCATTGGATTCATCCGTGGATAGAGCTTTCTGCATCTGCGCACGAATTCAAGAAGTGCTGTATTTATTTGTGGGTGTGTGTCGCCTACCGACTTGGACCGCTTGCTGAGTGCTTGCAGATGAAACTTCTTGTTTGTACCGCAACAGACCTGGTGGCATGCAGACTTCCAAAGACGAGTTTTTGATTTCTTCTGCTGCTGAAGTTTATGGCTATTCAGAGCGCTGAGAAGGTTGTAAGTCATGTAAATTTCTTGGTTCTGAAATCCAGGTCTACATTCATTACTTAAAGCTTCCGGGCTGAGATGCCGTGGTCCACACATAAAACTTTCCCCTGACGTTTCGCCTTCGTCTACGGAAGTCATCATCCGAGGTAGGATTGGTCAAACGATACTCGCGTTGGAACATGCTCGAGATTTCCCGACACAGCACAGAACTCGATACAGTATTGTTCAAAGTTCTCCAAGAAGAATGGCTATTCCGACAGAGAGATAGATCGTGCACTACGCCCTTGACTGACAACCAGGACGGACAAGAAACGACAACAACCCAAGGGGAAAGTTTTTCTACAATATATCAGTAAGGTCACTGATCGTATTGGTAAAATTTTAAGCAAGTACGATGTGGAAACTGTTTTCAGAGCAACTACGAAAATAAAAGGACTTTTAAGATCCGCAATAGACAAGCGACATCATCTGGCGACACCAGGTGTCCAGGTGTCTATAAAGACCCCTGCAGTTGTGGACTAGTTTATACAGGTACAACAAAAAGTAGTGTCAACACTCATCTGGGCGAACGCAAAAGGAACTGCCGCCTCGGAACGTAGGAACCCGGGAGGCAACACTCACTGTACGACTTATCTTTGAAGATAGATTAAGGAAAGGCAAACCTACATTTTTAGCTGTTGTAGATTTAGAGAAAGCTTTTGATAATGTTAACTGGAATACACTTTTTCAAATTCTGAAGTCAGCAGGGGTAAAATACAGCGAAAGGAGAGTTCAAATGTTTGTAAAGTCTATGGGACTTAACTACGGGGCTATCAGTCCTAAACTTACAAACTACTTATGAACTACTTACGAACTAGGACGGCACAAATATCCATGCCCGAGGGGGGATTCGAACCCCCGACCGCAGTGGCCGTGCGGACCGTGACTGGAGCGCCTTAGTCTTGTACAACTTGTACAAAAGCCAGACTGCAGTTATTAGACTCGATGGGCATGAAAGGGAAGCATCAGTTGGGAAAGGATGTAAGACAGGGTTGTAGCCTTTCTCAGATTTTATTCAATTTGTACATCGAGCAGGCGGTGAAGGAAAGCAAGGAAAATTTTGGAATAGGGATTAAAGTTCAGGGGGAAGAAATAAAAACATTGCGTTTTGCTGATGACATTGTAATTCTGTCAGAGACAGCAAAGGATCGGGAAGAGCAGTTGAATGGAATGGACAGTGTGTTGAAGAGAGCGTATAAAATGAACATTAACAAGAGCAAAACAAAAATAATGGAATGCGGTCTTAGAAAATCAGGAAGGAATTAGATTAGGTAACGGAACAATGAAAGTGGTAGTTAATTTTTGTTACTTGGGTAGTAAAATAACATATGACGGTCGCAGTACAGAGGCTATAAAATACAGAATGGCAATGGGAAGAAAAGCATTTTAGAAAAAGAGAAATTTGATAACATCAAATATTAATTTAAGTGTAAAGATGTCTTTTCTGAAGACATTTGTTTGGATTGATGCTTTGTACGGGAGTATCATGGACGATAAACAGTGCGGACAGGAAGAGAATAGAGGCTTTTGAAATGTGGCCCTTTAGAAGAATGCTGAAGGTTAGATGCATAGATCGCATAACTAATGAAGAGATACTGAACAAAACTGGTGAGAAAAGGAATTTTTGGCATACCTTGACTAAAAGAAGGGATCGCTTGGTAGGGAATTGTAAATTTAGCATTGGAGGGAAGTGTGTAGGGTAAAAATCGCAGACGGAGACCACGAGACGCATATAGTAAGCAGATTCAAATGGACGTAGGTTGCCGTTCTTATGAGGAGATGAAGACGCTTGCTCAGGATAGAATAGGGTAGAGAGCTGCATCAAACCAGTCTCCGGACTGAAGAGCATAACAACAACAACTATTGTAATACTCTCATGTTTTGTCTCTCGTTTTGTTTTCTTATTTACTGTAACAGCTGAGGATTATTGTAACGAACGGTGCAATGTTGATCCTGTATGTACAGATACTACGCGATCACCATTGTTCCTCCTAGTGACGCGACAATTGCAGTGTTAATAACAGTGTTGTTACTATTCTGCTTAATGTGTGTTTCGTAGTGTTATGCCTGTTTTGGCAAGATTGTAATTTAAATATCTGGGCCGTTGATGACGGTAATCTGTGTATGAAAGAAAATGTTCAAATATTTGTAAATCTATCGGACCAAACTGCGTGGTCATCAGTCCTTACCTTACAAACTACTTAAACTAAGGTAAACTAACCCAAGAACAACACACACACCCATGCCCCAGGGTGGACTCGAACCTCCAGGGAGGATTCGAACTTCCGACCGCTCGGCTACTTAGTGAGCATCATTGAGTACGTAGCCATCCGGTGCGGATTCACGTCACGGCAGTGTGAAAGATTTTGGTGTTAATTACCAAAATTTTTTAAAGTTCAGATGTTGTCTTATCGTCACTGATTAATGTGTTATTGATTACTGCGGGTGTTTATTTGCCCCTTGTAGATTTATAGTTTATTACTGGTGCCACTTGAGCAATTGATTTCAAATACTTGTAATTTAATGGGGCTCCATATAAATTGGTTAATAAACGTTCGTTTTAAGAAAAATTGATATTCCACTGAAGTATCCTTTGCATGGCGGTATTTTATTTATTACAGTCCCCCACGTGGGTTGCACCGTCACCATGCACTGTTACGGTGTATAATGTGGTCAACAACGTTACTTCTGGAATGACGAGTGATAAGGACACGGAGATATCTCATAAGCGTTATCATCATTTGCCAGGGTTTGAAGTGGGTCTCTTTGTAACCCTTCATCTGGCAGTCTGATGGAATCGTGCAACGGAGAGATCTGTGGTGCATAAGGATGTCATGGCCTGCACGGGACATTGAGGCGTAAGGGCGGGGATGTTCGTCATAAAGGTGTAGCACGTATTTTGTAGCAAGCATATGGCAACCGCTTCATGTCTGCGCATACTATCCGACAAAAATGTAATGTACTTCCTACAAACATCTATGCATGCCACTAGTCGGAAACTAGCAGCAGCCGGACTAAGTCATGCGTAGGCTGCCGATAACAGCACAGCTCAAATGGCTGTGGTTGGAGTGGGCTGTTGGCGTCGCATTGTATTCAGCAATCAGTCGCGTTTCTGCGCTACCCAGTATCTCCACCGTCGGTGACCTTAGTGAGGCACATCGGTGTTCCTACTGGCATCCGGTACTGATTCACGTCACGGCTGGTGGTGACTAAGTCACCTCTGACGGCATGACAACACGCCACGGACATCCTGTGTTCTCATGGGTCACCTCACGTGCGACACTAACTTTATGCCATACTATGCCAGTGCTCGTCCTCATGTGGCGCTTTATGAGATGTCTGCGGTATAATAAGGTACTCACGTGGGCGGCAAAATCTACAAACCTATCTCAAAAGTCAGTCTCAGTTGCAATTTTTTTCTTTATTTCACTGACTCGTTTCGCCCTTTTGAGGCATCATCAGATTATGTAAATATTTGGTCAGCTATTTGTCATCATCGTAGATAAACCATCTGTTTTGGCCCGCAACGAAGTCGGAAGCCATCGCCGGCCGCATTCTATCTGGCCACTCTGAGCTGTGCGCAACATGCTTTTGGTTTCGCCTAACGCCAAAAATTTAAATATTTTAAACAAACATGACGATAGGTTTTCTTCCTAGATGATTTATTTTACGATGATGACAAATAGCTCACCAATTATTTTACGATGATGACAAATAGCTCACCATTTATTTTACGATGATGACAAATAGCTCACCATATATTTTCATGGTCTGATGATGCCTCGAAAGGGCGAAACGCTTCAGTGAAATTAAGAAAAATTTTGCAACTGAGACTGACTTTTGATCAGTTGCTGTACCAGTTGCTGGAGTGGAACCAGTTTTAATCTGCCTGTCCCCGATAGGACTTACAAGGTGTGTGACAAATGTACCGTAATGAAACTGACGTGCTGAGAGCGATCTGGTAATGCTACTTGGTTCTATTTCTTCTCAGTCCGAGTTTCAACTCTATACAGCCATCACGTCACCGTCACTAAAGTTGCGTCTTACGAAAATGGAACACCGTTATGAAGCAGCGTTATGTCATCAAGTTTCATGTTAAACTTAAGAAATCCGCGAGAGTAACTTCTGATAAGCTAGAACCCCCATCTGCGGTACATTTATTACGAAGAACACAAATGTTTCGCGAGCACAAATCAGATCTAGAAGACCGAGAAAACGATGAAGATGAACCTTGTCCACAGAGACCTTCAGCGTCAAAAACCGACGAAAACGTCGAGCGAGTGAGGGCTGTTTAACAATAAACAAGATACGTGATCTGCTGAACACTTTTCACCGTACCCCACATTTCGACTGAAGATTTACACATTGCTGACAAAAAAATTGTTGTTTCTATATCCTGGAGTTTCTATTATCAGATGTTCCCTAAGCCCGCTGTTTAACGAGGTTCACGAATCACAGGAAAACTTGGCTTTCTCCGCATTAATGCCGGAGAGTGTAAGCAGAAGCTTTCGAATAAACATATGTGCCTAGTATGAGCTAAGAACTTTGTATGCCTTTATTTATTTATTATTATTATTATTATTATTATTTTACCAATGCCTTCGTTTTCCTCTCTCCCCCAGTATATGCCCATTGAACGATCACTTGCGCAATATGTACCTGATATTGTGTCGTGATTGGTCGTCTGCAGCACTCAGTTACGTATAGTGTGCGAGTTTCTTTTTACCTAAAGAGGTCGAATGAAGTGCTTAGTAATACATTTTAAATGACCTCAACAGAAATAGTTTACCGCTAGTATCGACCTGCGTTACAAGTCTCAACAAACGTATCACTGTCATAAGCGAAGCTAGCGAGAAGTTTCAGATAAAATCATAGGAATGACTAAGCGCTGAGCCTCCGCCCCTTGAACTTTTAGTCGGACACTCGCCGGTGCACAATGCGCGTGACTGTGTGGAAATGAAATCAGGGCAGGATCAGCCTGCAGTGAAAACCTGCGAGAGCTACTTCCGTATGAGGATTGGTAAAGAAATTGAAATTAATCGTAATGTCAGTTAACAAACTGACAACTAATAGAAATCTAGCCTCCTCCATTCTAATGTTAACAAAAGTAATTTGAAAATAGAGGCGAAGTTGATGATGTTTACGCAATATACGCAGTTTTTTTCATATTTTTGGCTTACTCAAAGTGCTACATCTTCCAGAGAGAATTTCAGAGATAGAAATTACAGCGATCAAATACAAAATCAACAAAAATGTAGATTTTTGCAGGTAAAAGATAATTTGACAGTTCATGAAAGAACTTTTTTTAATTTTTATGTCGTACCGCTATGTGGGTTGCAAGCCTGACTGAATAAAATCTGACTAGTATGATGTCTGAGTAGCGTCATTACAAAGTTGCTAGAGAACAGAAAGACGTCTCACACTTAATGGGAAATTTTCCTTTTATTTTAGTATAAGAATCGACTAATTGAAGCCTTTGTTGACGAATAATGATCAGAAAAGACCGAAAGCAGCTCCCTGTGTGACAAGTACAGACCCTTATCTAATAATTACAATACGCGAAGTAAAACCACCTAATAATATGTAAACATAGGTTGATATCAGTCGATTCTCTAAGAATTACACTCGGGTAATAGAATACTCTTCCGTTAATGTTTTGACTTGTATCTATTTTCTAACAATTTGGGATTCATAATGAAGTTGGGGAAAGCGAATTTGACTGTGAAAGTTCCAGGCACTTACAACCATTAGAAACCATGCTTTTCGGCGCTAAAGTGCTAGTGTCTCAGTTGAAACTTGCTTAAAGTGATGCAAACATATCCAAATTAAAAATGAGGTCACAAATCGCAAGTCTACACTTTCCTTTATGTGGCCCTATCATGAGGAACGTTAGAAAGTTTGGATCCTCACAAAACAAAAGTTGTTAAGGTCTTAGAGTCATATTACCCGATCTTGTTGAAGAGAATGAAATTCAAGACTGACACCGAATGGCGATCATTAACTAAAACAGTGACAATGAAGTAAGAAATAATTCGTTACAAGACTTTTGGAGGTGCGTGAAACAAATTTACGCTAATGGGAAGCTGGTTTGGAGTCCTTGGAAAAATTAGTGTTGATGGGAATGCTAAATTTGTAACTAATATCATTTATGTCCAGCTTATATACCAAAGATTAAGTGCTGAACCATTTTTTTTTCTTCGTCATCCTGTGGCGCTTGCACGGTACCATTGCCAACTGCCCCTGTCCCCCTCCCAAATCACCCACACAAACGAAGAGACTTTTGTCACTAGAGGATTCATTCATTTGTGGTGGATATAGTGGGGATTAGTGAAGTTCGGTGGCAGGATGAACAGGATTTCTGGTCAGGTGAGTACAGGATTATAAATACAGAATCAGTTGGGGGTATCACAGGAGTAGGATTGATAATAAATAAGAAAATAGGAATGCGGGTAAACTACTATGACCAGCACAGCGATCACATTATCATTGTCAAGATAGATACGAAACCAACACCGACAACAATAGTACAGGTTTATATGCCAACTAGCTCTGCCGATGATGAGGAAATCGAAGAAATATATGAGGAGCTAAAGGAAATTATTCAGACAATTAAGGGAGAGGAAAACTTAATTGTGATGGAAGACTGGAATTCGGTAGTAGGACAAGGAAGGGAAGGGAGGATAGTAGGTGAATATGGTCTGGGCAAAAGGAATGATAGAGGTTGAATTTTGCACAGAACATAATTTAGTTATAACAAACACCTGGTTCAAGAATCACAAAAGAAGGTTGTATACGTGGAAGAGACCGGGAGACACCGGAAGATACCAGATAGATTTTATAATGGTAAGACATAGATTTCGGAACCAGGTTCTACAGTGTAAGACATACCCAGGGGCAGATATAGACTCTGACCATAACTTGTTGGCTATGAACTGTAGGTTGAAACTAAAGAAACTACAAAAAGGTAGGAAAATAAGGAGATGGGACCTGGATAAATTGAAGGAACCTGAGGTTCTTAAGAATTTCAGAGGGAGCTTTAGGCAACAATTGACAGAAATAAAAACAGTAGAGGAGGAATGGGTGAAATTGAGAGATGAAATAGTAAAGGTAGCAGAGGACAAAATAGATAGGAAGAAAAGACCTACAAAAAATCCTTGGGTATCACAGGAGATACTAAATTTAATCGATGAAAGGAGAAAATATAAAAAATGCAGTAAATGAAACAGGCAAAATGGAGTACAAACGACTAAAAAATGAAATTGACAGGAAGTGCAAAATGGCTAAGCAGGAGTGGCTAGAAGGCAAATGCAAGGATGTAGAAGAATGTATAAATAGGGGAAAAATAGATACAGCCTACAGGAAAATAAAAGAAACATTTGGAGATAAGAAAAACAGCTCTATGAATATCAAGGACACTGATGGAAAACCAGTTCTCAGCAAAGAAGGGAAAGCTGAAAGGTGGAAAGAGTATATAGAGGGGCTCTACAAAGGAAATGAACTTCGAGACATTATTGTAGGAAGGGAAGAGGATGTAGATGAAGATAAAATAGGAGATACTGTACTGAGAGAAGAATTTGACATAGCCCTGAAAGACCTAAGTCGAAACAAGACCCCTGGAGTAGATGATATTCCCTCAGAGTTACTGAAGTCTCTGGGAGAACCAGCCATGACAAAATTGTTTCACCTGGTGTCTAAGATGTATGAGACAGGTGAAGTACCCTCAGACTTTAAGAAAAATGTTATAATCCCCATCCCTAAGAAAGCAGGTGCAGACAGGCGTGAAAACTACAGAACCATCAGTTTAATAAGTCATGGCTGCAAAATAGTAACTCGAATTATATACAGAAGGATGGAAAATCTGGTAGAAGCCGACCTCGGGGAAGATCAGTTTGGGTTCAGGAGAAATGTAGGAACACGGGAGGCAATACTCACTTTACGGCTTATCCTAGAAGATAGATTAAGAAAAGGCAAACCTACACTTCTAGCTTTTGTAGATTTGGAGAAGGCTTTTGACAATGTTGATTGGAATAAACTCTTTCAGGTTCTGAAGCAAGCAGGAGTAAGATATCGGGAACGTAAGGTTATTTACAACTTGTACAAAAACCAGACAGCAGTTGTCAGAGTTGAAGGGCATGAAAGGTATGCAGTGGTTGGAAAGGGAGTAAGACAGGGTTGTAGTCTTTCTTCATTGTTATTCAATTTGTACATTGAGCAAGCTATAAAGGAAAGCAAGGAGAAATTTGGAGAAGGAATTAAAGTTCAGGGTGAAGAATTAAAAACATTGCGTTTTGGCGACGACATAGTAATTATGTCAGATACAGCAAAAGACCTGGAAGAGCAATTGAACGGAATGGACAGTGTGCTGAAAGGTGCATATAAGATGAAGATTAACAAGAGCAAAACTACGGTAATGGAGTGCAGTGTAAGAAAATCAGGTGATGCTGAAGGAATTAGATTGGGAAACGAAGCAATAAAGGAGGTAGATGAGTTTTGTTACTTGGGCAGTAAAATAACAAATGATGGTCGCAGTACAGAGGATATAAAAAGCAGAATGGCAATGGGTAGAAAAGCATTCTTGAAAAAGAGAAATTTGTTAACATCGAATATTGATTTAAACCTAAGGAAGTCCTTTCTGAAGGCATTTGTATGGAGTGTTGCCTTGTATGGAAGTGAGATATGGACGATAAACAGTGCGGACAGGAAGAGGATTGAGGCTTTTGAAATATGGTGCTACAGAAGAATGCTGAAGATTAGGTGGGTGGATCGCGCAACTAATGAGGAGGTACTGAACAGAATTGGGGAGAAAAGGAATTTCTTGCATACCTTGACTAAAAGAAGGGATAGATTGGTAGGACACATTCTTAGACATCAAGGAATTGTGAATTTAGCATTAGAGGGAAGTGTGTGGGGTAAAAACCGCATAGGAAGACCAAGAGATGGATACAGTAAGCAGATTCAGACAGATGTAGGTTGTCGTTCTTATGTGGAGATGAAGAGGCTTGCTCAGGATAGGGTATTGTGGAGAGCTGCATCAAACCAGTCTCCGGACTGAAGACCACAACAAAAACAACATATCCTTAATACGAGGGTTGGGACTTAAATAGTGGCACCACTGCTGTGGAGACCCAATGCAATGGAATCTACTATTGTCGCTGATAGCACACGTTGCTGACATATCTACCTTACCTCCGAGTAAATGAACTCGCCTGTCGCACGTCACCGGCGTGAGCACTATCGAAGAAAACAGTCACTTGTAAGCGAACGGTCTAACGTAACGGTACCACTATGCACGACTGTGATGGGGTTATTTTAACGTATTACGTTCCTCCACGGCAATCAGTCAATACACAGTATTACTGTTCGAGCTGCGCGGGAGTATCCGAGAGGTCTGGAGCGCCACGGTTCGCATCGTGCGGCGTCTCGAGTCGGAGGTTTGAATCTTCCCTCGGGCATGGATGTGTCTGTTGTCCTTAGGTTAGTTTAAGTAGTTTGTAAGTCTAGGTACTGATGACCAACGTAGTTTGGTTCCAAAGAATTACAAAGATTTGATTTTTTTTAAATAACTGTTCGGTTGTTTGGAGCATCACCTGCGACCAGCTTTGCGAAAGAAGCTGCAACACTTTCTGCCCAACCCACCCATCATACAGCCCGATAATGCGCGGGCGCATACAGCGCAAGCTGTGGCTGCTCTGTTCGGTCGTTGGTACTGGGAAGTACTGTACCATCCAGCATAATCTCGGTACTTAATTCCTTGTGACTTAAGAACTGTTCCAGAAATTCGACAGGCAGTAGGTCGTTCCATTCGCACTATCAACAGAACAAGCTGTGCTAACGGTATACTACGCCTTCCACATCGCTGGTAACGGGTTCTACACAACGCTGGTCACTACTTTGAAGGACATTAACAGGCGCAAACGTGCAGCGCTTTTGTGTCGGTTGGAAATAAACATTTGCCACTTTTTAAGTTCCGACCCTCGTAGATAGGGTTACAGTGGACATGTATTAAAGAGAGGACAATACTTAATGTCGCTGGCAACGCTGGATTAGCCCACATATGTGTGCTGGACCCAACGAGCTTACATAGTTTAAGAATAAGATATGATTTAAGATGTTAAGCCTACGATTACGATTTAGTGTTAAAATTTAAGCACCATAATGTTCGTAGCAATCCAGTGACAGATTTGTGTGTGGGTGGTTGGGGAGGGGGACAGGGGCAGTTGGCAAGGGAACCGTAAAGAGCCAGAGAATGACGAACAAAAATTTTGGTTCAACACTCAAACTTTGGTAGTATATAAGCTGGGCATAAATGGTATTAACATTCATCTTCGTCACTATTCGTCCCAAGTGGCGCCATAAAATGTCAGTACTTTGTCACTTTAGCTAGAAGGTTAGACCGCTGCCTTAAGCCCTTTTTAAACGATGAACGAAGGTGAACAAGATAGATAATAGTCTACTGAAGCGTACTAGCCCTGAACTACAAACTCAAGCAAGATCTTGCGGCAGCGTGTTTAGACGATAAACGTAATCGAACAGTAAAACCCGATGTTGAAAGTGAGGTTATAAAAGCCGATTTGTTATGTAGAAAGTCATAGTTTAATACTGGAATTGAGGAAACAACGCTAAATGTTACTGACGGCCAAATAAAACCTTGCAATCGATGTTTTTGGTCAACTTAGTGTGATAAAGTTCTGGGTAGTGAAACAACATTTCAAAACATTCACATCTATTTTCAAGCGAAAAAAATAAACTTATGAACACATCAAGCAATATTTATAAGAGCGTAAATAGACCTTCTTTACTTTATCCACTACGATTTGTCCAATGACATTGTTAATAACGTCATGCACAACTGAATTTTTGTCTTTCATTTGGACTGACTTTTTCATTTAAAACGCTATTTAATGAAAATTGCATTATCAAATTACAATCTTATTCAAATAAACAATTGGATTCAGTCTTTTCTGTTACGATATTGCAAATCATAAACCATTTTTCGGTTTCAGATGTACGACCTCGCTTTTCGGTGGACAATAATTGAGATAAATATTTAAGTCGTCATGAAACATTTGCAATTTACCGTTAAACCGAAGTATAATAATAAAGTAAAGATTAATAAGACAAGTTTGCGTGCACCGTGTAATTGTCGACTACAGTATGAAAATCGCGTGACGCGAATAGGTTAGCTTTCGATATCAGCAGACGACCGTTCAATCAAAACAATCTTTGAGAAAGCTTAACGTGACGTTGACGTTAAGTCTGGTGACGGACACTGTGAATGCTGTCATTAGAAATACATTTTGTAATACATTCTGATCATAAACTTCGACATAACGCAAAATATACGTAAATACGAAGAAAATGGCGGACTAACTGGAGCGGCGACTGCAGCAGACAGCTGCTAGCTCGCGCATGCGCAGTGAACCCACTAGTACCGAATTTAGAACTCGTCGTATTTCTTTATCGCTATAATTATCGCGCTTCGATACTAGCGCGATCATACTAGTGCAGCCGTTCAAACCACTGACGGCCGCCATTAACGCAACTTGTTAGCAATCTATTACAAGTTCGTTGATCGTTTAAAACGGGCTTTAATGTGTATACGATCGTAATCATAATTAATATCCACGATTTCGAAGAAACAGCATTAGGATGGACTAAAGATCATAGATCCTCCTGACTGGTACTGCTGTACGGTGTGATATTCTAATTCTGATCCAGACGGTTTTTGTATAGCGTAATGCTTCACTGCACTTCACTTGTTTCCAGCCACCCAGTGTCCACTGGCGTCGCACTTTACAAGCATTGATTAGCACTGACTGGAAATGTGTGGCTTAGCTTTTCGAGCGTTGTACCCCAACCTTCCTACCCACGAGTGATTGCTTCCGCTGATAGAATGCTCGAAGGCCTCTTTCCGTCAGCAGACAACTCTGGCTTGGTTTTGTTTGCCACAAAGAACTTAGGGTTGAGAGGCCCGATGGATTTGTTACTCGGGTGACATCCTACTGGTCCATGTGGAACCCCTTTGGAGGTCCCAGAATTCTTCTGACCGAGCCATTCCCATTCCACGCTTACAGCACCAGTACTCTTTTCCTTCTTTCATCCTACAGGGTGCGTCTTTCGCAACATCTTGTGATCGATTGCGCATTACATAGGAACATCCATTTAGTTTCGATCGCATGGTATGGCGTCATATTATCACACACTTAAAGCAGTCAACTGCACGAAACAATTTAAGAAAAAATAAATATTGTACAAATGAATAGTATGAGGGTAGGTGGAGAAATAACGCATAATAATTTTTTTTAAAGAAATAAGTTTAGCATGAAAAAGCAAAACAAAAACAACAAAAAGAACACACATGAGCCGTATGACGGCTTGCGTGGTTTGTTTTCCCGCCGCTACCTTCCTTCCCGCCCTAGAGGGCATCCTTCCAACTGGGACAGAGAGCGCGCCCGTCGGAACGTGGAGCGGATCAGCGGCTGACAAAGAGTTGACGAGTGGCAGGGGGATGTAAGTTTGACTGGCGCGCTTTGCTTCTGTGACGTCACCTGGCAGCAAGAGCCGAGCAGTTGCCGCAGTACCCTTATGAAATGTGCGAGTATGAAGTTGTGTTTCGCGTTCGCTCGTTTCGTGACCTGTTAAATGTTCGGATAGAAAGTAGCTTTCTTGTATTAGGGCTTAGTTCGCGTTGTGACAAAAGTTTTCTTTAAGTACGCTAACTTATTGCGTCACGGTTATAGGCGTTGTAAAATTTCGAAATTCTCTCCGTCTGTCCCTTTAACCTTCTATAACTCGAAACCCCGCAGTACCCTTATGAAATGTGCGAGCATGAAGTTGTGTTTCGCGTTCGCTCGTTTCGTGACCTGTTAAATGTTCGGATAGAAAGTAGCTTTCTTGTATTAGGGCTTAGTTCGCGTTGTGACAAAAGTTTTCTTTAAGTACGCTAGTAATATAAAAAAAATGAAGGCATCTGTCTGTCCGTATGCTATGCCTGTGAATGTCATTCAATCGATTGCGATAAAACTTCGTCAACTTATTGCGTCACGGTTATAGGCGTTGTAAAATTTCGAAATTCTCTCCGTCTGTCCCTTTAACCTTCTATAACTCGAACGTATCGTGATGAGGTTTCTTTTAAATTGTAGGTCTCACAAAGGTCTTTTACGAGTGAATCATACGTAGTATTTTTCTCTCCTAAGGCGCTGGAGCCGAATGGCTTCAGACTACATACATAGTGATTGTGGGAAATCTATAAAAGTTGGACATGTGATCTCACGGACTTTATTTTAGATCTTTATGAGCTATACAATTTAAAAACAGAACTCATCACGATTCGTTCAGTGATTCTCGAGTTAAAGACGTTTAAATATTACCCGTGCCAATTCGCGGGGCGGGGCGGGGCGGGACGGGTTAGCTTAGTTGTTAATAATGTTTGAAGCTTTTCTTTTTCAGTCCTTTGTATGTTAGTCCACTCCCATGAACCACAGACATTGCCGAGGTGGGGTGGCTTGCGTGCCTCAACGATACAGATAGCCGTACCGTAGGTGCAACCACAGAGGAGGGGTATCTGTGGAGAGGCCAGACAAACGTGTGGTTCCTGAAGAGGGGCAGCAGCCTTTTCAGTAGTTACAGGGGCAACAGTCTGGATGATTGACTGAGCTGGCCTTGTAACATCAGCTAATGCGGCTTTGCCACACAGCTACTGCGAACGGCTGAAAGCAAGGGGAAACTACAGCCGTTATTTTTCCCGAGGACATGCAGCTCTACTGTATGAACATATGATGATGGCATCCTCTCGGGTAAAATATTCCGGAGGTAAAATAGTCCCCCATTCGGATCTCCGGGCGGGGACTACTCAGGAGGATGTGATCATCAGGAAAGACAATACTGGCATTCTACGGGTCGGAGCGTGGAATGTTAGATCCCTTAATCGAGTAGGAAAATTAGAAAATTTAAAAAGGGAAATGGATAGGTTGAAGTTAGATATAGTGGGGATTAGTGAAGTTCGGTGGCAGGATGAACAGGATTTCTGGTCAGGTGACTACAGGATTATAAATACAAAATCAGTTGGGGGTATCACAGGAGTAGGATTGATAATGAATAAAAAAATAGGAATGCGGGTAAACTACTATGACCAGCACAGCGATCGCATTATCATTGTCAAGATAGATACGAAGCCAACACCGACAACAGTAGTACAGGTTTATATGCCAACTAGCTCTGCCGATGATGAGGAAATCGAAGAAATATATGAGGAGCTAAAGGAAATTATTCAGACAATTAAGGGAGAGGAAAACTTAATTGTTATGGGAGACTGGAATTCGGTAGTAGGACAAGGAAGGGAAGGGAAGATAGTGGGGGAATATGGTCTGGGAAAAAGGAATGAAAGAGGAAGCCGCCTGGTAGAATTTTGCGCGGAACATAATTTAGTTATAACAAACACCTGGTTTAAGAATCACAAAAGAAGGTTGTATACGTGGAAGAGACCAGGAGACACCGGGAGATACCAGATAGATTTTATAATGGTAAGACATAGATTTCGGAACCAGGTTTTAAGTGTAGGACATACCCAGGGGCAGACATAGACTCTGACCATAACTTGTTGGTTATGAACTGTAGGCTGAAACTGAAGAAACTACAGAAAGGTAGGACAATAAGGAGATGGGACCTGGATAAATTGAAGGAACCTGAAGTTCTTAAGAATTTCAGAGGGAGCTTCAGGCAACAATTGACAGAAACAGGGGAAAATAAAACAGTTGAGGAGGAATGGGTAAAATTGAGAGATGAAATAGTGAAGGCAGCAGAGGACAAAATAGGTAGGAAGGCAAGACCTACAAAAAATCCTTGGATATCACAGGAGATACTAAATTTAATCGATGAAAGGAGAAAATATAAAAATGCAGTAAATGAAACAGGCAAAATGGAGTACAGACGACTAAGAAATGAGATTGACAGGAAGTGCAAAATGGCTAAGCAGGAATGGCTAGAAGGCAAATGCAAGGATGTAGAAGAATGTATAAATAGGGGAAAAATAGATACAGCCTACCGGAAAATAAAAGAAACATTTGGCGATAAGAAAAACAGCTCTATGAATATCAAGGACACAGATGGAAAGCCAGTTCTCAGCAAAGAAGGGAAAGCTGAAAGGTGGAAAGAGTATATAGAGGGACTCTACAAAGGAAATGAACTTCGAGACACTATTGTAGGAAGGGAAGAGGATGTAGATGATGATGAAATAGGAGATATTATACTGAGAGATGAATTTGACAGAGCACTGAAAGATCTAAGTCGAAACAAGGCCCCTGGAGTAGATGATATCCCGTCAGAGCTACTGAGATCTCTGGGAGAACCAGCCATGACAAAATTGTTTCACATTGTGTGTAAGATGTATGAGACAGGTGAAGTACCCTCAGACTTTAAGAAAAATGTTATAATCCCCATTCCAAAGAAAGCGGGTGCAGACAGGTGTGAAAACTACAGAACCATCAGTTTAATAAGTCATGGTTGCAAAATATTAACACGAATTATATACAGAAGGATGGAAAAGCTGGTAGAAGCCGACCTCGGAGAAGATCAGTTTGGGTTCAGGAGAAATGTAGGAACACGGGAGGCAATACTCACTTTACGGCTTATCCTAGAAGATAGATTAAGAAAAGGCAAACCAACATTTCTAGCTTTTGTAGATTTGGAGAAGGCTTTTGACAATGTTGATTGGAACAAACTATTTCAAGTTCTGAAGCAAGCAGGAGTAAAATATAGGGAGCGCAAGGTTATTTACAACTTGTACAAAAACCAGACAGCGGTTGTCAGAGTTGAAGGGCATGAAAGGGATGCAGTGGTTGGAAAGGGAGTAAGACAGGGTTGTAGCCTTTCCCCAATGTTGTTTAATTTGTACATTGAGCAAGCTATAAAGGAAAGCAAGGAGAAATTTGGAGAAGGAATTAAAGTTCAGGGTGAAGAATTGAAAACATTGCGTTTTGCCGACGACATAGTAATTCTGTCAGAGACAGCAAATGACCTGCAAGAGCAATTGAACGGAATGGATAGTGTGCTGAAAGGTGCATATAAGATGAACATTAACAAGAGTAAAACTAGGGTAATGGAGTGCAGTGTAAGAAAATCAGGTGATGCTGAAGGAATTAGGTTAGGTAACGAAACAATAAAGGAGGTAGATGAGTTTTGTTACTTGGGCAGTAAAATAACAAATGATGGTCGCAGTACAGAGGATATAAAATGCAGAATGGCAATGGGTAGAAAGGCGTTTTTGAAAAAGAGAAATTTGTTAACATCTAATATTGATTTAAGCCTAAGGAAGTCCTTTCTGAAGGCATTTGTATGGAGTGTTGCCTTGTATGGGAGTGAAACATGGACGATAAGCAGTGTGGACAGAAAGAGGATAGAGGCTTTTGAAATATGGTGCTACAGAAGAATGCTGAAGATTAGGTGGGTGGATCGCGTAACTAATGAGGAGGTACTGAACCGAATTGGGGAGAAAAGAAATTTCTGGCATACCTTGACTAAAAGAAAGGATAGATTGGTAGGACACATTCTTAGACATCAAGGAATTGTGAATTTAGCATTGGAGGGAAGTGTGTGGGGTAAAAATCGCAGAGGGAGACCAAGAGACGCGTATAATAAGCAGATTCAAGTGGATGTGGGTTGTCGTTCTTATGAGGAGATGAAAAGGCTTGCTCAGGATAGAGTAGGGTGGAGAGCTGCATCAAACCAGTCTCCGGACTGAAGACCACAACAACAACAACAACCGTATGTTAGTATACATATATATTAATCACAAGCGTGTTCCAACGCTTAAAAGCAATGTTTTTTGTCTAGTAAGGAAAAAAAAAGACGGAGACAATGTGTGAACGGGGGCCTTATAATACAACGGCTTGCTGCCGAGTGACGTAATACAGCGCTAACCAATGACAGTAAAGAAGCCCAAACTGGCATACCTTTCTAGTCTACGTACCTTGGACGAGTGCAGCCGAGCCAAGTGACGCCGGTCTAGGGAAGGCGGTGGCAGCGCGTGGGCCGATGCGGTCCGTCACAGGGTGGCGCTCGGGATTTGTTTTTATGGAAATCCTGAGCGGGGCGGCCTGCACTTGCCTGTCTAAATATCATGCCTCTTGGATATGGAATTGAAGCGCGCAAGGGCCGAAGTGATTAAGTTCTGTTGTGGAAGTTCTCCCTGGTCAGCTTGCCGTTATTAGTATTTGTGGCTCGGACTGGAACCTCTAAAATATTGTGTGTATTTTAACAATTAGCCTCAGAGTATGTTGCAAATAATTTATAAGTTACATGTGTTTATATACCTTATTTAGCAGTGATCTATCTTACTAATATTTAAAGTAAATCAAGTCTGCAATAGGCTGTATAGGTCGCTGTATTGATTAAAGTCATAAAGTGGATAAAATTTTACTTTATTTGACGCGTTTCGGCCTGGACCATCATCAGAATCCTGCATACATAGATTGCAAGTATGTCAGTACAAATGCATAATGCTCCATAATGTTACAAGAACAACATGTATCCATTTGTACTGACATACTTGCAATCCATGTATGCAGGATTCTGATGATGGTCCAGGCCGAAACGCGTCGAATAAAGTCAAATTTTATCAAAATGTTCAAATGTTTGTAAAGCTTATGGGACTTAACTACGGGGTCATCAGTCCCTAAACTTAGAAACTACTTATGAACTACTTACGAACTAGTACGACACAAATATCCATGCCCGAGGGGGGATTCGAACCCCCGACCGTAGTGGCCGTGCAGACCATGACTGAAGCGCCTCTGTCCCCTCGGCCACCGCGGCCGGCCAAATTTTATCCACTTTATGACTTTAATCAATACAACGACCTATACAGCCTATTGCAGACTTCATTTACTATTAATCATGGTCGCCTGCCTTCTCTGTGACTTTATGTCACAAATATATTACTAATATTTGGTGTTGTGTATTTCAGTTTTAGTAAGGCCATAGTGTGCAGCCCCACATTGTTTGTGACGGCACGGATTGCCTTGTTATTGTTCGTTGCCAAATTTGTAGGATCACAGACAGTGTCAAAAGTTAAGTAATTTTCTCTTTTTACTGGTAAATATATTGTATAATGGCTTCGTTTGTGTCTTGCTGAAAGCCATCACTACTGAACAACAATTCTGAATGCATTGCTTATCACTCAAATGTTTTGTACTATCCAACTCTGGTAAGCAGTTTGAGTGTTCTTTCCCAGGCCTTAAGCAGTATTACACAACTGAATTATTGAAAATAGTCCTTGCTTGTCTTAGTATTCAGTGTCCCACCTTGGCAGCCTAACATTAACGCCTGTTGGCTGGGCCTGTTGTCCGGTAGTGGCCTACTAGTGTCTCTTAGCGACGCGTACCATCTAAGATTGTGGAAGTGCAAATTGTATTTTATTTTTTTGTAGTTGTTTTCTGCCTTAGAAAATTTGTGCTGACATTATAACCTCTTGCTACAGAAGTTATCAGGCAAAGGTTTCCGAAATAATACAATTAATGCTTCCATAGTTTGAAGGTCAGCTGCTGGCCTGTTTTTAACAGACTTTGATTGTTCGATTTTTTTTCCTGGTACCTTTTCGTTATTTGAATTACAGTTGTTTTCAGGCTTTGAATTTTTTTACTTTTAATTGTTTTATTAGCCTCAAGAATTAATGGTAGAATAACTCGATCTGATTTTGGCCCTAACGGCGAAACTTTACTTTTATGGGCTCAATTGTAATTGTATTTCCTTTCAAGATTTTTCTTAGAAGAAAATTTATTAACAAAAGTAAACTGTCCGAAATCTTACGATTAATGCTTCACAGTGTGAGAGTCAATTTCTCGCCTGTATTTAAAAGCTTGTTCTGGTATAGTCTTGTTATTCGAATTACGGCTTTTGATTT
This sequence comes from Locusta migratoria, assembly GCA_026315105.1. Lineage (NCBI taxonomy): Eukaryota > Metazoa > Arthropoda > Insecta > Orthoptera > Acrididae > Locusta > Locusta migratoria. The sequence goes on along the minus strand of CM048746.1, from coordinate 104,435,156 downwards.
CAAATTTGCCGGCCGCGCTTCGCACTTTGCAGAAAATTGATGCTGGTGAGCCACCCGCGAAAGTTGCTGCGGATTTGAACGTCGGTATGAGTGCGATTACTGATTGAAAAACAAACTGATCAGAAATTTAAACATTTTGTTCCACTCAAGCGTCAAGCAGCGCAATGAAATCTCGAAAAAGAATGAGAAAAGGTTCACATCCTCAGTCAGAAGAGGCTTTATTTTTGTGACATGTACAAATAAGAGCCAAAGGTCTGCTAGTTAAGGTCCTCTACTTCCTCAAAAAGCTGTGACTTTTTATGAGCTCATTGAAGGAAAGGAGTAAGAATTCCACGGAAATTATGGTTGGCTGGATCGGTTCAAGAAGCGGCGTGGCGTTCGCACGTTTTACGATCATACTTCGCGGTATCGACGCAATTCGGTGTGTTTCACGCATGAACACAGGAGACTTTGGTTTTATCCGAGATTTTCGTTATCCGAACCGGCCGCCATACCGATCATTTCGGATAAACGGTAGTTTACTGTCTTGTATTTTATCCTTTTCTTAAGAGCGGACACTTCTTAAAAGCGGACAGTTTTATTTTCCCCATTGGTGTCCGTTAATCAGAAGTTTTACAAGGATTTTTGGTAATCGCTAAATATTTGAAAAGGCCGCATGCATAATAGCGTTTTATACGGGGAAAGGGGGGAAGAGACGACATGGTGATCTATTGAGCTAGACACACAGGCTGATTTTTTTTAGCCCGCACCAGCGCACTTTTGTATAGCCGTCAGAACACCTGTCTCACTGTAGCTATGTTACAGTCTATAAGCGAACACTAATTGTTGAACTGGAGCTGGCGGCCATCATAATGTGCGAATCGATTAACGACGTCGACTGGACTAAAATTACCTAACGGTATGATGTTTACGTGCACAGTTCGCCTTCTCTGTGCAAAAAAACCTGCTACTTTTACTTCAAGGACAGGCCACGACGTTCGGACCACGGATTTTATTTGTACACTTTCAGCAGACGGTAGGAAGACATAATGTGCATGGACTAAGGCGCAACACAAACGATTTGGAGAAAATCAAAGTACGAGTTTCACGCGTCGAACGTGTAACCGTGTGTTGCAGCTATAAGTAAGCAATAAGCAAGAGAAAGCGGTGGTTCCGTGGTAAAAACTGAGTCAATGACGCTGTGTATCGAAAACAGCGTTTCTATATGTGTAACCATAAAAAGGGCATTACATCTCACCCAGTGTATTGACAAATCTCGACAGAGTCATCAAAATGCTCAAATGTTTGTTAAGCTTATGGGGCTTAACCCATTTCTTCCCAGTGTTGCGTACACGCAACACAAAATTTAGCCTTACAAAATTTAGCCGACCGCGGTGGCCGAGGGGACTGAGGCGCTTCAGTCACGGTCTGCACGGCCACTACGGTCGGGGGTTCGAATCCCCCCTCGGGCATGGATATTTGTGCCGTCCTAGTTCGTAAGTAGTTCATAATTGGTTGTAAGTTTAGGGACTGATGACTCCGTAGTTAAGTCCCATAAACTATACAAACATTTGAACATTTTTTTTTATTTTAAATTTTTACTGTTGTTTGCTTAGGAACTGTAGAGGATTTTGGCCCTTGTGGAGACTTTTTTGTAAATAACTTTGGTCAAATGAAATTGTAATTTAATAATTGTGTTAATAAAATATGTACGATAATAAGACTTGCACTCATTACAAATGGAGTTTATCTTCCGTAGCTGCTCCCGCCCTACCAATAGCACAACTCAACACAAATGAACTTATTACTTTTAGCCACATTTATACGTTGACACTGGGGTTTACGACAAGTTTCTCCACCGTGGTACCAGTTTCAATGTACCTTTTTTTGTGTAAGTCCGTCTGAACTGAGTATAGACATTTCGGAACTGCTGACTTGATCAGTCTGAATCTCTTCATGGGACCAATAGACGTCGTAAGGTGGACGCTGGAACAACTTTGGCGATTTTCTCAGTAACATGAAAGAAGGGAAGAAAGATAAGGGTTTAACGTCCCGTCGAGACCGTGGTCATTACAGATGGAGCACGTGCTGGAATAGTTTTTGTCGGAGATGAGGAAGGAAATAATGCCGTGTCTTTGCAAAGGAACCATCCCGACATTTGTCTGGAGCGATTTATGGAAATCACGGAAAAAGAAAATCAGGATACTGTGTCGGGTTTGTCCCGCCAGTCTCCCGAATGCCAGTTCAGTGTTTTACCATTGCGCCACCTTGCTCGGTCACAGCGACATGGGGTCGAGCCTTTCAGTGAAGAAGTTTGACAGTCAGCATTGACGTCGTGGCGTTTGTCACGACGCTACTTAACCACAGACTTTTGATGTAGGCTGCAGCTTTGAGAGTGGTCCCGTGTTCAGCAAAGTGCAGCACACATCTTGCCGGTCGACCGAGCGTAGCGAATCAGTAACTGTCACTAGACTCTCTTGGAAGAACGCTCGTCACCTGGAGACATTGCTTTGCAGTTATTCCTACAAACCCCATGCTCGTCCCTCTGAACTTCACTCGGTTTCTGTCCTTTGGACGACAAATACCGAACTACACTTCGAAGTTCTATACAAGTTGACGACACTAACACAGCACCATTTTTGTTTCGTAGTTGAGGCTTATGTTGCTGGAGTTGCACGTCAAAAAATACCCTCTCTAATGCAAATGCTAAATAATACAGCCATGAAAGTTCAACATTGCAGCTACAATACGAGGGGAGAAATAACTGTGCGTTACTTTCCGATACTCGTTCCTAAATTTCCGCAGTCTGGCATGCACACAAACATATATTACTAGACTGGAGAACTTGCCTTTGTGACTGTCGCCGCCATCTTGCTTCACCTCACGTCAAAAAGATTTCGTATGGTAATACCATGATCTTGTGACACGATATGACGTTGTGAGCTATGCAAGTTGGTTTGAACATTATTTCCATTTGAGCTAATACTTTCGCAATAGTTCAATGTAACACATACATTGTTAAATCGTGTTATGATATGAGAAGAACATGTAAGGTGCGGTTAAATTTTACTTAATGCCCTTGTGGTCTCGCGTGATTAAGTTGTCAATCGTGTGACGCTGGCAGTATCCAGACGCATGACAACGCGAATATTTGTCATGAAATCTTCGTTTTACGAGGGCAATTACTTTTACCGAGTGAACGAGGGTACATACAAGAACCTGTCAACCATATAGCAGGAACAGCATTATTTACTTACTTCATCGTCTGTAAAAAACAATCACGTCACTCTATGTGGATTTCTAAGAATATTAACATCTTGGCAAAGACTTTCTACCGTTTTGTTGGTGTTGCCAACATAATCATGCGGGATGGTAGGTAAAATTTTTCTGTTACGTACAGTAAAAGCAAACTGTAGTTATCCGAAAACATTGAGAAGAATAACGGTAAGTGTTGTCCACGGCAATTATCACATTTATAAAGGCCATACTATTGAAAGAACTGCCAAAGTTGATCGAAAACTGGTAACAGATTAATAAAAACAGGAAACGCGACTCAGTGTATACGTCAAAGCAGACTGTAGTTTTCGTAAGTACTCTCAAAACAGTAAGGACACGTTTATCCACGATGAACTATACTTTTATAATTACAATATTACTGAAGGAAATTCCAAAGCTGAATCAAATTGAGAGCTTAATAATAACAGCAAACCGTTGCAACTCATGAATGTATGTGTAAATTGTACTCCAGCTGAAAAAATTAGTCATATACAACACATGAATTTCCCATATGTGAAAGACGGCGTAGTTACGTCACTTCATCCGTAATTTATGACGTTTTTCTGTAACAACATACAACTGCTCATACGTTTATAGTATAGAAATGTGGCGGCAAGACTTCACTGACACCAATGATATTGTATACGGCATTGCGAGTCTAGTAATATGTACTGATAACACTGGGGAACAATTTGTATCGCGCGGCCTCCCGCGTCGGAGGTTCGAATCTACCCTCGGACATGGATATGTGTGTTATCCTTAGGTTAGTTTAACTTAGTTTAAGTAATTTGTAAGTCTAGGGAGTGATAACCAACGTAGTTTGGTTCCATAGAATTACAAACATTTGAATTTGAACAAATTGGTTCTTAATTTCTGTTCACCGATTTTTAGGCTGTTTTAGAGGTAAATTGACACGCTGATTCCAAAACTGTAATTAATTTTCCCCATCACGTCAAGTTTTTTCGCACAGTTGTTGCGCATGCGAATACGGTTGTGACAGGTAACTTGTTTGTTACAGAAAACATTGGGTGCAGTCATAGTGGCCGTCAAGAACCGACCTGAAACCTGGTGATCCAAAAATTGTAAATCATCCAGTTGTAGACAGAAAAAAAAAACATATTTTCGCCTTTGCATATAAAACTAGGTCTCATGAAGCTATTTGTTGGAGCTTTGTCAACTGAAGGGGACTGTTTTAAGTACACCATTTCGGAATTTCCTAGGTTGTTATATGAGAAGATAAAGGCTGATGTCTTTAATGGGCCACATATTCGGCAACCTATTGAACGTTTCATAGAAATAACGGCCGGACTTGACAAGAATGCTTGGTTGGCATGGCATACGAAAGTTTTGTCAATGACTCTCTAGGAAATACAAGAGCCCAGAATTACGTCGTAATTGTAAACAACTCCGAGAGAGCTTTAAAAAGCTTGTCTGTAACATAAGTATTAAACTGCATTTCTTACATAACCATCTTGCTAACTTTCCAGAAAATCTTCTTGCTGTTAGCGATGAACAGGGGGAGCGATTCCAACAAGATTTGAAGGTCATGGAGGCAAGGTATCAAGGTAGATGGGATGTCAGTATGATGGCTGACTACTGTTGGAGCATCAAGCGGGAATGTCCCCAGATTGCACATTGTAGGAAAAGCAAAAATGTGTGCTTAATATATTTGTTTTTATTAAATGCTCAAATGTTTGTATAGTCAATGGGACTTAACTACGGGGTCATCAGTCCCTAAACTTACAAACTACTTATGTACTAGCTAAACCTAAAGCCGGCACAAATATCCATGCCCGAGGGGGGATTCGAACCCCAGACCGTGACTGGAGCGCCTTAGTCTCCTCGACCACCGCGGCCGGCTGTTTTTATTACTTGTATAAACACAATGTAACTTCGAATATTATAACAATCTCTGAATGAATAAAATATTCTAATACTTTTGGTTAGTACCCCCTTTATTTTTCCTTTGTATGCCCAATTTGTATATGACGTACAAGGTAAGGGGAGAGTATCCTGTAGTTTAAAAACGTGAAGTGGTAGACAAAATCTGCTGACAGTTTTTAATTCAGAGTTCAAAAATTAGTTAAGGACAAGTCACAGATCTGTTGTTGTTGTTGTGGTCTTCAGTCCGGAGACTGGTTTGATGCATCTCTCCAACCTAATCTATCCTGAGCAAGCCTCTTCATCTCCTCATAAGAACGGCAACCTACATCTGTCTGAATCTACTTACTATATTCATCTCTTGGTCTTCCTCTGCAATTTTTACCCCACACACTTCCCTCCAATGCTAATTTCACAATTCCTTGATGTCTAAGAATGTGTCCTACCAATCGATCACTTCTTTTAGTCAAGGTATGCCAGAAATTCCTTTTCTCCCCAATTCTGTTCAGTAGCTCCTCATTAGTTACGCGATCCACCCACCTAATCTTCAGCATTCTTCTGTAACACCACATTTCAAAAGCCTCAATCCTCTTCCTGTCTGCGCTGTTTATTGTCCATGTTTCACTCCCATATAAGGCAACACTCCACACAAATGCCTTCTGAAATGACTTCCTTACGCTTAACTTAGTGTTCAGTGTTAACAAATTTCTCTTTTTCAAAAACGCTTTTCTTCCCATTGCTATTCTGCATTTTATATCCTTTGTACTGCGACCATCATTTGTTATTTTACTGCCTATGTAACAAAACTCACCTACCTCCTTTATTGTTTCGTTACTTAATCTAATGCCCTCAGCATCACCTGATTTTCTTAGGCTGCACTCCATTACCCTTGTTTTGCTCTTGTTAATGTTCATCTTATACGCTCCTTTCAACACACAGTCTATTCCGTCCAACTGCTCTTCCAGGTCATTTGCTGCCTCTGACAGAATTACTATGTCGTCGGCAAAACGCAATGTTTTTAATTCTTCACCCTGAACTTTAATCCATTCTCCAAATTTCTCCTTGCTTTCCTTTATAGCTTGCTCAATGTACAAATTGAACAACATTGGAGAAAGGCTACAACTCTGTCTTACACCCTTCCCAACCTCTGCATCTCTTTTTTGCCCTTCAACTCTGATAACTGCTGTCTGGTTTTTGTAAATAACCTTCCGTTCCCTATATTTTACTCCTGCTGATTTCAAGATCTGAAAGCGTGTATTCCAATCAACATTATCAAAAGCTTTCTCCAAATCTACAAAAGCTAGAAATGTAGGTTTGCCTTTCCTTAATCTATTTTCTAAGATAAGCCGTAAAGTCAGTATTGCCTCCCGAGTTCCTACATCTCTCCTGAATCCAAATTGATCTTCCCCAAGGTCGGCTTCTACCAACTTTTCCATCCTTCTGTAAATAAGTCGTGTTAAAATTTTGCAAGCATGACTTATTAAACTGATCGTTCTGTAATTTTCACACCTATCTGCACCTGCTTTCTTTGGAATGGTAATTATTAAATCTTTATAGAAGTCTGAGGGTATTTCTCCTGTCTCATACACCTTACACACCAGGTGAAATAGTTTTGTCATGGCTGGCACTCCTAGAGGGTTCAGTAGTTCTGCGGGAATGTCGTCCACTCGACTTTCAGTGCTTTGTCATATTCTTCTCGCAGTATAATATCTCCTATTTCATCTTCATCTACATCATCTTTCCTTCCTACAATATTGTCTCTAAGTTCCTTTCCTTTGTATAGTCCCTCTATATATTCTTTCCACCTTTCAGCTTTCATTGGACACAGCCCTTTGACCCACAGCTTTTTATTCCGTCGGGAGATTCCACCGATTTGTGATGCTTGTGGCGTGCAAATCACTATACGCCACATTTTAATTGAGTGTATTTTATATCGTGCTGAGAGGGCGGCGGCTAATCTTGGTCGTGGCCTACCCACTGTTTTAGCTGACGACGAGGCGAGTGTGACGAACGTTTTACAATTTTGTGAACGTTCCCGACTCTGGCCTAAGCTTTTAAGCTGGAGGTTTTAGTGTGTTACAGGAGGGCTCGCTGATGCCTCTAACATCAGCGATCAGCGTCCCTCTAAACTCTGAATTACCCAACCTTACAAGTCCTTAAACGAAAATGTCAGTCTGTTAACTTCCATTGCTGATTGGCAATATGTGTTCGTGTTGTTGCCAAGACCTACTTTAGTTACTGTTGTCTAATTCTTTTGTCAGGGCGCTAAAAACCTTGCTGTTGTGCGCCCAAAACATCCTATCCTATCTTTTCAGCTTTCAGATCTAAGGCAACAAAATGGCTGTTCCCCAAAGCTGTCAGATCTAAGGCAACAAAATGGCTGTTCCCCAATGTAACGTTTTTAAGTGGCAATCTACAGCCGTGCTGTACTTTGAAAACATCATTCTTATGCCAGGGCCGGCCGCGGTGGCCGAGGGGACTGAGGCGCTCCGGTCACAGTCTGCACGGCCACTACGGTCGGGGGTTCGAATTCCCCATCGAGCATGGATATTTGTGCCGTCCTTAGTCTTAGTTAGTTCATAAGTAGTTTGTAAGTTTAGGGACTGATGACCCTGTAGTTGAGTCCCATAAGCTTTACAAACATTTGACCATTTGATCTTATGCCAGGGCTGCAAAATATTTTTATTTGTTATGTTCTACCGGTTTCGGCAGAAAAAGATATCTTATTGGCTTTGATGTGAAATATCTTGTTGATTCCCTGTTGATGGCAACTAGTAACATACGTGTGTGGGCACTGTCAGCCCCACTTGTGCAGGCGGGCAGGCGGTGCGTGTGACGTCATTAGCGAGGCAACCGCAGGCGGGAGTGCGGTAACGGTGCCGCGGTCTGGCGGCAATCGCCGGCGGCATCGGCGTGGCGCGCCGCTAACCTCAGTGCTCAGTGCTAGTGGGCCGTTAGGGGCCCGGCCAAGGTGAGGGGCTGCCCGCTTTCATCGTGCCGCGCCAAGTCGCGGATCTCCTCCCACCACTCAACACCTCCTCCTGAAGGCGAAGAGAGCGACGGGTGCTCACTACAGGCCATCCAAAATGCAATGCCAAGGACTCGACGTATCACAGTCCAATTTAGTTGGGTGGCAACATCATGACATTCACACTGACAAGGGGTCTACATCGGTATCGATCTTTATAATTTTTTGATATTTATGGTACGGTAAGTTCAGAACTTAAATAAGAATTAGCCAAAGCCATTCGACGCAACTCTCAAAAATTCTCGAGGAAATCGACTTTAAAGTTTCGGAAGTACATGTAAGTAAGATAAGGTAAAGCAGTCAACAATCCGAAGATTGGTTTGAACACCACAGTGCTTTACTAGGCATGGTCCTGTGTGGAGGTGGTATGCCGTTGCCTTCCTCCTACCTTCGAACTGACTTACCAAAAAATGTTCAAATGTTTGTATAGTCTATGGGACTTAACTACGGGGTCATCAGTCCCTAATCTTACAAACTACTTATGAACTACTTACGAACTAGGACGGCACAAATATCCATGCCCCAGGGGGGATTCGAACCCCCGACCGCAGTGGCCGTGCAGACCGTGACTGGAGCGCCTCAGTCCCCTCGGCCACCGCGGCCGACAACTGACTTACCCAGCCAGTTATAGGGGGACCTACAGTTTTACGGGGGTTCCGAACCACGGTGCTACTCGGTACTTTCCACATGTGCAGTACTGACAGAGGTGAAAGAAGTGGAAAGTGACAGATAAAAATCCTAGGACCAGGCGGAGAACGAACCCGCGACCTTTGGATTTATAGTCTGGCACTCTACCACTGTGCAACCGAGGCGCGTATTAACAAATAAAACAACGCCAACATTCATCGGCGTAGCTCAGGTGGTAGCGTTCTGGCCTTACAACCATTGCGTCGATGGTTCGAATCCCGTCGTAACAGATTTCTTTTTGTGTTCGAATACCTGCACCTAATGGTAATTTTTACGAAAAATACACTATTTTTATTTATTAGTAATTTCATATATTTTATAAGAGGTTGTTAGTAATGATTGTTACAATAAAAAACGTAACAAGTTGCATTTTTTTTTACTATATTGACTTCACTATTGCGCATAGTTGACGATGGTAGTCTTTCATTGTCCATTTGGGAAGAGCTGCAAAGCTGTTTTGGAAAGTCATTTCCATAACTACTAATGGCTTTCCAAGCAGCTAAAAAAAATTTATTTAACAATCTATCAGGGCGGGATTGGAACCACCGACCACATGGATATAAGGCCAGAACGCTAGCACCTGAGCTACACCGACAGATGATACATCCGATTTAGTTATTGGTACTTACACGTACTTGCAAAGTCGATATTCTCGAGAATTTTTTGAGAGTTGCGTCGAATGGCTTTGTCTGATTGTTATTTGAGCCCTGAACTTCACGTAACATATCAACTGTGTTTTGTTAAAACTATTTCGTATGTAACTTCAATTTATGACTGGCTGAATTTGTGTTTCTCATCTCACGTTTTATCTGTGAAAATTCGAATTTCTCTTTTGATGTTTCATCCCGAAAGGACTGAAATAGGAGTTTCTTGAAGTTATGTCGCTATTAATATTAAGAAATGCAGCTTTAGTACGTTGATTTCGCAGTAGGCGTAATACACTTATTATTTTTGGTGTAATTAAAATGCAAACTAATTATTTCTGATGACAATGCATACATATATGTTTCTATGAGAAAACAGCCATAAGAACTCAGAAGGCACTGCTGATTTCAAAGTATATACCATAACCGTTTTGTCAAAGTATTTTTCAATAGTGGATGTAAGACTAGTGCTAATAAATGTAGAACCACTTATTCGATTTGTATTCTTTTTTAAATTATTACTAGAAACTAAATAAAACCAGATGGAATACTTTATGCAAACAACCATGTAAAGCGCAGCCAATGTTTTATACAGATTATGTTGTTTGGTTCGTACGGAACATTGTTTGTACAGAGAGGCCGGCCGCGGTGGCCGATGGGACTGAGGCGCTCCAGTCACGGTCTGCACGGCCACTACGGTCGGGGGTTCGAATCCCCCCTCGGGCATGCATATTTGTGCCGTCCTAGTTCGTAAGTAGTTCATAAGTAGTTTGTAAGTTTAGGGACTGATGACCCCGTAGTTAAGTCCCATAAGCTGTACAAACATTTGAACATTTTGTACAGAGAGTACGTTCTATGGTTTGCAAAAGATAATGTTAATTCTTTTGTTTGTTGAGATTGGAACTTTATCTAAGTGATACTTATTTCAACATTGTACTTCTGCGTGTTCTACGATTGGCTATAGAAATCTAATATATAAAGCAGAGTGCCCGTATATTTGTACGTGTTACATAGAAATCTACAATTTTGTTCCAATCTTTATGAAATTTTGCACACGTAAGCTTCAATCCATGAGAACGGTCGCCGTAAGTGTAAGAATCACGTACGATACATAGTTCATGCGATATGACGTCATAAACAATGAGATGCGTGGAAAACCGCTGCATTTAGCGACGATACTACTCATTTTCACCTAAACCCCTGGATCGATTTCAACCAAATTTAGTACACACATTCCTTGCCGTGAGGTACAATTGCTGCAGGGTTAAGAATCATATACAAGACATGGTTCAAAAGATATTACGTCATAACCAATAGAAATCTTAAAAATGCCATGTAATGCGGCGAGACTTTCGAAATACACTGTATGAGAATGACAGTACTTAGCAACTTGCAACAAACTCTAAACATAATTTCAAACCTTTATTAAACTTTTTCTCGCTGGCAACCATAGCAAAATGATGAAAGGAAAAAAAAATTTTCGCTTACTACTTTTCCGCTGTTTATGGAGTACAACAACGGCTCTCGGTATGACGTTACAATTTATGATTTGAACACTACAAATTGTAGCGACAGGAAATTTTCAGACAATATGCAAATATATAGTTGAATCTAGCGTCTATATTGTACCACATTCCGACACGTAGTTCATGAGATGTGAGCATATAAACAGTAACGTTCCGCTGTTCATGGACTAAAACTACGGCTGTCGGTATGACGTTACAATTTATAATTTTACACTAAAACTTGTAGCTGCAGGAAATTTTACAGACAGTATACACGCATGTAGTGGAGTGTACATTCTAAATTGTATCAAAGTACGACACGTACTCAATGAGATATGATCACATAAACAGTAACTTTCATGGAAAACTGCCCCATCACGCACCAAGTTTTAATCTATTACTTTTTTACTACTAATTGTATTCTCAAGAGATTTTACAGTTATACAGCCCTTATACAAATGAATGTATACCTGAGAAATGGCAGAAATAAATAGATAAATACCCGGTCAACGCCGGGTTTTCAGCTAGTTTTAAATATAAACGGCGAGGGGCTACCTAACATGGTCTTGAGTATTGAAGGGCTCGGAGCCTATCATTGTCGGGCACTTATACAAAAATACGGCAATCAATTGATAGCTACGGAAGTAAAAACTGTTAGTTCCCAAAGTGGTCGGGTGATTTTGGAACCGAACAGTAGCATGATCGTTGTGCTATACAAAGAAGTGCTTGAATAAATTCTGACTTCCATTCTGTATCTTTGTTTGTGAAGTGCCTTGATCGGCACATTTACGCAAGTTATCGATAAGCTAGCGGTGCACCAGAGAGTAACTTCGCTGGTTTGGTGGTGCAGTGAAGCCTTTGGCGAGTGTACGAGCAAAGAGAGAGAGAGAGAGAGAGAGAGAGAGAGAGAGAGAGAGAGAGAGAGAGAGAGAGAGCAGGCAGTCGGACGGGCCAGTGTTGCTCTGCAATATTTTAGATCACGTGGCAACGACTGACAGGCGGCCGATGTTGCTGCGGTTCCAGGGAGGCGAGAGGCACTGCACCGGATGAGAGCTGGCGAGTTTGGCCGAAGGGATCCTGTTAGGGACATACGAAGATTGGAATACGAAGGGAAGGAAGGGTCCTCACGCGACTACTACAATGGAAGTTGTGGCGTATGATTATGCATTCCTAGTTTATTTGATGCTGCTGTTTACGTACAATGGACTCAGTTAACGAGAGTGCGCAGTGATTCCTGCTATTATGTTGACATTCTGCTGTGCCTGTGCAGATGCTGATTTCGTATTTTTGTATTTGATCGGACCTGTCATAGGACCAAAGGTTGCTGCGCTATAATTTCGACAACGACATGCAAGTGTCTTTGTAGAACCTAGCTTGAGCTGTAATATTTGTTTCCTAATTTAAGCTACGACCCGTGTGTAGCTATTGTTAAGAATATTTAGTTATGTACCCAATTTTGGTTATCTGTATAGAGGAGCCGCTAGATTACCATGGGGAATGGTGACTTTGATTTAAGTGGGTACATATTCAAGCACTGTGGGTTACCTGTCATATTAGCTTTTTTCGAAGAGTTGCCAGAAAGCTACTTGGAGAGCCAGGAAACAGGCGCTACTGCGCATGCGCGGCAACGGAGACGTCATGTGTCCATGCTTGGTGTTTCGGCTCTTCGAACACCCATCTTGTTTTATTTAGCCTGGTCGCCACCTTCGCTTGTGTAGCGTGAAAAGACAGCAGAATGAACAGCAACGGCGCGAATGTTATTGACATGTTTGATTTGACTTGTTTACTCCCTACTTATTTAGAAAATTACATGAGATGGGTTTCGTCATAAAACAAATGTATTGAGACGCATACTTAAATGAAAGATACACAATATATAGAAAAATATTTACAATATAGTACAGTACAGGCCTACTACTTACAAAATATACAATTCTGCATTTCATTAAGGAAAGTTGTTGGTACTTTTCTCACATTATATTTTATTTAAATACTGTTTCGCCATATGATATCGTAAGAAGAAATATTTGGACATATTTTTTAAAGCTGTCCATACTAGTTATTTGTTTAATGTCGTGAGTCAACTTATTGTTCAGTACTGTCCTGAGTTCTCATTTTCTGTTTTTTTGTCAGGTGCAGGTGCTTCCTAATTCGTGTATTATGGTTACATATATAAGTTAGCTGTTTCTCCCATACAGAAACCACTTGTGTTCGGTACACAGGAAACGTTGTGGTGTAGAAACTCTTCATTAGCTATTATAGAGTTCTGCAAGAACCACAGCGAGAGATGGCTCTGCATGCTAGCAGCTCTTCGAACAACTGGCGCCCCTCATCAGGTAGCCAGATTCGGCCCCAGGCGCTCTTCAAACGCGAACTGTCGTACTGCGCATGCGCAGCAGCCAGAAAGCAACTCTTCGAACGAAGCTATTATTTGTGCAATATTCTCATCTTAAACAATGTCTATATAATAAATTGTACTGAACTGAACTCAATCAATCATTTGCACCCTTTTTGATTAATGCTATTAATAAGGGCTCCACAGTGAAGACGAGATACACTGTTTCTAGATTGTTAATTTGTACAAGAACAATGCATGCAAGGATAATTAAATGCAATTAAATGTTTACAGATGTCTGTTCCTCTTATACGAAGCATTGGTTTATTAAATATTAATACCCTCTCTGCAGCTTATTTTTGTAGTCAGACCCTGATGAAGGCCCCCTGCAACAGTGGCCGAAACGTTGGTATAGTTTATAAAATTACGACGCGGTCTCATACCCGGAAGAATTTTATTGATAGTGACAACAGCCGCGGAAGCCTACGTTTGCATCTAGATACATTGTTTGCACAATGTGTTGATGTAGACATGAGAAGTAGACGTAACAACATACAAATTCGATAAAAGGAAGAGAAACCTGTGGAGACCATCTAGTCTCCGCGAGTGAAGCAGACCTCATTAACTCTTTTCACACCAATGTCGGACTATGTCCGACATTACGATTTTCCGCTGTAGTACCTACTTTCTGTCCCGATTCAAGGTCGTTGGTGTCATATTACAGCTGACGTAGGGCCTGGGTCAATAACCTACCGAGGACACGAAATGTGACACTAATGAACTAAAATTGATCACGAAAAATCCCACGACACTGGTGTAATATCGTATAATATTTATTGTTTTTCACAAACTAGTTTTCATCTGTTACATCATCATCAGATACAAAGAGTAATCTTTGCACCTGATGAAGGCGTAACAGCCGAAAACCGGTTTGTGAAAAACAAATATTGTAGAATATTACAGCAGTGTCGTGTCTTTTTTTCGTGATTATGTATCAAATATTCTACCAAAGACCAGCGAAACAATCAAGGAAACCTAAAATTGGTCCAAATAGTAGGTACTATAGCGGAAGGGTAGGGTGGAGAGCTGCGTCAAACCACTCTCCGGACTGAATACAACAACAATTGAGTGGAAGAGGTTAGGCTAGTGATGAATAAGTTGATATAAAGGTGACTGTTTCGTACTGTATGTACACCTTTCACACACATACAAGAGTTATATCGTAATGTACAGTGGGTAAACTGTGACTGGGCAGAATCTGCGAACAATGCGCCTGAGCACTATGCTACCGGACTGACAGCACATCAAATCACAAGGCCTATCTTCCAGGAGTCACGATCTAACAGTAGCGGCCAACACACTGACTTTTACAACGAATATCTGTTTTTTCCGCAAAGAATGAGCATTGAAATGTTGTTTATGCTTGGTTTTCTGTATAATGTGTAACCAACTAATGTCAAAAATGCCTTAGTCTGTCACTGAGTTGAATCCGTTGTATGACGAGGCGCAAGCCAGAGAAACGTAAGCGTATTATCAGCGACAAGAACAGTTTTCACAATCTATTAAAAGTAACATCGGCATTTGGGGCACCATTAGCTGGCACACTAGAGACGTGAATAGCTTCGCTTCAATCATGACGTTGCCTATTCAAAGACATTTCTTAAAAATATAGAATGAGACTGCACATTATTCCAAAGTACTTCAGACACCACTTTTTCGGGTGGGAGGGGGAAAATTTTTCTTTGGTGTAAACGTCACTGTATGATCAACACAACCATGCATATTAGTGTGAGATTTCATGCACAACACAGCGGTTTCCATCTCGTAACGTCCATTATTCATAATTAAATATTGCGATTTATTTTGGTATTAATATGCAACCAGTTGCTTTTGTAATATTTTATTCTTCTATGAATAGCTTTCAAACCACTGCAGCCCCATCAGCAGTGGAGATGTTACAGGAACATAAGAGTTACTTGCTAGACGCCGTGGTGGCACTTTCTCCTTTTTCTCTTAGTATACAGGGGAGATAGTACCACGAAAATTAAACATGATTTGGGATGGGAATCATGACAATATCGTCGTTCTTCGTTGCGGCGAGGTCAAACTAGAAATTTCTATGTTAAGTGTACCAGTAATCGGCACTTTAGTTTTTTATTTAAAATAAGGTTTTAATCACTAAATAGATCCGTCGTCTATAAATAAAAATTTACTTTCCATTGTAGTGGAATAAGGAGGTGGAGGAGGAATTCAACAGGGAAGAGGAGGTGATTGACAGAGAAAGGGGAAGGTGGAGATGGGCAGATAGTGGGTAGCGGGGTATGAACAGAGAGGGGATGAAGAGAGAGAGAGAGAGAGAGAGAGAGAGAGAGAGAGAGAGAGAGAGAGAGAGAGGAGGAAAGAGAAGGCGGACAAAGAGCAAAAAGGAAGGACAAATGGACTGGCTTAAGATTGGAATAAATATATACCCGGGAAGACGGCGGGTTTTCAGCTAGTTGCTTATAAAACAGTTTTCATAACTGGTTCCTGAGAATACGATGAAAAGTCATGATTTTTGGGAACAAAGAGTAGGAATTGTTGATTGGCCACTTCCACACTATGTCATGCACTGAATATAGTCGCCGCGCGGACATATTAAGGATTGCGCGACCTCTCCCGCCCGAGGTAAGAGTCCTACCTCGGGCATGAGTGTGTATTGCCTTCAGCGTAAGTAGTGTGTACGTTTAGGTGCCCATGACATGAGTGATTTGGTAACTTACGTCTTACACCAATTTAATTTACAAATATTATCAAAACTTTTACCGTATTTTCCTAATATATTGTGAAACTACTTTTTGTTACATCTTTATCCAAAATTTCAAATTTACCGGACTTGTGTGTAAGAACGCAAAATCAGTTTTATCCGTTTAAGCACCGTGGACCGTAAATAACTAACCATAGCAGATGGCTCAACTTTAACCCTACACTCTGTAGACATTTATGTAAAAACGCCATTTTCCCCTGTACGCAAATATTTATTCGTTATTAAGACATACACAAAAACTACGATGTTTGGATACAAAAATGCTTATTGTGCTGATACATGCCGTTCCGATCATTTTGAAACTTATTATCCAATTTTAAGAAATCTACTGGGTGAAAACGTTTGAGTTTTCCACATCTTACAGTCTGTTTTCGCTCGATGAAGTGTTGAATTTATTTTCGTTATTCGTTACAGTCACTACGCAACATAGGATTACGCAATGTGTTGCGATTTACTCATACACACCAGCGTATGAAATTCAAATAAGAAATCACAATTTTATTTAAAAATAAGACCACAACAATATCTTATTACATTCTTGGGACAATGGTATCAGCCCGGCGACCCCGCCCGGCTTGCTCACTTCCGTCCATACCGACCTGATGGACTCTAAGAAATACTTATCATTCCAGTTTGAAAATGAAGGAAACTATTCTGTGGAAGGACATACCGTCCAGTTTAGAAGCTTTTACCAATAAATGACTATTTTCGTTAATCCTGTAAATGTGTCAAAGCGTACAAAGAAAGTGTCAAATCTTTTTATAGATGTATGGAAATTGTCTTAGATGAGCAGCACACCCTGCTGTAGCATGCAATGGAAGGGAGACATCTAAAAAACGCCTCTTTCGGAGAACAATAAAGGAAAGTAGGTTCCTATTGAATCTGACAAAAAGTGGGGAACCAGCTACTTCCGTCCTTATTCCAATTTCTTCATTAACATTTTTTTAATGCAAAAATTTTTGTGGTGAAAGAGAATACCTGAAAGTGACGGTGGGACCCAAGACTCAAGAGAGCCTCACGGCAGAGTGTCGGACACTTGCTAGCACCGCGCCTCATGTATTTCAAATGTCAAATCTTGGATGTAATTGACTCATCACCATGTAATCAACCCCATTCTTTTCGTGACTTTCCATGCTATTAATTGGTTAAGAAATAATATGGGGTATCCAATAAAAATACATAAGTCTGCGTTGGAAATAATATTTCTTTACGTTTTAGTCTATCTCGTAGTACCTATTTTCATAAACCCCTGCCGTACGTTCATCTGGGGTGAAAGATTTGAGTGGGACACCCTGTACACACACACACACACACACACACACACACACACACACACACACACAAACACAAACACTATTCACAACCGATACAAAAGCGTTACATGTGTGCATTGTACCTGTTACTGTTCTCCAAAGTAGTCAGCAGCGTTGTGTAGAATCCGTTGCCAGTGATAAAAAAAAAGGCGTAGTATACCGTTGATGGTGCGAATGGAGCGGTCTACTGCCTGTGGAATCTCTGGAACAGTTCTGAAGTGAATGACACGAAGTGATTCCTTCATCTTCGGAAACAAAGTCACAAGGACTTAAATCCAGGGTTTTTGGTGGACGGTACAGTACTTCCCAGTCCCATCGACCGAACAGAGCAGCCACAGCTTGCGCTGTATGCACCGCGCGCGCACTGTCGTGCTAAATGATGGTTGGGTTGCGCTGAAAGTGTTGCCGCTTCTTTCGCAAAGCATAAGTTCGTGTGACTTTGATTTGATTCCAAAGATTAAGGAACCACTTCGTCGCATTCGTTTTAGAACTGTTCCGGAGATTCGACAGGCAGTAGACCGTTCCATTCGCACCATCAACATAATGGGCTTTGCTAACGATATACTAAGCCTTCCAGGTCGCTGGCAACGTATTCTACACAATGGTGGAGACTACTTTGAACGACAGTAACAGGTGCAAACATGTAAGGCATTTGTGTCGGTTGTGAGTAAATAGTTGTATATATTTGTCAACCGTGTTATGATAGTAGTAGTCGAAGGGAGATGCTCTGTATGAAATCTTCATTACGATGAAAAACTGGGTAAAGGGATTTAGCATGCTGTATGTTAAGAGTGCGAATATGTTCTCATACCAAACTTTTTTCTGAAGAAGGGGAATGAAGACTGAGGGAGATGGTTCCTTACTTTCATGGGAGAACATATTTCCCTTTTTTTGTGTTCCGACTGGAAGTGCTAGTTTAATATTAACAGTTCATTTTTGTTACTTTAGTCCTAGATTCGTGATTGTTAACCAGGTGCTATATATACTGGACTGCGTCTCGCTTTCATCTGTACTTATACGAATAAATGTCAGGGATAATTTTTGTAACCAGGCCCTGCATCTCGGATGAAAACAAAATTTATGATTTTGTAGGCGTCAGAAGCCTCAGTCATATAAATTTTGGCCCACTTTAGGCTACGGTAGTAACACTAAAGTGGGCCTTTGCGGTCGTCTTTTGACAGCTCGAAATTTAAATAAAAATAACGGCTTAACCATTCACCTGACACGAAAATTGAATAACCGAATTTGTAGAGGAGAAAATTCTCTACAACTTTGCTCTTTTATGATTTTTTCATATCTCGTATCGTTTCAGAGATATTTGCAAAAATAACGGCGATTTTGGGATGTATGTCTGTCTGTCCTTCTGTCTGTCCGTAACGTGTTCCCCGTTTTTAAGACGAACCGTTCAACCGATCAACACCAAATTTTACAGACATAATTGTAGGCCGACAGAGACCAGAGCCTCCCTTTTTCAAATTTTTCGGACCAAAAATACGGTAGTAATAAAAAAAATCCGTTTGTAATATAAATGTAATTGCAAACGAACCGTTCATCGAACACGATAATTGAATAACCTAATTGATAGAGGGGGAAAATTCTCTGCAACTTCACTCTATTTTGTTTTTTTCCATATCTTGCATCGTTGCAGAGATATTTGCAAAAATAGCGGCGATTTGACGATGTCTGTCTGGCTGTATCGTGTTCCCACTTTTTAGGTCGAACCGTTCAACCGGTCGGCACCAAATTTTAGAGACATAATGTTTGGCTACCAGAGACCAGAACCTCGCTTTTTCAAATATTTTGGTCACGAACTACGTTAGTAATACCAAAAAAGCCGTTTGTAATGTATTTCAATAGCATATAAACCGTTCATCTGATACTGAAATTGAATAACTGAATTTGTAGAGGAGAAGATTCTCTACAGCTTTGTTCCCTTATGTTTTTTTCATCTCTCGTATCGTTTGAGAGATATTTTAAAAAATAACAAGAGTTTTGACACCCTCCACTGAATTAAGGAAAGCCAGCCGTTCGCAGATGTTACGTTACATTCCTCGGCCAGAACTCTATGTTGTGTTGCGTATTTGATGATTTTCTTATTTTAAGTTACACGTTGTCCTTTCAAAGCAATGGCGCACTAAAGAATTAACAAAAACACGTCGTTCTTCGTACGATAAATGATAATCTAGTGTCTACAAATACCATATTAACATCAGTTAACAACAGCCATCAATAGTATGAGATTAAAGAACGCAACTTCTAAGTGTTGGTTGTAGCGTAGTGGGCAATGCTTTGGACTGTGATGTTGAAGGGCAGTGGTTCAAAACCCGCCACTAACTATTTTTTTTTCCTAAAAGGGCTTCAGACACTCTTATTTATTATTTTTTTATTGTTTACATTATTATTTTGGTCCAATATGTTTGCAATAACTTATAAAATCACAAATGTAAAGTGGGCCGTAAAACACGTCAGTGCGATTTTTTTTTTTTTTTTTTTTTTTTTTTTTTTTTTTTTTTTTTCAAAGAGCTGACCGCCATTTGACTGAAAGTTTTCCTTATTGTCACTACCTGGTTTCGGCCTTAGGCCATTTTAAGTGCTGTGATAAAAGTTGTCAGATGACCTAAAGAAACCTGTCTGACAACTTTTATCACAGCACTTGAAAATGGCTTACGGCCGAAAACAGGTAGTGACAATAAACAAATCTTTCAGTCAAATGGCGGTCAGCTCTTTTATTCATAAAAACTGTTTACGTGTGTAGCGAAAGACACACGTCAGCCGCCAAATGGCGGGACAGCGCCAGTTACGGGGACAATACACGATCGACAAGAGCAAGAGGCGTGACGCAGTAGGCGTGCAGCTGCCGAATGAGACCGGCCGACCGCAGCTCACGACCCGTCCACGGCAGCGACGGGCCACACCTGACAGCAAGAAACGCTGCCCCGAGCGTGACCCTCTCCCAGACAGACTTCTTTTTTACAAAGTTTCCGCGTCTTCCTGACAACGAATCGAATACGTAGTGCAATAACGAACGGAATTAAGGGGGGCGTGAGCGAAACGCATACTCCCTGTTATCAAATGGTGTGCCTAAGATACTGAAGGTAAATAAGTAAAATTTTGTGTGATGATTAGCAATAGCACTTTAACTTCACTTTTCAAAATGTTTACTCTAATTTTGAGATTACAAAATTATAAAGTTTAATACATCTACAATTATTTATGTTCCTTTTCCTCGTAATCTATTAAACCAATAACTGCCAAGATTTCACTGTGTTATATTTACACCCATACAATAAATTACACATAGGTAACTTTGAATACCTTTGATAGATATTTATTTACAAAGTTTTACATATTTATGGTGGAAATCGCGTTAATTTTTTCAATAAATTATCTATATATCTCAGCTTGAAGGAAACATTTCAATATATACCTCTGCGTGTTTGTTTTTTGTGCTGTGAGAAATGTATGAACCAAATATAAAGGCATTTTGTCACAGATGTACTGAAGACAAAGTACATAATTGTAAGAGTATGTAGTTTCCGGGAAAATGAAAGCAGAGATTAAAGTCATATTTCTGAAGTTATACCTTCTCAGAATGTTCCAAGACAGTACTCAGGAACGCACCATCTATGAAGGTCTTAAGCAGTAACAATCACTTGCCGTATGTTTTCATAATTATAAAGAAACAAGGCATCATACGTAGCCTTCTTGTTGTTTAGTTCGAAGATTTGCTTGCCAAACGCAAAAAACATAATTATGAAGATCCGACCAAGACAACAAAAAATGTCGACTGGGCCCATAGACGGAAAACATCAGGTAACGTAAATGTTTTGGTTTATAGTTGTCAATACATTTCACTATTAAATACATCCGAAATAAATAAAGGAAATTTGTCAGTTTAGCACACATCCCCCCTTAACGATGACCTAATCTTGCTCAACGGCATTCGAGAGTGTTGTCATACTTCAGCTGCTCGGCAAAAGAATTGAAAAGTGCAGCAACGGTTGGAAGTGGAAGTTTTCTTGGTTCTATGGATAAATAAATATTGTTATTAGGTTGCGCAGTGCTTAAAAGTATACATCGTGTTGGAAGAAGGTGGATTATTCCTTACAGTCAGCTTGAGAGAGCTGACTCTCACTTGATCCATTATTCTATCTTTGTATACGTACATGACTGTCGTAACATTTAACAAGATAGGTAGAAATATACGTAAACATCGGATCGTAGGCGCAAGCTGCCTAATGTTGAGGTTTGTTCGTAAATTTCTCTGTGATTTTTCTGAGACGGGACCGTTATATTTCATTCTATTATTGATTTTAACTTTACCCTTGTTCTGCCTACTATTCTTTACCTTGATGTACAAGCTTATCCAGCATCGAATAAAAATATGCCCTCTTATATCTAACTGGATGCGACGAATTGGCATTAATTACCGTATCAGTAAATCTCCCACTGGAGCAGACAACTATTGATAATGACATTGCGGTACTGAGATATGTTGCCAGTAACAATAACTATAGTGCTAGATTAATTAACGAAATGTACAGCAAGGTAAAGAGTAGTAGGCAGAACAAGGTAAAGTTAAAACTAGTAATACCTTGAAATATGACCCCATGAAATATAATGACCCTGTCTCGGACAAAATAGAGATAAATTTTCAGAAAACTAATATTAAAGTGGTCTTTAGTGCAACTAATAAGCTACAAACAAAACTGCACCACAGAGTTGAGACAAACGAAGATAAGTACGGAAAATCGGGGATTTACAAACTACACTGTGGGTATTGTGAAGGCTTTTATGTTGGGCAGATGGGTAGGTCATCTTTTGCTAGGTTTCGTGAGCATACTGGTAATCATAATAAATCCACCTTTGGAGAACACATACGGATGAGAAAGCACAAAATCCAAAACATTCGTCAAAGCAACACGATCTTGCATAAAGCTCCCAAAGGAAAGAAATTAAATATTTTTAGATATATAAACAGTTAAAACACTAAAGGGAAAATGTGCTCAACGTTCAACTGGAAACAGTAGATAACAATTTCTTGAGCATTTTTAATGATACTTAGAGATCAAAATGTTCAAATGTTTTTTAAGCTTAAGGGACTTAACTGTGGCATCATCAATCCCTAAACTTACAAACTACTTATGAACTACCTTATACTAAATATGACACAAACATCCATGCCCGAGGGGGATTCGAACCCCCGACAGTAGCGGCCGTGCAGCCTATGACTGGTGCGCCGCAGACCGCTCGGCCACTCATCTACAACAATCTCGCAAGTCCACACGATAGGTATTATAGCCGAGATTTAATTATGAGAAATATCACGACCCATGTGCGCCACCTAGGGACAGATAACTGTCTGCTCGTGAATAAAACGCGAGCTTGCGCAGTTCTTTGTGATGAGGCCTCACAATTACACGCTACATGTCTATAGTGAGAGATGTTGTGCGGGCAATAAAGTGTATATTTTATCATCTGGTAAATAGATTTTCTATCTGACAAATGCGCAACACGTCGTACTGACAGAAGTAATGTATAATAGTTTTTTTTCCTGGTGATGGCGGCAATATCCGCCGAAACTGGTCAAACCAAGAAAAAGTTTAAATAGGCGATCTTGGCAATAGGATAGGTTTACTTAAAGAACAGATCGCGGCCATCAATACGTGTAAATTGTTCATCGCTTTTGATCAGCCCTTGTATGTAGGCTGGTGTTACTCATCGGAGGAAAGTCAGCGGCACCGCCCCCGCTTTGCCTTGCGTTTGTAGTGCCCTGCTGGTAGTTACCTGATTAATGCCCACAATAGTCGCCTAACGGTGATACACTACACTGTTCTGGTATCTCATTTCTATATCCGAAAGCTGCTGTCGAAGCGTTCCCCATGCTCGCCGTTCATAACACCACAGTTGTCAGGAAGGAGACCCAATTGGTAATGTAACTTCAAGGACATGGTGCATCCCATTACACTGTGTCAGTGTTGTTGATCTGCCACAAGATGCTGATCGTATCCTGCTCTCGTATGTTTAGAAAATTTGTTGACACCTGAAAAAAGGCATCCCAAACTAAATTTAAATCATTTACAAGTGAAATGTTGAAATGTTCGTCTTCGAACAGTTTGCGTATCTGGGAACCCACGAAAATCCCCTCTTTCATTTTCACGTCATTAAAACTTGGAAATTCGTCACGCAAAAAAAGATAATTGCTTCCCTAGTTTCAAAATTTTATATGTTAGTAAATCTAAGGGACAAATCCGGATATCAGTCCCTAGGCTTACAAACTACATAAGTAACTTATGCCAAGGGCAACACACACAACTATGCCCAAGGGAGGACTCGAACCTCCGACCGCGAGCAACCACGAGCTCCGCAGAAAAGGCGCCTTAGACCGCATTCTTTTAAATTTTTAATTTTCTCCTCCTTGCTCAATGGGTAGTTGTGTTCCTTGCGGTCGCCGATCGTGTTCGTTCAACGTGTTCTGGCCTCAGCTTCTTTTTATTACAGAGGGCGTTGAGCCCTCTAACAGGGCGCGCTGAGCCACGGTGCCCGGAACCACTCGGCCACTCCACCGGGGCTTTTTCTGGTTTTTCCTATAGTCTCAACGAAGTGTTTCATTACAGCCAAATTGATTTGGAGAACGGTAAGAATAATGTTTTTGAATTCGACAAGTGCTTCGTGAATAACAAGGCGACATCACGGTTCAAGTGACTGATGGTTTGGCTCATCTTTCTTTTTTATGATGAAGTGCTCTTGCGTGCCTATCCCTGAGATACAGTAAGCAACATAATTTGGTGTAGCCGTCTTCAATGCCAATTAAAATGTCTATATCTTTCAGATCACCAGCTTTAAACTTGCTATAGTTCAATTGCAACAAAAAATCTTTTATGTTATGTTTCTTCTATGCAAGTTGCACAAATTTTCTTTGGAGTAGTCTACATATATATCTATATGGGTACTCTGCAACTCAAACTGAAGTGCCTAGCAGAGGTTTTCATACTGAAACGTCCTGGTGGATTAAAACTAGGTGCGAAACCGGGATTCGAATCTGAGACCCTCCATTTCGCGGGCAAGCATTCTACCGACAGAGCTATCCTGACACGGTTCACGGCCTGTCCTCAAAGCCTTAAGCAGTCGTCTCACGGTACGTGGAATCGCACGTTGACGAGGTACGGGTGACGCCGTAGCATGGAATTTCACATCTCACTACCCAGCGAGAACCGTGAAACTAAGCATCTAGCATGTTAGAGTTTGATTGGTGGAGATAAAGTGGCCAATGCGATGCGACTTGTATTTCACGTGACCAGCAGAACTTTTACTCCGCCATATTGCAAACTGAACTCCGTATTTCGTGCCTTCCTTTGCAGAGACGTAGGATGTATGAATATTTCAAAAAATTGAGGAACTTTTGAAAACGCTTCATTATAGAGGTGATTTGTTACACTAAAATTACCGTAAACTGCATATTGAATGCTTTAAAATTTTGTGTATCGTGAAAGAATATCATTCCCATGCTACGATACAACGCCATTCCATCAAGGGAGCGTCTTTGTGATGTTATGTCATGACTAAATAACATATTACATGTTTTATATACATATATTCTACTCTATATATTGTAGTAGTAACGCCACATACGGTGGCGGAATAGCGTAGTTGGTTGCGTCCTAGACTGCGGAATCGACGACGCTGGTATCTCGGGTTCGAATCCGCCAATTTTTTTTTCCTTTTCTTGTTTCTGAACCGTTTCTGTTTCTTTCTTGTTAATTTAATTTAAATGGCATATCTGATATTGTTTTTGTATGAAGACGGATTAGCGCGGTGGTTAGGATCATGAGCTGTGGAGGAAGAGGTATCTAAATAACAGGTCTGCGTCTACACTCTTCCAATGTATTTTTAAAGGATTTAGTTTAATTACGAATTATGGATCTTCGTATTAATTTACTGCAATTTTATAATATTCAATATTCGACGTCATTTATTACAAAGAAGAACGAACTCAGTCCATAAGAGAATTTGTTAAGTTTTTCGTGCACAGGACCAATAAATTTCAAAACACCATCCTATGTCACTGGGTTTTCCCCACAGCGTTTACAGTCTGACGCAGTTCAGTACAGTGTTAAAATAGTTTAGTCTTACAGTGCAAAGAGTACATGGCTACCGTGTGGTCACGAGAGCAGGTGCAGTAAAGGAGGAACAGTATTTACGTATAATATCAAAAACAAACATTATCAAGCTGAGACATTGTTCCGCGTATATGAGCAACTTAAATGTAACAGCCAGAACCTATTATCTCCGAAGAAATACCGAACCAAATTTTTGAATACGATGAAAAGTCATGATTTTTGGGAACAAAGAGTAGGAATTGTTGGTTGGCCACTTCCACACTATGTCATGCACTGAATATAGTCGCCGCGCGGACATATTAAGGATTGCGCGACCTCTCCCGCCCGAGGTAAGAGTCCTACCTCGGGCATGAGTGTGTATTGCCTTCAGCGTAAGTAGTGTGTACAAAAACAAACATTATCAAGCTGAGACATTGTTCCGCGTATATGAGCAACTTAAATGTAACAGCCAGAACCTATTATCTCCGAAGAAATACCGAACCAAATTTTTGAATATGCAGAATACGTACATTGCGGAGAATTGGAATATATAAGAGAGCATGGGAAGTGGAGCTGGTGCAAATGATGTATTTCACAATTGATAGTTTTTTAATGATTTTTGCCAAAAGTGATTGGTCGTACATTTTGTTATTATTAACTACTTTCGAGGCGTAAGTAACGTCTTTGTGTATCTTGAAAAAATTACAATTTCTGGAAGAGTATTGCGAGCCACATGCAAGTAAACAGCTTTACCTGTGACATAAGTAAGCTGCAGTATTCAGGTTTCTTTCTCGTCGATTGCTAACAGAGATACCGTGTAGTTGTACGCACAGCCATCTTTGTAAACACATTGATCTGCGCGCCAATACAGCCCGTAACGGACGCTGAAGAGCGCTGCGGACGCAAAACCCGATGAGCAGTACGTCCCGTGAGATGTAGTAGGTCGTTTCAGAGCGTGCTGTAGTAGGATAGAAAATACGTCTGGCGTACGTCACGTGGCACGACACGTCCCGTGTGAGGACGGCTTTAGATCTGTCAGTACCTTGGCTCCTATGTTCCAAACTTTACCGACGTTTCCCGCAAAACTCTAACGACTAACATTCTTGAAAGAAAGAAGATAGTTGAGACATGGGTTAGCCACAGCCCAAGGGGTGTTTCTAGAAAGAAAAATGTTCAAATGTTTGTTAAGCTTATGGGACTTAACTACGGGGTCATCAGTCCCTAAACTTACAAACTACTTATGAACTACTTACGAACTAGGACGGCACAAATATCCATGCCCGAGGGGGGATTCGAACCCCCGACCGTAGTGGCCGTGCTGACCGTGACTGGAGCGCCTCAGTCACCTCGGCCACCGCGGCCGGCGGTGTTTCTAGTCGATGAAGGAAAGTGGGATGGTGTTTACGAAACGCAGTTACATTTACCGTCTTATCAAGACAATTGCACTGTTGTGATCTTGAAGGAAACAGTTCAGCTTTTCCTTTTACGATTCAAATCTTCTCAGTAGGTCATTAAGTTCACATTGTGCTATTTTATGACTGTGTCAACTCAGTTACACATACAATCAGTGCCTTTCGAAGGAGCAGGTTTTGAAGATGACGCTGCAGCACTAGATTCATTGGCGCTCTCGTCACTACCACAATCAACAGGGAAAGTCTGTATCCATGGGACACTGCTCGCATGGCAGACGATATGTTATGTCAAGGGTGACTTTTTCTTTTTGGAAATGCTATTTGTTAATGGAGTTTCCACAAAAAGTAAGACTCATTTATATGGCTTAATGGTTGTCGCTAAGTTATGGTTTTACAGCAAAGCCCATAGAAGATTTCTACGACTCACCCTGTCGAATAGAGACACATGATACGAAACCTACTTGAGGAGTTCAGGTCTTGTCCTGCTGCCGGATTTCGCAGAACCGTCAGTTCGTCTATCTAATACATGGCGCCAGTGCCTGTTTTTGAGATTTCGATGCAACCTGTCCGCAGATGTTGCAAACATTGTCTGTAACTAATGTAGAATATACAAAGTGTTTAACTGTGTGTGTTGATGAGAAATTGAACTGGAAGCAGCACATTGACGATTTACTGAAACATTTGTGTTCAGGAACTTCAGTTACTGCAAATTTTGATACCGAACATTTAAGTAAATTAGCTTATTATGCCTATTTTTATTGACTACTTTCATGTGTCATTTTTTTGGTGTAATTCATCGTTGAGCAAAAAACTATTCATTGTACAAAGGCGTGTATTAAGAATAATTTCTGGAGCCCACACACGATCGTGAAGCTACTGTGAAGACCCCTAGACCTAAATAAGTGTCTGCAAGATCTTGTGTGAGCTCAGAAATTATTCTCATTGCACACACACACACACACACACACACACACACACACACACACACACACACACATATATAATCTCCTTTGAAATTTGTTATTAACCATCCCAATTCAGAAGTAATAGCAGTGTGTATAGCTACAATACTAGGAGAAAATGTGATCTACACTAATCAAGATTAAATCTAACTTTGCTCCCATAAGTCTTTTGTCACTTACCGGATAACATGAAATTTCCGACAGATAGCTAACCATAACTTGAAAACATATTGAAAGAACTTTCCAATAACAACTGCTTCAAATCAGTAGATGGGTTTTTACATAGAAATTAGTGCTTTATCAAAACAAGGCATTAATTAATTGAAAAACAATGAAAAATAGAAACATGTACGTCGTGTAATGTTTGCTATTATTAAACTGACACGTTACAGATCTTAACAATATCGTACTCATGATCTGTCAGTATAGTTTACGTATTTGCGAGGCACATTGAATTATAGGAAATGCTCAGGCCGTACGCACTAAGTACACTTCAGTAACATGTTCTTCCACAAACGAAGAGAGCAGGTTGAAACGGACTGAAACTACGTGGAAATGAAATATCCTCCTATATTTCTATCCCTTTTCTCCTGCACCTTTGTTACCAATACGGTCTCAAAATAATGACAGGACAGTTACTGCTGCCTGAAACAACGTCACTCTATCATCAACGAGATTTCCAAGTCTATTTGGATGGAATGACAGTAAATACTAATGCAATGTTATTATAATTACATGCATTTCCCTTTAACTTGGAAAATGAAAGCTGAATTTCACTGTCGTTTTCGTTATCTGCCTGGTCGGTATAGTAAAGAAACATTTATTTAATTCTTGCTTTCTTTAGGCCTCACAAGACATGTAAGTTACGACGACGTTCACTATAGGGAGAGTCTATTTGCACCAGTACGAGCTAAGGACGTGACGTCAAAATGACGTAGCCGGCCGCTTCCGTGAAACATCCCGAGGTTTGTTCGGATGCAAGCTTCCCTTTTGTATTTCATGATATTTTCCTTGTAACTCACGTGTTACTATTTCAAAATAACTCGTCGTTCTTTGAACGATTAATTGTAAATAAGTCAATAAATGCCATATTGGCGGATACCCCTTGATACTGGTGGTAATATGAATCATATACAGTGCAGCTATGTGTATCTCGTAGCGTAGTGGATAAACGCGTAATGCTGAGGAACTATTGAGTGTGGGTGGTAGTTAGATTCCCAAATCCGATAATTTTTTTAACCTTGACTCAGAAAAATTTCCTTAGACTGTTATTAATGAAAATAATTTGCATTCTTTGATATTTTGACATTTACGTATACAAGCGCTTTCTCCAAAAAGTGCGTTTGTTCTCTTTAGTGAAAATACCGTGAAATATGGATCCTCGAATTCTAAATATTGGATCTAGAATTTACGTATTCTGAGATTTCGACATATTTGCCAGAAAAATTGGTTTTTCTTAAAAGTGCGTTTGTTCTATTTAGTGAACATGCCGTGAAGTACAAAGCAACTAATTGTATACATTGTCTCCTGAACTACCTGCACATAAACTGCGGACACACTGTTAATGTTGGAAATGAGATGATGATACAAATAGTTTCATACATTGACTACAAAATATAGACAAGCTCTTGAGATCCTTGAAATGGCTACAGTTTTAGGACAATTATCTCATAAACAGTCTTTCAAAAATATTTGTATAGTCTATGGGACTTAACTACGGGGTCATCAGTCCCTAAACTTACAAACTACTTATGAACTAGCTAATACTAAGGACGGCACAAATATCCATGCCCGAGGGGGGATTCGAACCCCCGACCGTAGTGGCCGTGCAGACCGTGACTGGAGCCTCAGTCCCCTCGGCCACCGCGGCCGGCATAAACAGTGCTTATAGAACTCAAGAACGCGTATAACAGCTGTTGCAAAAGAAACAACAAGGCACTTCAGTCTCATTAAGAAACGATTGTCACAGACCTCTAGTACGTAATATACATATAAAATTATTTGAATCAGCATGTCATTTAAAACATTAATTATTACAGCGTCTCTTCCGTTTATATGCAGGTAGTTCAGGATACCATGTTTGCAATTCGTTGGTACATATTTCACGGTATTTTATCTAAAGAGAACAAACACACTTTTTAGAGAGAGCGGTTTATGCGTAAATATGTCGCGATATCGCAAAATGTAAATTCCATTTAATTAATTACAGTGTATGAAAACTTTTCGGAGTCAAGGGGGGAAAAAAATCGCGAATAGAAATAGAACCACCGCCCACACTCATCAGCTACTCAACATCACGCGTTTATCCACTACGCCAGAAGAAACACATTTCTGTAGTGTCTGTCTTGCATTATCACCAATATGAAGTGTTACCCGCCAAGATGGTATTAATTGACTCTAATATACAATTAATCGTACTAAGAACAACATCGTTGTAGTACCTCTTCAGTGTACCGTTACTTAGCAACACGCGAATTATAGGGAGCAAATCATGAAAATACGAAAGGGAAGATGGCGTCTTCTGCAGGACAGAGCTTGCTACCGAACAAACCTCGGAATGTTTGACAAGAGCGGCCGACTACGTCATTTTGACGTAACTTCCTCGGCTCGTTCGGGTGCAAATAGACTCTCCGCCACCCTTGCTCCTGTGCCCCTGACACACCTTGTGGGCCAGCAGCCCTCTCCAGCACAAGAATGAGGGCGGGGTGTGTTGGAGCAGCAGCGTGTGCCGCGGCGGCAGGTCCTGTCGGCTTTTTGCTCTGCTTGCCTCCGGGCCTCGCCCGCTGACAAAAAGCGACGCGCCTTCCCGCCGAATACATTAGCGCTGCCGCGGCCGCGGCCGTGGCCACCACCCCTACCTAGGCCGGCCGGGTTTATGACGCCGCCTCTGCAAGGCCAAGCGAGCATTCTACAACCTTCGTATAAAACACTGTGCAAGTTATCAACAATTTGGGAGGTAATTTCATTTTCTTTCTGTTTGGCCATGTTCCCGCACATGCAGGGTCGGCTCTTTCTTCGGATTCGGCGTGTGTGAATGTTTACTGGGTGGCCGGATTCCCTTCCTGTCGCCATGCCATGCCCCCCCCCCCCCCCCGAAGGAAATGTGTACTCCAAATGTATGCGTTCAGTTCTATATGTGTGAAAGTGTAAAGCAGTGTTTTTCAACCTGTGGGTCGCGAACCTCATGTGGGTGGCAATGTCTTGCTCGTGGCTCGCCGTCACAGGAGGAAGTACTTGCACCGTAAAATAAGCAGAGGTGCAGTAATACAGAATCGTATACCTAAGTGAATTTTATTTTATGTTAAAACTTTCGATTTCGTTGTATAACATTCATTGTCAACTGAATACATCATAGATTGTTTTATAATACAGTGTGTTAACAATGAATAAGCGCAGCCGCGGCGGAGTGACCAAGCGTATTGAGGCGCTATGCTGCGATGATAGAGGCCGCTCCCCTCTCGGGCAAGGATGTTTTTGTCGTATTTAGATAATTTAGTTCATGAGTAGTTTGTACGTTAAGGGACAGATGACCCCGCAGTTGAGTCCCTTAACCTTTACAAACATTTATCTTGAATAAGCGTAATGTCGGAAAACTGTTATGAGAAACCAAACGACAGGTAAAGAACATTATAAAAAAACTTATCCTGCAAAATTCGAGGAAAATATCTACTTCTTTACAAATGGTCTATACACTGAAATCTCTCTTAATGAGCATAATTCGCTTCTGATTCTTGCCTGAAATGAGACACCTTTTTTTTGACGGAAATGATGCAAAAAGGAGGTAATGTGATCCATTCCAAAAAAACACAAGAAATTTGCAACAATTTTAAAGAAATTTCAGGCGAAAAGAAATAAGATTTTCTTCTTTTGATATAACATAGTTTTGTTACGGTTCGTGAGGAGGGATGTCGACAGAATATTTTTATTTGGAAGAGGGTCGCCAGACAAGTTTTACTTGGAAGGGTGTCGCATAATCGAAAAGGACGAAGAACACTGGTGCAAAGTATTACGAAACGTTTGCGAATCATGTAACTGAGGCGGGACTTGGGGTACCAGCCCATTATTCACGTAGGGGGATGTGGAAAACCGCCTAAAAACCACATCCACGCTGGCCGGCACTCCGACCTCCTTCGTTAATCCGCCAGGCTGATTCGAATGGAGGCCGGTAATCCGCCTCGTCTCGGAAAGCGGTGCGTTGGACCACACGTCTAACGGAGTGGGTTGCGATGAAATTTCATTATTTACAAAAAATTTAAATTTTTGGTATTAGAAGTCAGTACCAAATGAAAGGATTATGTATACCAATTACTGGAACATTATTAAACCCTTTTTATTCTGACAAAAACGTAGTTTGGACTAAAGGTAGGTTCACTGCAGTTCTGCATCTACATGGAGTATTTGCCAATCACACTGAAGTGCCTGGCAGAGGGTTCATCGAACCACTTTCATACTAAGAAAAGGTAAAGCTGTCAACAGTCAGAAGATTGGTTTGAACACCACGGTGCTACTCGATGTTTTTCACATCAGCAACACTGCCAGAGGCGAAAGAAGTGGAAAGTGACAGATAAAAAGCCTAGGACCTAGCGGGGATCGAACCCGCGGCCTTTGGATTTGTAATCTGGCACTCTACCACGGTGCTACAGAGCTGCAAGTTATTTATCTATAATTCCAATCTCGAATAGAACACGGGAAGAAATTACATCTTACGTATACATTACTACTGTGTCGCTGCAATATGATGTACTCCATGCACGACGATGGAGACTAACTCCCCAATTTACTCCTGTGAAACACGAAATAAATAAATAAATATCTAGTATCACATTGATCACCATCTTGTGCAGAAAGTGAGATTAGCATATCTCTTGCCTTGGACAAATTGTGTGTAACGCAGGCCAGCAGGTTCCAAAACTGTTGTTGTTGTGGTCTTCAGTCCGGAGACTGGTTTGATGCAGCTCTCCACCCTACCCTATCCTGAGCAAGCCTCTTCATCTCCTCATAAGAACGGCAACCCACATCCACTTCAATCTGCTTACTATACGCGTCTCTTGGACTCCCTCTCCGATTTTTCCCCCACACACTTCCCTCCAATGCTAAATTTACGATTCCTCGATGTCTAAGAATGTGTCCTACAAAGCGATCCCTTCTTTTGGTCAGGGTATGCCAAAAATTTCATTTCTCACCAATTTTGTTCAGTACCCCTTCATTAGTTATGCGCTCTACCCCCTAATCTTCAGCATTCTTCTGTAGCACCACATTTCAAAAGCCTCTATTCTCTTCCTGTCCGCACTGCTTATCGTCCATGTTTCACTCCCGTACAAGGCAACACTCCACACAAATGCCTTCAGAAAAGACTTCCTTACACTTACATTAATATTCGATGTTAGAAAATTTCTCTTTTTCAAAAGTGCTTTTCTTCCCATTGCCATTCTGCATTTTATATCCTCTGTACTGCGACCATCGCATGTTATTTTACTACCCAAGTAACAAAACTCATCTACCACCTTCATTGTTTCATTACCTAATCGAATTCCTTCCGCATCGCCTGATTTTCGAAGACCGCATTCCAATATTTTTGTTTTGCTCTTGTTAATGTTCATTTTATACGCTCTCTTCCAAAACTAATCTTGTGATTTTTGTTCAAAAATGTTCAAATGTTTGTAAATCTATCAGACCAAACTGCGTGGTCATCAGTTCGTAGTTTACAAACTACTTAAACCTAGGGAAACTAACCTAAGGACAACACACACACACCCATGCACCAGGGAGGACTCGAACCTCCACGGCGAGCAACCGCGCGCTCTGCAGCGAGACGCTTTAGACCACTCGGCTACTCCACCGCGGCGTGATTTTTGTGTAAGCCCGGATAGCAGAGGAGCGAAATGATTTTCATTTCATATGCGAATAGTTAATTCAGTACGTCGGAATTTTTATACATCAGAAATAGTTTGAGTCGCAAGATATCTAAATTCTGAACACAATGTCAGATTTTCACAAATGATCCCAGTTGAGGACAAATGACTCAAGAATGCATTATCTTTAGTATCTGTAAATTAGATTGCTATTTCTTTAATTTCAGAGTTTTGTTGCAACATGTTAGGTGTATGTACCACAAGAACAGGAGGTAGGTTTAACAGTTAGAGAATGTGAAGTGGACTTTAAGTACAGAGAATCAGACGGTATGCTTTTTGTTGTAGCTATCACGCAACCAGCTCTGATTACGGATTACCGTTCCAAACAGATATTTCGATGCTATATTTAAAAATGGTGAACATCTTGGTGAACATCAATGTATGTAGAGTGCGGGATTAAATTATGTCAAGTTACATAAATCAGTTTTCAATTATGATGAGCCTAAAGTTGCCATGAGTTTCATGCAGCTACAAGAGGTAATGTTTCGACAAAAAATGTACGCAATACGTTGCATGACATGCAACTTCACTCCTGACTTCCCTGTAGAGGTCCAACTAAGTTCAAATGTTCAAATGTTTGTAATTCTATGGCACCAAACTACGTTGGTCATCAGTTTCTAGACTTACAAACTACTTAAACTAAGTTAAACTAACCTAAGGACAACACACACATCCATGTCCGAGGGAGGATTCGAACCTCCGACGCGGGAGGCCGCGTGATCCGTAACGTGGCACTCCAGACCGCTCGGCTACTCCCGCGCGGTGGTCCAACTATGAAACAATGCAGTGCGATACAGGTGATTCCAACAGCATGCTGAATAGACGTCAGAATGAGTATAAAGTACTTCTCCCATATGAGAAACATATCTACCTTCAATAAGACAATTATCGGAGACGTTCTTGGAGACAATCTTGTATGGTTGAACGCCTTGGACGTTCCGTCCAGCGAGTGCAGCAAGGTGGTAGTTCCTGATTTGGAGTGGCATTACACGGGGGCCTACGTACGACACCGGTGATAACAGTAGGGAATAAAATGACTATACTGTACATGGATGATATCCTTCGACGTATGATGAACGACATCAACAGCATTATCTTACTGGTCGAAAATTCTCGCCCACATAGTACACATCCCATGAATGCGTTCCATCATGATTAACTATATCGCAAGATACGAATGGCCAGCATATCCTCAAGACATGAACCATATCGAACATGCTTTGAATACTTTGAAAGGTGCTGTTTTTCGACGAGACGACCAAGCAACTAATCTGAGAGAGCTACTTCGATTCGCCGTTGATTAGAGAAACATCTAGACGAACTGTTGCTTGACGGACATAATGCAATGATGCATACAGGCATGCATTAGTCCAAGAGGACGTATTGCAAAGTAGTGCTGGTATATGCTCCAACCTGGAAAACAAATTCAGTGGATCTAAATTATTGTCACACAACTTATCAATTTGTTTGACTCAGCACTATAGAGAAATGAAATGTTGTTCATGCATATCTCTTCATTTTTATGTAAAGTGTGATGAACCCCTGGAATCGGGATGATACAACATGTATTTTAATGCGTATAATTGTAACTTTCCTTGTTGAAATGTTTACTTGGAGGTGTATGACTAATCCTTTATAACTGGTACAGTAATTAATAATGTACAATGCTGTTCTTGTTGTGGTCTTCAGTCCACAGTCTGGTTTGATGCAGCTCTTCACGCTACCCTGTCCTGTGCAAGCCTCTTCATCTGCGAATAAGTACGGCAACCTGCGTCCTTTTGACTCTGCTTAGTGTAATCGTCTCTCGGTCTCCCTCTACGATTTTTACCTAAGGCACTTCCTTCTACTGCTAAGTTGACAATTCCTTAATATGTCCCACCAACCGAAGGTCAGGATATGCTAGAAACTCCATTTCTCTCCAATTTTGTTTAGCACCTCCGCATTAGTTCTGTGATCTACCCATCTAATCTTCAGTATTCGCCTACAGCACCATATTTCAAAAGCTTCTATCATATTTGTCTTCTTACTGTCTACGTTTCACTCCCATACAACGCTACACTACATAAAAATGTTTTCAGAAAGGACTTCCTAACATTTAAATTAATGTTGGATCAGGCTTGATTTCATGGTGGAATTGACATTTGATGTCAACCAATTTCGCTTCCTGAGAAACACATTTCTTCCTATAGCCATTTTGCACAGTATGACTTCTTTACTTTGGCCATCAGACGTTACTTTGTTATCCAGATAGCAAAACTTGTATTGCCTCACTATCTAATTCCTTCAGCATCACCTGATTTTTTGACACTACATTCCATTACCCTTGTTTCACTCTTGTTAATGTTCATCTTATACCCTCCTTTCAGTACACTGTACATTCCGTTCAATTGCTTTTCCAGGTCCTTTGCTGTCTCTGACAGAATTATTGTGTCATCGGCAAATCACAATTTTTTTTTCTTTCCAACTTTAGTTTCCTTTCCAAATTTCTTCTTACATTCCTTCACAGCTGGCTCATTGGACATATTGAACAACATTTGAGGAAGGCTACAACCCTGTCTTACTCCCTTCCAAAGCCCTGCTTTCCTTTTCATGCCCTTCGACTCTAGTAACTGGTGTTGATTATTGTACAAGTTCCCTCCCTATATTTTACTCCTCCTACCTTTAGAATTTGTGTAATCCAGTCAGCATTGTCAGAATCTTTCTCCAGATATAGAAAAGCTAAAAACGTAGGTTTGCCTTTCCTTAACCTATCTTGTAAGACAAGTCGTAATGTATTCAAATGTTCAAATGTTTGTAAATCTATCGGACCAAACTGCGTGGTCATCAGTCCGTAGCTTGCAAACTACTTAAACCTAGGTAAACTATCCTAAGGACAAACACACACACACCCATGCCCCAGGGAGGACTCGGACCTCCACGGCGAGCAACCGCGCGCTCCGCAGCGAGGCGCTTTAGACCGCTCGGCTACTCCACCGCGGCCGTAATGTATTGCCTCCCGTGTTCCGACATTTCTCTTAAATCCAGACTGATCGTCACCAAGGTCGGATTCCATCAGTATTTCCATCCGTTTGTAAATAATTCATGTTACTATTTCGCAACCATGACTTATTAAACTGAATGTGTAAGAATTTGCAGCGGTTGTTCCCTGTCGGACGTTCTAGTTCACCATCTGGCATCGATTTGTGTGTTGTCTTCAGGTTTGTTTAAGTTAGTTTAAGCAGTTTGTAAGCCCTGGGATTAGTAAAGTCTCATAGATTTCCAACCATTTGAACATTCGTGTAAGGATGTAATTGCTGCAAATATTACTTGATGGACGGCACTTGGCACGCCTCGGGCACAGTGGTCTTGCTGCGTTGTACCACAGCGTACATCTCCACCCCATTGTCTTAGCTCAGGAGCCGCGCGGGCGCCCCAATTAGGACAGGCCAGGCTCTAATGGAAGAAGAGTGTCACGGCGGGGAGCGGGACACACGAGACGTGTGTGGCGCCATGTCTCACCTAACAGGCCGCACCTCCCTGGAAACACGCGGGCACACTCTGTATGTGTTGAACACACTGAAAATGTAGGGGGGTACGAGGTACGGAACACCGTCCACAACATACACTCTGATGTATCCGAATAGTGCACTATTAGTTTATTTATAACTGGCTGTACGTATAGTTATCCCAAGAAACCAAAATAGGCAATAGTTTTTTTTAATTGTGTATAGTAACTTATTATTGTGTAACTTCATCTGGTAATAATTTTCAGAAAGGATAACAATTTTCAGTGAATTCAAGAGCTACTAACTTCGTATATTCGCAAGGTTTCTCACCGATACTGATATATTATTCATTATAATGGAAACTTAAGGAGTTAGTAATTATTACATCAATTTTCACTGCCCAGTCAGCTTATAGATAGTTTTTTTAATAATAAGTAGAACAGAAAACATATAAAGTACAGGTACAACACTTGCCCTTTGAAGAGCTATAAATTAAAATAATAGACTTTGTTGGCATGATTTATAGAAACTGGCCGTACAAACGATCTTGTCTTGGAAAAGTCAAATACTTGGAACATATTGGAGTGAGATTCAGCCAAAAGAAACAGTTGTGATTATTTAGATTAAAACTTTTTACCTGGTCAAATTAAACTATAGTTACTGGCTTAAATGTCAAATTTTACTAACAAAATAAAAAATTACTATTGACATTTAGGAGGTAGTCAAACAACTGTGATTATACAAAGTAATTTTAGTAAGTAGGCTATTAAACTGTAGTAGGAACTTTGTTAAGTAAGCTCTGAAACAGATGGTAGGAACATTGGCAAAGCAAGTAGGGGAAGGAAGTCTCGATGTGATACAAGTAGATTATGAATCAAATACACAAGAGAACTGTGAGATATTCTGCAAATTTACTGGGTTTACGAACCGGTTTTCGACTGTTACGTCATCATTAGGTGAACATTATAAGTTTACGTTTCAAAGAACTTAAGTTGGTAGAGATATAATTTTCAAAGGAGACTAGTGCTTTGGTTTATAACTAACCTACGGGAAATTATTAAAATTCAAATTGTGGTGTAAATTCCTGACATTGATAAAACATATGACAATATAATAAATGATGACGTTATGCTAAGAAATATAAAGTGAAACAATAGAAATTGTCTCTGGTGGCGCTACAACTTCTCTCGCGCCAGGGGTCAGCAGCTACAAATAAACGCACGCCCTCTGTACTTAGCGTATGCGCCTTATACTTTCTTTGCGTATATAGAGCCAGCCGTTCCACAGTTTCAGTCAGTTACGGCGAGAGCGGCTTAGCTTCCTCACCTGATGATGGCGGCCAGCTGAACCGCGGAAATATTGTGTTCAGATGACAGAATGATCCGGCTGGAAACCCGTGAAGAATTTGGTGAATTAATACGCCAGGAAAGTCTATATAGCCACAACGAGAATTTCATTGTCTGCGGTTAGACTGGGATTGCATTCTGTCACATTATGATGGTAACCAACTTTGTCAAGTACCGTGTACTTAGCAGAAGTGTTCAACTGTGAATAAACTGTGAAGATTGACCAGTGTTCAGTAGCGTCGAGTATGGATACATGCCAACGCAGATCATGCTGGACCAGGACGCAAACCTGGGGCTGCAGCAATTCCTGCAAGGACTTTTTCAACAATCTGCGGCTGCCATTCAAAATTCAGTGGACTCACATAAGTAAGTACTAGAAGAAATGCTCAAACTTCGCCTGCCTACAACCGCTACCATTCCATGTACTTAACGAAGATTCGGAAGAATGGGAAACGTACGAAAAACGCATCAAACAACTTTTACTTATTCATCCGGTGAGCCAAACGCACATATTTCTTGGAACCATTGTAGGCTCTGTATTCTCCTGGCTAAATTGATACTTCGAGAAACGGCAGTACTCACCTTTTGCCAGATTTGTGACACCCTCACCGTCTACTACCGTCGACGGTTCCTCGTCGTGGCTACCCGACTAGAATTCTATCAATGTTGAAGAAAACGGGCGTGACGCGTCGGCAGTAGGCAGCTGAGATCTAGGCCTCACTTAGCGATGCAGATTTACAACCTTAGTATTCAAGGAGTCCTACACCGACGACATAGTCCAGGATCACATCATTCAAGCGGCCACAGATGCGGCCTTTCCCCAGGACGCATTGAAGTTGGAGTATCCCATGCTGGAGTAAGTAATGGACCTTGCCATCATACTCGAGACCTTGACAGCAGCAGACTGGCGATTCAGTTCTTGGGCCGAAGTGGCGTAGACCAGCCCGAGAGATGTCGACGCCGGCTGGTTCACAGCAGTCCCCCGCCGGGAACGACGCGCCCTTCCGTCGCGCGCCGACTTTTAGACATCGGGCCACCCGCACGCGACAACTGTGGCCCTCCACTGTCGTCACGCCGACGACGCATTGCACTGCGACTGCCTGCTCCAGCTGTTTCTCCAAACACGACGCTGACTCCTGCTGGATTGATGGGCGTAATGCATATGCCGCACCCAGGAGAATCATCTGACCCCTGTCTGCCGATCCACTTCAGGCCGCCTGGCCCCCGAGTCGGAAGGTTCCGGACTCTGTACAGATGGACATTAATCAACTTGTGTTTTCTTCATTGCACCTGATGATAGACGTACAGTCAACGGCCATCCACTACTGATGTAAGTGGATACAGGTGAAGCTGCCTGATTAATCAACTACTCTTCCTAAGCAAAGACGGCGCCTTGCTTCTGTGAACCACACCCGAAAAACTAATCACCTACAATAAACAACATATTGCTTTCCTAGGACAAACTACGGCTGCTGTTTACTGCAAATTAGCACACTGGAATGTAACAGTTTTTATGGTGGACAATACCTTGAACTAGGACCTATTTGGCCTCAATGCACTTGGTATTCCCATCATGCGAATGTAGTAGGTATCCATCCAAACAGTGGACACTCTTTCTCAATAATTCCAAGACGTTTTCTCACCAGGGATAGGATGCGCCAAGGACGTCACAGCTACCACCCGGCTAAAGCTTGCCGTGTGGCCCTACTACTGTCTTGCCTGTCAGATCCTGGTAGCGCTGCAGGAAGAATTACAACAAGGAGGTGTTATCACTCTACTGTCAGTGGGCGACGCCACTGGTCATCATCCAGGAGGCTTCCATCTTTGCAGAGTATTTAAAGCTATCTTAAACTGCCTGCTCTGTTGGAGGCCGACAACCTTTTCCGTAAGCTCGCCGGTAGCAAATTCTTTTCCAAAATTCCGTTGGACGCCTCTTCACAACAACTGTCTATTATTAGCACCCACCTTGATCTTTTCCAAATGCGGCGACTAAGAGCATGTGTAGAACCTTTTCAGCCTTTTGCTACCTTAGTCACACTATTTCCAGGGAGAACATCTCTTCTTCATTTTCCTACATAGCGACTATCACCAACTTGCCCGGCTGATCTCTGCTCAAATCATTCCTCAGGAAGATGTACTACAGGAAGTTCTTCCCTCGGCTGTCCTGATGCCCTACCCACTGTATCAGCTTATCAACTAGAACACCCCATTCCGCTGCTCTGCAACCTGTTAGTCAGCAATCCATACTCTTGAAAGAGCAACTCCTCACTGCACGCTGCTTGATGCCATATACCTTATCTCTGCCCCTACTGCCAGGGTGCAATGGCCGAGAGCTCTAAGGTGCCTTGCTGCAGCGCGCGCGTGCGTGCGTGTGTGTACGTGTGTGTGTGTGAGTGTGTGTGTGTGGTCGTTAGTGTAAGTAATTTGTAAGTCTAGGGATTGATGACAACAGGTTTACAAAAATTTGAAAATCTTCCACTACTGCTGGCCACAGATATATTTGAGTACAGCATAAGTGCTGTTCTTTCCCATCAGCTATCGGATGGCTCTGAGCGTCCTATCACCTTTATCTTCAAATCTTCAAATAACTCACTGATTCCCAGTTGAAGTATTCACAGATCGAAAAAGAGGCGCTCCTTATTGTGTCTGCACACACCAATTTTATGCTGTTCTTGCAGCGCTTTCCTTTCACCTGATTACCAATTACATGCCTCTCCAAACAATCCTTTCCCCTTTCGCTCTACGAAAACGTCCCAATCTTATAATGCTGGGCCCTGTTCTTTTCCCAATTCTGTTATACCATGCATTTTCGTGCTACATGCAGCCATGCAAATGGTGATGCCCTCTTCCGGCTACCGCTAACGGTGGACCCTTCCTTTTGATACCTCTGACATCCTCATCTCCCAAGTAGATGAGGACATTTGGGACCCCCTCCAGGTTTCCCCTCTCATATCTGAAAAAGTGGCCGCCGCCACACTCCAAAGCCCGAGAGGTCGTTTCCAGCTCTCTCAAACCCACGGTCCTGCAGACTCTCTACAAAGGACATTGGGGCATTGCCTGCTGCCACGCCTTTTGATTGGGTTTCACTGCAGCAGTCACCGAGATGGTTCACGGTGCCATACCTGTACTCAGAAGCTACAAAAGACCTCCAATCCTGTGTATCTTGGCCCATGGTGAGTCACCCTTGGGAGAGTATCCATATAGTTTGCCAGTCCCTTTCTTGGCTCGATGCATTTTCCCACTTTCATCGCCCGGTGCTTCTCCAACACTACCAAAGTCACCATCGCGAATTTTCCATAGTGGGACTTCCTGTTACCTTAGTATCTGACAATGGACTTCCCGTCAGGAATTCGCCCAGTACTCTGCTAGTATCGGGATACAACATATTTTAACCCCACCCTTCCTCCCACAATCTCAAATAAAAAAGTATTATGTGGACCACTAAGTCGATGAAGCCTTGAACCTCTTTTTAAGCTCGTATCAGTCCACTCCCATCGGCGACAAAATCCCGCCAAACTATTACATGGCTGACAGTCCGCACCTGCTTCACCTGCTCCTTCCACAACCGTACCGGCCACCCCTTCCCAGCACATCCAGATTCACTGCTGGTACCATAGTATGGGCTCGCGAGTTCGGCCCACTTGCTAGTGATACAGCGCCGTGCCCATAGCCGCCAATTGTTCGAGGCCTGCATCAAAGATCACGTCAATTCCCGACACTGCAACCAGCTACATACTCGAAACCTCACTGCCGCTCTACCCTGTACCCCGTCAGTGCCAGCCATACCAATCATATCGGAGCCATAGTTGCTCCCCTCTAATCAACCTGTTCCAACTCTTGGATACCGTTCCAGCATCGACGCCACCGCCCGTCCAAGCCCTCGCCCGGTCGCATCATCTGCCCCACCTTGGAACCAGAATAAGGACGAGCCAATGCCTCTGGCTCCGCACCTGCCGCTATCACCTGCCGCTCTTCGCGACTAGTACGGCTGGCCGTCCCCACTCGCCAGATGCAGCCCGCCTCCTGTGTGAGACCTCAGCAGTGGAATTAGCGGACGTCTCTTCTCTCTCTGCCCTACCAGCTTCCCCCGGTGAAAGGCCGACAGCCCAACGTACACCGTTCAATACCGGGTAGTCTTCACGTCCGGGGAGCAGGAAGAGAGAACACTCTAGTTGGGACTTCATTTCTCTGCACTTAGACCTGGACTTTGCATTCTGTCACATTGTGATGGTAAACCTTTATGGCCTTTGTCAAGTGCCGTGTACATAGTAGATGTGTTCAACTATGAAATATAGTTGTTTGATGATTGACCAGTGTTTACTTCAGCCATTACCTAGCTTTACCACTGGGCAAAGAGTGACCAATGGTATTGTGTACATAAAATAGATTTTTTTTTTTAATTTCGTGATCTGCGTTTTGGGACCATATTCACAAAATCTTTTCCTGAATATGGCATTGTGCACCATTTACTAGGTGTCATCGACGGACGCCCATATAATGTATTCACAGATCCTATACTATTCCTATGCTGTGAACTGCACGGTCGGCTGCGGTGGCCGAGGGGACTGAGGCGCTTCAGTCACGGTCTGCACGGCCACTACGGTTGGGGGTTCGAATCCCCCCTCCGGCATGGATATTTGTGCCGTCCTTAGTTGTAGCTAGTTCTTAAGTAGTTTGTAAGTTTAGGGACTGATGACCCCGTAGTTAAGTCGCATTAGCTGCACAAACATTTGAATTTCGAATCATGTCAAGTTAGGAGCAATGTGTTTACGGTACAGACAGGTGGTGCAAAACTGTTTTGAATGTGTGAAAGTCTGAGAAACAATTTACTAAGACTAAAGAAAGGTTAAAGATAAAAGTTGTCATGTACGCTCTAAGTATTATGCTATTCTGCAATCTACAAATAGATTTAACTAGTTTTGATCTATGCGCCCACTAACTAGTTATGTAGTGTGGAAGTTAGCACAGTCTGATGACATACAGCTAAATTTTCGTTTGAAAAATGGTGAGGATATTATTACAAGAAGTGTGCATTTAATAACAAACGTTCCAGGGTCATCCTGCATTCCAGTTTTTAATCGTACAATTGGGATTGTCAAAATTTATTTCTTAATAATGACATTCAATGTATACTCTTTTTAGGGTCAACTGTGAAATTATTTAATGTTGGATTCCAATACACACAGCAAGAAAGACGGGATATATGTTATATACAATTTATTGCACACTGTTGCTGGAAATCCATCATGCGAAAACCGCATGTTTCTTCTTTTTCAAAGGGGCAAATCACGTTGAAGGCCTTACTGCAAAAGTCACTGTAGATAGCAACTGTAAGATGACTTTATAAAATTCAAAATTTTAATGTATGTTAATTAACAAGCGTATTTCAACATAAAACTGTCGCTGTGTGGAACAAAAGTGTTACACTCCGCCACTATAACACAAA
The DNA here is from genome assembly GCA_026315105.1 of Locusta migratoria. Classification (NCBI taxonomy): domain Eukaryota; kingdom Metazoa; phylum Arthropoda; class Insecta; order Orthoptera; family Acrididae; genus Locusta; species Locusta migratoria. The sequence goes on along the minus strand of CM048746.1, from coordinate 104,391,043 downwards.
TAAAGTTCCACTGATGTAACAAAATTTATTTCAAACAGTTCAGTCTGCACATAACGAAACAAATTGAATAAACTGGTTCTTGCATTCTGAAAACGACACGTAACAGAAAGTCTGCTAATAAGTAGTGGCGTTACAGTCTGTGACAAGGTTCATAAACACCAAAAAGGCAAACAGAACTACACATAGCGTAGCGAAGAGTCCAATCCTGTAAGTGGTCAGTATCCGGTTTCTTCTCGAAGAGCACATTCATAAAACGGAGATGTAAACTGGAGATAAAACAAAGTACATAAAATAGAGGGAAACGATGGCGACATAGAAGATGTGGAACGGCGATAGTGGTGAATAAAAACAGCTGCTAGAAGGTCAGTGGCACACACACAATTAAAATGAGCGCAGGGCGGCGGCTATGGTTAGACCGTCCGCTATTGTGGAGTTAAAACGAAAAACAACACACACTCGGAGAAATACACAAGTTAAAAATAGATGGTGTCGGCTGCGTGTTGGGCGTCCACTGGTGCAAAATAAAACAATGTAACTAAAACGCACCACACTTGTCAAAGCACTCACATGGAAGCACAAAGGAGGTTCCACAGATGGCGGGTCACTGACAGCATTGAAGAGTGGCGTGGGGGGGAAGGGGATGAGAGGAGAGGGAGAGGTTGGGGAGGAGCCACAGGGCCAGTGGGGAAGGGACAGGTGGGATGATGTTCCAGGAAGCCAGGGGAAAGAGGAAAGGGGAGGGCGGTAAGAAGAGGATCTGAAGGGACGGCTGGGTGGAATGAGGAGGGGAAAAGGTAGGAGAAGGGGGGAATAGTCGGGGCCCTCAGGGAGAGGGGGAGAGGGAGCAAGGGGAAGGGTCACGGCTGGTATGAAGGGTAGATAGGTCGGAGGGCATCATCCGGGAGGGGAGGGTACGGAAGTTGCCACGGGAAAGGATCTGGAGAGTGGACAAGTGGAGAGCAGGGGGAATTCAGTGGTGGAGGCGCGGCAACGAACCAGGTGCAGAGAGGAGGGGATGGACTTGAGGATTGGGCGGATCTGATTTGCGGGATATGTAACGGAGGCGGAGATGTTCAATAAACAGAACGAGTCGGGGGAAAGGAATGAGATCATAGAGGATCCGCATGGGGAGGGGGGATAAAGGGGGATACAGAAGGCGAGGCAGAGGGCATGGTGCCCCAGTATCTCCAGAGATTTGTAGAAGGATGGGGGAGCAGAGATCCAGGATGGATGGGCCACTCAGAGGATAGGGACGGATGAGGGATATGTAGGTATAGAGGACGGTAGAAGGGTTGAGGCCCCATGTTCGGCGGCCAACAAGGAGTTTGAGGAGGCAGAGGCGGGAGCGGGCTTTTTCTTGGATAGTGCGTAGATGGGGAGTCCTAGGGGTGAGGCGGATGAGACGGTTATGGAGGGTCAGATAAAAATCTCGGGGACGGCAGGAAGGGGTAGTACGACCTACAATGATCGCCTGGGTTTTGGTAGGATTTATAGACAGGAGCCACTGCGGCGAAGAGGTCAAGGTGTTCTTGGAGCAGGCGGTTGGAATGGGCGAGGGTGGGAGCTAAGGCAAGGAAAGCGGTGTCATCAGCATATTGGAAGAGGGGTATGGGAGGGGCAGGCTTAGGCATATCCGAGGTATATAGGAGATTCAGGGGAAAAAGGACAGAGCCTTCTGGAAGTGGCTCTGTGGCTCGCTTATATTGACAGGTTCGGCCAATCGTTACGTTTGTTGTCTGTAGTGCTCACTCTGGTGGCGAAGGAAGCGCCGTCTAGATCGCTCGTATCGATTGTGGGGTGTATAAGCTGCCGCTAGATCCGCATTCACTCGCGGCTGTAGTGGATTTCCTGGTGCGGCGTCAGCGATGCTTGCTACGCGCTGCGCGTCGTGTTGCTCACCGAGTCGGTTGGGCGGCGGCAGATACGACAAAAAGAGACGCAATTCTTCCTCTCTGTGGGCCTCTTAGGCGCAAATGACAATGTAAAACAAGGTAACTAGAATCTAGCAATCATTCTTATATATTTCATAAATAGTTGCGCCAATGTCGTCTTTCATCGTACAGTTATTCTCTGATTTACCAAACTCCACTTCTGACAGTAGCTTCAGAACAGAATTACAAGAATTGGTTGGTACGCATTTATCAGAATCTACTACGAGTAATGGCGCGGTGTGTGGCACAATGGACTCGTGAGGGCCGCGGTCCAAATACGCCTCCGGCCATCCAGATTTAAGTTTTCCACGACTTCCCTAAATCGCTCCCGTTCTTATCAAAAGCAATGGGGCTCTAATGACTGGACGTTAAACCCTAATCTTTCTTGTTGTGCATCTTCATATTTTCGCGGCGCAATGACTGTTCAAAGAAGTTTCGGGCGTGCAGCCATATAAAGTTGACTTCGTCTAATATTTCGGCTGAGAACCGTTCAGCCATCTTCAGAGAGAGGCGAAGACTGACGCTCCAGCACGCGCTTCGTGCTTATAAACGCGCGGGCCGCGCTACTGCGCATGCGGTTACAGATACAACAAGGCGCCAAAGACGTTACCGGCGGCAAGGAAGTACACGTGTGTGTAAATTATGTCTGTGGCTGTCGATTACTGTGGAGAAGTCGATGTTTTATGATCTGTGCTGTGGCGGCATCTTTGTAAATTTATTAAAGAAAGTGCCGGATTCCATGATTTATCTAAACTGAAGCCGCTGTCTCTGTTAATTAAATTCGTCCCCAAGAGAATTTCTATTGCTTCTTTCACCACTGAGTCCCAGAAAGATGAAGTGGAGGCTAAAATTTTGACGTTTTCGTAGGGTCCAGTATCAATACAGTGCTCTGCCACTGCCGATTTATTTGGTTGTAAGAGACGGGTATATCTCTGGTGTTCCGTGCATCTTTCCTGGACTGTACGTGTCGCCTGTCCTATGTACGAAAGGCCACATTCACATGGGATCTTGTAAACCCCGGCCTTCCGGAGCTCCAAATTACCTTTGATGGAACCCAAAAGTGCTGCTGTCTTTTGTGGGGGCCGAAAAATAACTTTAACATCGTGTGGCTGCAGGCCCGAAACTTCTTTGAACCTAATCTTTCTTTACTCCCTTGCTTGTTGATTTCTTCAGTGACATCACTAAATGAGACAAAATCCAATGAAATCACTCGCAAGTTGAGGGTATTAATACAAAACAGAAATTCACAACAACTATGTCTCTGTTACCAGGTAATAACAGTAAGATTACGAAAGTCCTGGGATACTCACTAGTATCGTGTCGGATCTCCGTTTTCGAGTTCTGAGTGAAACTTGCCGTTCAACAAAATGTCAAGTACAAACCGACAACATAAATTACCACAATTTTCAAGTCATGTACAGTCCAAGCGATATTGCCACGATTCGAGGAGACGCGCTGCAATCGATTTCGTGCTGTTAACAACTGCCGCCCGCGGTGGCCGAGGGAACTAAGGCGCTCCAGTCACGGTCTGCACGGCCACTACGGTCGGGCGTTCGAATACCCCCTCGGGCATGGATATTTGTGCCGTCCTAGTTCGTAAGTAATTCATAAGTAGTTAGGGACTGATGACCCCGTAGTTAAGTCCCATAAACTATACAAACATTTGTTAACAACTCGAGTCGATCGTCAGCTTTCATTGCATATGTACGCCAAATTGAGCCGCACTTCTCAGGTCCAATACTGATTTTTGCAGTGCATCCTCTTTCTTGACTGTGAAGGGAGTCTTGACAGTGACAAAAGTAGCGATATGTACAGATATATATGGAGAGCAGACACACACAAACACACACACACACACACACACAGACGCGTTATAGAAGGGCGGTGCGTTGGCACATCTGTACTTCCGTGGTGCACAGAAAATGTTCCGAGGTTATTAGCAACCATAATTAACACACTTTGAACGCGAAGTGGTAGTTAGACGCATGGACATCATATTTTGGAATGTTCAAAAATGTTTAAATGTATGTAATTCTATGGGACCAAACTACGTTGGTCATCAGTCCCTAGACTTACAAACTACTTAAACTAAGTAAAGGACAACACACACATCCAATCCCGAGGGAGGATGCGAACCCCCGACGCGGAGGCCGCGCGATCCCCAACGTGGGGCTCCAGACCGCTCGGCTAATCCCGAGCGGCTTTTGTAATGTGAATAACATTGACAAGAACGACAGCTGCACTAATGTATCGCCCTTTTATAACGCGCGTGCGTGTGTGTGTGTGTGTGTGTGTGTGTGTGTGTGTGTGTGTGTGTGTGTGTGTGTGAGATCGCCACAAATTCGCTATATGTACAATTCCGATCAACATAAGGTTTCGCGCCATTTGTCAAAATCAAATGTTTGTTAAGCTTATGGGACTTAACTACGGGGTCATCAGTACCTAAACTTGCAAACTACTTATCAACTACCTTATACTAAGGACGGCACAAATATCTATGCCTGAGGGGGGATTAGAACCCCGGACAGTAGTGGCCGTGCAGACCGTGACTGAAGCGCCATTTGTCAGTCTCGTAGTGTTGGTAGCACTTGGCTTTGTGTGGCCTTGTACTGTAGCAGGTTTCTACAGCTTCTCCTCTTTTCCAAGAATACATCACTTTGTGCTACGAAGATCTAATTTTTTTACCTGTTAAAGGTAAGTGAAGCTATTACTCTAACGCTCTCTTATCAATCTTCTAGCTAAGGGTGAACGAATTCACTGCCAAAAATGCAATGTTCGGTACCAAGAAGTATACGTTGGTGCCCGAGGGAAAAAGTGCTCTTCATGTGGAAGATGCCAGGGATCAAAATTGTACCAGGAAGTGATCACAGTTGTACCTAATGTGGTACATTTTCGATCGATTTTTCTCAAGTCTGTAACCTTTTTTCTGTTTATACCAACATTTGCGAGGCGCGTCCAGAAAGTAAGTTCCGTTTGGTAATAAAATGAAATTGTACACAGATACGGAAGACATTTTTATTGCACAAAATTCTACAACTCTTAAACTACTTTTCCACAGAACTGCCGAAATTTTGCAGGCATTTGCCATAGCATGGCACCAGGTTTTGTATACCTTCTTCATAGAAATCTGCCGCCTGTGTCTTCAACCAGTTGGAAACAGTGAAATTTGGGGGAAGTCCATAGCGAGAGCACTAATTGTAAACCTACGGTTTTCCTGGATCTTGTCATCAATCGCGTGAACCAGTTTTTCTGTAAGCAAAGGTAGACGCCCACTTCGTTCTTCAAATGTTCAAATGTTTGTATAGTCTATGGGACTTAACTACGGGGTCATCAGTCCCTAAACTTACAAACTACTTATGAACTACTTACGAACTAGGATGGCACAAATATCCATGCCCGAGGGGGGATTCGAACCCCCGACCGTAGTGGCCGTGCAGACCGTCACTGGAGCGCCTTAGTCTCCTCGGCCACCACGGCCGGCCCACTTCGTTCTTCATCGTGCACATCAGTACGCCCACCATTGAACTGTCAGACCCATCTTCTCACCATCGAATCACTCATCGCATTTGGTCCGTAAAAACATCGCAAATTTGCCGATAAATTTCACTTGGTTTCACTTTTTCTCGCATTCAGAAACCGAATCACCGACCTGATTTCACAGGCGGCGGGATTTTTCAATCAACACCGTCATTTCAAACAAGCACAACAAAGCGTATGTAACTGACAGCGATCTCCAAATGGCGCACGTTCTTCTCCTTGATACACATCGTCTACAGCGCATTCTGCGGAACTGCAATCGCAGCGCTGCAGCGGAGATAAATTGTAACGGAACTTACTTTCTGGACGCGCCTCGTATAATTGTCTAATATTTGTGTAACACATTCATTAAACATCCAAGCACAAGTTAAAATTATTTCTTTTGTTAATATATTTACAGTTACAGTAACATTTGTCCGAAATGATCGTAATTGTACCACCTTACCCTATCTGCACATATTTCTACACCATGACTTTGCCACGTCACTGTCGTGACTGACTTCCGAATCACAAAAGACGATGCAAAGTGAGCTCTCACAGTATTACACTACAACGCTTCAGGATTCAAAATCTTGAAGAGTTTAATAATTTTTTTCCATCTGTAACTCATTTAGAAGTTGTCAGTGGACAGGGACAGGGACAGGGACTGCAGTAGCACAGAGTAACATATACTAACATATACAGAGAAGCAGCCCACCCTAAACCACTGTCCTACGGTCCCCTTGTAGTTCCGTAAGATGTTAGCAGGTGTCAGGCGGATCGCTGGCTTAGGGTGCCTCTCGCATGTCAGAGGGTAGCGTGGAGGGGAGGCTGAGGGGAGAGCTTGTGCCGCCTGCCACGGGGCCACAGCTGTGTCCGGCTTGCCGGCGTTTGAGGGGAGGTGGTGGTGGGGGCAGCCGCTACCTGCCGCCTGCTCTGCTTCTGACCTCAGCGCCATTATGGGACATCTTACGGAACTACTGAAAACCCTCCCTCCCCGCACCCCTGAGCCTAGGACCGGGCCCTTACGGAGGTTTCCCATCTGTATATATTTGTCTGTGGCTCCGGGGTGCAGGGAGGGAGGGTTTCCAGCAGTTCCGTAAGATGTCCCATTATGGCGCTGCGGTCAGAAGCAGCCCTTTAAACTGGCCAGAGCAGGCGGCAGGTAGCGGCTGCCCCCACCACCACCTCCCCTCAAACGCCGGCACGCCGGACACAGCCATAGCCTCGTGGCAGGCGGCACGAGCTCTTCCCTCAGCCTCCCCTCCATGCTACCCTCTGACGTGCGAGAGGCACCCTAAGCCAGCGATCCGCCTGACACCTGCTAACATCTTACGGAACTACAAGGGGAGCGTAGGACAGTGGTTTAGAGGGGGCTGCGTCTCTGTATATGTTACTCTGTGCCGGAGCGTAGGACCGGGCCCTTACGGAGGTTTCCCGTCTGTATTTGTCTGTGGCAGTAGTCAGATGCGTGTGTGTCCACCGGTCAGCGGCTGATGCAGAGCCGGCAGCCGTATGAGGCCGCCCGGGGTGTTTTACGGCGGCCACTGCACGCTACCTCCAATTCCTGTTTTATTCCCCCGGGGCCGGCTGCCGGCTGCCCAGTGCCCGCCATTAACTGCCGCGCGACACGGACGCGGATCCTGCGCAGACCACCGCTCCTGCCACTGACCACACAACTCCCACTTCGCAAAACGCTCCTTCCAGCTCCAACTGTACCGCTGGCCATCCAAAACGCAGCATCAGAAAGCATCGGGGAAACATACCGTATTTAAACAGTGGTGAAAACAATTAGGGGGATCAGCTGAGATATCTACGTTCTTAAGTGATGTCATCGGCAAAGTGGACTACAATGGTTCGACGTATTTGCTACCGAGTGGAGACAACAACAAAAATTTTCAAATGTTTGTAAATCTATTGGACGAAACTGCGTGGTCATCAGTCCTTAGCTTAAAAACTACTTAAACCTAGGTACACTAACCTAAGGACAATTACTATCAAGAGAATATCGTAGGGAAGGCGAACGACAGGTTACGATTCACTGACAGAACACAGAGGATGCAACAGTTGTATGAAAGAAACTACCTACACTGCACTTGTTCGTCTTATTTTGGAGTTGCAGTGCATTTTGGACAATGTTTGTACAATGTTCGCGGTGGCCGAGGTGACTGAGGCGCTCCAGTCACGGTCAGCACGGCCACTACGGTCGGGGGTTCGAATCCCCCCTCGGGCATGGATATTTGTGCCGTCCTAGTTCGTAAGTAGTTCATAAGTAGTTTGTAAGTTTAGGGACTGATGACCCCGTAGTTAAGTCCCATAAGCTTAACAAACATTTGAACATTTTGAACAATGTTCGTAATTCTATCGGACCAAACTGCGTGGTCATCAGTCCGTAGCTTACAAACAACTTAAACCTAGGTAAACTAACCTAAGGACAAACACACACACCCATGCCCCAGGAAGGACTCGAACCTCCACGGCGAGCAACCGTGCGCTCTGCAGCGAGACGCTTTAGACCGCTCGGCTACTCCACCGCGGCAGACAACAACAGTATGGCAACCGAGACAGTGGTAATAATAGAAAGTTCTGCAGAGGGGGTTAGTGTGTTTCCTCTACTAAACGAATGAGAAGGTCGTGCTATGCAACAACAACCTGCCTTGTCCGAATCTATGGCATGGAGAGTCATAAGAAGGGTGGAAGCGGGACACAGACAGAAAGAGATGACTGCAGCTATTGCATTGTCCCCAAGTGTAATTTCCAGAAGCTGGACGAGATTTCAGACAACAGGAACCGCTAAAAGACTGCAAGGTCAACGGATAAAATGAGACAGAGATGACCGTTATCTCCGGTTAACTGCCGACAGGCTGAATGCAACTTAGCTGCAACGCTCCCCCCCCAGGCAACAAGAGGACATGGAATATTAACAAAAACAGTCCGAAATCGCCTTCGTAAATGCTGCCTCTACGCACGGAGGTCTCTGATGTGTGTTCCACTGAAATCGTTTATCTCGCAGTCTGGGCAGAGGAACATCAGAGGAACAGAGGATAGAATGGCGCGGGGTTCTGTTCATCCCTACAATCATTGTTACCTCATCTGAAGAGAAGTGGGCCTCGGAACAATCGTGCTTACTTGTGGGAAACACCATATCATCGTAGTGCAGAAATGACGTGGGCGGGACTCAGCAATGGCGGAAGTACGGACCTCTATGGCGCTTTGACTGCTCAGGGGTGTAGAGACGAGATCCTTCGACCATTTATTGTGCCCCACGATGGTGCCATATGAGATGGGTGCTTTCTGGTGGACAATAACGCTCGTTCACACAGACCTACACTGGTGGACAACATGCTTTAAGCTGAGAAAACTTATGCAATTGCCAGCTTGTTCCTCGGACGTAATCCCGATTGAGCATGTCTAGGATGCACTTGGCAGACGCACTGTAGCCAGACCAGCACCGCCCATAACGGTTTCGACTTAGGTCTTTCAGTGCTATATCATTCTTTTTTCAGTATAGTATGTCATATTTCATCATATACTTCCCCTTTCCTTCCTAAGTAATTAACTGAATTCTTGGCCTGTAGATTTGGCTGATGTATTGCGTAAATGCATTTTAATTGATTTATTTCAGAGCTCATATGGATGACTTTTACATTTTTATTATTTAAGGTCAAGTGTCAATTTTCGCACTATGCACCTTGCGTATCTAATCTAAATCGTTTTGCAGTTGCTTTTGTGACTTTACTAACTGATCAACGACAGCATCATCCCCGAACAGTCTAAGAGAGCTTTCACATCGTATCTTAAATCGTTTATAAAACAAGGAACATTCTTCCCTGAAAAATGCTAGATGTCACTTCCGTCAATTACTACGTACTATGCCCTTTCTGACAGTAAATCGCGAATCCAGTCGTACAACTGTGGCGATATTCCGTACACAATAAATTTATTAGAAGTCACTTGTGACTTACAGTGTAAAAAGCCACCCGGAAATCTGGAATGGATTTGAGACCCCTTGTGAATAGCACTCATCACTTAATGAGAGCAAATGCATACCACAGGGCTGTGGCAATGGAATTCACTCAAATCCATAAATCCAGGTGTAGAACTAATATGGAAACGCAAAAGGCAACACTTCAACACTTTTGTACTGCGATATCTCCAGACTCGAACACAATAATCGTGTTGAAGCAGGCAGATTCGTGATTCGTCGGTAGAAACAAGGTCGTTCCACTCGTCGTCCAAGTTCGCACCATTGCCGGCGGAAAAGGCTCTTGGCGTTGACTCAGTGGTACAACCAGCAACGGGTGCCTCGTGGACCAACCACTCTGCTGCAATAGACATTGAACGATATGTGCGGATATACCGAATTTGTTCTGATAAGGTAGCATATCGATCCATTACTGCCATATGGCTCTTATCGCATATAGATTTTTGTCGTAGTTACTTGGTTACGTATGCCATGATCACCGCCTTCTCTGTAGGAAAATTTGCAACCTCTGTAGGCAAATTTTCTTCTTCGGTTGAACTCCGAAACATGTTCGACAGCCGGCCGCGGTGGCCGAGGGGACTAAGGCGCTCCAGTCACGGTCTGCACGGCCACTACGGTCGGGGGTTCGAATCCCCCCTCGGGCATGGATATTTGTGCCATCCTAGTTCGTAAGTAGTTTGTAAGTTTAGGGACTGATGACTCCGTAGATAAGTCCCATAGACTATACAAACATTTAAACATGTTCGACAGACGCTCGCCACCCTCCACGAGACTTACTGAAGCTGCTTCCGCAAAACATCCGAATGGAAGGGCAATTCCAGTGCGTCCACACGGCCGCCTGTTCCCTCTTCATACAGCGCTTGCAGCTGTCGCTACTGGCGCCTGTGATGTGCGCATGCGCTGAAATGCTGATCACGTTCATCTGTCGTCACCGCAAACATTTGTTGCAAATCCCATCTGATCTGCATGCTTTCTGCAGGGTGTTGCTTTTGGGTGGACAGCAGTGTAGGATCACTCCTTCCAGACCATGATGAAGAGCACGGTAAGGTATACAAATACAAAATGACTGGTGTCGACTGTAAAGTTTTATTTGATTTTTAAGTAATCAAATTTCATTCATTCTACCACTTCCAAAGGATACTCATCTTTTCAACATTACGATGTATGGGGGTTCTGCTCGCTGCGACATTATTCTCCTGTGGCGTTGTGGTAGAAATAAATACTCGGAGGTACAATTTTTCACTTCTTCTTTAATTTGCAATCAAACTACTTCTCCACCAAAAAATTACAACTGCACAACATACACAATGTAACAGAACTTAGCAGATAGTACTTCCAGTTCCATTTTAAAACAACAGACTGACAGTGCTTCCAGAGCACTTGACAAACGACTAAAACTCGAACTCCCCCACGCAAGGCGGTGAGGCGAATATATATGACATTGACAATAATGGCATTACATTACGCATTGTTCATAACAATTGAATATACTAATTTACAATTACGAAACACATAAATAAAACATTTCATGTACACAAAAATAATCACAATATAAAACGAAAACTATACATACAATAATTTTAGATGGCGCATATCTTTTTAAGTCGTAATTTCGGTTGTTTTTGTTTCATAACAAAGAGTAATGTTAAATGTCAATTAATTTGTTAATGAGTACATCATACATGTTCCTAACATATATTGAACTATCAAATATCTTCGCAAATCTGAAAACAGGTTTAAAATCTCACGTCAATCAATATATACAACGAATCATAATATTTAAATCTCGACTATTACATTAATTAACACAATTAACTGGTCAACACAACTTGTTTATGAGCCTAACATATATACAATGCTATTTATTTTCATTTACAAAAAGTTTCTAAAATTCATCTATCTAGTTCTTGAAATAATGTACAATGACAAAACTATTGTTTATAGAACTGTCTGGAAACGTCATATACAAATCTCTCAATTAATGAAATCTATCACTTATTTTAATCACAGTATCACCGAGACACTGTCCTACACTGATTCCTAGGCTGGCTATTTCGTTTTTAACTTATTTCACACGCAACATGTATCACTATTGAACCACATGATTCCGGGTTCGACGCAGACGGTATTGTACGATAACATTGAGATGAGAGTATCATCACACGACACATTAGTGTGTAGTACGTGAGACAAATAATTCTAGTGTCTTTTGTACACTAACGTGAACTATTATGAGAAACATTATCTGGTTATTTCAAAACACCTATGGAGAGTAGTATAATCGTGTTATTTGGTGCTATGAATTTGCGTTTTTTTAGTTATTATTTTAAGACAAATGTAATGCTGTGCTATATAACAATTTCTGTCAACAATTTCGTTTAAGATGAATCATGGAGATCAGAAATGATGCCTAAGTAGCATCGAAACCGGTATTCAATCTAAATAAACAGCAAAGTTGGCTGAAAACTATCATAAACATATGCCAGGTCACCCAAACGACCCCATGTGTTCCATTCACAATAATGTAATTGTTTGTCAATAATGGAGGATAGATGACTACTCACCGCAAAGAGGCCCGCTAAGCTGTTAACAGGCACGAAAAATAGATAATCACATTCACAAAACTTAAATTATCGGCCATGGCCTTCATCAGAGAAAGAAACACATACATTCACATAATCACTCACACAACTACATACACACAACCACCATGTCCGGTCACTCCAGCGGAGTATAATGGTGAAATCCTTTCACGAAATGTAAAAAAATACATTAGGGAAACATCTGACTATCTCATTGTAGTACATGATTTTGACCATCTTTAATTTGTTTCTTAAACAGTTATTTCACAAAACGTATGGCCAACTTTTTATGTTTTTAAAATACATCTTTTAGCCGCAGGCAACAAACTGAATTTCAGATGATTTTCTAACAACTCAGCCTGTACAAATGGATAAACGAAGCATAGCAACAGAAAATAAGTATCTCTTCAGAAATTACCAAAAGACTTAACGAAATTGGGGCAGTCTGGAAACAAAGTAGTTTTCCACACAGAGTAAATGAAATTCTAGGTTAATTTTCTACGTTACCGGTATATAATAATCTAAATATGAAACGTAGAAAGGGGCCTCAAGTTTGATGTAGTGTTGAGATATATAAAAAATATTCTTTCGAGAAGGATTAGAGTTCCTGCTGAAGGACTAACGTAATCAAGCTGACACAGTAATTAAGAACATGTAGGTATCAGACTTATGTTCATTAACTGTTATGTCAAGCGTAAACACATGGAAAAAAATATCATGTGAAAGTAGTACTTACCGGGGGCGATAGGTGTGGCAGCAGGAGAACGGAGCAAATTCTTACCTGCAACAAATAAATGGAATTGGTTTCTTTTTTTTGTGTTGGGGTTAGTTCAAATTTTTGTATAGCTTATGGGACTTAACTACGGGGTCATCAATCCCTAAACTTACAAACTACTTATGAACTAGTTAATCCTAATGACGGCACAAATATCCATGCCCGAGGGGGGATTCGAACCCCCGACCGTAGTGGCCGTGCAGACCGTGACTGGAGCGCCTCAGTCCCCTCGGCCACCGCGGCCGGCGCGGTTAGTTCTTCTCATTATAACGAGTTACTAGCGGCTGTTCTAATATTTATTATTCATAAATTCTTTAATAGAGTGAAAGACCATTATGTCGATGCCTTATAACGCTATGTCAAAATGCTGATTTGTAAAGAGAGATAAAAAATAATTTTTGTAGAGATTAAATCCCAACAAAAGAAAGCTATGTCTGTGTTCGAGTAATATATCACAAATGTACCGAAAGCTTCTAAATTTATGAACAGGCCTATACAGCTAAGTTAAGCGCAAATATTTCAGAAACAGTTCAAGGAAGTGAAATTCTTTTCGCCTAGACGAATTTGTAGTCGTTACTCAACGTGTACATTCTGTTTACATTACAATGATTAAGGTAACAACTTCGGTTTTTGAAATGAAACTAAAGTCATTTTGACACTTCTTTCATACAAGACTAAACAGCATGATTTATTTATTTATTTATACTTTGTTGACAGTTTTAATTGAGGTGGGTATTGCTCAGTCGACTTCCTGTTACAGGCCTGCTAGAGTATTCCGAATTAGCGTAGTCGTTTGAAATGAAACTGTGCCGGTGCGAGCATCCTGTTGTAGAGTTCCTAGCCACAGAAGACGAGCCTACAATTGAAATGCATACAAGAATGAAAGGTGTGGACCTTGACGATTGTCTCGACAACATTAATTAATAACTTGGGTTGCTTATGCTCACAATAAAGGCAGAGGTGATACAAATCTCAACAAGTGTGAAAGAGGTCGGAGCTGTTTAAAAAAAGGGTACAGTCTCCCTGAAGGACTTCACTTCGTTTGTGATGAAGCGGATGAAGCAGAAGGAGGTGTTAGCTCCGAGATAGTCAAACAATTCACAATGACGGAAGCAGCAAAGGGCATGGGTGTCTGTGTTGTCTGTATGTTGAAGTTACTTTAAGTAGTTTGTAAGCTTAGGGACTATAACCACAGATGTTAAGTCCCATAAGATTTACAAACATTTCATTTTTTTAAGGAAATACGTCACTTACGATAAGGAGGAAATTCTTTGTGATTCTTCGGGTCTGCTGGCGTACTTTATCTCGAAGATTAAGATTATATGGAGACTGATATGGACTGATGACCACGTAGTTTCGTCCGATAGATTTACAAACATTTGAACATTTTTTGTTAGGCGAGTCACTGCAAATTGCAGTTGAGTATTTGATGCAGCATGGGTTAGTCATTCGTTTCTTCTTGTAGTGGCAAAAGCTGCATGTTTCCCGTGATACAAATAGATAGAAGCTTGATGTTGGTTTACTTGAGACTATTCCTTTTCATTTTCAACGATGGCATTCTCTATAGCTATCCTCAATTTCCTGGGAATATTATTAATAGTGTCTCAATCAGTCTTGCACCAGCAGAGAATGCAAGGCTGTGGCAAACTCAAAACGAACCATATATATATTTGCGAATACTCGATTTTGTTAACTTCTTGTCAAATAGGATGCATATATTACGTAGGAATTCGTAAACAAACCATAATGGCCATCTATTCTTATTCTGCTGCAACTCATTGCTCTGAACATTTGATCCGGGCTACCTACCCCGCCTTTGGTTACAATGTATGTCATTATTATCTCTGGTTTGTTACATGGTTGATTGAGTCTGCTGGGTGCATTATAGAAACAAGTAAAATCAGCTTACTTGGTTTTGGTTTGTAGGTTAAAGCTGTGATTATCTCATGATACAAGAAAAACAAACTTTTTGTTTTACGATTTATATAATTGCCATTCATAAAGTTTTTGGGGCAACTCGTTTTTACTATTTTTCTATCGTTACAACCATAGATACTTTTTTCGAGCAGTTTGGTTGAGAGAGGGACGCTGACGAACCAATTATCAATTGTTATGTTACGATTCGTCCCCTGAACAGTGGCAATCAGTTTGCCAACGTCTGCTGCAGGCATTCCACGTGGGGCAGAAGCTTTTCCAGCGTAATGCTCTGCATCAATCATATATGATGTGCTTCCGTCACAATTCATAACGATTTTCAACCAATATTTCCCTTGTTTACTTAGGAAAAAAAAAGAAAAAAAAAACTTTTGAAACGACAACTAATGCATACACACACGAAAATATATTACGCTTTACGACCAGTAAAGTCCTGTTACTACACCGATGGTATACAGAAAAGACCGTAAAAAGGGGTTGGATGCAAACAATATTGACTACATCATGTAGGATGGTGAAGAAACGCTTACGTGTACTTGTTGCTAAAGCCCGACGAAATGACGGGTACAAAATTACGTCGGATAGTAACCGCCGCGGTGGAGTAGCCGAGCGGTCTAAAGCGTCTCGCTGCGGAGCGCGCGGTTGCTCGCCGTGGAGGTTTGAGTCCTCTCTGGGGCATGGGTGTGTGTGTTGTCCTTAGGTTAGTTTACCTAGGTTTAAGTAGTTTGTAAGCTATGGACTGATGACCACGCTGTTTGGTCCGATATATTTACAAACATTTGAACGTTTTGATAGTAACATCCGCCTATTTGATGGGTCAACTGTCACTCACGTTCAAATGCGACACCCAACGAAGAGACAACAAGCAATGACATAACATAATGTTTGTATAGCTAATGGACCTTATCTACGGGGTCATCAGTCCCTAAACTTACAAACTACTTACGAACTAGCTAATACTAAATATAATACTAATACTAATACTAAATATAATACTAAATATCGCCGGCCGCGGTGGCCGAGGGGACTGAGGCGCTCCAGTCACGGTCTGCACGGCCACTACGGTCGGGGGTTCGAATCCCCCCTCGGGCATGGATATTTGTGCCGTCCTTAGGATAAGCTAGTTCATATGTAGTTTGTAAGTTTAGGGACTGATGACCCCGTAGTTAAGTCCCATAAGCATATACAAACATTTGAACTTTTTTTTTTTTTTTTGGGCACAAATATCCATGCTCGAGGGGGGATTCGAACCCCCGACCGTAGTGGCCGTGCAGACTGTGGATGGAGTGCCTCAGTCCCCTCGGCCACCGCGGCCGGCCAACAAGCAATGAGCAACACTGCCAGACACAAACTGAATAGGGGAAGGATGGCATAGTGGGGCAGCGCACAGTACCTTTCCAAAACGTCACAGCTCACTGACAATGTGAACGTAGCCGACATTTTGACGGATGTAACTAAGCTAAGGTTAAAGCCAGATTGAATTGACGGAAGTTTCGGTAAGTATGCAGATATGAAAATACTAGCGCGAAGAGCTGCTTTGGACTAAAGACCACAACTGCACTGTAAGTGCACAGTTTTCGTTGCATGTTCACTGACTCCATGCTCGTGGATGCAGCGGTATCGTGTCAGTGAATTTAAACGTTGTCGGGAGCGCCTGGTGGTGGCCGCGGGCTGAGGCAGCGCGTGTGGAAGGGTTGCGGCGGGGCCACGTCCACGTGTGGACGCCGTGCCGCGCCGCCATTGTCCCATTATGCGCGCCGTCAAAGCGAGCAACAAGTCGACAATGGTAGAAAGAGATTGGCTGCCCGGCCCGTACCGTCGCTTCCGCGACAACTGGAGACGCCACGCCGTTTCCGCGTTCTCCGCGCCACAACACACCAGCGCCGACTGCCGCCGCGCCTCGTAACGCTGCGGAAGGGCGGCGTTGGTTTTCTCGCTCAAGGCATCAAACTACAATTGGACGGCATTCTGAGTGTGATCGTGGCTAGGCGCGCACTCTAGGTGCTATCAGCTACCGCCCAGATTAGGGGCACCATTAGACGTGTTCACCTGCTGGATTACATAATTGACTGTATGAATAAAAGGGAGTATCTACTTTATACTCTGAATTCCAGAGAACAATTCAATTGTTTGTAAAGCTTAAGGGACTTAACTGCGGGGTCATCAGTCCCTAAACTTAAAAACTACTTATGAACTAACTTATACTAAAGACGACACAAACATCCATGCCGAAGGAGGGATTCGAACCCCGACGGGGAACGGCCTCGAGCATCGCGCCCCAATGCGCTCGGCCGCTTCGCCGCGGCTCAAGAGAACATACTAAGGTTCTCATGAATAAAGCGAGTCGGAGAATACAACCGAGTATGTTCTCGGCCTGAGTGAAAGGGCGTGGGAAGTTCCTTCGTATGAATAAAACTCACAACCGGAGAAGATTTTCCGTTTCTGAAGTGAGCTCTTTAGCATACTTAGTGCTGAGTAACTTCTATTAAGGTTACGTTTTAATGTGGTTTACAATAAAAATGACAAAATTTGTGTTGCTTAGAAGGCAAAAAAAGGCTTCTCTGGGCATGTGCTCTTTTTCTAGGGCCCAATACCACTAACTAGAGTCCTACTGAAACATGATTTGTGGCCGAAACCGTAACCGAATATTCGGCTCTTCTTCTAGTTTCGGGCGAAACCGAAACTTGCGTACTTAAGTTAAAATTTCTGTCACCGCAAAGCACTGGTTGTTCCACATTTTTCAAGATCCACTCCCTGTTCTAAACCTAATCATTAGTCCGTACAGGATGACATGGGAGGCAAACAGGTTTAGACAAATCAACGGTACTTTTATTAAAGCAGTTCCAAATTGGATTCTATTCGCCTCGTTGTGACTTTTCTAACTAGAAAACAAAAATTAAAGGAAATTTGTAATTAAACTGAATTCGATACAGTGAAGTCTCGATATTTGCAATGTCGGAATTACGAGTTTCCCATAAATACGAGCGTCGTTATATAAAACAACGACTGCGGGCGTATAATATCTTCACAGAAAACGGCACTCCACCATATTAACGCGAAGTAAATAGTCACAAGACTTTAAAATCTTTAGGTTGTCAATATAAATGTCTATGTACAAACTCTGTTTTAAAAAAGGTAAAATTTTTTACACTTGTGTTCTTTTCGAGGTCGATTTTCTTCTTTTTCACACGTAAATATCGATAGTTCGAGGTGATCCCGGTCCAGTTCAACTCTAACGAGACTACTGTGCAGCTACCACAAATTCCACAGTCCTGCATACCTTCTTGTAGGTACACAACAAACATGCCAAATAGATATTACGAAATGCCAGAGCTTCAACATGACTACCGCAATACAAATTACGCAGAAAGTAATAATTTGTTTGCTTCCGTAAATAGCCCTTACGATTTTGTTCTTGAAGAACGCTACCTTTATACTGCCATTTCATTTCCGACAAACAACTTATCTCCTTTTTGGCATTCATGAACACGTAGCAGCGTCAATCAGTGTTGCAAAAGGTTGCGACTAAGATTATGATTGTTGTCAGTATAAATCTAAGCATACTGAACAGGAAGAGGTGTATACAACATAATCAATGTTTCCTAAACCCATAGTAGTTATTTAAAAAAAACTTGTCGCTGCCAAGGAAACTCATTAATAAAACTTTACAGCGTAATAATATGGTTACCCGTTCCATTACGTACAATACTGATTCACTTAAATTGTTACCAACATACTATATAAGATAAAATTGGGTTATATTATGCTTAACAACAAACTACCAAACATTTTAAGCACGAGGAGAGACTCCTAGCAGGTAAAGGCGCGCCTTCAACTGGGGTAAAACGTTATTGGTGACTGAATCCATCCAGAACATGAACCGCATGTTCAAGAAAGCTAATTTCAAACAAGCCGAAGATTCGGCCGATTACTGGCCAAAACTGAAACTGCTGCCAAAACTACTATTTTGGCCGAAACTGGCGGTAACCGAAACCGAATATTCAGTCGGTCCTCACCACGAACCTTGTACAACCACAGCCCTACTTTTCCCAACGCCTGTGATGCATTAACGTGCACTAGCTAAACCGACTCACGCTTCGCAGTGGACCAGATATACGACTGGGAATGTAATAATTCTTACAAACATCAACGCATCGAGAAAAGACATCAAGGAATCCATGCCCCGATTAGTTTCCCTCGGTGTAACGGAAACGAAAGAAAAAGTAAAAAAAAGTTTCCCTGGGTGTAACGAAAAAAAAAAAAAAAAAAAAAAAAAAAAAATTAATAGTAATTCGTCGTAAAGCCAGTAGCTTGACTAAATATTTTATTAGTCCGTTTCCTGCATTTACATACGGATCAGACGGTTCTTCGCAGATTCTGGAGCCATTGACGCATGACTGTCTTCGAGAAAAGCCGTCGCTTCTCTCTGGCCATCTCCTCCTCCCTTCTATGTCTCGTCTTCCTTCTCCTTCCTCTATCGATCTCTCAGCCCTGTTCTCCCTACCTTTTCTCTCTCTCCCATCTCCTTCTCTCTCCTCTTTCCTGCCAATCTTCGAAAACGGTGGAAAATAGTTGCAAAGTTAGTCCTATAGAAAGGTAAACGAAATAACATTTACATTCATACTTCAGACTTCAACTACAGATTTCCACTTCAGTTGAAGCATTGCAGCTGTCCGTCATGCGTTTGTTACAAAAAATGAAGCATTTATTGATGAACACCCTTAAAAAATGTACAAATGTTTGTATAGTTTATGGGACTTAACTACGGGGTCATCAGTCCCTAAATTTACAAACTACTTATGAACTAGCTAACACTAAGGACGGCACAAATATCCATGCCCGAGGGGGATTCGAACCCCCGACCGTAGTGGCCGTGCAGACCGTGACTGACGCACCGAAGTCCCCTCGGCCATCGCGGCCGGCGAACACCCTTAGAATGCGATTTCACAAAATGTTGTTTCTTTCGTTTGCCATTTTTATTATAGCACCTCATCTGTACGCATGGTCAATGTTGGTAGTACTTGAGCTTCTGATTTTCAGTTGCCTAATTGTATAATTAATTTTAAAAAAATCGCCTCTTCATTTATCGTGCTCTGGTACTAACACCTTGATGTTGTTGCCGTCTTTTACAATATATTAAAGGAACATACACAGCCCAAGGTATGTACTGACAACTGCCACTTTATACAATGGAGATGCTATGCTGAGTCCCAGTAGGCCGTCGCCCTAATATTATTACTGGGCTTTTGCGGATTGCGTGTTAGGTTTAACAAAACGTGTTATTCTTCAAAAGTGAAAACGCCAAGATCGCGAAATACTTCCTTTATTTAATGACGCCCAGTTTCGGAGAACAGTGGCACCATCATCTGGTCATGTAGACTAAGTGCTGTGTTGCACTTATCATTTATCTCCATTTTTTTTAAATAAGATGACCAACTTATAAAATGTAATATGATCAGATGATGGCGGTACAGTCCTCCGAAACCGGTCGTTATTAAATAAAATAAGTATTTCAGATCTTGGCGTTTTCACTTTTGAAGAGTATTAAAAGATCGCCTCCGAAACACCTGCAATGTCAGGTATTGTCAAAACGTGATACCATTGAGTCGCAACTGAATAAACCTTTAGGAAGCTATAAACGATTGCTATCTATCTCTGACAGGATTAAAAGTCCACAAAAGCTCGTCCGTGGACACTCTGCTTCAAATTAGACGCCAAAATCGTATACCTAGCGAAGAGACACGGACTCCGTGCCGGCGTCTGACCGTCCTAACAAACATATCGATAGTTCCAATAGCCTTGGACGGTGTGAAGTTGATATACCCCATACCACCTACATTTCTACAACCAAACCTCAGTTTTCTCTCTACTCCATACTTCCTATCTCTCTAGAGATCCACCTTCACCACCGCCCCATAATCCAGAAATAGTAAATCCTCTGCATCGTTACCCCTATGTGGACATGACCGAACGAACAGACCACACCATCTACATAAGTATTTCAAAGGACGGGAGCGCGTGGTTCATCTCTTCAGTATAGATGCGGTAATATAGTTGGACCTCGTGGGTGAATCCGAATGGCAAGTATAAGAGGAGGTTGTATGGGCTGATCAGCCTAGCGAGCGACTTTGGACATTTTGGCACGGACGGGAATCATGTCCAGTAGTGGTGCTACATGAAAGCTCTCAGGACTTCTTTTTTAGTCCTAGGCCGGCACAAATATTTTTCTCTTGCCATTCAATTATTTTTCCTTTCCTTCCTTTGCCTTCCTTTAAATGCACAACGTGACCACCATACTCAGCACAAAGAACCCACCTCGCCAGACCAGGGTCGACTTTTACATCGCTACCCCATGTACGTCACAGTAGTCACAATTTTGTTATTTTCTTACTGAATTTTAAAAGTCATAGCTTTATTCGCTTTAAATGTAAAAATTTAATTTGAAGAGCAGAAATACTTCAAGTGGAGAGGAGTGGAAAGGCGACTTAAATATCTCTAGAAGAATGTGTAGAGGCTGTCTTCGACTCTCTCAACATGTAACTGTATGTTTCGTACCGAAATACTAATTCAAGAAGATAACTGCATTTGCCACACATCAGAAGTTTTACCAATCTTAAGCACTGCCATAAAACCAAATTTTTACATAGCTATAAAAAAATTAATTATCTAAACAGAAAATACCATTTACAATAAATGAACTTGAAGAAGCCTTGTAAAGAGCCGAATTTTTTCGAAAAGATAATGACAGACGTATAAATATTCGACTAATGACCAAAAACAAACAAAAACGGACAAAGAGGTGGCAATCCTGAACATCAAAGAATTTGGTTTCAGTACGTGATAGCATTGAATATCATATAACTGACTACGACAATAAAAAAAAAGTTAGATAGGAAGAGTACTTAAGTTGCGAACTATTCCGTGCCTGTAGGACCGGAGTGATAAACAGCACCTTACCATCTGCTTCATTCCCAAACGTATACTAATCTAACAATAAGAATTACCACGTAAACCAACAGCTTATATCCTATGTCGTATTTTCGGTTCACCAAAGTAATAAAATGCCAATTCTACCCTTGTTTCTTCACCTTGATTTTCATTACGGAACTACTAAGCCTGCCTGGTGCAATTCGTTTTAGTTAACGCCACTTCAACGACTTACGTGTAAATGATGATCAGGATGACACAACATCAGTACCTGAGCGGAGAAAATCTCCGAACAGATCGGGCATCGAACCCGGCTCCCTTGCGTGGCAACTCATCATGCTATCCACTAGAGTCGAGACGGCCTTTCTAGAGTATTATAAGCGTAAAACAAATGCAGTTTAAAACGTACAGTGGTGGCACTACACGATTTCAGAACTACTCCTGTCCTACCCAAGCGTCGAAGTCTCCGCATCTGCTATCTGCGTGTAGAAGAGTTTACAAACTATTGGTCATTATCGAACCAAGGCATCGAAACGTGATATACCTCCCATTTGAAAATCGACTTCTTTTATTAGTTTCGCTGTAATGGTGAGGAACCAGAATGCTCCTTTCTTAGAAATTTTCTGTTTGGACGATGCATAGAAAACGTCAATTTTGATGCGAAGACGACAAATGTACTAGGTAATGGCTTCAACGTCGTCCGCCAAGAGAAAGCGTAGCGACATAACTGCCAAAGCTCCATCTACGTGTACCCTAGTAGGGAATGTTTACAGCCATATGTTTGAGTTTGATATTTAGCAACCCGCCGCTATGCCACGGAGACGCATTCGTGCTTCCTAAGATCAACTGAGCGAGCCTGGAAGGGGTTAACTCCGGCCTTTCGAGATACGGGATGGTCCTTCTGGAGAACTGCCGTCAACTTGGACGTGTTTGTCAGTAGTGCAACGAGGCTGTTTGGTCATATGAACATCCTCACACCCTTAGACGAGCTTCTGCCGCGGCGGAGCGGCCGAGGGCATTGAGGCGCTATGCTGCAATGCGCGAGGCCGTTCCCCGTCGGCGGTTCGAATCCTCCCTCGGGCATGGCTGTTTGTGCTGTCTATAGTATAAGGTAGTTCAAAGTAGTTTGTAAGTTTAGGGACTGATGACCCCGCAGTTAAGTCCCATAAGCTTCACAAACATTTGAACGAGTTTCTGAACCTGCGCCAAGATCGTCGTACTGTTAAGTGCCAGATCGTACACCCACCACAGCACAGATAGGAGGATTTGTGAGCCCAGAAGTGTCAACACATACTGTTGTCAACGGTTACTAGCAGAATCGACGTGCTCACCTCGACTGGTGCCGTCAGAGGATCACTTGGAAGATGTGTTAGCAAAACTGCAGCCTGTATTTGGTCGACTAAATGTGGTTCTCTGCAGTTTCTTTCTAATGGTGGATGTGGTGACGGAAAGAGTCCTGGACCTGACTTGATGGTCGAGTAGTTTTGCAGATAAAGTGTTGATGGTAGAGGAGATTAAAAAAGGTAGAAAGAACATCAGAGAGATGGAGGGAGAAAATGGAAAATGGAGGACTCAGAGTTAGCAGAAAGAAGACCTAATGCCTGTGGTTTGGTGGAGATGGAAAATTATGGTGGCAAAACTAGTGAAGGAGATTTAGATAAGGAGGTAAGCCACAGGATCCAGGCGGGATGGACGAACTGGAAAAGGGTGTCAGGTGCGCTCTGTGACAAAAGAATAAAACCAAAGACAAAAGGAAATTTTTTTAAATCGGTGGTGAGACCAGCTATGTTGTATGGTAGAGAGATCTGGCCGTTAAAGAAAGTGCAAGAGAAGAAATTAAACGTGTCTGATATGCTTATGTTGAGGTGGATGATGGGAGAATACGAGGATGAACAAAATAAGAAATGATCTTATTCGAGAGCAGACAACTGCAGTGGAGGCATCGAAGACAGCCCAGGTACACATGGGAGACACGTGCTGCAGAGAACACCGGAGTTACAAGTGGAGGGCAGGAGAAGAGGCAGACTAAAGAGAAGATGGATGGGCTGCATCACTGAAGACCTGAGAGAGGAGGGACTGAGCCAGGAGGACACGCGGGACAGAGAGAAATGGAAGGCAAAAATCAGGAATAGCGACCCCTGAACTGGGACAAGTAGAAAAAGAAGACCTTTCTGCCTCGTGTAATATATTCGATTATTCCCTTTAAAGAGAGCGATTGAACTTGTGTAATTATGACTTCTTCTTCTTCCTTCGTTCTTCCCAAATTCTCTTCATGCGTTCACTGTGTTCTCTCTTACGTTCTTCTGACCACTTTTTTCCTGTTCTGTTCTCCGTGTGTTCTTGTTTAAGTTTATGTTTCTTTATAATGTTCCTGAACTGTTCTCTATTGTTTATGTTGTCTTGTGTGATTCCCAGTTCTTTAATATCCTCTTCTGTTTCAGTGATCCACTTCGTCTTGTTTTTGCTCTTGTTTGCTATCTCAAATATTTGCCTTGTGAGCCTGGTTTCATTCATCCTGATGATATGTCCATAAAATTTCATCCTTCTCTTTCTGATGGTGTCCGTTATTGTTTCCATGTCTTTGTAAATCTCTCTAGTTGGCCGCTTTATCCAAATTCCTTCCCGAAACACTGAACCATATATTTTCCTCAAAATTTTTCTTTCCTGTTTTTCAATCTCTATGATCTTCGTATGACCATGAATCACTGTAGTTTCTGCAGCATAGAGTGCTTCTGGTAGGACTACTATATATATAATAAGAGGTTTTCATTGCCTACCATCGATAAGCAGTTTTAAATGTTATTTTTAATCGACTGCAGTCACTATAGTGTGATCTCGTGTCAACAGGTTTTCATTGCCTACCATCGATAAGCAGTCCTAAATGTTATTTTTAATCGACTACAGTCACTATAGTGTGATCTTGTGTTGTTATATATATTGAATAAGAGGTTTTCATTGCCTACCATCGATAAGCAGTCTTAAATGTTATTTTTAATCGACTGCAGTCACTATAGTGTGATCTCGTGTTGAATAAGAGGTTTTCATTGCCTACCATCGATAAGCAGTCCTAAATGTTATTTTTAATCGACTGCAGTCACTATAGTGTGATCTCGTGTCGTTATATATATAGAATAAGAGGTTTTCATTGCCTACCATCGATAAGCAGTCCTAAATGTTATTTTTAATCGACTGCAGTCACTATAGTGTGATCTCGTGTCGTTATTCGTTTTCTTATAGTATCCGGAAGCGTTCCTGTGGCTGGTGGAGTTGCGATGCAAGGAATACGCGCGGAGGCGCTGACCTCAGTCGCAGCGGTAGGCTGCATTCCTGCGCGGTGGGGGAGGGGAGGGGGGAGGGGGAGGGGGAGGGGGAGGGGGAGGAAAGAGGTGGCCGCCTGCTGACTCACTGTTTACATCGTTGCCGATGGAAGCTGCGGCGCCCTAATCATCTGCCAGAGTCGGGCCTCCTTGTAATGGCCACTCGGTCAGGGAGCTCCTGACAGGTGCCCCTGGCAGCGTAGTGCCGCCGATGATACGCTGCATCAACGTGACAGATTTGTCAGACAGGGAGGAGTTATTGTCCTCAGGGAAGTATCACGTCTAAAAGATTAAATCCACAGACAGATGTTAACTCAAATGCCATTTACTACGGATAGAGAACTCCCAAGAGGATTCAGAAACAATAAATGAATATATCATCGCAGAACCTTTCTATAAACTGCAAAATATTTTAACTATCCCATAAGGCTGTCGAAACACAATATCTGATTCACACACTTAACGGGAAGAAACAAAGGAGGAGTAATCATCATCATCATCATTAGAGACTGATTATGCCTTTCAGCGTTCAGTCTGGAGCATAGTACCTCTAATAAAATTCCTCCATGATCCCCTATTTAATACTAACATTGATGCCTCGTCCGATGTTATGCCTTTTACTTCAAAATCATTCCGCACCGAATCTAAGTACTTTCTTCTTGGTCTACCTCGACTCTTCTTTCCCTCCACTGACGAGGTCATGAGTCTATTAGGTAACCTTGCTTCTCCCATGCGTGTAACATGACCCCACCATCTCAGTCTGTTCGCTCTAATTGCTTCATCTATGGTGTTCATACCCAGTTTTTCCTTGATTACCTCATTATGGACACCCTCCTGCCATTGTTCCCATCTATTAGAGCCTGCAATCATTCTTGTTACTTTCATATCTGTAACCTCTACCTTATGAATAAGGTAACCTGTATCCACCCAACTTTCACTCCCATACAACAAGGTTGGTCGAAAGATAGTACGGTTCACCGCTAACTTAGTCTTGGTACTTACTTCCTTCTTGCAGAAGAGAGTAGATCTTTGCTGAGCACTCACTGCATTAGCTTTGCTGCACCTCGATTCCAGTTCTTCCACTATGTTGCCATCCTGTGAGAAAATACATCCAAGGTACTTGAAACTGTCTACCTGTTCTAACTTTGTTCCTCCTATTTGACACTCAATCTGTTTAAATCTCTTTCCCACAGACATGACTTTCGTTTTGGAGATGCTGATCTTCATATCATAATCCTTTCACTTCTGATCGAGCTCTGAAATATTAGTTTGCAACCTTTCAATCGAATCGGTCATTATAACTAAGTCATCCGCATATGCGAAACTGCTTATTATGTTTACACCTATTTTAATCCCGCCCTGCCAGTGTGTTGTTGTCTGAGTATGAACAAGAGTGGTGACAGGTTACAGCTTTGTCTTACCCCTGAAACTATCCTGAACCATGAACTTAATATGCCATCTACTCTAACTGCTGTCTGACAGTCTACGTAAAGCCCTTTAATTGCCTACAGAAGTTTGCCTCCTATACCATAATCTTGTAGAACTGACAGTAGCTTCCTCCTAGGGACACGGTCATAAGCTTTTTCTAGATAACATAGGAACAATTCCCTGTTCCACTCATAGCACTTTTCCAATACCTGCCTAAGCTAAAGATCTGGTCCTGATAGCCTCTAAGAGGCCTAAACCCACACTGATTTTCATCTAACTTGTCCTCAATTAATACTCAGACTCTCCTTTCAACAATATCTGAGAATATTTTCCCTACAACGCTAATTAAAAAGATACCTCGATAGTTGTTGCAATCTTTTCTGTTTCCATGTTTGAAAATTGGCGTGATTACCGCTTTCGTCCAGTCAGACGGAACCTGTCCCGATTCCCACGCTTTCTCAATTATCCTGTGTAACCATTTGAGACCTGATATCTGAATGTTCTCTTCAAATGTTCCTTCAAAAACGATACTGAACAACCAGTGCAAATTCATTTCGTAACACAAATGAAGGGTCACTTTTTCAAAACTCTGTAACTATTGCCATTCCGGCGCAGAAGTTGCGAAATTTGGCCTACAGTCACTGTCTGTAACAACGGAGCAATATTCAAACACCCAGGTATGGGCACAAACAGTTTTATTAGGTTGTTCCATTAAGTTTCGGGTGTGCAGCCGCAAGAATTCTCCTTTTTCTTCTTCTAATATTTCGGCTGTGTAACGTACAGCCATCTTGAGAGTGAGCCGAAAGACTGACGCTCCAGTGCTCGCTTCGGCCCTTTATACCCGCGTACCGAGCGACTGCGCATGCGGCCACAGATACATAGGCGCCAGAGACGTTGGTCGGTGGCAAAGACGTTCATAATGCACGAGTTGATCGACTCCGCCGTCGAGCGGTGTTGGCATGTCGATGTATCACTAAGAGCTGCACTGTGACGACGTCTTTGTGAGTTTATTATAGAAAGTGCCGGATTCCATGCTTTATCTAGACTGAAACCACTAACTCTATTAATTAAATTCGTCGTCAAGCGGATTTCATTTGCCTCCTTCACTACTGAATCTTAAAAAGATGATGTCGTTGCCAAAATTCCAACGTAGTCATACAACAATCTGTGACCAGTGTCAATACAGTGCTCTGCCACTGTCGACTTGTTAGATTGTAAAAGTCATGTGTACCTTTGATGTTCTGTACATCTTTCATGGACAGTACGAGTTGTTTGTCCGATGTAAGAAAGGCCACATCCACATGGAATTTTGTAAACTCCAGATTTTCGGAGCAGCAAATCATCGTTGACGGAGCCCACGAGTGTAGCTGTCTTGGGTGGAGGAAGAAAACTCACTTTCACTTTGTGTCTTTGTGTCTGCTGAGAATCCGTGCTATTTTTGACGAGAAGCTACCAACATGTGGCAGGAAAGCCATGGATGTAAAGGTTTATTCGTGTTCTTTCGTATTCTTTGTGGCCTCTTTCGGTTTCATTTGCAGTGCCTTCTGTATCTGCGGTGGAGCGTACCCATTGTCTTCAAACACTCTCTGTAAATGGGAAGTTCAACTTGCAGACTGCTTTCGTCAGAAATAATATGTGCTCTGTGTACCAAAGGTCTGAGAACACTCATCGTCTTTGAAGAATGGTGGCAGCTATTTGTACGTAAATAAAAATCCGCGTGCGTCGGCTTCCGATAAACTTCATGCCCCAAAGTGCCATTCTCTCTGCGCCGAACCAGAACGTCCAAGAACGGAAGGCATCTATCCTCTTCAATTTCCATCGTGAACTTTTTTTGATCATGGATGGAGTTCAGATGTCAGTCTTTCGGCTCACTCTGAAGATGGCTGAACGTTATACAGCCGAAATATTAGAAGAAGGAAAATTCTTGCGGGTGCACACCCGAAACTTAATGGAACAGTCTTTGCACCGCCAAAACCTGAAGATTCACATCAGTTTTATTAGGTATATTGAAATTTTTGTTAATGATGTTTAATGTTGCTGATTTACAGTATCAGAAAATGCTAGTCTGGCTTTGCAGGATATTTGCAAGTCTTTAACTGCTTAAGTGAATTTCCCGCTATTCTTGATTGGTCTGTTGACTTCGAACAGTTTCTTGTTTAGACAGAAATCTGGGGTGTTTCTAGAGTTAACCAGAACACTGGCGTGCAGATTGTCTTCAAGCACCTACGGATGGGCGCTCAAAGTGGTTGCTTGAGGATTCGTCATGATTGTATCTTTAGTTTCTTGATCTGCGAAGAGGAAATTAAAGTTCTTGATTGCTTCTCTCATCTGCTTCTGGAAACTTTGTGTGGTTATGTTCCAAGCGAAATTTCTGAGAAAATTCGAGAAAATTATAGAAAAAGTCCAGTAACGTATTACCTGCATTTTACCACATAACTTTCGTCCTTTACGTTGGTGAAAAACTTCCATATCCACACTTACACTTCCGTTCTTATTTATATGTTTATGTCAGTAGGCATACTATGTGTATCAATTAACATTTATTTTTTCGTGTATTACATTCATGTTATTGATTGCTAGGTTAGTATTGTATTTTCCTCTTAGCTGAAAAAATAATTCATAAATTAAGAAGAGGTTGTAAGAGTACTAGTTTACAGTATCAGTTTTTACATGATAGGAGATTCAGTATGAGATTTTCACCTCTTATTTACGTTAATTACTGTTTTCTGCTTACTGTACAGGTCTTGACATTATAGATATTATATTACTTATATGTTATATATTATTTATGAATTAATCAGTAATATTCCCTAACGTGGCAGTGCGGATATCCTCTCTCTGCAACTCCACCCTCCCTCCCCACACAACTTCCCAGGATACCCTCACTGCCAACACTTTGGAAAATTTTACTAATTTATACATAAGTAATATAAAATTAATAATTTAAAGAATATATATTATAAACTCAACAACGTAAATAGAGAATTACAATGAATGTAAGTTAAATAAAAGGTGAAACCTAATATTGTTAAATGTTAGTTCACTCAATGGGTCTACTCGACCCCACCTTATCACAAGTTTAGTCATCATGGAGCATTTTGATACAATATTACAGCAAGTGTTCAGTATTACAGGTGCAACTGGTCTTTGGGATTCTTGGGCGGTCAGGTTGAAATGCGATGTGATTCGACACACGAAACTGAGTTCTCTGACCAACGTAAAACCAAAACAAATACTTTTTTGCAACACTTAAGATACGTAAACTTTGGCAACCAGTTAAACGTTATAAACTAGTAGATACATTAAAATAAAAGAAGATTCAAATTTTGGCACTTCAAGAGACAGGAAAAGGGTTAATAAGAACATAGGTTTCGGCAATCTTTGCAAAAGTAAAACTAATAAAAGGATAGGTTATAATGCACGAAATCTAGGAGTTATTGTCTTCAAAAAATTTAACATTCAATAACAGAGATAAAACCCATTAATATTAGACTAATGACTTTTTCTCTTAAATGTACAAGTAAAGCATACAGTTCAATTAATGCTCGTAAGCCAGTCAATGAGGGTAGTCCTAAAAAGCTTAAGGTTAATGAAGCTTGGGGCACATTAGAAAGCATCATGTCGAAAATTCCTCCAATCCATGTTAAAATTTTAATGGGTTACTTCAATGCTCAATTACGTAAAGAGAAAAAATACAAGTAAACGGTCGATCGATATACTGTGTATAAATCGACAAATCAGTGTAGCCAAAGAGTTGTTGAGCAAAAGTTTTAGCCTTAAAATCATGTCAACCCTTCTAAAAAAAGTTGGTGGCCATCCAATACATTTATTGGCGAATTTCAAATCGATAATATAGTAATTTCATATCCTAACTTCGAAGAAATTGGGAAAGGGGTTAATATTGATACTGACTGTTATTGAAAGATGATGGATCGTTTACCTGAAAAACTTTTCAGAACAATAAAACTTATCCAAAATTTGACACAGCTAAGACAACCCCAACTATAACAAGCGACCATGATTTAAAAAAATAAAAAAAATAAAAGTTTACCAAAATGGCATAAAATTTAATTCCGCTTCTCAAGAAACGAAAACACCCTTGGTGGAAATAGCTGTAAAGTCTAGGCATGAGGCATTCCAAAAATGTAACAGAAACAGAAATGAAAATATGTACTTTACCTTCCTAACTGTAAGAAAAGAAACATCTAAATTAATTTGACAGACTAAAAGAAACTAAGAAACTGCCCAACTTACAGAAATCGAAGAAGAGTTAAAGAACAATACAAGAAACGTTTATAAAACATTCGCAACAAAACTAACGGGTTGCTTAGCTCAAAGTCTTTGCTTAAAAAATGAAAATGGTTGTTTGGCTTCTAATAACCAGTAAAATTGTAAGCTACTTGCTAACTACTTTGAATAATATTAAACTGTCCAGAACCAGCAAACTAATAATAACAACAACCATAACTCTAAAGAAACTGACAAAATCGAAATAACTAAACAAATTAACACACTTAAAAGCAATGAGCATTCGAAGAAGATGGTATAATTGCAGGACAACTAAAATCGGTTGGCTCTAACAGTGTAAAAGAGATCACTCAAGTGCCTTGGGAAACAGAAGAAATATCTGACGACTGGCAAACTGCCCTAATTCATGCAGTGCATAAAAAATGGGATAGAACCGATATTAATAACTACCGAGGAATCTTTCTTGTACCGCACGCAGACAAAATTCTCTCGAAATGTTTACTTGAACAAGCCCAAGTCAGAACTTGTAAATAGTGAATATAACGCAGCCTGTAGGGCCAAACAGAGTCTGTCAGAAAGAAATTCTTAATTTAAAACTAATCCTTAAGCACCAAAGGATTTCTAATAAAATAAAACTAATCCTTACGCACCAAAGGATTCCTAATAAAAATATTATCTCTACATTTTTGTACTTTAAAAATGTCTACGACCCAGTTGTCGTGAATCCCTTTTTTCAGATTTTACAGGAACAGCAACTAGATAATAGACTTGTAACACTGATTAAGGTAACGTTAAATTAGTGGGAGAAATTTCTGATCAAATGTTTGAAACTCTATGGTACTTAACTACTGTGGTTATCAGTCCATAGGCTTACAAACTACTTTAACTTATAGGTAACATACACACACACACACACACACACACACACACACACACACACACACACACACACGCACACTTCCGACGGGGAGCAACCACGCGTTCCGCAGCAAGACGCCTTAGAGCTCTCGGCCGTTCCACCGCGGAGGAAATGTCTGAACCATTTGATATAAAGACTGGTGATACGCTGGGAGATGGCCTCTTCCCATTACTGTTTAACGGTGTTTTGTAAAAGGCAATTACAGAATGGTGAGAGCAAAGGTCGAGTCAAAATATGAATCAATCAGTCCAGTTAGGTAGAAGTAATATTCAAGTAGATTGCCTCGCCTTTGTAGATGAACTAGAAATTTTAACTAGAGATGTCACCACAGCTCAAAAAGAAATTGAAATTCTTAAAGAAGTTGTACGGAATATATGACATGCAACAAACAATCACCAATGTTTTTAAAGATGAAATATGGAAATATATTGAATATTTGGGGAAATCGTACAAATAAACGGTCTGGAAAAACTACAAACAAAATTCACTGTCAAAAAATGGCAACTATCACAAACTAATTATAGTAAAAATCAGTTTCTAAATTCAGCAAACTTTCGTATTACAGCATGTAATTAAACCCGAATGTCTTTATGGAACAAAAATTTCAATTTTAAATAGAAAGAGTTCTGGATATTGAAGAAATTCGAAAGAAAGACAGAAGGATTATTAGGAAAATATTAGGCCCCAAAATTACTGATGGAGAAATTACAATAATAAAGAAATAAAAGAATACACAGACATAACAGGGTGACATGAGGAAACGAAGACTTAAAATTGTATAGGAACGTTAAAAGAGGCACGTTGAAAAAAAAAAAAAAAAAAAAAAAAAAAAAAAAAAAAAAAAAAAAAAATTCTACAAAAACAGAAGTAAGGCCAACTGAGCCAACTGAACGGATAGCTCGGATCAGGAGGATCGTAAAGTAGCTGGGATAACTCAGGAAATAAAAAATAAAAAAATAAAAAATTAGAAAAATAATAAAACATTCAGGAAAAAGGCATTTGATTGGAAGGTTGGTCAGGGGGAAATTAAAAAACGGACTGAAACATCGTGGTGCGATGAACGAAAGATATTTCATTCTGAAAAGTTGAAACAAATTGGGCAAAAAAGAAAGCCGACCATTAAAAACGACAATGATTAATTGTACCTTGCGCGATCCTATTGGACCCATACGCCTCTTTTAATGTTCCTATACAATTTAAGTGGCAGTCTTCCAAGCATTTCTTAATCTCTCATTCATTTTTCTCGTATTTTCTCACAAATTCCGCATGAAATATAGTTCGCCTCGTTAAATCAAGCAACAAATTATCAATTCCTGAACCTAAAAAATTTCAGCCACGGTCATGTTTGTTTATAATATCGGAACATTAAAAGAGGCAGGTTTCAGTGCTTGAGTTCAGCCTTCTTCTGTACTTCCTCTACAGTTGTTACATCGCTGTTACCTGGATGAATGCGCTGTAGACTCTTCAGAATAGTGATCGCTTAATGCCATGAAAGAGATAATGTATGGACGTGCTCCTTCTTTCGGGCTCTTCAAACAATTTATGATGAAATACAGTATATCATCTGGTTTTAATGTCGAATATGATTCGAGGATTTGGTGGTCCCGTTCACCCGAGTGAGGCTGTGAGGAATAGTGACTGGCTCCACCACACAGCCTATTTGCCCAATGTGTATTTTTTATTGGCATCTCATAATGGTGTCCATTCCTAGAAATCATGTCTGTACGTAGTTTTGCAATTACGTTAGGCACCACACGAGCATAGGAAGCATTCAGACTGTATACTACGCAAGGCCCCTTCATTATATAAAAAATTGAAAACTTTTTGAACATCCAAACACAGCACAACACTTACAAGAAAAAAGAGAATACAACAATAAGTACTACTCTTGCAACAATGGCCGCTGGGACACGTGACCTTGACAACATTTGTCACAGTATAGCCAACTTGAAGGTGTTACTTATCAACACAAATACGTAGGTGGTCCAGCTAAGACCAAGGTCCTACTTCGGCAACTTTATTATACTACTTTTGAGTATAACTTACGTAAAAATATTATGAGAGCATGAAAAACAGAAAAATTTCACCACCAGTACATCGTGCCAATATTTGAAGGAGGTCAATTTTTTAATATAAAGTTTCTTTTTCAAAATGCAAAGTACGTATGCGTAAATAGCTCAAAGTGGACAAAGCTGTGCACAACAAATCTGTTGTTGATGTAGGCTTACCATACGTCCTCTTTTTCCTGGACATGTCCTCTTTTTGAGGCAAGAAAATGTGTCCGGCCGGAATTTATAAAATTCTACAAAATGTCCTCTGTTTTGGGTTCCGAGAAAGAAAATTTATTTTTGTGTCATTGGCGACATGTTCATTCGCACTGTAGTTCCAAACTGTTCGCAACTATTACGCGCATACACAGGGTGAAATTGCCGTTCACAATTTCGCACTCTGCATGGGTCTGACAGTTGCAAACGATTCGGAACTTCTCTGCCAAGGAACTCGGTTGTCTATCCTGTATTCAACCAGTGCATTCTGCCTCTCCATTAAGTTCTATGGCGTTGCTTTTGATATACTCTGTGGTTTAGGTTAAAGCTGTATTGTGTGTTCGAGATCGTAGGTAACCTTTTGCTTCAAAATAAATTACGAACTTAAATATAACCTAATGCCGAAGAGAAAGTCGGTGTTAAATATGTGCTCCTGGAGAAATACAAATCATTGAAGAGAATGATCAAACGAATGTAAGAATTAATTATACCTTTTGCTCCGATCAGCTTTGTAATTTTATAAAAATTTTGAAATATTATCAAAGGAAGCAGAACATACCAGCAGCTGAAGTGTGGTCTACATATTTAAATCAGTCACCCAGTGCTGTTATATTCTGAACTGCTGAAAATTGTAGACTTATTTTTTTCTATAACTACTCATAATGCCGACACAGAACGTGTGTCTTCTCTTGTGAACACACAACGGACAAAAGACAGGAATAGATTAAAAATATACTGTAATTATACTGTATGTGTACAGTATAATTTCAAACATTTTCTCAGTACTTGTTAAAAAACAAAAGCTCTTGAGAGAGATTTCATCGTCGACCAAATATAGTTGGTTCAAAAGTGAATAAGACAAGAATGAGGCAATTGACAGTAGTGATGAGGAATAAACTGTCAAGGTTCATAATATTTCGTTTTCCAACAACCACACAGGTTTACTGTTTTAGTTTGTAGTAGGTTTACGTGCTTCATTAATAAAGTTGTAAATTACATTATGTTAAAGTGTCCTCTTTTTTATATGAACTGTCCTCTTTTTTTTTTTTTTTTTTTTTTCTTTTTTTTTTTTGGTGATGAACGTATGGTAACCCTATGTTGATGGGACATAGTTACAGTTATAACTACAGCTGTTGTCTCCTTTCACCATCTCTCCTCTGTAACTTTCTGGAATATTCATAAAACTTAAATTTGAGGAATTCGGTCTCGTTTATAGCACTACCACCAGTCTTTCCCGCCTACCTACCGCCGACGAATGGAATAGGAAGGCCGAAGATACTAAGCACCTTGTACACTTTGCCACCCACGATACGGCGGGTTGCGGAGTGCTAATGGGGCTGTTGATTGCGGAGATTTGTATTCCTCTACCTGATATACTGGTTGTCAGTCTCTTCACGGTGCTCAAGTATTCTCAGTACCTGTCTGGCATCGTTACTGCTGTTGTTGGGTACTACTTACTTACAGACAATCCCTTCATCTACAAAACAGTTGAAAGAACGAACAATACTGAGCGCTGATATGCAATATATAATTTGAATAGTAATTGAACTGTTTTCGCGGAGGACGAACAAAACATCTGAGTGGGTGCAAAACGCTGAATACTGGAGTACAATTAGAACGTTCACGTTTGACTTTTCTTTTACATACACCTGGGTACAGTATGTCTTGCGACTATTTTAACTTTCATAGTATCTTACAATTCTATGCTATGACTCCCCAAAGAGGACACTCAATTTTCTACAAACGAATTCTACTTATGTACGTCACCTCTCCAAGCGATATCATAAATTCGTTGCATCTGTGAAGCTTAGAAGAATTTTTCACTCCTCCTTTACCCAATGCAATTTTTTACGCCGTTCGATAGAACATGAGCTACTGTTTCCCAATATCCACAACTTTTATTTTTCCTATAACGCTCCCAGATATTTTGCGGGAGACCTGTTAATGAATAACGGTAAATTTGTGCTTTATTGATGTGTAACCAATCTGAAATCAGAAATTTGGGTTCAGTTTTGCGACGAGTTGATTCAGCTTTGAATTCGGCGGCAACTGCTCGCAAGCCACATCTGTGGACGGAATATGGAATCGCTGTGCGGCTTGCATAGGGCTGACATCTAGTACAGAGCGCGAGAAGTAACACAGCGGCGCTGATCTGAGTGCCTCTGGTGGCGAAGCTGTCAACAACAACGCCCTGCACCTTACTCCATCGTCTGCCTGTAGGAAACAGCGTTATCGGCATTCCATACATTAAACAGTCAAAATGCAATTCCAAATGTGTCTCTATTATAGTTAAAAAAAAGGAAGAAAGATTCGAATGCGGATATTCGTTATATCTGATATGTTTTCGTTTCATTTCAAGATCAGTCGCATTTTTCATGGTAGCTGAGATGTAAGTCACATGTGTAATTAAAAACTGAGAGGTCTGTTTATGTCAGATGCATACCAAGAAACATTTTCACATCTGAAATTGTATTATTATAAAAGATCTGTTTGTTGTAATATTCCGTTGTGCGACAAAAGCTTTACATACAATGAGTAAGATAGTCGTGGACAAATGTTTATAAAGTATCATGTAACGTCAAGCAACTTATGACGATGTTATAAACACACTCAATGATTATAATACATATTAATTACGTATTATTTAAAGTACATACCAGAATTATAAATGCACCTATCCTATCACCGCACAAGAAAAGGAGAATTTCTCTTGCCCAGATTCAAACATGTAAAAGATGAGAACGGGCCTCTTGATTATATGGCAAATACGAAAAAAAAAAATTACATAAAAAACCTGATATATTCGCGCTTTTCTCCTAACGAATTAATCTAGTGAAGGATTTAACAATAGGCTGATTAGATTGAAGCCTAGGGCGGCAGATTTTAGGGGCGGCAAATTTGGGGCAAAACTTTTTAAAATTGAAAGTGTTTTAAAAGAGATTTAATTACGTGTGCCGAATTATGAATGTACCTCCGCATTATCAATGTATTACAGTGCTTTTGCTAGCTCAGAAACATACACAGAAACTATTAGTAGTGTAATCATAACCAAACAGGTCGGTTGTAAAAATAATCTAGAAAGTGACACTTCGATCCCCTAATTCAGTCATACTAATTACCGAAATAAGATAGTACAATTAGAATGATAGGGCCAAAAGATAAACCTACAACTTCTTTGACAAAAAATTATAATTAATACGATTGTGAAAAAGAGTATCGAACTTTAGAGGTCGGTAGGGACGGCAAAATCTGAAAGCCTGCTGGCAGCAAATGTGAAAAATCCGCCTCTTTAATCCGAACTCCCCAGCGTACTGAGTTCTCGAGCTGAGCGGAGATTGGGGAGGGGGGATGGACTGTAATAGCATAGCGAGAGGGGATGCATCTATCATAAATGTAATGACACGTAGTTATCTGTAAGACATGCAAGATGACCTCATGTCACATTTATATCATACGACCTAAGATGTCATATGACATAACACAACGTAAGGTGTTATGTGAATTAAGCACACACAAGGGAAAAAAATAGAATGACACAAAAAATGTCGAGACTACGGAAATATTGGGATGACTTATTTGTAGCTGCTGCCAGCCACCAGACTGACGATGTGGTTTTTGTACAATTTTCTTGTTTATCGTCCCTGAGGGTTAGCAACATTCAGTACTCATCAAGTGTTTGGGGTACATTATTGAGACAGCAATTATCATCATTTCACCCCTCCAGTAAAAATAAATTGGAAGCAGAATCCAAACTAATTATCATTTTAAGAATATTAAAGACACAACTGGCGAAGTTGCTGTCCATTTTCATGCTGTGTATTTAGAAGCAGCAAAAAGGTCACACGACCCATTCCTCCCGCGGTCATCCTGAGCCTCCAAGGGTCCGGAAAATAAACAGATACCTCCCCTTTAAAGCACGTGGAAATTCTAAACTTCATAAATATTGCAGGCGAACAACGCTTTCTAGAATATGTACTAGTGTATTCTAAAAAAACTTTTCGCGGTGATCGTAATTAGGGTTTTTTATTCTTTATTCGGGCTCCGTTATATCCTCAAAAGTCGATAAAACGGCAGGACATACACTTACTAGAGAAAAGAAACACAGGAATTGGCTGCGAATTATTCTAGGAACTACTAGATATAGTAAAATGTTTAAAGCAGGAAATACGAGAAATAGAAGAACATAGGGCCCTCTAGTGGTATCTCACTGAAGACGGATGAAGGACAATGCTGAAAGCGTTTCTGCACGAGAGACGTGGAGGTGTGATCGAAACCCAGATTCAATTTGTCTTGTTTTAACTGAATGAAAACTTGTAATTCTTGCGAAGATGCTGACGTTGTTAAAAAGAAACACCATTCTAGAAAATCATGTAAGGAATATAAACTAGTTTAATGTGACCCACAGTGCACTATGAGGATGCGAACTGATTCACCGCCCATATATATTTAGAGATTGCTTTGTATTTTCAAATACAGTTACAAAATGTCTTCATTTAAATCCAAATATGTATATATAATATAAACGCACATTTTTCTTATTTTATGTAATGGGAATGCAATTTCACACTGCGAAATCTGCATTGTTACAGATTACAAATTTACAATTTGCTTCACCATTAATTCATTAATTTTTTTAAATACAATTTTATTGCGATTTCAGAGTCGAAATGAATTTATCACCTCATGCAATTTAGGAATGTCAGGATTACGGGAGTTTTGCTCCTACAAACTCTTACAAACCAATGTTTATTAAAATTTATTTTTATTCACTTACATTGGTGAAAGAGTTACAAATGTTCAAATGTTTGTTAAGGGACTTACCTGCGGGATCATCAGTCCCTAAACTTACAAACTACTTATGAACTATCTTATACTAAAGACGGCACAAACATCCATGCCCGAGGGGGGATTCGAAACCCCGACTGTAGCAGCCGGAAAGAGTTTATTTTCTTCTACATAAGTTCCCACATAGCATTCACAAACGTTTTCAGTTTTCAGATTTTGCGCTAATATGAAATCCTAAACACAAGTATTAGGAAAAAACATCAACAAATATATTAGCCAGTTTCGTTTCTTGCGTAAAAGCCACATGTAAGCTACAATGTTTCTATTTTTCGCCACCAACTCTGGATTAAATGAAGTTAGCAGAATTTGATTCTTATATCAGTCCAGACTTCAGACTTTCACTTACCTATATCGAAAACTGTAAGACACTACGAAATTTTCTTTTGATTAATAAAGAAAAAACCTTTGTAATATTATAATGTCCATTAAATCGCACATGTATTGTAAACAGCTGACATTCTGAAACATTACTATTCTCAATCAATATATATTGTGTCACGCTAAATATTTTAAGGTTTGGACTCCACATTTTTTTCTCGGCATTATTTTCTAATAAGAGATTCGTGTCATCTTTACTTCCTATACTTCCCACATTTAGTGTGTCCACGAGATCATGAATATCTCCAACGTCCGCCATGTATAACAAAATTTTCGGTCTACCTTCGTAAATAGGTTTACGAAATTTGTCGAGATCTCTGTTATTTCTCGCGTCTTTTCCTATTAACTGAATGTAAAGTAGCTTTCATGGTCTCTTATGAACATCTTCTGTGGCTTTTCACTTCACATTGCCAATTATTTACTGCCTCTGAATGTTGTCGCAAGGTATATCCGCAAGATTGTGTTTTTTGGAATCTTCACAATATGCACTATCTTAACCGAAACAGTTTTCATATAGCTTTTGTAATCTTTAAAGTTGCACGTCCGTCATGCTACATCACTTTTCAATAATTTTTGAAAGCCGAAAGTGTTACTTTTCAGAAGTAATATTTGCCTCCCCATTCTACTAAAACATGTCGGATGACATGTCCAATTTAATATGAGCCGCATAGAGACTTGAGCCCGCAAACTGCTGGGAGGTCTCGGGGATATTACCTCCAGGCTTACTGACTCTTCGGAGCCGGCCGCGGTGGCCGAGCAGTCTGGGGCGTGCCAGTCACGGTCTGCACGGCCGCTGCGGTCAGGGATTCGAATCCCCCCTCGGCCAAGGATTTCGTGCCGTCTTTAGTATAAGGTAGTTCATAAGTAGTTTGTAAGTTTAGGGACTGATGACCCCGCAGTTAAGTCCCTTAAGCTCTACAAACATTTGAACATTTTATTATTATTATTATTATTATTGACTCTTCGCGAGGAAAGGATCGTGTCAGCCTACTTAATTTCGCCGGCCGCCGCGGTGGTCGAGGGGACTGAGGCGCTTCAGTCACGGTCTGTACGGCCATTACGGTCGGGGGTTCGAATCCCCCCTCGGGCATGGATATTTGTGCCATCCTTAGGATTACCTCGCTTGTAAGTTTACGGACTGATGACCCCGTAGTTAAGTCCCATAAGCTATACAAACATCTGGACATTTTTGAACCTACTTAGTTTCTGGAGAATGGGTCCTGCTGCGACAGAACTAAGCCTGCTGATTCCTCGACCAACTGTGACGGAACGCAAGCCTAGCTCTTCCACGTAGCATATACAGCATTACCTTGTTGTCTCGGCGTTTGGTGTTACTTCTTGTAACTCATCATCTGGATCCGCAGTCTTGCAGCAATATCCAGATAACATTGAATACCAGTGGTTCAACTCAGCTAGAGTATACGATAGTGGTTTGAAATTATGGAGATTAACATCAGGTACGTTGGAATCGTAGTTTAATACAGCACTTTAAATAAACTTGCATATGAAGAGTAATCACTTCAACAATGAAAAATCAACGTTTGAAGAGCATGCCTGGAAATTTGTTTAATAACTGTGCCCCCACGACCTCTGCGAGGCGCCTTTATGTATTATTTTCAACAGTGCCCTGCATTGTTAGAGTTGTTAAAAGCATGAAAATATACAACAGGTTATCGTAATCTTAATAACATTTGATATTCTATAAAACAAGCATAAATACGACTTGATCTTTTAATTACATTTAAAACTCCATAAATGTTTCTAATAACAGAAAATATGCTTAAATATGCCGGCCGCGGTGGCCGAGGGGACTGAGGCGCTCCAGTCCCGGTCTGCACGGCCACTACGGTCGGGGGTTCCGAGTCCCCCTTCGGGCATGGATATTTGTGACGTCCTTAGGATTAGCTAGTTCATAAGTAGTTTGTAAGCTTAGGGACTGATGACCCGTAGTTAAGTCCCATAGACTCTACAAACATTTGAACATTTTTTTTGCTTAAATATGATAAACAACAATGAATATTACATTTATCATAATAACTTGAAAGATATTAATAGGAAACTGTTCCTAAAATTTATGAAGCTATGATTTACGAGTATTTTCAATTCTGTAACACGATTGATTGGAAAGAATAATGCATACTCCGTGTTTATCAACACAGTGGATACGGCTTATATGACTAACTTCGTTGTTTTGTCTAAATGTAATCTAAAGCATTATTATATGATCACATATGGCAGTGTGGCGTGAACCGGATGATTTTTAGGATTCCAGTAAAACACTAAATGGGGTGTATAAGTGTACCGGTCTAACGCAGGACAAATGTAATCTAGGCACTACTGGTACAATAGTAAATTGTTGTAGCAGTGTTGGGAAAGTACCAAAACTCCAAGCGTTAATAGAAAGTACTGAAGCACAAATCGTTACAGCTGACGAGGGTTGGACGGAGCCTGAGATACGTTCAGTCGACATTTTTGCTAAAGATCTAACGGCGTTCACACAGGTCAGATTAAATAAAATAGGCGTGGATGTTTGTCATCTCCGAAAGTGGTTATGCGTAGTGAAATTAAAGTTGTTAGTTTCTGGGATATAGGACGGATAGGCGTCATATCTGAGAACCATAATCAGTAAATAAATGTTTCCTTTCACCTGCTTTCCGACTCACACCATACAGTATCAGAAAAGATCAAAGATAACGTGAGTATAAATTTCAGGCATGCAATCATTTCATAGTATGCAGTGATTTCACTTTACCCTAGATCTGTTGGTAAAAGTTTACCTTTAAGTCCAAGGGTATGCCCAAAACATCATGGGAAATATTGTTAAACCTATTTCCTGAAGATTATTTCGAGCAAATAATACTAAACGATCCTCAAAACCTTGACCTTTCAGCAAAAAACAATCCTGACCTCAAAACAGGTTTTAGTGATCACAAGGTTGTCATAGCGAGACTGAATAATGAAAGTACCGAACTCACCAAGAATAAAGTACATCAATTAAGAAAAGCAGAGATAACTCTCCTTAATGTCTTCCGAGAGACATTCTCCACTACTTTCAAATTATAAATGTAAATGCAGACCAGACGTGGTTTGAATTAAAAGATTTAGTATCGACAGCAAATGATATACACCAGATTAACAAATTCGACCCTTGCTACTCAAAAGGTCACAACACCGTTGTACAAAAACGAAAAAACTTGCCAGATTGAAACCAACAAAAAATCCCTAGGATCGGAGAACTGACACAAATTCAGCGAAGAAGTTAATTCAAGATGCTTACAGTAGTCGACATCGAAATTGTGGCTCAAGATTTGGCAAAACAATCCAAAGATATTCTGGTCATCTGTAAAGTATACTAAAGGCAAAATACGAACAATACCTTCACTACGCGATACGTTAATGATGATACTACCGATAATAGTGCTGCTAAAGCAGAGTTAGTAAACAGAGCTTTCCGAAGTTCCTTCTGCAAAGAAGACGAAGTCAATATTCCAGATTTCGAACTAATAACGGCTGTCAATGTGATTATTAAAGACGCACGTATACTCGTAGTGAAGCAAATTCGGTCGCTTGGTACGATTACGTCCCTATCACTGTATGCTGATGCAACAGCTCCATAACTAATAATCATATACAACCTCTTGCTCAAAGGAAGATCTGTACTAAAGACTAGAAAGTTGCACGGGTCACACAGATATTCACGAAAGCCTATAGGAATAATCCACCAAACTGCAGACCCAAATCATTGACGTCGATTAGCAACATAGTTTTGGTATGTAAGATGTGTTCATACATTATGAATCACCTCTAACAGATTCACCTATTAAACCATGGTCAACACGGATTTAGAAAGTATTATTCTCTCGAAAGACAACTATCTCTTTACTGACACGAAGTAATGAATGCTACAGACAAGGGACCTCAAATTAATTCAATATTTGTAGATTTCTAGACGGCTTTCGACATGGTACCTCACAAACGGCTCTTAACACTGCAGTGGTCGCGCCACTAGGAGGAACATCGGTGGTCGCGTTGTATCAGATACAGGGTCGACATTGCAACGTTAGCTTTAATTAACCTAAAATGTTGCACTGAATAAGTAAACGAAACGAGGGAAAAACATGTAAGTATTAGAAGAGTACCAACTGAAAGTGGAGACACGATAGGAAGCTGTACGATATTCTGAGTTTTTCCATGTGTTCAATGAGTTAGATTAGGATTCTAGTGAGAAAGGATAAGGGGATGCGGAAGGCGAGTCGGAGTGCATGGAGTTCTACAGGGATTTAAAGAAATTGGTTGAGGGGGAGGTATGCATGCAACATTTGCAAAATGAAAAATGTGGAGGATGAGGGATTTGTTTGAGTGAAAGACGGTAGTCCCCAACTAGAGTTTGTTAGTAGGTTTAGTCTGTTGTAGGCTCTATGTAAATGGTAAATAGGAGAATATGCCAGATTATTTGCCGGATGAAGGTTAGTCGAAGGTATGTTAGTGTGTTAATAAGCTGGATAGGTCTGTTGTATATGGTAG
Source organism: Locusta migratoria (assembly GCA_026315105.1). Taxonomy (NCBI): domain Eukaryota; kingdom Metazoa; phylum Arthropoda; class Insecta; order Orthoptera; family Acrididae; genus Locusta; species Locusta migratoria. The sequence goes on along the minus strand of CM048746.1, from coordinate 104,347,469 downwards.
GGTAGAAATAGTGGAGACACAAGGAGCAGGTGGTGCCTACCATAATTATTGCTTGTATTTTTGAGGGATGTATCTTGAGAACCACTGGTTACAGATAAAGAAGTCAATTAAAAAATAGTTATAGAAGAAAATATTAATGGTAAAAATTGCGACTGTTTGCAATAATATATACATAAGGAAAATCCAGGTTGGAATTAATAATATAGTAAGGACAGTTTACAACTCACCGCAAAGACGTGGCGACGAGCTGCGACAGGCACATACAAAAGACACACACATACAACACATTCAGCTATCGGCCATGGCCTTCTTCAGAAAATAGAACACAGGCACACAACACAGTCATACTGTGTATGACTGTGTTGTGTGCCTGTGACATTGCGTGAGTGTTCTATTTTCTGAAGAAGGACGTGGCCGGTAGCTGTCGCGGCTCGTCGCCACGTCTTTGCGGTGAGTTGTAAACTGTCCTTTCTATATTATTAATATATGAAAGCGGCTATCCTCAAGATTTGTAGTTTTTGTTTCCAAATCATAATTTTTAGTCATTTTCTCAGAAACTACCCTTGAATAAATGTTGAATTTATAAGCCGTATAAAGATCACACTTAAATTTGCTCTATCTGGATGGAAGGCAGGAAGTTTCCTAATATATACATTTTGACACTATAGGACAGGTACGATATGACAAAATTTCTCATCATCATCATCACTAGAGACTGATTATGCCTTTCAGCGTTCAGTTTGGAGCATAGTACCTCTAATAAAATTCCTCCATTATTCCCTATTCAGTGCTAACATTGATGCCTCGACTGATGCCTTTTACTGATGCCTTTTACTGCAAAATCATTCTGCAGCGAATCTAAGTACTTTCTTCTTGGTCTATCTCGACTCCTCTTACCCTCCGCTGCCGAGCTCATGAGTCTCTTAGGTAACCTTGCTTCTCCCATGCGTGTAACATGACCACACCATCTCAGTCTGTTTGCTCTAACTGCTTCATCTATGGTGTTCATTCCCAGTTTTTCTTTCATTTCCTCAGTATGGACACCCTCCTGCCATTGTTCCCATCTACTACTACCTGCAATCATTCTTGCTACTTGCATATCTGTAACCTCTACCTTGTGAATAAGGTAACCTGTATCCACCCAACTTTCACTCCCATACAACAAAGTTGGTCGAAAGATAGAGCGGTGCACTGCTAACTTACTCTTGGTACTTACTTCCTTCTTGCAGAAGAGAGTAGATCTTAGCTGAGCACTCACTGCATTAGCTTTGCTGCACCTCGATTCCAGTTCTCACTATGTTGCCATCCTGTGAGAAAATACATCCCAGGTACTTGAAACTGTCTACCTGTTCTAACTTTGCTCCTCCCATTTGGCACTCAATCTGTTTAAATCTGTTTCCCACCGACATTACTTTCGTTTTGGAGATGCTGATCTTCATAACATAATCCTTGCACCTCTGATCGAGCTCTGAAATATTAGTTTGCAACCTTTCAGTGGAATCGGCCATTACAACTAAGTCATCCGCATATGCGGGACTGCTTATTTTGTTTTCACCTATTTTAATCCCGCCCTGCCAGTCTACTGTTTTCAACATATGATCCTTAATAGCATGAACAACAGTGGTAACAGGTTACAGCCTTGTCTTACCCCTGAAACTACCTTGAACCATGAGCTTAATTTGTCATCTACTCTAACTGCTGCCTGACAGTCTACGTAATGCCCTTTAATTGCCTGCAGAAGTTTGCCTCCTATACCATAATTTTGAAGAACTGACTGTAGCTTCCTCCTAGGAACACGGTCATAAGCCTTTTCCAGATCTATGAAACATAGATACAATTCCCTGTTTCACTCATAGCACTTTTCCATTACTTGCCGTAAGCTAAAGATCTGGTCCTGACAGCCTCTAAGAGGCCTAAACCCACACTGATTTCTCCTTTCAACAGTACCTGAGAATATTTTGCCTGCAACGCTAATTAAAGTGATACCTCGATAGTTGTTGCAATCTTTTCTGTTTCCATGTTTGAAAATTGGCGTGATTACCGCTTTCGTCCAGTCAGGTGGAACCTGTTCCGATTCCCACGACTTTTCAATGATCCTGTGTAACCATTGGAGACCTGATATTCCACTGTGTTTGACGAGTTCCGGCTTAATTTCATCCTCCCCAGCTGCTTTATTGCACTGTAATCTACTGACCATTTTCTCCACTTCCTCAAATGAGATCCTGTTTCCATCGTCGTTCCTGTACCATTCTACCTGAAAATCTGACACATCATTGAACGTTTCACCCACATTGAGCAATTCTTCAAAATATTCCCTCCATCTGCTCAAGGCATCCACAGGATTGACTAGCAGCTTTCCTGACCTGTCTAAAACACTTGTTAATTCCTTCTTCCCTCCCTTTCGAAGATTGCTAATTACGCTCCAAAATTGTTTTCCCGCGGCTTGACCCAGGGTTTCTAGCTTGTTTCCAAAATATTCCCATGATTTGTGCTGGGAGTCTGCAATTATCCGTTTGTTTCTTTCTTCAACATAACTTGGTCTGCCTGACTTATATTATGGAGCCATTTTTGAAATGCCTTCTTTTTCTTTTTACAGGCTGCCTTGACTGTGTCATTCCACCAAGCTGTCTGCTACTTCCTGCCTTTACACACTACTGTTCCAAGACATCCTCTACCTGATTCCAGTAGTGTGTCCCTGTACCTTGACCATTTCTCTTCCAGTGACTGTAAATCATTACATTCAACTAACTTGTACCTTTCCGAGATCATTGTTATGTATTTGTGCCTAATTTCCTTGTCTTGAAGCTTCTCCGCTCTTATCCTTCTACACGTGGACCTGACTTTCTGCTCGTTTGGCCTCACAAAACCAATTTCACTGCAGATTAAATAATGATCAGTATCATAAAAAAACCATGGAAACACGTGTGTCCTTGACTGTCTTCCTGAATTCCTGGTCTGTTATTATATAGTCAATAATAGATCTGGTTCCCCTTCCTTCCCAAGTATAGTGGTGAGTGTCCTTATGCTTAAAGAAGGAGTTTGTGATAACTAAGCCCATACTGGAACAGAAATCCAAGAGCTGCTTTCCGTTCCTATTGGCCTCCATATCCTCTCCAAACTTACCCATAACCTTTTCATAACCTTCTGTTCGATTTCCTATCTTGGCGTTGAAATCACCCATGAGTAAAACATTATCCTTATCCTTCACTCTAACAACTACATCACTAAGAGCGTTGTAAAATGTCCATCTCATCTTGAGCTGCCCCTTCACAGGGTGAATACACTGCCACAATCCTATTTTTCTTGCCGGAGATGGCCAAATCTATCCACATCAGTCGTTCATTCACACACCTTATTGCAATTATGCTGGGTTCGATTGCTTTCCTGATGTAAAATCCTACACCCCATTGTGCTCTTCCTACTTTAACTCCTGACAGGTAGACCTTGTATTCTCCGACTTCGTCCTCTTTCTCTCCCCTTACTCTTACGTCACTAACAGCTAAAACATCTAACCCCATCTTACTTGAAGCCTCGGCCAGCTCTACCTTCTTCCCATTGTAATCCCCATTGATATTAATAGCTCCCCATCTCATCCCAGATCGTTTGTCAAGTCGTATCTGAGGAGTCCCTGGTCTGTCAATTCCATCACCTCCAAAGGTCCGAGGCATTTTGCTCTGATTGTTGCCAGCATGATATTGAAGTACCTGCGAAGCGGGTTGCTAGCCTTACTTGCCCAGAGCCCCACTGGGTTTTACCCCTAACGGTTGAGGGACTAACCGGTGGATTTGGTAGTCTTTGCCGTCTGAGCACAAAGGTGGCCACGACTCAGAATATGTCGTAGATGCCCAACCTTATTCCAAAGTAACTGGTATCCCAACTTTCAGGACCACTTACTTGGCCACTCATACATTGCTCGTGGTTCATGAACTAGGACATGACTACAGGAACCCACACCATGAACCACAACATTTCTATGTATAAAAAAGATAAATAGACCGATGGTATAACTCAAGAGCCCCCGAAAAATCATTATTTCGTATGGCTGAAAATCCCAATTATTTTTTACAGAAGATTGGAAGAACCGCTAGAAGTCGATCTCAAGAAAGATCAGTTTTGATGTAGGATAAATGTAGGAACATGTGAGACAAATACCTTGGAAGACAGGTTAAGGAAAGTTAAACCTACATTTATAGATTTTGTAGATTTGGATAAAGCTCTCGACAATGTTGTCTGGAACTGGGTAAACTATAGGGAACGGAAAGTTATATATAACTTATAGGTAAACCAGGTAACAGTTATTTTAGTCTATGAACATGAAATGCATGATTTGGATAGGAAGGGAGTAAGAGTTGCTACCTTTCCCCAATGTTTTTCAGTATGAACATTGATCAAGCTGCAAAGGAAAGAATGGAGGAAATTGAATTGGGAATTAAAGAATTAAACTTCATGGAGAAGTAAAGAGGTTGGACTTCGACTATGGAATTGTTATTATGTCAGAGACGGCAAGGGGTATAGAAGAGCAATTGGTCACAATGCACACTGCCCGAACATTAAAGGAATTTAATATGGTTAAAGGAATGTAGTCGGATTAAATGAAGCGGGGGAATTAGATTAGGAATAGGTGGTAGGTAATTTTTGTTATTTCGACAGTAAAATAAATTATGATGGTCGGAGTTACTGGAGATACGAAGGTTTGGAACTTAGATAGTGGCAACACTGCTATGGAGACACCACGCAATGGAATCTACCATTGTCGCTGACAGCACACGTTGTTGACATACCTGCCTTACCTCCGAGCAAATGGACTCGCCCGTCCCACGTCACTAGCGTGCGCACAATCGAGGGGAACACCAGTCTCCTGTGATGGAGCAGTCTAACGTAAAGGTGTCCCTATGTTTTCGAACAGCAACAACGGAAATGGATGAGGATTGAATGTGCCAGAGGTCGTACAGCACGACAGTGTCAGCAAGGTCTTGAAGTGTCGTGCGGCGAATCGACATTGCCATTCAAAACAGTGGCATACAGCGCAAGCTGTGGCTATTCTGTTCGGTCGATGGGACTGGGAAGTACTATAAAAATGTTCAAACGTTTGCTAAGCTGCGGGGTCATCAGTACCTAAACTTACATACTAATTATAACCTGCCTTATACTAAAGACAACACATACATACATGCTTCAGGAAGGATTCAACCCCCGACTGGGAACGGCGTCGCGCATCGGAGCATAACGCCTCAATGCGCTCGGCCTCTCCGCCGCGGCTGGGAAGTACTGCACCATCCACCATACTCCCCGAAGTCCATTCCGAAGATGAAGGAACCACTTCGTGGCATTTGCTTCAGAACTGTTCCAATGATTCGACATGCAGCAGAGCGCTCTATTCACACAGTAAACAGAATAGGCTTTGCTAACGGGATACTACGCCTTCCACATCGCTGGTAACGGGTTCTACAAAACGCTAGTGACTGAAGGACAGTAACAGGTGCAAACATATAACGCTTTTGTATCGGTTGTGAATAGAAAGTTACCACTATTTAAGTTCCAAGCCTCCTATAAAATTCAGAATGTCAATGGGAATAAAAGCATTTATGGAGAAGAGAAATTTGTTAATATCGAATACAAATTTCAGTGTAAGGTTTTGTGAAGGCATTTGTTTGGAGTGAAACGCGGACAATAAATTGTTCATACAAGTACAGGCTTGAAACTTTTGAAATGTGGTGCTGCAGACGAATGCTGAAGAAGTCGGTAACTTGTCCTTTCTGCCGAGGGGGGTGTATTTTTCGCTCTTTTGCCCGTCGCCCGTCTGGCTAAGTGTGGCGTTAATAGTCAGCTATGCGTACTTTCTGCAAGAAGCACACTGTTATTTCTGACGCTGTGCACTCGCATGTTTTGCGTAGTTTGTGAACTTTGGGGTCTTCCAGTACGTTTTTTGAGTAAATGGACCAAACGCACATTGTAGTGTACTAATGCTCCACTGTGTACAGAACCAAGGACGTTCTTAAACGCCGTTTCCTCAAAGACTTATGAAACCAATGTGAAATGTCATCTAGTTCTAATCGAGAAGACTAGACCAATAATGAAAATGCAGTCTTATGTTAAGAACATTTGCGTCTACTGCGTTGCAAGTTGGAGATGTAAAATGTGTTTGCCTACAAAAAAGTTACTGCAGTGGAATTCAGTCTCAGAAATGACTGAACTTCCGTGGAAAGAAATCTGGGTGCTGCAGATTCAGAAGTGCAGAAAATGTAGCACAAAGAGAATCCTGCAGTTAACATCAAGAGAATGAGGAAGAGGACTCCTAAAGCACTGTAATTTCTATTTCTCAGGAAAACGGAACTGGACAAATCAATTATGTCATAAATTCTTCCTGAAGCCTGGTGTAATATACAAAATGTAATACAGTGAGGACTTAATCACTTCTGTTAACAATATGAAGGCTGTACTAGAAGAAAATTTTGCAGCCAGGAAAAAGCTTAAAGAACGGGGCACAGCTTTTAAAATATAATAATACAGAGGAAAGATTTTTATTATATTCACTTAATTATAACAAGAATACGAAAACTCAAAATCGAGTAGGCAATGTTAATAAAGCTCAGTGCGATATTTGACACTGTCACAAGACAGTCAATATTTGGATTAAAACTGGTTAACGATAGCCTCAAATCACTCTCTACATTCAGTCTATGCCTATTTTTTTTTTTTTTCCCAAAAGAGTTAAGTTGAAAAGGCTCGTTCAGATAATTGCTTGCCGAAAAGGCCTTTGAGGTGTTTCAGAGCAATTTCGGCAATTGCTTGATAGTCTTGCCGAGCCCTTATCCAGGATGGGACAAATGGTGTTGTTAAAAAAACTATTTGAAGGCCTTGTCACTTGATAGTTAACAAGTCTTTTTCACCTGATGAAATTTTAAAAGTAATCCTCTTCAAAGGGATTTTAATCCACTGGATTTCACCCTTTGGCGTACCACTAGAACTAATTCAATTTTTAACAAACCCTGAGGTTGCAAGGGGAGGGTAGGATGCGGAAGGTTGACTGATGAGTGGTGCAGGAGAAAGGTAATAAGTGGAATAAGCTAACCGCGTATCCAAGGTTTCTTTGGTCACACTTTGTAAGTGAGAACTTAAACATTTACCAGCACAGTCTTCATTCATAACAAAAATCTTTAGTGAGTCGCGGTGTTCAAACAATCTTGACAATACTTTACCTCTCGACAGCTACCGAAACTCACTCCCCATTTCATCACACAAAACTCTAAACAGCCCCGAATTTATAGACCTTGATTAAATAAATTGGCGGCTTTTACTGCATCGTCAAAAGTTTTTTCGAGATATTCGTCCATACCTTTTACTGCAAGAGCCTCTCTGTGTATGTTGCAAGTGTCCGCTTTACCAAGAGAGCGACTGATCTGACGACTTACTAGTGATACAGGATCTATAGAACATTTAACTCTTATTTCATTTTTTCTCGGTGATCTTGGCAACTGACGAGTGAGACCCCTGAACCTATCTATAATTTTTACCTCGTCTTTGGTTGGATAACTGGGGTAGGCTAGGGACACGCAAGTCGCCGAAGTGCCGTCCAATTGAAAGACTTGCACCAGGCCAATGAGCCACACGAAAGTATTATTATTATCTCGTCATCGACTCTCCACGAGCGTTCGCGGCCCAGTGCAAGACTGCCTGCGGCCTATAGGTTGTGAACCGCTGCAGTAAACAGTTAAAGTGTATGTGGGCTGGCGCTCTTATTCGGAGATTGAGAGGATTGTGCAGTATAAAGTAATATGGGGTGATGGATCAAACCAGTCTTTTGACTGAATGACAACAACAGTAAACCACTACGTTCCACCAACAGTGGTCCAGCTCTAAGTAATATTGCGCGATATTCGATGTTGAGATTAGTGTCAGTGCTGTAGTGTCATGTTAGTGTTTCTGTTAGTGCATATCCTTGATCTGTGTTAATGGATTTCCTCCATCATTACTACCAGAAATAGGATCCTATCCTTATCGTTGCGACAAGCGATTGTCGCAGGAATTAAAACGACTTCCACATTAAATTTATAAAAAGGCCAGAAATTAGATTAACCATTTCTGTCCCAATGAAATAATAAACATTTACCAGTGTTACTTTATAATGTAACTGCATTCATTATTATGTATTTTACATAAGTTTTTGAATATCGAAACCTATTGTTCTGCTGGCAATACAAGAGATGTGTTACGATTTTAAAGCTTTTTTAATTTCATATGACTGTAGCTTTGTTGGTTATCTCGAGTATTGGTATTTGATTTTATAGTCAGATGAATTGTTTATATAACCTAATGACAGTGAACGTTACTAACCAATCGTGGCAGGACCGATGTCGATGGTATCCAACCTCAAAATATGGTGTATACGGTCGACACCATCCCTCCTGCGTGCGAATCCAAAACGCTCAACTACCTAATGTGCTATTTTTCCGACAGTTAAAGGCGGTGATAAAGCGGATTGACGATCAAAGTAACCTTAAAGAGTATCACTTCACCCTGTCGTCGAGGGATTCAATTCCGTTGCTGATGTGTTTTCTACACAGTCAATTCCATCGAGTCTTTGCAGATTTTGTTAGGTACTTCTGGGTCGTAGGCGGATATGATGACTTCAGATAAAAAAAAAAGTTCAAATGTTTGTAGAATCTATGGGACTTAACTACGGCGTCATCAGTCCCTAAACTTACAAACTACTTATGAACTAGCTACAACTAAGGACGGCACAAATATCCATGCCCAAGGGGGGATTCGAACCCCCGACCGTAGTGGCCGTGTAGACCGTGACTGAAGCGCCTCAGTCCCCTCGACCACCGCGGCCGGCACTTCAGATCAGAAAGGTTTTAAGCAACGACCGAAACATATTTGTTGTACAATCGCGATCTTACTCGGAATACTTAAAAAAATTGAAAATTAAAAAATCCCTAAAATATTGTCATGTATACACACTATTTACTAAAAAGACACGTTCCATATTTTTGTGTCCCAGCCTCGTCGCCGCTTTTGTGTCTCGTTTCCGTCGTAGGTATCGGTGGCCGAGTAGGAAGAGATCGACACAGGAATAAAGGATGCACGCGTGTGCAGGTACGGAGGTGACCAGCCAGTGGGACAGCAGAAACTAGAAACACTAGAGTAAATTAGAACGAGATATATATTTCTTAGAGACTTAGTAATACTTAACTTTTACATAGCTCAGTACTGCAGTATGCTGATACATAGTTGAGATAGGGGCCTGTCTAGTGCCTATCCGACAGCCAAGTCTTCACTGGTGCCTATCTGATTCCGAAGTGTTAACTGGTTCCTATCTCAGTCCCAAGTGAACGATGCTGTTCAGTGGTGGCCACGAGCGGAGTTGTAGCAGAGGGCGCTCGTGGCTGACGTCGTAAGAGCGCCGCGCCGTGCGTGCATGGCAGCGCGCGGCGAAAAGTAGGTGGCGCGCACTTTAGAGTTGTGCGACACCACACATATCAGTACGAAATGTTGTGTATACATGATCTACGGAACAAGTATTAATCTAATCAACTACGTAATGCGGGCATTAATGAAGTGCTGCTATTGTGTCGAGAAACTCTGTTTCTGGCTCTTAATACTCTGTGGTCATGTTCATCATCCTAATGTTTTGCCAAGAGATACCAACAACACGTTTTTTTTTAGTTCGGTGGTTGAGCATACGCATGACTGTAGCGTGTAGCGTAATTGGCGAGCCAAATATTGTGTGCATATTTGTAATGTACTTGTAAAAGTCTTTCATGCGAACCAAGAAACTTATGCAATTCCAGTCTAAACTTACGGAAACACACTTGTCACAAATAGAAATTGTTTAAGCCTTGAAAAATGACTTAACAAGTTGGTTTTGAGTACTGCAATTATTTCGTGATGAACTCCACTGTGCCGCGGCGGAGCGGCCGAGCGCATTGAGGCGCTACGCTACAATGCGCGAGGCCGTTCGGGGGTTCGAATCGGGCATGGATGTTTGTGTCGTCTTCAGTATAAGGTAGTTCATAAGTAGTCTGTAAGTTTAGGGACTGATGACCCCGCAGTTATGTCTCTTAAGCTTAACAAACATTTGAACATAAACTCTATTGTGTTTGGCATTGTAGTGATCTAATATATAAAGCAGAGTGTCCATATATTTGTACGTGTTGCATACAAATCTACAGTTTTGTTCCAACCTTTATGAAATTTTGTACACGTAAGCTTCAATCCATGAGAACGGTCGCCGTAAGTGTAAGAATCACATACGATATATAGTTTACGAGATATGACGTTATAAACAATGAAATGTGTCTAAAACTGCTGCTCAATTGCTCCTAAACCACTGGACCGATTTAAACCAAATTTGGTACACATATTCCTTACGTGAGATAACAATTGCCGTACGAGTACGAACCACATACGACACATGGTTCGGGAGATATAAAGTCGTAAACAATAGGAATCGCAGAAAACTGCCACATAATGCGGCGAGGCTTAATAAATACGCTATATGGGAATAAGAGTACTTAACGACTTACAACAAACTTTAAAAATAATTTCAAACCTTTATTAAACTTTTTCTCGCTGACACCCATAGCTAAATGATGAAAGGAAAAAAGTTTCTCGCTTACTACTTTTACGCTGTTTATGGGGTAAAACTACGGATCTCGGTATGACGTTAGAATTTATAATTTGCACACTACAAATTGTAGCCGCAGGAAATTTTACAGTCAGTATACAAGCATATAGTTGGATGTACCTTTTAAATTGTATCACAGTACGACACGTAGTTCATGAGATATGAGCACATAAACAGTAACTTTCCGCTGTTCATGCACTAAAACTACGGCATTCAATATGACGTTACAATTTATAATTTTTACATCAATAATTGTAGCAGCATGAAATTTTACAGACAGTATACGCGTATATAGTTATGTGCACCCGCTAAATTGTATCACAGTACGACACATAGTTCATGAGCTATGAACACATAAACAGTAACGTTCATGGAAAACCGATTCATCACGCACCAAGTTTTAATCTATTATTTGTTTACTATTAATTGTATTCCCAAGGGATTTTAAAGTGATACAGCCCTTATACAAATGAATATATAACTGAAAAATGGCAGGAATAAATAAATAAATACCCGGGCAACGCCGGGTTTTCAGCTAGTTCCAGATAAATTGGAGCTCTAACCGCCTCCGCCTTTAGCAAATATTAATGTGGAAATTCCTAAGAAGTAGTTCCAGGAAGTGCGTTGACTGTTAGTGGTGCACATTTTCCAGTTCAATGGTTGGCTCTCGAAATTGACGAATGCATCAAACTACAGTTAGAACAGTGCAGTTTAATTCTTACCCTCTTGGTCCTCTTATCTTCTTTGTAAGACTGTAGTGAAAGAGTAGCAGAGGCGAGAAAAATGCTAGGTCCTGAGTGATGAGGGATGCGTCAACCCGGAAGAGAGCTGGCAATACTCACATTGTCAGAGACGACGAATGTAATGGAATGTTTCCTCCCTTGTTACTTTACCGGTTTGCCGGTACAGGATAACGCTGTATTTCTCAGCACTTCCAAATTTTTGAAACTCGAAGTATCTATTTAATTACTCGTTTTCATCCAAAACACGTAGTTCTCCCATAAATAGCGCCATCCTGGCAGGCAGATTCCATTTCGAGGCTCGGTGCCTGCCGCCTGGTGAAGCGTGTAACGCTGGCGGCCAGACAGCTCATAAGCCGCCGCTAACAGGCGTGTTGCGCAGAAGTGGGCGAGGGTTTAACGACAGCGCGGTGACACGGCACTTCCCAGAGACAGATGGCTTTATAACAAGCCCAATTAAATTGTCCGGCCAGCAACTGCTGGCGACAGGGCTTGGCTGGTTACAGACGTTTCGCCCGCACAATCGTGTACCCTCCAAACACACAACCTACAATTGCTACTTCAAGTATAGGAGCAAACATATGTGGTGACCCGTTAATAAGACGCTTAAAGGCCACAGGAGTAATTAATATACGGAATAATAAAAATACTCCTTCTTCAGGTTGTTAAACTAAGATCGCCAATAAAATATATTTATTTCTCTTAACCGGTTTAGATGATATATACCATCAGAAAAGTTTAAAACGTCTTCACTTAGCAGAACATTTCCAATGCATTCTTACTCATTTCACATTTCGAGGAGGAACCCTATATTTTACATGTTTTCTTAAGGGAAGTGTTTGAAACCCTTCTGGTGATTTAAATATAAATTCAGTAACCCTGAAACGGATTTTCGTCTCGAATATGTCCAAGACATTACAGATAAAGGAGGAGCAATGAATTAAAATTTGTGACGCGGCCGGGAGACGTCTTACCATTAGATGGTGATGGTGATATAAATAATCAAAACCGATTAAGAGAAATAAATATATTTTATTGGCGTTCTTGGCTTAACAACCTGAAGAAGATGTATTTTTATTAATACTATAATCAGATCGCTCCCTCAGGGCATGTAACTAAATATACGGACTATTTAAGTCTACTGGTAACTGAAGTCAGCGTACTAAACAATATTAAATCAGTATTTAACTAAAGCCGTTTCAAGTCGCACGTTTTTCATTTGGGTATTTCATTCAATTCCTATAATTGTAATATAGCTAAGCTCGTCATGTTAAGGACTGCGCAATCGTTCCTTTCGGAGATTCGAGTCCTCCCTCGGGCATGAGGGTGTGTGTGTGTGTGTGTGTATGTGTGTGTGTGAGTGTGTTGTCCTTAGGATAACTTTGTTTTAGGAAAATCGAGGGACTGATGACCGCCGTGGTGGAGTGGCCGAGCGTTCTATGGCGCCTTGCTGCGGAGCGGACGGTTGTTCGCCGTCAGAGGTTCGACTCTTCCCTGGGGAATGGGTGTGTGTTGTCCTTAGGTTAGTTTATGGAGTTTGTAAGCCTAGGGAATCATGACCATAGCGGTGTTGTTCATTAGGTTTACAAACATTTGAACATTGATAACCTTGGCAGCTTGGTCCCTCAGTGAAGCAAACTTTTTGATGTTGTGTATTCTGTCTGCTCTCTCGAATGTGTGAGACTTCGTAGCTGTGATGGGCACGCACTACCGGGCAAGCCTCCCACTCCCCTCCACCACCCCCACGGCCCACACTATCGTTTGATGTACGCCATCTGAGACATGGCCTTATTATACATTTCCGTACCACTTAACAACTTTGTTGAATCTCGGAGAAGACTGAGATAATGAGATACCAAACATGTCACTAGACGAATTAACAAAACTCCCCTTACAATACCGAGCGAGGTGGCGCAGTGGTAAGACACTGGACTCGCTTTCGGGAGGATGGTGGTTCAAATCCACCTCCAACCAACCAGATGTAGTTTTCCGTGATTTCCTTAAATCGCTTCAGGCAAATGCCGGGATGGTTCCTTTCAAAGGGCCCGGCCGATTTCTTCCCGCATCCTTCCCCGAAAATCCGAGCGTAAGCTCCGTCTCTAATGACGACGCTGTCGACGTTACGTTAAACCCTAAGCTTCCTTCCTTTCCCCTTACAATGCAGATGCTGTTCTAGATTCCTTTGCCGTGTCCAACAAAGTTGCGAGCGGTGAGGGCCTTGGTAATCAGGGAGTTACTCGTGTAATATGCGACACTCATTAGTGTGGGTACGACGGGAGGCTTGGATGGATGGTGCGTGACATTGCCTAAACTGCGGTGACTGTGTGGCGCATTTGGTTAGCGCAGCTGCCTTGAAAGTGCGAGATAACTTTCGAACCTTGGCCCATTCAACGAGTTGTGACATTTTTGTGGGAAGACTCTTCGATGCAGAACAAAAACATGTCAGTAAGAGCAATTCTTACTGTAAGGTGTGATGTTTCGTTCATTGCATGTGTATATGAGGACCGATCTCCTGGAGGTAATACAGGGCTTTCAGCAACCCATGCAGTACAATGGTCGGAGAGGGAGGACATGTCAGAGTACGTCGGGCGAAATACGTGCTTGGGCAATCCTTTCAGGTACGTTAACTACATGTATCTGGAATGGCGTAGAGGCTTAGCGCAACTGACTAGAAAGGAGCAGGTCCCAGGTATGCCACTGCTGCTTATAACACTCGTCATTCACGTGAGTTTTCCGCTCTATTTTGTCTGAGTAGGCTGCAATGTATTCTCTCCATTTTCATTACCTTTCCATTAGCTGTTTAGCTGTTAGCCTCAGCCATCGCTGATTTTCAGCTACGCAAGTTACAGTGTTTGTTTATTATTATTGCAGCCAGAACGACACTGTTCATCGGCGCAAGCACTGCTGTTAACAATCTCAAACAAAGTAATGCTTTCCTAGTGTCAGTCATATTTCATCTGCGTAATTTTAGGCATGCTGAAACTGATCGTAGTCCATCTCCTTTTCACATAATATTCTTTGTACTTTCACTTTGTGGAAGTTATTTAAAACGGGAAAAACCTGCAACAAAGTTTAGTAGAGACCAAAATGTATGGCTCGAATGGTTACCTGAGTAACCTAATGAAAATTGTGACAGTGATGCTGCTGAATCAAAGAAGAAGGATTGTGTACATGAAATCTCTCACGACTGTAGAGAAGAACGAAAAGTATCTGAAAAAGTTGAACGAGAATAAAAGGAAGCTGTAACTCAAGACGATTTTTTTTATCTACATCTACATGGGATACTCTGAAAATCACATTTAAGTGCCTGGCAGAGGTTTCATTGAGGCACCTTTATACTATTTATCTCCCATTCCATTCTTGAATAGCGCGCGGGAAGAAAGAACACCCGAATCTCTCCGTTCGAGCTCTGATTTCTCGTATTTTATTCTGATGATCTTTTCTACCTATGTAAGTGGCAGTCAACAATATATTTTCGCACTCGGAGGAGAAATTTGGCGATTGGAGTTTCGTGAGTACCCCACGCCGCAACGATAAGCGCGGTTGTTCTAATGATTCCCATCCCAGATCCTGTATTATTTCCGTAACGCTGTCTCCCCTGTATCGTGACAATACGAAACGAGTTGCCCTTCTTTCGATGTCCTCTGTCAAACCCACCTGATAAGGATATACTGAAAAGGTAAATGAACTGAATGGAGGAAAAGTAAATATCCTCCCCATGTTAGAACTAGATATTGTAATATCTTTACTCATTTACCTAGATCCAAAATTGAAGCTCGTATACCAGAGACAGAAACAGATATTCCTCATTTATTTTGAAATGAAAATGCAATATGCATTAGACTGAAAAAGTCAACAGCTACCAGTTGCACGGTTGCAGATTTATTTACTACCGGCTTCGAGAAATTATTGTCCTTCTTCAGGTATCTGTACAAGAAACAGTAAAGAATGATGTACAAAAATAAATATTACATAAAATTCGCAGGATTAAAGAGGCAAGAAGTACACTGTATATAAAGATTTCTCGAAAAATGACAAAATGTGAAATATTCGTACACTATTCTGCTGTATATTGATAAAATAAGTAACTGTACAAAGTATTAAGTTCATATAAACGAATAATGTTTAGGTACTTACATAAATTGTAGGCTATAGGTTTACACAGAGAATTTTGTAACCACACTGAACATCAAGTGCAGAAATTATGCTACAATTCGTAACTAAGTTGTTAGTATATGCATGTTTGGATAAACCATGTAGTGGGCGTAAAGAGAAAAGGGAATAAAGTTACCGGATGTAAGGGTCATATAATACAGTATTTTTAAGAGAAAACGGAACTTTGAGTTTGCAAAACCAGGATACGAACTGCCAATAGAGTCATAAACCGGTCTAATAACCGCCAAGCACTCATATACTACTGTATAAAGTAAAGGATGATAATATCAAAGACCACGGCATCATGGAACGAATTATTTCGGTATTAACAGTTAACACAGAAGTAGGAAAGTTAATGGGGAGGAAGCCGACTCAATGTAGCATCTATCACAGCCTATCAAAAATAAAGTAGTGAACTACGTGAAGCTTAAGAATATCTATGAATAGATAGCTGCCGCATTTAATAATTGCCATTCTCACACACACACTGTTTTGAAATTTAAAAAATTCATATTGTTTTTAGAAGTAAACATACCTCAATGTTCACTCGGAAAGCAGATGTAACTTTTCTGTCTGGAAATGTAAATTTATTAAATTCTACCACACACTGCTAAAACATATTAAATTTTGTAGGTGTATTAAATGTGTTCCATATAGATATAATATGAAATCATAAAATAATTCATATAAACCGTTCAATGTATCGAAATGAAGCGCGATATTATCGATGTGACATCTGTCATCCGCACGAGAAACGACGTCAGGAATTAACGCGCGAGTGACGGAGGGTTAAAATAATAATGTACGCATATGAAGGTGCCCCCATAAAAAATTCTGCACTTATACCCTGCATATAAAACATGAGACCTACCAAGCGCAAGTATCTACCGAATTTTTACCCGACAAAATTATTTTTAATATTCACAGAATATATGACATCAACTGCGATTGGGCAAAGCTGAAAAAGTGTACCCAGTCGGGATTCGAACCCGGGTCTCCTGCTTTCTAGGCAGTTGCGCTGACACTGGGGACACAGTGATCACCGCACCTGCAAGGACTACCTAAGTAGGCCTCCTGCCAGACACAAATTCCCAGTTTCACCCTGCCCACAGTACTCAAACTCGTAGTTACCAAACTAATTCCCATAAGAGTAAGGGCCACAAACTTGCCCACCCCTCCCCACTAATATTCCGGTGACGGGCAATGATCCTTTCGTTAGTGGAGAGGGGTGGGCAAGTTTGTGGCCCTTACTCTTACAGGAATTAGTTTCATAACTACGAGTTTGAGTACTGTGGGCAGGGTGAAACTGGGAATTTGTCTGGCGGGAGACCTATTTAGGTAGTCCTTGCAGGTGGGGTGATCACTGTGTCCCCAGTGGTGTAGGGGTGAGCGCAACTGCCTAGAAAGCAGGAGCGCCGGGTTCGAATCTTGGCTGGGTACACAATTTCAGCTTTGCCCATTAGCAGTTGATGTCATATATTCTGTGAATATTAAATAACAACAACTGCAGGATCAGAAGTGACGTCTGTTCTTTCAGAACAGACGCAACAGGTATATATAAACTAATTTTTGTTTTAATCAAGACGTCTGTGCAATCCGTTATCGGAAATGCTAAGTCGTCTCTTGTCGTTAGGAAGAAAACCTAGCATAATTTTTCGCATTATCTATCCATACTCTCGCGTAGACTGAGTTGCACAAGCCACCTCAAACCCATATCAGAAAGTCTCGACATGTCTGAGTGGTAATCCTCCCGAACGTGTGTCAAGACTGCTAGAGCGTGCGCCAAATTGCTATGTTCTCGCCAGTCACTGTGGAATCGTGAAATAGGGCACGGGAAGCAATCACCAGCCAGTTCAAAACTACATTTCTTCCTCGACTAAAAAGTAAAGAACGACTGGGAAAACATGTTGACCTATTCGTCAGTATTCGTTATAATGGAAGGCGGAGAGGAACTTAACCTCCTTGTGTGAAGCGGACAGATAATGCGAGACGCGACAGAATTGCACGTCACAGACGAAGATCGATTGCCACCAGCGTCCGAGAGGTCGGAGCGGGCGTTAGGGCGCAAAGCGGCAGAGATGCAATCGCAAAGCGCGCGATTATCGACGTAATTGTCGAATTAATGGCAGCCAAACATAAAAGAAGTCGGCTGTACGACACGGCGGAGCAGAGGGAGGCGGCTGATTGGCTGTCAGGCCGTGGCGAGACTATTGTGGGCCGCGCCGCGACCAATCGCTGATAGGATCGCGGGGACACCGGCCGTGGGAGCAGGGACTAGCCTGACTGCCACCAGCCGGCGCTAGCGTCGCCCCACTCTGCCCAAACGCACACCTGTGTGCAAGTACATACAGGCCGTTACAAAAAGGTGCGGCCAAACTTTCAGGAAACATTCCTCACACACAAAGAAAGAAAATATGTTATGTTACAGAGTAACACATACAGAGGAGAAGCCCCCCCTAAACCACTGTCCTACGTTCTCCTCGTAGTTCCGTAAGATGCTAGCAGGTGTCAGGCGGTTCCCTGGCTTAGGGTGCCTCTCGCACATCAGAGGGTAGTGGGGAGGGGAGGCTGAGGGGAGAGCTCGTGCCACCTGCCAGGAGGCCACGGCTGCATCCAGCTTGCTGGCGTTTGAGGGGAAGTGGGCCGGCCGCGGTGGCCGAGGGGACTGAGGCGCTTCAGTCACGGTCTGCACGGACACTACGGTCGGGGGTTCGAATCCCCCCCTCGGGCATGGATATTTGTGCCGTCCTTAGTTATAGGTAGTCCATAAGTAGTTTGTAAGTATAGGGACTGATGACCCCGTACTTAAGTCCCTTAAGCTTAACAAACAATATTTTTGAGGGGAAGTGGTGGACAGTGGGGACAACCGCTACCTGCCGCCTGCTCTGGTCAGTTTAAAAGAGCTGCTTCTGACCGCAGCGCCATCAAGGGAAATCTTACGGAACTGCCGGAAACCCTCCCTCCCCGCACCCCTGAGCGTAGGACCGGGCCCTTACGGCGGTTTCCCGTCTGTATATGTTGGTCTGTGGTTATGTGGACATGTGTCCGGAAACGCTTAATTTCCATGTTAGAGCTCATTTTATTACTTCTCTTCAAATCACATTAATCATGGAACGGAAACACACAGCATCAGAATGTACTGGCGTGACTTCAAACACTTTGTTACAGAAATGTTCATAATGTCCTCCGTTAGCGAGGATACATACATCCACCATCTGTCGCATGGAATCCTTGATGCGCTGATGCAGCCCTGGAGAATGGCGTATTGTATCACAGCCAAAGACCTTGTAAAAATAACTAGACTCCCTAACGGCGCTGCTGTCGTGGGATAATTTGAACCTTTGCCAGGCCGCCATGGTAGTGGCAAGCGTCAGGTAAATACGAGTGTTGTTAGCAGGTAATTCGTGTATTAAATGTTCAAATGTTTGTATAGTCTATGGGACTTAACTACGAGGTTATCAGTCCCTAAACTTACAAACTACTTATGAACTACTTACGAACTAGGACGGCACAAATATCCATGCCCGAGGGGGATTCGAACCCCCGACCATAGTGGCCATGCTGACCGTGACTGGAGCGTCTTAGTCCCCTTGGCCACCGCGGCCGGCAATTCGTGTATTAAATAGCTACTACGGGATATAAACACAATTGATAGTCACGTTTGTATTGTTTGACAACTGCAGTGTACATGAAGCACGATGGTGAAGAACAGCTCAGCGTTTAAATGAATAATTCAATTTAAGAAAGGAATACAAAGATCGAATACTGTCTTCCCATTTATATTACTCAGGAATACGAGTTGCCCTACTACTTGTGTTCAGAGAGAGTTACTCTTGCTGAACAGACTGTTAGTCAAGACAACATAGGATTGAATGAAATAAATAACAGGCTTTTACAATAATGGTAGCCTCTACTTTAATCAGTACTGGTGGACACGAAGTTCAAAAAGTTTCATTTTATGATTCTGTAAAATAACTATTGGGGTCACGAAATTAGTTGCTTCACTGCAGTTCTAATTTTTATTTATGAAATTAATATTAGCAACTTTTAATTTAATTTAAAGGTAATCTGCTTTACACATAGGTATAACAACTCAAAGGGGTTTTCAGAACTGTGTATAGTTCCATATTTGAATGACACATAGCCACAATGGATGCATATTGTGAAGTTGAACCCTGTGACGTTAGTTGCTCATTTTTGAGCAGTTCACGCCGCTGTAAGGTATTTGGCTTACAGCATTAAAAATGATAATTTTCTTGCTAGATACCCTAATGCTGATGTTAGACGCCTTAGTTAAGAAAACGTTATGACATACTTCGTGTTCTTAAAAGAATTTGGTAGTGGCTGCTTGCTGTATTCACAACGTAAGAAGCTATTTTTCAGTTATGTATCTGATGCAATATTTCACTTTCACAATTGATTTTTAACATTAGCTGTTTCAGGCAGTCCTATTTTATTTTTTGATGCTATGAAATATCTAAATATTCGAGAATACAGCCCTAAAGCAAAGACGTAAAGTCTGAAACTCTTCCGAAATTAATGTTTGTACAAAAGTTTCACCGTCGTAGAATCTATTGAGAAAGTGCCAAACTAAAAGCTACATATTATAGTTTGGTTTCGTTAGGAAGAGGAAACGCTGTTGGCCAATTTCTACATCGCATGTGGAATAAATTTACATACAACCGATAGTTGCTGTATATTCAAGGAGTCTGAAGCTGTTTTGTAGTTATATATTTCAATTAGACATAGTTTTCGCTACTTAACTGGAATGAATACACTCTCTAACCAAAAGAATCTTAGGCACATTTAAAGTTCGCGTGGTAGTTTGCCACCACAATGGCCGCCGAGGCGCTCTTCATTTTGTCCACTGTTCGCATTCGGCCGCTTACATGATTGTGGGGGCTTGATCACAGCCGTTCGCAATACGAGCACGAATAGTCTCTACATTTGGTACCGTGGTTGCGTAGACAAGAGCTTTCAAATGCCCCCATAAATGAAAGTCAAGAGGGTTGAGGTCAGGAGATCGTGGAGGCCATGGAATTGGTCCGCCTCTACCAATCCATCGGTCACAGAATCTGTTGTTGAGAAGTGTACGAACATGTCGACTGAAATGTGCATGAGCTCCATCGTGCATGACCCACATGTTGTGTCGTACTTGTAAAGGAACGTGTTATAGAAGCACAGCATCCCGTATGAAATCATGATAACGTGCTCCAGTGAGCGTAGGTGCAAGAACATGAGGCCCAATTAAGACATCACCAACAATTCCTGCCCAAACGTTCACAGAAAATCTGTGTTGATGACGTGAATCGAGGAAGTACAGTACATACTAACGAAACAATCGGGTATTTTGACAATTGTCTGCACGAATTATTTAAATTTACATTTAAAGAGACATACTAAAATAAGCTCTAACATGGAAATTAAGCGTTTACGGACACGTGTCTACATAACATATTTTCTTTCTTTGTGTGTGAGGAATGTTTCCTGAAAGTTTGACCGTACCTTTTTGTAACACCCTATATACATCGAGCACTGACCTCACTTTAAATTTCATCATTATTATAAAATATATACAGATACGAAATTTATGTAAATATCAAATAATAAATCATTGTCCAGAGACATATTTTGTCAATATATACAGCCTGTAAACGGTATAAGCCGCCAAAATTCTACCGATGTGCTTGACAAAAAAGTCTAGTAATATGTCGATTGTCAAGCACACAGAGATGTACCATCTGTATAATTTTGGTACCTTATACCGTTTACACCTTGAATATCAGATATATTAAACTGAAGGAGTCATGGCCAGGATTCGAACCCGGGACCTCCTGCTTAGTATGCAGGCGATATAACCAATGAGGCATCGTGACTTAGATACAGTGACTGCATGGACTGTGAAGGATGTATTCGATGTATTCGTGAAACGAACGAGTAACACAGTTTGTCCTACAAGTGTTCATTGGAAGCACCGTTCGTCACATGGTGTACATTGAATCGATAGTCAATTTCGTTCCTGTTCTGGCGTAAAGTCAGCGCCACACGCCAGAAACACGAGAACGATCGTGGAGAAGGCAGCGGATGCCGGCGCCGCGCATCCTGGAGGGAGTAACGTAGAAGCGCGGCTGTATCTAGGCCGACATGCGTCTGGAAGAGCCCATATGAACTCGGCTCCGAAATAGGCAGTCATTAGGACAGTGCAGCCAGTATAGAGGAACAAGAGGCCGCCGCGAGAGGAGACAGGCAGAGAAATTATAAGTTGAGTAACTTTGTCCATATTCGTAAATAAAACTTGAATTACTAATCTGTATAGCTGTTTTAGATGTCAACGCATCCCAAGCGTCCTGATAGAACCTTTCCTGAAAGCTAGGCCGGGAACGACAAAAACACATGACGATGAGGATGACTAAACAGCCCCAAACCTTGGTCAGTGTGTCTGGAATAACTGATGCAGTTGCAGCCTCAATGCTATCTCGTAGGTCATTTAGGTCAGCTGGTAGCGGGGGCACATACACAAAATCCTTTATAAACCCCCAAAGGTAAAAGTCGCAAGGCGTCAGATGTGGTGAACGTGGAAGCGTGACCATTGGTGCGTTTCCACACGGATTAGGGTGCCAAGCGCAGGTCGGATGGCGGGTCCACAGATGGGTACAGATTCGAACCCTGGTCCCTCATTTCCTCCTAGGTCACGCCTTCCCCCCGCTGTCGTATCGCTCACTACACAACGGCGATGAGAAGGGTTGGGGGGAGGAGTGTCGTGGCGTTGTTATTCGCCGCAACGACGGCGGTCACGCAATTCACCACGCCACTTCACGAAGGAGCGGTAAGTAGTTCCATACGTCTTTCCTCACCTCGGGTGTCGCCCAATAGGAAGAAGTAGGCTCCCTTCATATCCCGGCGCACCACAGCAACGACAGACATTACAGTAGTTCCAGACAGTACGAAGCAGATCCACGAGATCGACAGTTCCAGGAAGTTCATCATGAAAGGCAATAACAGTAACCCACTAAAACTACAGGCCTATTTCATTGACGTCAACTTGCAACATGGTTTTGGAACTTATCCTGTATGCAAATATTATGAATTATCCCGAACAGAACCCAAGGTCAACACGGATTTAGAAAATATCGTTTATGCGAAACACAACTACCTCTTTACCCACACGAAGTGATGATGCTATCGACAATGGTTCTCAAATTGATTTCGTATTTCTTGATTTCCAGAAGGCTTTTGACACCGTACCTCACAAACGGCTTATGGTATATCGCCCCAAGTTTGCGACTGGATAGGGGATTTCCTGTCAGAGAGGACACAATTTTTAGTAGTCGATGGTAAGGCATCGACTAAAACATAGGTGATATCGGGGATTCCACAGGGTAGTCTTATTGTTCCTCTGCTGTTCCTTATTTGCATAAACGATCTGGGAGAAAATCTAAGCAGCTCTCTTAGGTTGTTTGTAGATGATGCCGTTATTTACCGTCTAGTAAAATCTGATGATCAAAACCAACTGCAGAAAGATCTAAATAAGATATCATTTTGGGTAAAAATTGGCAATTGACTGTAAATAATATGTGTGAAGTCATCCACATGAGTACGAAAACATTAAATTTTTTTACAAGAAAAATCAATCAAAAGTGAAGGCCGTAAACTCCACTAAATACCTAAGAATTACTATTAAATGTAGATGTAGATATGCAACATATATTTTTCTGTCGCAATTCATGTAATAATAGCACGTGCATTATTCAGAAAAATGGACTAAAACTTATCGTATAATGTATAATGCTGTATTTCGTTTTTTACAAGACGATTGTATCAACAGAAGAAAATTAAATTCTTTGCCTTTGAAATCACGCAAATAGTTCTGTTATGGTTCGTGGTGGAGGTAGGGGTCGCCAAAATATTTTTAGTTTGCAGGGAGCCGCATATTCAAAAATGTTGGGAAACACTTTACTACTCTATTGCAACATCCATTAACACATTTAGTGTCTTTAGCGTCCTTTTAACGTAGTGTATTGTAAGGTGTGTACACAAGAAAGTGAAAACTCTTATTTCTAAGACTAATTTCGAAATAACTGAAATAGATAATGTTGTCTGTCAATCTAAGTGAACTGCAAAGTGAAAGAACTTGTAAAAAAATAAGATGTAGGCCCTATATTCAAATAACATTTGTACAGTATCACTACAATTTTCAGAACCACATTAAGAAACCACTGATGTTAACCCAAATGTGCCGAAAAATTGGATGGGAAAATATAATTTCACGTTCCGCTATTGTTCCAGTGTCCATACCTGGTGAGCGACAACTAACGCCAACCACTGTGGCCGATGACGTGTTAACGCGGGCACCCGTGTGCAGAGCCGGTTCGAATACTGCATGGAATCCATTAAGTCTACTGTCTGTCCAGTGGGAAACCTGTCTTGGACGTCTTGCTTTGAACAGAGCATTGATATGTTCTACTACATCTACATATATACTCCGCAATCCACCGTAAGGTGCGTGGCGAATGGTACACTGTACCACTATTCAGAATTTCCTTTCCATTCCACTCCCAGATAGAACGAAATTAGAAAGAATGTCTACTTGCCTCTGTACGAGCCCTAATTTCTCTGTCTTTGTGATCATTACGCGAAATGTAAGTAGGTGGCAGGAAGATCAATCTTCACTGAGCTTCAAATTCCGGTCCTCTAAAGTTCCTCAACAGAAATTCACGAAAAGAACGTCGTATTTCCTCCAGCGATCCCTATTTGAGTTCTTGGAGCATTTCTGTGACACTCGCGCGTTGGTCGAACCTACCAGTAACGAACGTAGCTGCTCACCACTGAACTGCTTCCATGTCTTCTGCTGCGAGTCCCGTAAACTTGAGCAATACTCAAGACGTGCTCGTACAAGCGTTTTATACGCGGTCTCCTTTACAGATGAAATACCTCTTCCTAAAATTCTCCCAATAATGGGAAGTCGGTGTACGCCTTACTCACAACTGTTCTTACAAGTTCGTTCAATTTAATGTCGCTCTGCAATGTTATGCCTAGATATTTGAACGAAGCGACTGTATCAAGAAGCTCACTACTAATGCTGTATTCGAACATTATCGGATTGTTTTTTCCTACTCATGTACATCACCTTACTTTTTTTATATTTAGAACTAGCTGTCATTCTTCACACCATCTAGAAATTTTGTCTAAGTCATCCTGTATGCTATTACAGTCAATTAAAGACGACACGCTCCACACGCCACAGCATCATCTGCAAACAGCCACAAGTTACTCTGTCTATCATTTATATAGACAGAAAATAATAGCGGTCCTATCACACTCCCCTGCGGCAAGCCTGACGATACACTCGTCTCCGATGAACACTCGCCGTCGAGACCAACGTAGTGCATTCTATTACTTAGGAAGTCTTCCAGCCAGTCACAAATCTGTGAACCTACTCCATATGCTAGTATCTCCGTAAGCAGTTTGCAGTGTGGCACCGCGCCAAACGCCTTTTTGAAATCGAGAAAAACACAATCTTTCCGTGGCTCGAAAGATGTCATGTGAGAAAAGGGCAAGCTGAGTTTCACCCGAACGATGTTTCCTAAACCCTTGCTGATTCATAGAAAGCTTTTCCGTCACAAGGAAATTTGCACTTTTGCCCTTCTGTCCGTCTCAGATGTCGCTGGCTGGCTGGACGCGCCGGATGCTCGCCTTTTCTGTACAGTCAAACCCTTGTTCAAACATTCTCCAGGCACCTTGGCATTGAGCCGAATTTCTGCACCATTACCGAAACCGAAATTACTATCCTTCGGGCAACGACCACCATACCCCGTTCGATCGGTGTTAGTTCATTAGGACTTTGCGTACTGGACAAACCAATTGCACTAGCACGTCTCAGAACGATTCCTAAACTTGGATTGTGGTGCGAAATCAACACACCAATGCCATCTGTGTCCCACTATCCCATGACACTTGTTAATTCAGTGTATAATAGCAGTGGCGGCTCGTACAAAATTTGACCTGTGTGCTACAATATTACAAAAATAAACAGGAAAGAAAATATACTAAAAAGTCAACCTTTGTATGATTGCCTTTAATTAAATATCAATTAATACTGTATTGACAGTAAGACCCTCAGGGGAATCTATAACAGCGCTGCCAGCTGCTGTGTATTCACTACAGGTAGTAAATATAACGTTTAAAATATTAATTTTATTTACAGAAATTACCTCACAAAGGTAGGTTTGAGAGACAACGCGCAAGACGCCTGAGCCAGCGCGCTATTTGACTCTGTATGCCGCAATATTCGTCATATACTATTCTTCCGCAGACGTTACACGCAGCGCGAAGAGAAATATAGGTCTGGTGCTGCAGTCGGTCTCAGCACACTTGAGTCGCCAGACCTGACGTCACGTCTGCGCATGCGCACTAGCGAACACATGACTGCGCAGCCTCTCTGCGCACGTACCAGCGCGGCTGAATCCCACTTTAGCAAACGGAGCTGGTTTCCTGCTATCGCGGCGAGAACGCTCCAAAATGCGTTTTCATCCTTATTACTAGCATTCTAATACGCATTGGAAGGGAATTGGCATAATTTTATTGTGATATCTGGCTCATATTCCAAGAGAAAGGATGTAATTTTACAGCGATTTCTCGCTTGCATTCGAAGAGAAAAGGCATAATTTTAGTGATATATTTACAGTGTACTGCAGCACATTATCACCAGCCGCCACTGTACAATAGTGACAATTTGGATACAAGACCTTCCAGGTTTCGCTCGTAAAATGTTAAGTGTCACAAGTGAGGGTTAATGGAATCGTCCAAGGTAGGGGCTACTGGACACATATTTAAACTCTACTCTTTCTTCAAGGAAATTTTTAGCAGGTAAATAAATTTGGATGTATGAAATTAAATTTCGTTGGCATAGCTACGAATTTGTCGCAGTGTAGGATTATAAGCAAAAGGGCGCGAGGTCGCATCGCAGCAGGTGTTGTGTTCGTGACGGTAAGTGTACTGGTTCATGTAGTGGTGCCCCAGTTGACCGTTTACGGAGGGGCTCATTGCATTGTACGCGAGCGGCCGTGTCGCACTGTTCCGCAGGGCGCGGGCGGTCAGCTGACGCGCCGTGGCACGGACAGGTGTTGGCCAGCCACCCAGTGCGCATGCGCCGTAAATCTGCACTAACGAGACAGCGTCGCCAATTAGGAGCGCGTCTCCCGCTGACGTCACCAGCCGCCGCGGCGCTTTTAAGCGCAATGCGACGCATAAATATCTCCGCTAAAATGTCCCATCAGCTGCCCAAAAAAGCTGCGGCGCGGAGGCCCGCCCGATGGTTTTTCTGGTTCGATTACGGGGACACGACATGCAAATTAGGGAGCAAACGCGCCGGTGCGCGCTTTCTGTCTTTCGGAATGCCACGTCCTCAGTCACCGGAGAGCGACTGCTTGCTCTGCTAACGACACCCCTGTACCGGCAGGGACCACACAACTGGTCAGCAGCCGCCAAGGAAGGAACCGACAGAGCGCTGAATTATTGCTCAGGCTCATATTCACTGGTACATTAAGGATAACAGAACTATAGATTCTAAGGTTTTTGGGACTGAAAAACTAATGTCTTGGCTATATTCACAAATAAATATCATTCATCACCACGATACTAGAGGTTCATTTCTCTTGACATAATGGAATAGAGATATACAAAAACATTCAGTTTTTTAAGTGCTCGTGAAAAAGGAAACTGGCAACTTGTACGAAAATAACCTTGACGTTCCAGGTTACATTATACTCCTCCTAACCAGTAACATCGCCGGCCGCGGTGGCCGAGGTGACTGAGGCGCTCCAGTCACGGTCTACACGGCCACTATGGTCGGGGGTTCGAATCCTCCCTCGGGCATGGATATCTGTGCTGTCCTTAGTCTTAGCTAGTTCATAAGTAGTTTGTAATCTTAGGGACTGATGACCCCCTAGTTAAGTCCCATAAGTTCTACAAACATTTGAACATTTGAACCAGTAACATCTATTCTTGCAGTGATGTAGCAGTGATATTGTTTACTAGATCATCAAGGGTCTGTTGGTCCAGATTGTTACGCTCCTCAACGGCGATTCGGCGCAGATGTTTGATATGGTTCACGTATGGAGAACATGATGGGCTTTGATATAAATAATTCTTGTCTTCCATGGGCGTGGTCATTTTGTATAAAAAATTTCTGCTTTTTT
Organism: Locusta migratoria; assembly: GCA_026315105.1. NCBI lineage: Eukaryota > Metazoa > Arthropoda > Insecta > Orthoptera > Acrididae > Locusta > Locusta migratoria. The sequence goes on along the minus strand of CM048746.1, from coordinate 104,319,747 downwards.
GGCCGCGTCATTTTTAAATACTCTTAGCAAAGGAATTGCCCAATTTTGACCACTGTGCAGTGGTTCCCTGCAGGGCGCTTAACTGCTGGATTTCACTCATTTGTTTACCCCTTTATAGTGTGAATTTTTCGGTTATCTGATACCGAAGTCAAACATCTAAGATGGTCACTGGTTTGCAGTAGCGTTTCAGTAGGCTACGTTTGCTACCGTGGTGATTGGTAGGCGAGATCTTGTATCTGATTGGAAGGTAACAGTCAGTAACTACCATCCAGGGGATGGTGTTTCCTGCTGCAAACGTTCAGGCCTCGCGTCAGTTCTACTGCGGCCGCTGTTTTTACTGCAGAACTCGGGTGAAGTGCCACACGATGGCGCACGCACATCTACATCTACATAGATACTCTGCAAATCACGTTTAAGGGCATGGCAGAGGGTTAACTAACCACTTTTATAACTTTTATCTACCGTTCCATTCTGTAATAGCGTGCGGGAAGAAAGAACACATAAATCGTTCCGTTTTCGATCTGATTTCTCTTATTTTATTGGGATGGTCATGTCTCCATAAGTAGGAGGTGCTAGCAAACAGATCGCGTTGCAATGAATAAAGTCTTTCTTTTAATGATTTCCACCCCAATTCGTGCAACATTTCCGTGACGCTTTCCCCCCTGCAACGTGATAAAACAAAACGAGCTGCCCTTCTCTGAACCTTCTCAATATCTTCCGTCAGTCCCACCTGGTGAGGGACCCACAACGGGCAACAGTACTCCAGGAGAGGACGTACAAGTGTGATGTAGGCAGTCTCTTTGGTGGAGCTGGTGCATCTTCGAAGCGTTCTGCCAATGAAACGTTACCTTTGGTTCGCCTTCCCCACAATATTTTATATATGTTCTCAGCAGTCTAAGTTGTTCGTAATTGTAACTCCTAGGTATTTAGTGGAATTTAAGGTTTGACTGATTTATCGCGTAATTGAAGTTCGGCGGATTTCTTTTAGTGATCATGTGTATTACTTCACACTTTTCTTTATTTAGTGTCAATTGCCAATTTTCGCACCATGTAGAAATTTTGTCTAAATCGCTTTGCACTTGCTTTTGATCCTCTGTTGACTTCACTAACCGATAAACGACAGCATCATCCGCGAACAGTCTAAGGCAGCTATTCAGAGTGTCTCCTAAATCGTTTATACACACAAGGAAGAGTAGTGGACCTATAACGCTTGCCTGGGGAACGCCAGATATCACTTCTGTTTTACTCGATGACGTACGGTGAATTAAAACGAACTGTGCCCTTTCTAACAGAAAATCGTGAATCCAATCGCACAATGGGGGAGATATTCCATAAGCACGCAATTTCATTAGATGCCGCTTGTGAAGTACAGTGTCAAAAGCCTTCCGGAAATCCAGAAATATGGAATCTATTTGAGATCTCTTATCGATGGCAATAAAGGGAAAGCTGTGTTTCGCAGCGATTGCTAGCAGCCACGTCTAAGGTAACTTCTAGCCATCCTCCCTATTCATGTTGTTAAGCCGTTTAATTATTTCAGTGGCTTCTCTTATTTTGCGTTGCTACATCCACGGTTTCCGGGACAGCACGCGAGGTTCTCGAAAGTTAATAGAACCGTCACATTCCTTCCGGTTTTCTGCCACAGCTGGGTTAACTTGTTTAAAAAATATTCAAATGATTGTTAAGGTTATAGAACTCAACGGCTCGGTCAAACTTACAAAGATAACCTAATTATACTAAAGACAACACAAACATCCATGCCCGAGGGAGAACTAGAACCCTTCACGGGGAGCGGCCTCGGTCATCGGAGCATAGCGCCTCAATGCACTCGGCCACTCCGCCGCGGCTAACTTGTCCTAATCACATGTAACGTCCATGTTGCGAAACGCGAGTGCTGATGGGTTGTCAGATTCCACCAACGTAAACTTCGCCGCATTCACATTGGAGTTCATAGATGATTGAGTGTTGGGGTATTTATGGGATCCTTCTTGGGCCTTAACACGTCACAGATGTGGCGGCCGCTCTGGAAAATCGGTTTGATTCCTTCTCGTAACAGGACCTTCCCTATACGTTCACTGGCACCTGTCACATAAGGTAAGGCCGGCCGCGGTGGCCGAGCGGCCTGCGGCGTGCCAGTCACAGTCTGCCCCCCTTGGGCATGGATGTTTGTGCCGTTTTTAGTATAAGCTAGTTCGTAAGTAGTTTGTAAGTTCAGGTACTGATGACCCCGCAGTTAAGTCCCATAAGCTGTACAAACATTTGAACATTTTCACATAAGATAAACGAGGCATAGGAAGAGTTTGTTCTGCACCTTTGTCTATCTTCGATTTACCTCATAGCTTATTGTGTGGCCCTGTTGCTGTATCCATTCGCGCGGAACGTTGTATTCGGCTTAGTTAGCTTATGCTGCAAGTGGTCAGCGTCGCTAATCCTGTCAGCTCGTGCTGTCAGCGTACATATTGCAGCGTTCTTTTGTGTTGGGTGATAGTGAGAATCCGTTTCCTGTAGATTGTGTCCTAGTGTACCGTTAGATGTTCTGTACACTTCCAAATCCAGAAAAGAAATAGCTCCGTTAGTTTCCATGCTGCACTGTAAACCGTATGTTCTTATGTGCTGGTGGAATCTTTGTAGTTTTGCTTCTGCATGCGGCCGTATAAAGAACGTGTCGTCCACATACCTCAGCGAACAGCTTGGGCGAGCGGCGCAGTGTTCAGTGCTGTCTGTTCAGAGGTTGCCATTCCGTCTCTCTGTTCATAAAGTCTTCCTTGCCAACAATAATATGTTGAAGATAAGCACAATTGCACTAGGTCGCAGGAGTAAGGCGATATAACTTCATTGTTACAAAAATACACACACTCATAATTAGAGCCATATAAGGATGTAACTTTAGCAGCATCATTATGAATTCGTGCAAGCTGTTCTCGAGGAAATCCTTCGTAGCACACCTGAACAGTTTGAGCGTAGTATCTTTCAGTCTATAATTAGGCTGTAAATCTACGAGTTCCATCTGCAAATTAACAGGGGCACTTTCAGTCAGCACAGAAAATGGTCATGATAACGGCTCTAACTAATGTGCGACGTTTGCAGTATCTTGAATACGATTTGAAAACGTTCCTGTATTTATTTCAAATAGAGATTCATTTTAAAAATTTTATTTGTTTTAGTAGCGGAAAGCTCCGCGAAATAGGAGCTGGTAGTTGTAAAAATAGCCGAAAGAAACATAGCCGTATCCCACTGCCACTTGAAATGTGACCCGCAGCAGCCGCGAGGGTGTGGCCGAGCGCATTGCGGCGCTATGCTCGGATACGCGAGGCCGTCCCCCGTCGAGGGTTCGAATCCCCCCTCGGGCATGGATGTTTGTGTTGTCTTTAGTATAAGGTAGTTCATAAGAAGTTTGTAAGTTTAGGGACTGATGACCCCGCAGGTCAGTTCCGTAAGCTAAACAAGCTTGACCCGCAGCGAGTACCAAATAGCTTATAAAGATAATAGCGGAAACTCTTCGCCGAAAAGTGCGACAGTGCTGCCGAGCACCTCCAGCGGCGTGAGTTGTAAACTAAAACTAGGAGTGAACAGCAGATTAACACTGTGAGACTCTAAACACATCATTCTTCGGAGTACTTTATAGGAGTAGGAAATGGTTGGGACTGTATGTGCTACATACGGCTGTAACAGCTAACTACAAACAGCGATAGACTCCGAATCTTACTTACTTACTTAAATAAACAATGTCTTAAAGCTTTGATTTACCCTTTTTTATAAGTTCTTTACAGGCAATGGGTTATTAGTAGCGAAGAGCTGAGTTGGATAAAATTTTGATGAAGAAGAAAGCAGAGCATTTCAATATTATGCCCAGACTAGTTTGTGGAGAAAGATTTCAGAAATAAGATTTTTTTAAAGCCTAGGGTAAATGTAATTTGTTCTTTGCGTGTAGTTTTTAAAAAAATGTGGTTAATGTATTATAACAACAAATGTGTAACAGCAAGTTTTATTTGAATCCCTTCGTTTAAAGCGTAGACGAGGCTTTAGAAACATCAACACAATACCTTCACCGTAAGCTGTTTGTATTTAAACAAATATTTTTTGAAATACGAGGCTAAACAAAAATTTAAAATAGTGTCTTTCATTTTCGTTGTCATTTCCAGTATTTGGCCTGATGCACTGTCCTTCGTTCTGCCGCCTAACTGCTCATGGAGACTGCGTTCATTTATATGGTTAAAACGAACGTCATATATTGCAGTTTTATCAGTTCGAATTCTAACCATATAAACTGTTCACATCGTGAAGGGTTTCATTCGTCCGTCTACGCAACTGGAATAACTGCGATCGTTTTTCACCATACGCGTTTCGTTTCACTGCATATAAAACCTCTTCAGTGGTCTGAAATAGAGATATCTAAAATTTTATTTGTTTTCGTAGGTAGAAAACAGTTCCTTAAAAATTTGTAAAAATGTGGATGTAGAGTTACGAAAATTTTTCTTAGATTTTCGCTTATCATGAAGGTTGTTGCACAGTTAATGGCAAAGACAACTGCTTTAGTTTCTTCTGCCCTACGCTCTAAAAGAAATTATCATCTAACATAATATCTTAAAGTGAGTAACAAATGTAAGTATTTTTGATACACACCGAAATAAAATACGGAATCAAGGCTATTATGGCCTACAACTCGAACCAACAGATGGTACTGTTAGCGGTGCCGCCTGAAAAAACGTATGTAAATGCCACGGAGTTTCCGATACAACTTTATAAGCTATTTGCGAGTACTTCCGAGACGTGCCGAGAAAAGGCGAGGTAGTCCGAGACTCACTTGGTCCGCCCTTGGCCTCCCAGCTGACCCGCAGAGGGCGTTTGGCCCGCCTTGGGTTGGGTTTGGGTTGTTTGGTTGGAACAGGGGGACTAAACTACTGAGGTTATCAGTCCCCCGGTGGGGAGGGGAAGGAGTGAGGATAGGAAAGGAGGGGAGGGGAAAGGAAATGCAGTCCGGGAAGGAAGACTGCATTAGCTCGGAGCCCCGTGCTCGCCACGCACATACTCACGAAAGAACTGCGAGCCCTCTCGGGGTAGCCTGCCATAGCCAATAGCCGTTTTACAAAGTTCGAAAGATATTTAAGCGATGCGAAAGTGTGGCTGAGAAACAGAAGTCGAACAGAACTAAAACAAGCCCTAAGAGAGCAGTGCGAGAAGTGTGCAATGAATTTTAAAGCAAACGGAAGTCGGTATTGTCTGTCGACGGTACTACACTGCACTGCGTATTTGGCACAGTGGTATTAACGTGCTCACAGCGTGGCATTACGAGCACTGATCTGGTCTTCATCCGCTGTTAACTTCCTCCCATTACCAAGAAACCTTCAGCAACTAATACTGGCGTTCCGTTGCAACTGTATGGGCTGGTACACATTCGTTAATTACCACCTGTTATTCCTTCTGATGAAGGGAGCTCCTCACGAAATCGGAAGAACATTTGAATCGCTGAACTCGTGAAAGCGAGTTCAATGTCCTAGCCACCGAGCCCTGCTCCGCCCCTCCTCCCGGACTTTAGACCAACTGCTGTTCAATATTGTCACTGTTCAAATTTTTATCTACTCACATGACAAATACTGTTGTACCACCACGATTCTAGGGATTGATGACCCTTTACATAAAAAGAAACAGAGCTAAACAGCCGCGGTGGAGTTGCCGAGTGCTCTGAGACGCCTTGCAGAAGAGCAAGCCACTCCTCGCCGTCGGAGGTTCGAGTCCTCCCTCGGGCATTGTGTGTTGTCCTTAGCGTAAATTAGTTCAAGTAGTCTGTAAACGTAGAGACTGATGACCATAGTCAAGTCTCTGATATTTACAAACATTTGAAAATTTTTGAGATACACAAAAACAACATTTCGAGTCTCTTTATTGCTCATGAAAACAGAAATGACAAGTTATTCGACAATAACCTAGACATTCTGAATTTTTGTTGCAAATTTCAGTATACAGTAAAACCCCTAATAACCGGTAGCGAATCCTCTTGGACTGATGCACGCCTGTATTCGCAATGGCAGACTGTCCACTAGATCATCATACTGGCGTTCCTCTCAGAGTTCCTCCTAGGTGAAAACCCAACGTGGCTATCATCAGCGCTGTGCTAGCCTTTGGGCAGCCATTAAGAGGCGCCGCGGTGGAGTAGCCGAGCGGTCTGCCGGGCGCCGTGGCTCAGCGCGCCCGGTCAAAGGGCTGAACGCTCTCTGTAATAAAAAAAGCCGAGCCAAGAACACGTAGAACCAAAACGAACAAACACGATCAGCGTCCGCAAGGGCAAGAACTACCCATAGAGCAAAAAAAAAAAAAAAAAAAAAAAAAAAAAAAAAAAAAAAAAAAAAAAAAAAAAAAAAAAAGCGGTCTAAAGCGTCTCGCTGCGGAGCGCGCGGCTGCTCGCCGTGGAGGTTCGAGTCCTCCCTGGGGCATGGGTGTGTGTGTTTGTTTTTAGGTTAGTTTACCTAGGTTTAAGTAGTTTGTAAGCTATGGACTGATGACCACACAGTTTGGTCCGATAGATTTACAGACATTTGATCATTCAAACATAACGAGGCAAATGACTGACAGTCCTTGTGTTGCTGTACCGCCTCCATGTGTGAACATCATAGCTTTTTTATTTTCCAGCCTGAGATGTCTCGAAACTCCCCTTGATCAGAGTTCCTCCTACCACAAGGTAACACTGCGGATATGAGCAAACTTGGAATTGACATTCTAGGTGTGGCAGGAGTACAGTCAACCCAACCAGTATATTTTCTTCGTGGGTTTATGAGTGGCACTGATCGGCCGTTTTACCCACTCTGTCGCATTGGCACTGTTCATGTTCGCATTTTGCGTGCTAATATTCTATCCCTATCATGTGTCTCTTCACCAGCAGATTGACCAGCTAGATTGAAGAAGACAGTTGGAATTCTGTCGCTCGATACTGATGTGACATCAGAACAATAGAATCCTTCTTCGAAGTGTTCTTTTTACTAATGAAGAGTATGTAATTGATCCTTACTTCAATCAAATGTTCAAATGTGTGTAAATGTATCGGACCAAAATGCGTGGTCATCAGTCCGTAGCTTACAAACTACTTAAAACTAGGTAAACTAACCTAAGGACAACACACACACCCATGCCCCAGGGAGGACTCGAACCTCCACGGCGAGCAGCCGCGCGCTCCGCAGCCAGACGCTTTAGACCGTTCGGCTACTCCGCCGCGGCGATGATCCTTACTTCATTGAAGAAACCATAACAGGTAACATATATGTACAAATTCTTACTTGTGCTACGGATTCTCGTAGATGAAGTACGGCTTGAAACACATGTGGAACCAGCACGATGCGCGCCCGGCTCACTACTCGCTTGTGGCTATGAAGGCGCTTACCTACATCTTTCCTTGTCGCTGGGTAGGACGTGAAGGCGTTATCAGATTTTTTTTTCTGAGTGAGCTCAAAGATGAAGTCATTGCACAAGTTCCGACAACTTAAGGGGATTTAAAAAGTCGCATTGTTGCAGTATATGCAACGATATCGAATCAACCTCTTCGGTCTGTCCAGAAGTCCTTGCACCAGCGACTGCAAATGTGTACTGCGGCAGACGGTGGGCAACTTGATAAGTTGGATACAGTTTCATGGATTTGGTTAAGACCAATTTCTTTAGTTATTGTCGTAGTTGCTGATATTGTAATTTTACAATGAAGATGTGTATCACAAAATTAAACTCACGTACAAAGTTTTTTGTTCTAACGAAGTTGTTACTTAAAAATCATTCCGCCTGAATTTCATGTTTCACAAATCCATTCAATTTGTGATATTCGCCTTTCTTTATTTTGTGACATTCACCTTTCTTTCAAAGCTCTGTCAGAAACAAAAGCAGACCTGTTACGTAGCTAACAAGTGAATCATTAGTAGATGTCATGCACTTTGCTTTAAAGATGATGTGTCGACCAATCATATATAGCAAAGTAAGATTAGTATGTTTTAAATTGAATTTTTCTCAACTATCACAAAATCGTAATTATACTGTTATCTGCGTCAAACTGCAACGCCCCATCAGCCAGACGCGACAGTTCCTATAGTAACACGGACTTCCGCATAAGAGAGCAACTGGTATGATGTTCAAAACAGATAAATCCTAGATTCAAAACATTGTAATTTCTCCGCAACTACTTGTCGGGTCTCGATGGGTGAAAGGCTGTTGAATTAGTCTATTCGAGATCTACCATATAAGGAGCAGAAATTACTATAGTTCTCCGTCGGGGGTTCGAACACCCCCCCTCGGGCATGGATGTTTGTGTCGTCTTTAGTATAAGGTAGTTCATAAGTGGTTTGTAAGTTTAGGGACTGATGACACCGCAGTCCCTTAAGCTTCACAAACATTTGAACTTTTTTTCTTTTTTTGCTAACCCCGCACTTTCAGCGATTAAGGGCACTTACATCACTACTATAAAAGCATCACGGAAAATACAGTGGCTGAAAGGTTAACAAAAACTAGTGTCGGACTGCAGTTAGCAGAACTAGATATGAAAGGGAGGCAGGAGGGAATAACTTTATAAATAATAATATAAACAAACAGTCTAGAGTGCAATATATATATATACTTTCAAATATAAGAGTGGTTTAGTCCAAAAAGTGAAGCAAGCATGTTTCCAAAATATAGGAGGGAATAAGACAAGCCTCTTTGTTTATGTGTAAAATGAGGAGAACCAGCCAGGACCTTGCGAAAGGAAAATGATAAAATTTTTCAAGCTTTACCAACCAATATCGTGTGAGGGATGGCCAAGGACTTGGAAAATAAATTAAACCGAATTGTCTTCAAACGAATGCGTAATACACTGATCAAAACAATTAGGGAATCAGGTGAAATGTTTAGGTTCTGAAATATTGTCATCGGCAGTATAAACTAAAATGGTGAGACTTCTTTCTGTCGGGTCTTTGGAGTGGAGAGAATAACATTATGGCAACCGAGATAGTGGTAATAAGAAAGTTCCTGCAGAGGGGTTTGATGTTGACTTGTGTTTACTCTAACAATGAATTACTCCAGCAATTTGGAGAACCATAACAGGGTTGGAAGCTGGACAGACACAGAGGGAGGTGCCTACAGCTGTTGGTGTGTCCCAAATTTGATGTCTGGGACCTGGGTGCAATTTAGGACCAACCGGAACCGTTAAAAGAATGGACAGCCAGGATCCTTCAAGGCTAACGTTACCAAGAGATGATAGTTATTTCCGGTTAACAGCCTGTGGGCACAAGACGGTGAATGCAACTCTGTTGCAACCCACCCTATAGCCAGCAACAGGACGCGCAATATCAACACAAACAGTCCGAAATCACCTTCGGGAATGTAGCCTCTATGCACGGAGGCCTATGGTGTGTGTCCTAGTAAAACCACTTCTCAACTGATCTTAATGAAATTTTAGACAAAATGTGTCTGATTTGAACCAAATTAATAAATAGGACAGTTTTTATCTCGATTAACAACAATATTATTGTTATTGCATGTTAAATGATTTTATCTAGGTTGGTTTAGTGACCAATAATTGGAGCTGTTCTTTAAGTGGAAGCCTGGACTAGCGGCAAAATGCTCCGTTGGAGAGCGTAAGGTCACTGGCTCGAAATTCGCTAGGATCTGAGATTTTTCAATTCCAGTTTTAACCTAACCTTCACAGTTCGACGATGTGAGGAGTTACCAGAAACGACAGGTGGTTCGGTTTCCACATTAAACTGTAGGTTTCCTGTCGGCGGTTGGATAACTGGGGTAGGTTAGATACATGTTGGGCGCGAAAGTGATCTTTGAACGAAACACTTGCAACAGGTCACTGAGCCAAACGATTATCATATTAGAATTAGGACGTTTCCTTGATGCTACAATATATTTTAGATTACACTTTTTTTTTAAATTTACACAAATGTTTCGTATATTTCAGTGCATTCTAATGAAATTTGACGAGGACCGTATAGTTGTGGCATCTCCGGTTTTTGGAACAGTGCTTAAAGGAAAGCTACTGAAATTTGGTTGGCAGACAATCTGATAAGCAGGGACTAGGGCTTTGCTTTTAGCGAGAGATGGAACCCGCTACTACTTCGATAGAAAACGAGATGTTGTGTGATGCCGGCAGCACCAGTGTATGATTATAAATTGTTTTGACCGATACATGGTTGCCGCCGGTGTGAGCGGCGTCAACAGCCAAGTCTGGGAGCCTAGCCTCCAAATAATATAAAGCACACCCACTAGCACCTTATCTCCAATGAGCAGTGTCGCCGCTGTGTTTCAAACTTCTTCCAATGTTGGCGCCACAAGCCAAACCCAAACCATGTTGGGTCTAACGAAAAACGAATTCGAAAAACCACTTAGAAATGTCCGTATAGTATAATGGACCAGTTTGGTCACTGATGTCAGATACAATTCATCTTACTGGCTGTTTTAATTCTTATAAAATCGATTGTTTCTTGGTATTATCTATCGTATTTAAGAGATGAAGTGCGTGCACCAAGTATTAGGCCTAATTGTTGAGTTTAATTAAAATTATGGATCAGAAAATTGTTGTTTTTGTTTCATGAACCGTCATGTATATTTTCTTCGGCGAGGCGTAAAACATTCTGTTCGTCACTCCCTCAAGAAATTTCAATCTTATAAGCATCCGTGAATTTGACACTAGCAAAGAAACATTCACGATTTTTTCATTTGGTGACAGATTTTGACGACATCCAGATATTACATGTAGTAAAAGATATTACGTATCAATAACATTATAAAGAAATTAGGCTGGTTACCAAAATAGTGTGCAGTGTCTGAGTTGCAACAACTTCTTGCAAGTTGTCTTGTACAACAGCACAGGCTGTGCACTTCGGCAAACGAGAATCTTCTTGTTAGCAGAAAATAGTAACTATTCTACACTAGTTATTTGATGCACTTGGCAACTGACGTCGTTGTTATACAAGCAGCTGTAAATGTTTCTTCGCTCATGACCTCCGATTTTCTGATAATTTATTTCCACCGCAATTCTAAATAGGGTGTGAAGTCATTTTCCAACCGCAAAGGTCTTGCATCTTCAATTGAGGGAAAGAGCACTGCATCTTAATTTCTTTTATGTACATGTGGACGGGTGGTTTCTGTATTTTTTTTTTTTTTTTTTTTTTTTATTTCGGAGCCATGATTACACAATGACACGCAAGGATATCCATTTCCCGCAATACACTTATAGATTAGTAGATTCAGACGTATGAACAGCAAGTTGCAGTGATGTACCGTAGGTTTCCCGAAGAGCGTAGCGTTCTGAAAGAATGGTCAACCCCGTTTTTAAGAAGGGACGTCGAACAGATGTGAAGAACTATAGGCCTACATCTCTAACGTCGGTCAGTTGTAGAATTTTGGAACATTTATTATGTCCAAGTATAATGACATTTCTGGAGAGTAGAAATCTGCTCTGTAGGAATCAGCATGGGATTCGAAAAAGGTAATCGTGTGAAACCCAGCTCGCGCTATTCGTCCACGAGACTCAGAGGGCCATAGACACGGGTTCTCAGGTACATGCCGTGTTTCTTGACTTCCGCAAGGCGTTTGATATAGTTCCCCACAGTCATTTAATGAACAAAGTAAGAGCATATGGTCTATCCGACAAATTGTGTCATTGTATTGAGGAGTTCCTAGATAACAGAATACAGCATGTCATTCTCAATGGAGAGAAGTCTTCCGAAGTAAGAGTGATGTCAGGTGTGCCACAGGGGAGTGTCGTGGGTCCGTTGCTGTTCACGATATATATAAATGACCTTGCGGATAACATCGGAAGTTCACTGAGGCTTTTTGCGAATGATGCTGTAGTGTATAGAGAGGTTGTAACAATGGATTATTGTATTGAAATGTAGGAGGATTTGCATCGAATTGACGCGTGGTGCAGGGAATGGCAATTCAATCTCAATATAGACAAGTGTAATGTGCTGCGAATACAGAGAAAGAAAGATCCTGTACCATTTAGCTACACTATAGCAGGATCATTTGGTAATCGTGAAAACGTTACGAAGACGATCGATAAACTCCACTGGAAGACTGTCGCTCAGTAAGGGATTTTGTCAAAGTTTCGAGAACATACTTTTACCGAGGAGTCTAGCTGTATATTGCTCAATCCTACGTATATCTCGCGAAGAGATCATGAAGATAAAATCTTTCCGCGAACAATAGGTGAGTGGAATAGGAGGGAGAACCGACAGTGGTAGTCAGGGTACCCTCCGCCACACACTATCGGGTGGCTTCGGAGTATGAATGTAGATGTGGATGTAGAAGTTACGGTCTTTCTAGATGTACATTGTGCATTACACCATATCTCCATTTATGTTCAGCGAGCATGTGGTTCTTTGTTGGCACCTCTAGTAGTCGCTGTATCAACAAGAGCCGCGACAAGAGTTTGATTTGATTTTTTCAGGGAAGCCAAACAGTCTTGATCCAACCCGCCACTGCCCGCACCGAAACTACGTTTATTGTGCGGTATCGCTCCCTGTATATCTAGTAAAGCAAACCAATGCCCTTGAACAGTGCAAGGAGTCGCTTTACCAGTTCTTTATTAGACACAATTTCTTCGGGTCCGGTTGTCCCAAATGTTCTGTGCTTTATACTCTCCAATGAAATACATTCGAAGTTTAGATGTGATACAGTTTCATCACCGTCATCACAGATCCTACATTTAGGGTTTTTGAAATTACCTTGCCATGTTTTTGTTGATAGACTTTGTTTCAATATTCTACGTGCTGTCTTCTGAGCCAGTTACGTAGCTCCAATTTGATCATTGCTTTGGTGATTGTCAGGACAGGTTCCGGTCCAATAAATGGAGTGTCTGCCCCCATCCTGGCTAATCTGTCGGCATGTTCGTTGCCACTGATCCCGAGTGGCCAGGGACCCACAATAGGTTTACTCTATTGCTTTCCCCTAGCTCCACCAGAACCCTGTGACATTCTGCAACAATTTTAGACCTTGTTGCAGGAGCTGCCAGTGATCTCAGGGCTGCCTGGCTGTCTGAATAGATATATATGCTACAATCTTTGTAGCACCTACGCAAATTCTCCTCCACACACGCCCTGATGGCAGTGATTTCGGCCTGGAATACTGAGGCCAGTTTTCCTAGAGAAATGACGCCCTCCAGTCTTGGCTGCACCCCATATACCCCGGCCCCAACACCTTGGTCTGATTTTGACCCGTCAGTCAAGAGTTTACACCTAGTATCATTGTAGGCTGATCCGAGAGGTTAGAACTGTGGTCAGCGGCACAAGCGTCACGTTCGCGCCAGTCGCCTATGCCAGAGACGGAGCTGCAACCTTACCGTCAGCACACAACCAGACCGGCACCAGGCCTGAAGATGGTGGTTTGTGAAGGGGCTCATCTGTAGCTATTTACTTGCTTTTTTATATTTTTATTCTGTAACATATCTTTACTGTGTTGAAAGAGCATTGCGCAATATGTAGTATGAGTAAAACATAAAGCATAAGATCCAGTGGGAAAACTCCGCCCATATTTCCCTCTAAAATCTGATTGGCTCTTAAAAGTAATTTCAGTCCGCCGAAACCCGCCAGCATTTTGATTAATATTTAATGTAATATGACTATTTTAAATTTGTCTGTTTACTCAGATTAATTATCTTGTAGTACGCTAAGTTTCTGTTATTTAAAAAGTTGTTTAAGTATTAGTTAAATAGAAAGATGACAGGCGTAAAACTCTAGAATGTTCCGTTGGCGCCAAGATATAGCCACAGGCGCCGAGTGTTACTCCTGCCGCAATCAGTCGAGCTAAGCGCCTCGCTCCGTTAACAACTTACAAGGGAATCTCCCCATCGCACCCCCGTCAGAATTAGTTATAAGTTGGCGCAGTAGATAGGCCCTGAAAAGCAGAACAAAGATAAAAAAAAAACAAAAAAACAAAAATAAAAATAAAAATGTTCAAATGTTTGTATAGCTTATGAGACTTAACTACGGGGTCATCAGTCCCTAAACTTACAAACTACTAACGAACTAGCTAGCACTAAGGACGGCACAAATATCCATGCCCGAGGGGGCATTCGAACCCCCGACCGTAGTGGCTGTGCGGACCGTGACTGGCGCGCCTCAGTCCCCTCGGCCACCGCGGCCGGCGAACACATATCAATAGAGAAAACAGGAAGACGTTGTATGGAAGTATGAAGAGGAAGAAAAAAGGCAAAATATAAAATGTGAGCAGCTCATGTGAAAGACATGCAATGTAGAGCAGATTGTAAGCTCAGGAGTGCTGTAGTCCTCTGGATAGCGTGAGAAGCGGCGGAACGAGAGGTCCTTGGCTCGAGCCTTCCCATAGGCGAATATTTCAATTTTTTTTCAGTTTCATAGAATTATTATCTGTCCGTCCGCCCGTTCGTCCGATGCGACGTAATGCTATGTAGTATAAGGATGCAACGCCTAAACAAACATTAAATACTCGGAGAGAGTCTTCCTGCTGACGAGGCTCCCTAGCTGGCAGTTTTCCGTTCGTTACTTTACCTGTGGAGGAATCAGTTGACCTATCACCTTGTGATCAAATGTTTTAGGCTCCCATTGAAGATGCACTTCCATTCGTCTACTAATCGCAAGGTTTTGTGGCGCAGTCGCAAAACCCAGACAGTAAACTGATTACAGCGAACAGAGACGTCAATAAATGGACGGACAGATCATACTTTTGGAAAAATAAAAAAAAAATTAAAATTAAAGTTTTCGTTCGATCCATGGACCTTTCGCTCTGCAACTCCTCACGCTGGCCACTTTTTTTTTTTCTTTTTTTTGGCTCAGCTTTTTTATGACAGTGGCCGTTTAGCCCCCTGACCAGACGTGCTGAGCCACGGCGCCCGGCATTCACCAGAACACAGCTTTCTTAGGCTCACAGATGCCCGACATTCCCTTTCTTTCACATGGACAGTTGAGTTTTTATATTTTGCTTGTTGTTTCATACTACTTTAAAATTTTTGTTAAGCTTAAGGAACTTAACTGCGGGGTCATCAGTCACTAAACTTACAAACTACTTATGAATTATCTTATACTAAATACGATACAAACATCCATGCCCGAGGGAGGATTCGAACCCCCGACCGTAGCGGACGCGCAGACTGTGAATGGCGCACCGCAGACCGCACGGCCACTGCGGCCGGCCCACACAACTTCTACCAGTTTTCTCGATTGATCTGTGTTCAGTTTCTCAGAACCTATCCAACTGCGCCAACTTATAACTAAATGTGAGGGGGTTGCAATGAGGACGTTCCCTTGTTAGAGTCGAGCGAGAAGCCTCAGACAGTTAACATCTAAGAGTATATAAGTCGGAAAAAGAAAAAAAGTTTAATATTCCAGAATGAAACTTTCACTCTGCAGCGGAGTGTGCGCTGATATGAAACTTCCTGGCAGAAGTTTGGAAAGTAGGAGGCGAGGTACTGGCGAAAGTAGAGTTGTGAGGCGGCATCGTGAGTCGTGTCGGGATAGCACAGTCGGCAGTGCGCTTGCCCGGGAAAGGCAAAGGTTCCAGGTTCGAGTCCCGGTCCGGCACACAATTTTAATCTGCCAGGAAGTTTCAAGTTTAATATTGTTAAATGTTTGTGAATCTTAAGTATACAGTTGTGGCTTACTGTAAAGGAACAGTGAATTATAAATAAAACAAGAAAAGCCACTGGCATCCCAAAATTTCGTGGGACTATTTCACTTTAGAATCAAAGTCTAGTCACGTTATACTTTCAGCCTCGCATAAAGAAACAACGGATCCACGACCGGAGTGCTGCTTCTGCGCAGGGGAAGACAGAAGCGAAAGAAGATACCATGTCAGTGAGCAGAAGCTCTTGACTTCATTCCCTGACAGGTACAGGGTGTCCAGAAAAGGGCTCCCTCATTTCAAAATTAAATATCTCGAAAACAAAGATCGATAGAGGAATGCAGTAAACGGTATGTTTATTGTGAAAGCTGTAAGAAGTTTATACATCAGTTTGAAATAATAGTTACAAAAGCTGCTAACAGATGGCGCTTTACGCTGTACAGCTCATATCAGCATTCATAGGTGAAATATTCGTATGAAAACACTCTTTGCAAACAATCATATCACAATGTTTTCAAAATGTTCACCATTGGCACTACACAGGTGGCGCAAACGAATAATGACATTCGTCATCACATAACGTAGTGTCTCAACCGAAATGGATTCACATGCCACAGAGATCACCGATTCAAGCTCGTCCAGCGTGGCGGGATGCTTCGGGTACACCATGTCTTTCACTATGCCCCACAAAAAAAAGGTCAAATTCGGCGAATATGGAGGCCAATCCGTGCCTGCACCAGCAAATTTGGGATATTCCAAAGCAATGACTCGATTCCCGAAGTATTCCTCAAGAAAGCGAAACACTTGTTCAGTCCGATGTGGTCGGGCTCCACGTTGCATAAACCATTCAGTACCTGGTCGATCCTCTAAAGATTGATGTGTGGCGACAAATTGTTCCAAAATTGCAACGTAACGTGCACCAGTGACCGTTTCTCGAATGAAAAAAGACCAATAATGCCTCTACTGCATACTGCAGCCCACACAGTAACTTTCGGAGAATACAGGGGTTTCGCTTCACACCAATATGGCTTTTCGGAACCCCAAAATCGCCAGTTCTGCTTATTCACGTATCCATTCAGGTGTAAGTGTGCTTCACCTGTAAACCTTCACTACCAATCATTGTGAGCATCTGATTAGCAAAGGCAACCCTATGTTGCACAGCTGGTGCGTTTGAATTTTGAATGGAGAAATGTGTAGGCTCTTTCTCAGTATTTTCTGCGTGCTGGAACGCTTCAAACCAGTCTGAGATGCAATTCTACGGACGGATGACATTGGATTTCGCTGAATAATCCCAGAAACTGTGGCGATATTTTCAGGCGTAACTGCGGTTTGCTTGCGGTCAACATGCCCCACTAGATCGTCAGTTAAGCTGCCTGTTCGTTGAAATTTTGCGAAGAGCGTACGAATGGTTTTCGCATCGGGTCCTTTTGGAACATTAAATCGTGCTCGAAAACTTCGCCTTGTTGCCGTAGGACTCTCTTGTAACCTGTGGTACTCTAGCACCAGGAAAACGCGTTGTTCAATGGAATACATGGTTTTAATCTCTTCCTTCGGTACGCTAACCTCCTTTCACGTTTCAATAGTGGAACTGATCGCTCTGGGCTTCGGATCACCATTTATACTAGGCATTACGTATGGCGATTATAGCGCCATCTGTTAGCTGCTTTTGTAACTATTATTTCAAACTGCTGTATAAACTTCTTACAGCTTTCACAATAAACATATCGTTATTAATTATGGCCTACTGCTATGGGGACATGCTGCAGGTTGTAAAGATGTGTTAATGTTACAAATAATAATAATAATAATTACATCAAGCAAAAGATTGGACCACTGCAAGCCAATATTCAAACGGTTAGGTATTATGACGATCTTCAGCCAGTATGTGTTCTTATGCCTCATCAGTATAAAAGAAAACCAAGGGGAGTTCAGCATGAGGCGAGATATACATAACCATGACACCCGTAACAAGAGGAGCATTGAAATACCAAGCTGTCGTCTGACTGGAATACAAGACAGTTTTCCAATGGTTGCACTGAAAATGTTTAACTCGCTGCCAAAAGAAGTGCAATCCCTGCCACCAGAACAATTCAAAAGGAAAATTGCACAGGACCTGAAAGAGCACCCACTATACTCAATTGGTGAATTTTTCAACAGTGATGAAAGTGCCTGGACAAAATGATAATGTTTATGTTGTATATGTTCAAAATTGTAAACTTTTTTCTTTTATATGTATATGTATGTATGTATGTATATAATCTTAACGCAGTCTGTCCAGTCATGACTGGTAAACGACACAGAAATAGTAATAAAGTTTACTGCATTCCTCTATCGATCTTTGTTTCCGAGATATTTAATTTTGAAATGAGGGATTCCTTTTCTGGACACCCTGTAGGAAGAAGGAAGAAAGTTGGAAACTTCGTATTCACTTTCAAATAATTAACTTCTCTTCTAACCTGTGGTATTCTAGCACCAGTAAAACGCGTTGTTCAATGGAGTACATGATTTAAATCTCTTCCTTCGGTATGCTAACCTCCTTTCACGTTTCAATAGTGGAACTGATCGCTCTGGGCTTCGGATCACCATTTATACTAGGAATTACGTATGGCGATTACAGCTTTTGTAACTATTATTTCAAACTGCTGTATAAACTTCTTCCATTTCACTGTAATGTTTTTAAAGTAAACGCCTTTTGCTACTGCGAATGCAGGGTTTTATTTTTATATTTTTAAGTCACCCATACGCGTTTCGCCTTTCTCTCAAGGTATCATCAGTGCGTGTCAGCACTTGCTACTCCACGTCAGTCTCTTTCTGGCAACCAGGTCGAAATGCTACACTGTTTTCTGTAACACATTGCAGTTTTCTGGTTCCACACAGTATGGCAACAGGTGGCAGTGGAACCAGAAAATTGCAATGTGTTTCAGAAAACAGTGTAACAATTCGACCTGGTTGCCAGAAAGAGACTGACGTGGAGTAGCAAGTGCTGACACCCACTGATGATGTCTTGAGAGAAAGGAGAAACGCATGTGGGTGACTTAAAAATATAAAAATAAAACCCTTTATTCGCAGTAGCAAAAGGCGTTTACTTTGAAAATATTACAGTGAAATACAATTCAGCTGCTGCTCAAAATGGCCACTGCAAGCAACGTATTAAAGTTCTTACAGCTTTCATAATAAACAGACCGTTTACTGCATTCCTCTATCGATCTTTGTTTTCGAGAAATTTAATTTTGAAATCAGGGATTCCTTTTCTGGACACACTGTAGGAAGAAGGGAGAAAGATGGAAACTTCGTATTCACTTTCAAATAATTAACTTACTTCAACATTAGAGACAATTACCCCGCTCTTTTCTCCTTTTATCCCGCCGTAATTTGTATCGCCGAAATCAGTTCGATTTTAGGAGTCCTCAGAGAACGTGTGGGGCAGACAGGCTGTGAGGCGCCTTGTTTGGACAGGTCCATTACGCGCGGCGTGTGCAGTACCGGGCCGGGCTTCTTGTGGGGCGGCAGGTGCCGGCAACACGCGCCGCGCCACGCCGTCCGCCTCGCGGCTTCTTTGCGCAGTGCGCTCGCGATGCGCCGCGCATCCGGAGAGCGCGCCGCGGCCGAAACGCCGGCAGCGCGCGGCCGGCAGGCGGCAAAAAGTGGCACTGCGGCTGCGGCTGCGGCCCCTAAATTGGCGGTGACAGCCGGACCCGTCCGCCGCCTTGAGACGCCAGTCACGCCGGGACCACGGGCGGCCGGACCCCCCCCCCCCCTCTCCCCACTGCCCAATCCCAATCTTAATCCACGTCGCGACCGCCGGCCGTTGCCAGACTTCTCAACTCACAATGTGTCACTCCTGGCGTCGTGCAATACATACGGGCGCAGTTTTTAGCCTCGCGGTGTTTCGAGGTGCAAAATAAGCTCGACACGATGGATCTTTATTAACAACTAGCTAAAAACCTGGTGTTGCCCTGGTACTTATTTATTTATTTACTAGCTTAAACCCGCGGTTCCGCTCGCGTGTTGGTTGATTATGGTAGATAAGTTATCTTTCAGTAGTGTGCTATGAGATCGAACCACTCGTAAAAATGCACTCGTTTCCAATAATCCAATCACGAAATTCAACAATAATGAATGTAACAATATAGCAGATCGATCACTTTATGTAATCTGCGAAACGTCAAATCGTTTTTTTAAGAGATGTATTGAAAGAAATTTCGTTTATTGCTTTGTTCATTTATTCTTATATTTCCTTATTCGTATGCTTATCCTCACAGAGAAAAAGCTGAAGACATTGTAGCACGCATAGACCAAAGATATGGTCTGTGGCATCACGTTTCGCTGTATGTAACCTCCTTGCTATAGAGTCGCAAACGTCATCGCTGGCCTTCAGTCCAAATTTTTTTATAATTTGACGAATATCAATCACCATATCTTCCACCCCCTTATAGCTATCGGCATGGAACTGCTATGGTGTACAACAGGAGACTTCGCTGTATGTAACCTCCTTGCTATAGAGTCGCAAACGTCATCGCTGGCCTTCAGTCCGAATTTTTTTTTATAATCTCACGACTTTCAACCACCAATTTTCCACTCCCTTATAGCTATCGGCATGGAACTGCTATGGTGTACAACGGGAGACGTCGGACAACAATTACACACAGACCATTCGTTTGCGTTCTGAAGTTTTCGCTGCAGAGCGAAATATTAAAACACACACACACACACACGTAGAATTTTATAAACTTTCTATCCCAATATACTCCACCCTTTTATCATTATCAATCCTCAAGCAACAATGCAACCAATAAAACCATTTTCAAAGAGTAAACATAATTTTCAAAGAGTAATTATTGTTCGGCATTTCGCATTATATCCTTCAAATTACTAAATATATATCAGATAGCTATAAAACCGTGCCTAAAACCTTCCTCGGGTATAAATTAGTAACTGTACAAATATTTCTCTGCATCTTGTCGTTCGGACGTGATAGGCGTACACCGAACAGACATTCACGTAGCTATCCGATCGCCATAAAACCGTACTTAAAGCCTTCCCCGGGTAGACAATAGTAACTGTACAAATTTTTAGCTCTTTATGACTTGTGGTTCAGATGTGATAAACGTACACCGAACAGACATTCACATTTATAGATATAGATTTCTGCCTTGCGTCGAACTTCTATCTCTTCTCGCTTTGTCCATCTCCTTTTTTCTAAAAACATGTTATATTGATTGGAGAATATATAAGAAATAAGGCTGTCTTACATAATGTACAAAATTATAAGTGCAGAATCCAAACAAAGAAAGATAGCCATCAAAATACAAATGGCATAAAAGATTCGTACGATCTTATACTTATTGAAAGTTATACAATTGTATAATTTCTCATATATATATATTCATTTGTTCTGTATGTCTGTAAAATCTGTTGCGAATACAATTAGGAGTAAAAAAAGTGATAGTTTAAAACTTGGTGCGTTTTAATTTTTTTAAATTGTAGTTTTATGACGCACAACTGCCGAGGTCATTAGCGACCAGCACTGCCCATAGTAAAATCGAACCGGGGTTAGAACTAAAATGGCTTTCGCCATATTTGCACGATGAATAAAAAGTAAAACTCTGTCAACAGAATGCGGATCATCAGCTAAAATATCAGACATTTCAAAAACGGACATTGCACTAAAAGGTGGTACACGGTAAAAGGTTTCATTACAGTGTCATAAGGGAGCAGGATCACCATGAAGTAAATACTGGTGGCTATAACGGCAGTGGCCAATTCAAAGCCAGGCCAGGACAATCTCCTCTCGACGAGAAGGTCGAGATGACGTTGACCAAAGATCAGACATAGGTTAAATGACCCACCATTTGTTCCCTGACAGGGATAACCAATGTAAAAACCAACGGGAAATGATACGCCGGGAGACGCCAGCGCGAAGGTTATCAGAGCTAGTAGAAAAGGTAGACAGCCGTATCCGCAGACTCATTCCCCAACACTCCCACGTGGCCAGGGACCCACAGAAACGTCACTGAAAGAGAGGTAAGACAATTGCGGATGCTTTGTACCAGAGGATGGACAAGATATAGCGTGCGAAGGCTCAAAAGAGCACTCAGAGAGTCCGAGCAAATGACACTCTTATTGAGCGAGTTTCGCCGGACGTATAATGCATATGCCATGGTGGAGTAACCGGGCGCCGTGGCTCAGCGCGCCCGGTCAGAGGGCTGAACGTCCTCTGTAATAAAAAAAGCTGAGCCAACAACAAACATAACAACAAGAACCAATCAAGATCAGCGATCGCAATGAGCAGAAAGAACCAGAAAAAAGCGGTCTAAAGCGTCTCGCTACGGAGCGCGCGGTTGCTCGCCGTGGAGGTTCGAGTCCTCCCTGGGGCATGGGTGTGTGTGTTTGTCCTTAGGTTAGTTTACCTAGGTTTAAGTAGTTTCTAAGCTACGGACTGATGACCACGCAGTTTGGTCCGATAGATTTACAAACATTTGAACATTTTTTTTAATAATGTATTCAGCTCAGCAGTAAAAATGGAACTCTACTCAGGGAGACGATATTTAAACGAGGCGTTACCAAGTACAAAGGCACACCTAACACCCTGGTCTGTTTTTGAGCCATCAGTGTAGATGAACAAATTTTCATCAAATTTGAACCGGTGTGCGAGAAACTTGGTGCGTGATGGGGCGCTTTCCCAGGAACGTTACTGTTCATGTGCTCAGATCTCATAACTACGAGTCATAGTGTGATATAATTTCGTAGGTACGTTCAGCTATATGAGTGTATACTTTCTGTACGATTTCCTGCGGCTACAATTTGTAGCGTAGAAATTATAAATTGTAACGTCGAACCGAATGCCGTAGTTTTAGTCCATAAACAGCGAAAAAGTAGTAAGCGATAAACTTTTTTCTTTTCGTAGTTTTGCTATGTCTTTCAGCGAGAAAAAGTTCAATAAAAGTTTGAAATTATGTTTAAAGTTTGTCGCAAGTCGCTAAGTAGTGTTATTTTCATATAGAGAGCGCATAAAGTGTCCTCGCATTATGTGGCAGTTTCTTGCAACTATATTGTTTACGACGTTTATCTCCTGAACCATGTGTCGTATGTGGTTCTTACCTTGAATAGACCCGCGAAACTACGAAAAATGCGATGTGACTGTTCATAAATAATTTCTACTGATCGAAAAGGGGAAAAACGAAAATAACAGATGTCCATAGCTCGTCAGTTACCTATAGCTGAATATTTTTAAAATTTTGTTTTTCCATTATGACGTCGTGCAATGTTTGCACATTAAGATTTTAACGTAACTCCTAACTTGTGAATGTTCCACTATTTTTCAGTTAGAAAACTCTTGTAACTAGTATGTTTCTCCTATAAGAAATTCTATTTTGTGCAATGTGTATTGTGCTTTCAGTGAATGACCAACATTTTGTAGACAATTGATCTCAAGATGATGATACAGTGCATTGAAACCGGTTGTCAAAAAAATAAAGGACTACAACAAAAACATCTAGGCTACACTCCGTTTGGGAGTTGTTGATTCACATAATTGATTCGTTTCCTTCTTGAAATGTCACGTAATTATATTCTTTGTTGATAATAAATTCTCAGTTGAATAGAACAAAGATAGTTTTATAATAATACACCGTGTTATCAGTGAATAAACTAAATGCCTAAAAACACTTATCATGACTAGGCGATAGCTAAATTTACAATATACAATAAGTAATTTCGACAAATTGTAATCTTTACAGTTTGAATATGCAGTGGGGCCTTGCTCAACGAGCACAGCGGCCGCGGTGGCCGAGGAGACTGAGGCGCTCCAGTCACGGTCTGCACGGCCACTACGGTCGGGGTTCGAATCCACCCTCGGGTATGGATATTTGTGCCGTCCTTAGTATTAGCTAGTTCGTAAGTAGTTTGTAAACGGCCGCGGTGGCCGAGGGGACTGAGGCGCTCCAGTCACGGTCTGCACGGCCACTACGGTCGGGGGTTCGAATCCCCCCTCGGGTATGGATATTTGTGCCGTCCTTAGTATTAGCTAGTTCGTAAGTAGTTTGTAAGTTTAGGGACCGATGACCCCGTAGTTAAGTCCCATAAGATATACAAACATTTGAACATTTTTTCAACGAGCACAATTCGCTTCTTAGCTTTACCTGCAATGCGGAACCTCGTTATGCGACGTATACTTTTCTATCGCAATCAATGTAATAACAAGGTGTGTTCCATTTAGGAAAAAAGGACTAAAATGTATCCTATAATGTACAATACTGTATTTTCTTTATTGATTTTTACAAGAAAGTTGTATCAATGGAAAAAAATGAAATTCGTTGCCCTTGAAATTACACACATAGTTGTGTTAAGTTTTGCAAATGGACTGGGGGGAGAGGGTCGCCAAATTATTTTTAGTTGGAAGGATGCCGCATATTCAGAAAGGTGAAACACTGACATAAAACATGGATCTTAATTTTCATGCCTAAATATACGACAAATATATGCACTGCCTTCAAAAGTGCCAAAATTGTTTTCTATGCACATATGAAAATTTTCTACAATACAGTACCTAGATTCCTGTATACGTTGTTATAAAATGCTCTCTACAGTTAAGCAACGACTAATTACTTCTTATCCCCGCCGGGGGTTCGAATCCTCCTTCGGACATGGATGTTTATGTCGTCTTTAGTATAAGGTAGTTCATAAGTAATTTGTAAGTTTCGCGACTGATGACCCCGCAGTAAGCTAAAGCTAAAGCTAAAAGCATAAGCTAAAACCATTTCAACATTTTTAATAACTCATAGCAATTTAACTTTGAGATGAATCCGCCATCTGCTGGAGACCGCCTCCTATATTATGTATATCCGACTTTCCCTGTCTGTGTCTACTGTCTACAGTTCGTATGAAAACTACAGTCCGATTTTAGTATGATTGTCGATTTTGTCAATAACACTGTTTTCTGGGAAGTATAATCTTAGCCAGTTTTCTCAAAAATAATTTAACAAACTTGTCAAGGGATTTTAATACAATTGTAGTCAATATGTTTTTGATTAAATTGTAGTACTGCAACAATTTATCGCTCGTAGACTAATAAGGATATAAACATTAAACAAAATTTCGCGTAATATGTGTTTTGAGTATAATTTTTGCTCATTTTGAAGATACGTTGAAGATAATGCAAATATCTTTGGTGAATAAGTTAACAAAATATACGCAGAATTTCTTCAGAGATGCTTAAAATGAAATGCAAAACAGTTTCTTTTCACCTCCTTAATTAACTCTTTTATCCATTCTACATTTTAAACCAGAGGAAAATCATATTAATTAATGTCTCTGTATAGGACTTTGATATAAATATACAAAAACCTTCAGACCAGCTTTATCAGCCCGATCGTAAAATCCTTTCTTGGATGAAGTCTTCTACATATAAATTACTTATTACTAACTTATAAGTCGAATGAGATTCACAAGGAATTTTTCCTATCATTGGTTGTTAATGGGTCACTTTCCAATGAACCTTTCTACAGTTTAACTTGCTATCGCCACTCAAGGAATTCCTTGTCAGATTAGGGAGGATGGAGGCTTATGTTCTGTCCAACTATCCTGGTTCGTTTTCTGTTATTTTCCTAAATCATCAAAGCCACGAGTAGGCACCTGTCCTAACCCTGTTAACACATATGTACGAGGAATATTCACAAATTGCTAACACCACCACTTTATGTGTTGTGCTGCTTGCTTACAGGTACATATGTGAACTCCTTGAACACCTTGAAAACCCCACGCTACAGTACCGCATCATATCACTAGAGAAGACAAAGCAAAATGGATCATTGATGGAATGTTCAAATGTTTCTTTAGCTTATGGGACTTAACTCCGGAGTTATCAGTCCCTACGCTTACAAACTACTTATGAACAACCTTATACTAAAGACAACACAAACATCAATGTCCGATGGAGGATTCTAACCCTCGACGGGGAACGGCCTCGCGCATCGGATTATAGAGCCTCCATTCACTCGGCCACTTCGCCGCGGCATCATTGATGAGAACGAGTACAGTTTGGTAGTTTATTTTCGGCGTTTGTTGGGGAATAAATGTGCAACTTCCAAGTTAACACGTTTTGTTGGGGAATAAATGTGCAACTTCCAAGTTAACACGTCATAAAATAAAGTCTTTAAATATGTTTCATTTAACAGGCTTCATTGTACCGCCGCCGAGGAATGGCAGAGCGTCTAAGGCGCCTTGCTGCGGAGCGCGTGGTTGCTCCCCATCGGAGGTTCGAGTCCTTCCACTGGCGAGCGTGCGCGAGTGTGTGTGTGTGTGTGTGTGTGTGTGTGTGTGTGTGTGTGTGTGTGTATCTGTGTGTGTGTCCTTCGGTCATTTTAAGTTAGTCTAAATAGTTTGTAACCCTAAGCACTGAAGGCGCCATTTATTTAAAAATATTTGAACTTTTTTCATTGTACCATACCATTGCCGGCTTCGAAGTTCTCCTCAGAGGACTGTATTATATTCATCCCGTAGGGTAGCCATCTGTTCATGAATTAAAGTTCAGCAAAATGTTCATCAAATGGTGGTTAGTAATTATTTAAACACCATAAAATACTACCATCCAGCGTACACATTGTCAAGAATAACAACGTAGGTTCATTAAACGCAATAATTAGATGCCCCATACGCTCTCTGCTTGGCCAAACAATAACGAAGTGGCAGCCCATTTCACTGTGAAGAATTTAAAAAAAGAGAAGTGGAGGCTATTTTGGTTGACATGTGGCGCATCACATTCGAGAAGATAGTTTAAAAACTTAGGAGTAGCCAAGGATCAGTTTTCCAAATGTGCAGGTTCCTGCTTTTGATTAAATGTAAAAATAGAACAAATATTGTCATCAACAAGATTCGAACCTCCAGCACAAGAATCAAGCACCTGATGACCATTGTAATACGCCAGAGGACTGCAATATCTCCCCTTTTTTTTAAGTGACTACAGATAACGCTGGATTACAGCTTTCGAAAAGTTCGGCTTCACGTAAGTCACACGAAAGCTCATTTAATGTCAACTAGTCACAGTGATAATAATGTGTTCGGCACGTTATAGCACAGCTTGTGTGAAAGGATCCAGAGCGAGTAGCATTCGATTACTGCTGCGACTGAAACGCAGCTATTGATTTACCATAATTGTATTGTTTTGTTTCCGACATGGTTATCATCTATATCTATAAATGTGAATATCTGTTCGGTGTACGTTTATCACGTCTCAACCACAAGACATAAAGAGGTTAAACTGTGTACAGTTACTAATGTCTACCCGGGGAAGGCTTTAGGCATGGTTTTATGGCGATCGGACAGCTATTTATCTAGATATATCAATGTGAATGTCTATTCGGTGTACGCTTATCACGTCCGAACGACAAGACGCAGAGACTTAAATATTTTTACATTTTCTAATATATATCTGAGGAAGGTTTTAGGCACGGTTTTATAGCGATCTGATAGATATTTAGTAAATTGAAGAATATAACGCAAAATGCGGAACAATAATTATTACTCTTTGAAAATGTTGAAAATGGTATTGTTGGTTGAGGGTTGATAATGATAAAAGAGTGTTGTATATTTGGATGGAAAGTTATCCGTGTATATAAAATTCTACGTGTGTGTGTTAATATTTCGCTCTGCAGCGAAAACTACTGAACGCAAACGAATGGTCTGTGTGTAACTGTTGTCCGAAGTCTCCCGTCGTACACCATAGTAGTTCCATGCCGATAGCTATTATAGGGGGGGGGGGGGGATATGGCGGTTGAAAGTCGTCAAATTGTAAAAAAAATTCGGATTGAAGGCCAGCAATGACGTTTGCGACTCTATAGCAAGGCGGTTACATACAGCGAAACGTGATGCCACAGACCATATTTTTGGTCTAAGCGTGCTACCATGTCTTCAGCTCTTTCTCTGTGAGGATAAGGAAATGTAAGAATAAATAAATAAATACTCGGGCCAACGCCGGGTTTTCAGCTAGTGTATGATAAAATACAAAATAAATGTAACAGACATATGAATGGGGATAAAAACACCCAAAAAGGAAAGAAGTGGAGGTGAATTGAGAAGTAGTTGTGGCATTTTGGCAACGGCGAACGGTTCGGGCGTGACGTCGAGCTCCCTGATTGGAGAAAAGCAGCTACAACACGTGAACTAGCAAGTGCTTGTAACCGGAGTATAGTGGTAGAACGGCAGGCAGTTTTTGCATGGCAGCGTCAGAGAGCCGTGTGCGCGGCGGGAGCGCTGGAGTGTGGAGTGTCAGCGGTGAGGACGCTGGACGCTGGACGCTGGGCGGGCGGCGGCCGGCGGCCGCATTTGGGCAGATTCCGCGGCCCGTTTTTGCTGCCTCCATTGTGCGGCGCGCCTCCACACACGCCACCTGCCGCTGTCCCCCACTGTCCACTCCTCCACATCACACAGCAGGCCTCGTCTACTGGACGCACGGCCCGCCTTAAGGCACGTGCAAACAGTGCAGTCGCACCGGGTCCCGCGTTTCTAGGGGCCCCGCACATACAAATGTCATCTGTAATGTAACGACTTTCAGCCAATTGCTGAGCTCTATCACCGAAATTCGGCATCACCTCATGAAAATAACGAGAAAGTGTTCTGTCGAAATACTGGCTACTTTAAACGACACTACTTTGCGCATCGTCAGGTATTATCAGGCGCATAGAGAAAATGCGTCATGTAGTACTATAAACTAACATAACTATTCAATGAGCATTTTCAGCATATGGATGTCGGTGTTCGCAAAGATGATACTAGAATAACGAGCTTCAGCGCAAGAAATATTTCAACAATTTTTGGGAAGTTGCAATGAAGTCGTCATAACGCCTGAACAACTACAGATGAACGATACGAGAGTACTGATAGATAGCGATACTATAGTTTCAAACACAATGTTCTAGCACGAGCTGTTAATCAAGAGCATGCTATATCTGATGGATATGTATCAATATTGCTGTTTTTATCAAAATGTACAAATTTTTCATTTATCGATTTTTGTTCTATAATTTTTTAATGTTCTATGCCTGAATGTAAAGTCGTGCTCAATAGTATCCGAACGACCTGAATTGCATTTCTCCTGATTCACATGTGACCCAACTAACGTACCTGTCTTGCGGGTGCACTAATCGCTCCTCGGTACAGTCGTTTGACTATAGAAAATGTTTCCAACAAATCGCCACTAGAAAAACTACTCTGTTTCGCAATAAGATTTAAAGTAATACCGCAATACTACAAATATCAGGGAACACCTCATCACAGATAAGACTGTACTTAAGGCTTGTAAGCTCACGTTTATTACAAGAAATGACATACCTGAAATGTTACCACTCTCATTATTACGTCAGATAGGTAATGCACATAGTACGTTCGTCGTATTCATGATTGCTTGTTCAAAGTAACATTTGTCTGCACTTGCCTTCTTAAGAATTGGAATCACCATATTCTTCGAGAAGTATGAGGCTATTCCCCCCCTCCTTCTCAATACATCTTGCATATCAATTTGAACAATTTATTCATGACTAGCTCTCCGTTCAGACGACGGGACATCATCTACTACAGCGGCCTTGTTTCTACTCAGATCTTTTAGTGCTCTGTCAAATGCTTCTCGCAGTATAGTACCTCCTATCGCATCTTCCTCTACTTCATCTTCCACTTCTAGAATACTGCCTTCAAGTTTATTTCCCTTGTACAGGCGTTCCATATATTCCTTCCATCTTTCAGCTTTCCCTCCTTTGCTTAGTCTTCGTTTTCCATCTGAGTTATTGATATTCATACCGCTGCTTTTCTTGTCTCCAAATGTCTCTTTTATTTTCTTGTAGGCGGTATCTATCTTTCTCCTAGTTACACATTCTTCTACTGTCTTGAATTTCTCCTAAAGCCACTCCTGATTAGCTAGTCTGCATTTCCTGTCAACCCCGTTTTTCAGACGTCTGTACTCCCTTCTGCCTGCTTCACTTGATGTATTTTTATATTTTTTCCTTTCATCAATTCAGTATATCCTGTGTTATTCAGGTAATTCTATTACGCCTTGTCCTTCTGCCTATATGGTCCTCTTCGGCATTCACTACCCATTTTTCTTCTACTGTATTACTTTCCCCCATTTCAGATAATCCTTCCATAATGCTCTCTCTAAAACTCTCAACCACCTCTACTTCCTTCAATTTGTCCAGATTCCATATTCTTAATTTTCTATTTTTTTCCAGTCTATTAAGTGTTATTATACAGTTCATAACCAAGAAGTTATGGCCAGAGTCTATGTCTGCCCCTGGATATGTCTTACAGTTTAAAACCTGGTATCTAAACCTTTGCCTTACCATTATAAAGTCAATATGCTGCTTCTTGGTCTCTTCCACGTATATAAACTTCTTTTGTGATGATTAAACCAAGTGTTTGTAATGATTAACTTGTGCTCTGCACGAAATTCTACCAGGCGATCTCCTCTTTCATTCCTTTTTCCCAATCCATATTCACCTACTCTATTTCCTTATCTTCCCTTTCCTACTAGCGTGTTACGGTCCCCCATCAAAATTTTCTTCTCCTTTAATGGTCTGGATATTTCTTCTATCTCCTCATAATTTTCTTCGATTTTCTCATCATCGGCAGAGCTAGTTGGCATATAAACTTGTACTACTGTGGTCGGTGTTGGCTTCCTGTCTATTTTTGCTACAATAATGTGTTCACTATGCTGTTCATAGTAACTTACCCGGATTCCTATTTTCTTATTATTATCAGACCTCCTACTACTGCGTTACCACCAACTGATTTTGTATTTATAAACCTATAATCACCTGAACAAAAATCCTGTTCATCCTCCCACCGAACTTCACTATTGCCCACCATATCTAACTTTCACCTATCCATTTCTCTTTTCATATTTTCTAACTTACCTACCACTCTCCAGTCCGTAGAACGTGTATTTCGTTTTTCTTAATGACATTCTCCTGAGTAGTCCCCGCCCGGAGATCCGAATGGGGGAATATTTTACACAAGAAAATGCCATTATATGTTCGTACTGTAGCACTGCATGTCCTCGAGAAAACTAACTACTGTAGTTAACCATTGTTTTCATCGTTCGTAGTAACTGGATTGCTAAGCCATGTTAGCTGATTTTACAAAGCCAACTCAGTCAATCATCCAAAATGTTGCCCCTGTAACTACTGAAAAAGCTGCTGCTTCTCTTCAGAAACCATAGGTTTGTCTGGCCTCTCCACAGATAACCCTCCGTTGTGGTTGCACTTACGGTACGGCTATCTGTATCGTTGAGGCGCGCAAGCCACCCCACGTTGCCAATGTTTGTGGTTCATGAGGGTGGTTCACTTACGACAGAAATATAAAAACAACTATAAGAGTGACTGATTGTGATGCTTAGTTTGCCGTCATTTCTGAGTATTATTAGTAACTACGCTCCAGTCCCTAAACCTTGTTACAGAAATGCGAATCAGACTCATTATGTATTCCAGCCGCGTCTTAGAGACGCCAGCTATGGTCAGTTTCCAGCCCGCTAGAGGAACACATCGGTTCGTCTTCTTCCTGCTGGTACTGTAACTATGATTTGGCAACAAGGCAAGGTATGTTTGGCGACTCTGTGATGGCGAGTTACTCTCTGTAAGTTCACTTGATTTTTACTGATTTCCACTGAATAATCAGAGTTATAGTCGCTTAAGGTATAACAAAAGATTGTAAATTTACGGTTTTCAGCCCATGGAAAGTCGTTGCACGTGGAAATCGCAACTAATCTCCTCCTTTAAACAGCTATTTACGAGTTACAGCCACTATTCGCTTCGTAAGAGGAAGGCAAGACCCATACCTTCTCTATAGCTCTGTGAAAACGTGCTGACCAGTGAAAAAGCGTCTTTTATGGTTCGCGGTTCCAGTCTTGCAGACTGCAATGTTTTTATCCCTTCTGTGAAAGAGCTACAAGCAGTCAGTTCAAACATCGAAAAGGAAATCGGAAGAAAATACTTTCGGCTCAGAGTTCAATGGTGAAAAACTTACAATGTAACGCCTCTTTCTGCTGCTGATAAGCAAATTTTGGGTTTCTAGGAATACATAGCTTTATTTATGAAATGCCACATTTGCATACCTCTTAAGTATGACGCAGCATACCAATTAAACACAGAACCAATCGAAATCTAAGTGAGTAGTAATTTACTAATTCGTGCCGGTAGAGGCACTCTTCTGTACAGACACACAGTTTTATTAAAACAGACTTTCGTCGCAAGGTTATCGTGGTTAGTTTTATTTCATTTCTTATAATACAGTGCACAATTTTAGTAAGGTATCTTTTAGTTTTGTTAAAACAATAGTAAACATGAGAGAGAAATTAATCATCAACGATATATGCGAATTACCTGATGTTATCTACAACAGTCTGGCAATGCACATGTAGTTTATTGTATACATGCCTGTAGAAAACGTTTTCTAAGTTAAACCTGTCAAACAAGGTTTTAAGAAGAATAAAATGCCACTACCACACGACAGCTAATGTAGAACATACTTTTCTGACCTATTTTCGCACGATGCGCTCTCCCCATAGAAAATACAAAAGTTTCGAGATGCATCTGCTGCCTCCACCAGTTATAATTAAACTTTGGAAGAACAAAATATCGCAGAAGTTAGCCCCTTTTCCACTTGAGACTATTTTGGATTCAGAAATGAAGGGAATTATTTGCAAACTTCCATTAGATTCAAGACTTTATAACCCTACCCGTCCTACACCACCGGTTCGTGTACGATAATTAGAAAAATGACCCGTGTGCTAATTATCTTAATTGGGTGGAAAAGCTATTGGTAATGAAGTCGATGATGTAGTGGAGGCTATAACCAGAATGTTGCTGTACCTCTTTAGTAGACAACAACGATCGATAGGAATAAAGAAAGTGGAAAGTAAAATTTGGAATCAAATGATTAATGTTTAAATGAAAAAAATGCAGAACAAAGGGAACACAGGGATTAATTAAAGAAAATGAATAACTTATTGATTTACGGTCGCCAGCTAGTTGTACGAGCAAAAAATTTGTTGGGATGTCAATAATAGCAAAGTTGATTAACAACGTGAAAAATTACGTAAAATTTGGGTGGGCAGTGAATCACAGTATGTGCATCAAATCCGGTACAAAAGACACTGACAATATACTAATTACTGAGAAATAGTTCATTAACACAGGGGTTCAAGGTAAGACAGCGAAATGCAAGCCATAGACACGCAACTGCAACATGCTGCAGATCATGCAAAACTCTCACCTTAATACTTACTATTTACAGCTTTCAATAATTAATTGTTTATATAAGTACTAGAAATTATTCAACAGCGAGTATGCCATGTGCTTTAGCAAAAATCAAGATGTAACTGAACTATTAATGGTACTAATAGCAAGCTCAAAAATTAATAAATGACTTGATGTGATAACACTGAATATTTAGAAACGAACTATTTAACCTTTTGATTTACTTTTGCTCTTTCTTTAACTAGGAATTATTAGCATTTCAAACACTTGCAAACAATTACTATTCTCACTAATCAGTACTTGCAAGTAAAAACTTTATCTCAAAATAATATGCAGCGGAAAACAAATAATCTTTTGCACTGTTATTGAAATATCTCTTGAAATTGAAAGTTAGTCTGGCAGTTTCATTCCACTTAGCAATCTATTGACTAGCAACACTGGCATAAGCTACATTTAGTAATACTTTTCTGAATAAATTATAATTAGTCATTGACACATTGTCTTTAATGACTTTGATTTTTAGTTTTTTATAACTTTATAAATATTCTCGGCAAAACAGTAGATGAGGAAGGAACCTGTCTGGGTAATGACTATGGCTAATGATTTTTAAACACAGGTTCACAAATAACAGTGTTCACTATTGAACAAGTATCACTAATACGCTGGTTAGCTGTACATGTTAAGACAAACTGGACAGATCTTACTGATTTTTGTGTGCGACGTGGTGCTGTTGATTGGAGACTGTTGGCACTTAACAATTGGCAAACACAGGCTCTTCTTGGCGACGAATGTTAATTACGATTTTGGGCCCACAGCATTCCTCTTGAGGCATTTATTAATTGAGCTGTGCCCATATGAATAACTAATATTGCCTGTTAGCCGTCTCCTCCACTAGTGCCAAGCCAACACGCATCCTCCTTCATGTACTTTTGCCGTATACCATAGCGCGCACCGTCTCACCAATACGTCTGTCCTCCGCTACTTCTCAACAACGACTCCTTCTCGCTGTGCGCCTCTGCGCTACCAGCGATAAAACTCCCTACTCAAAGATGATTCTATACAATATCAAAGCCCTTGCTAACCCAGCGTGTCCACTACATATACAGTATTATTTTTGGCATATATCGAAATTAGCAGGACAATGCAAATATGTTACTGAAACAAAGTATACAAATACATAATAAATTACAAAAAATACAAATAATGAGGAAAAATACATAAAGCATCGTTTTATATTACACACTGTACGCACACGTGATTGGAAAACGGCGTTGGTCACTGTGTTGTTGTGTCACAACTTCAACAGACAACAGAATTGCGTTTAAAAAAATGTAGCAGTGAATGTACTCGAACTCACGACCTCCTCACCCTACTGTGCGCTACTCTTACCGTTATACTACTGACACGTGGCTGCAGCACCTCCAGAAGTCGACAACAATTCCTCCAGTAGTTCCGCATTCCACAGTGTTGTCAGATAATGCATATGGCCGGATGTAGACTTCTGAGAGACAGACACTTACAGCTCTTCTTTTGCACTGCACGACGTTTTCAACAAACATGGCGCAATAGAGTAGTTCAAGTGGAAAGGAGCACATCCTATTTTATTTCTGCATCCTACGCTGTTGGCAGTGATTTTATTTCGGTGATTACAAAAATATGCATTGGGCTAGTTCATGGCGATACAGTCAACCAAGTAAATGAATGAACTGAATATGCTGCAAACCACTACAGGGAGCCTGTGTGTCAGAATTCTCATCCAGGGTGACGCAACGACGTTACAATAGAAAAATGAGTCACAGAGAAGAGGATTTAGTGATCAACTCGAACCGCCCTTAACGCGGAATTTGATCCCTTCGTAACAACAGAGCTCGACTACATTTTGTTGTTTGTTCATAACTGCAGATTCATCAACATCGCCACATAGTGCGCGTGAATGGGTTCGAATCCTGGCCCGGCACTAAAGTTTTCATTACGTATTATCAAGCTTTAGCATGAGAATACTTATCTGTTGGTTGATAATAATTTTGATTTTCAGTGTATTTTGATTGGTTGTCAACACTAAACAACGCCTCGGTTGCACAGTGGTAGAGTGCCAGACTATAAATCCAAAGGTCACGGGTTCGATCCCCGCCAGGTCCTAGGATTTTTTATCTGCCACTTTCCACTTCTTTCACGTCTGGCAGTATTGCTCATGTGAAAAATACCGAGTAGCACCGTGGTTCGGAACCCACGTTAAACTGTAGGTCCCCCTATAACTGGATGGATAAGTCAGTTCGAAGGTCGGAGGAAGGCAACGGCATACCACCTCCAAACAGGACCATGCCTAGTAAAGCTCTTTGGTGTTCAAACCAATCTTCGGATTGTTGACTGCTTTACCTTTTTACCTTTTGTCAACACTAACGCTTACTGACGTCTTTGACTCCCTGTGAGACACAGAACTATTTGCAAGATCACTGTAAGTTCAAGGATGTTATTCCGAGCTGCTGGTGGAGAAAAATTCGATAGCTGACGTCTCTTTGTGTGTAGTCAAAATGTTCAAACGTTTGTATAGCTTATGGGACTTAACTTTGGGGTCATCAGTCCTTAAACTTACTACTAGCTTATACTAAAGACTGCACAAACATCCATGCCCGATGGGGGATTCGAACCCCCGACCGCAACGGCCGTGCCGACCGTGACTGGCACGCCTGAGACCGCTCGGCCACCGCGTCTTTGTGTGTAGTCAACAACGATATGTGTGGGGATTCGATTCCCAGTCAGCACTAAACTCTTCGTCATATTATTTCTAATTCGTACATGCTCAAATGTCCCTGCTGGTGTAACAAACCCATATTTAACGTTCGTTTTCTCTAGAATATAACAGCGATAGGAACGGGTTGGAGACCTGGGATGGAAAAAAATTGTTTCGTCTCATCATTTCAGTTAAAATATCTATTTACTGCCGAGATAATCCGATATGCCACAGTTGATTGTGCTTCGATAACCAATTAACTTCTGTGTGCAATTCCCTGTCCAACACAAAGCTTTACCTCACGGCGTTTCAAGTAAGATACTTGTGAAGAAGCAATTTTTAACATCTCTCGAAGTTCGTCATCAGGGATAATCGATGCTGGGTAGGGATTCCCGTCCATTAAAAACGTTTACGTTATGTAATTTAAAGTTGATATTTGTTAACTGATACTGTCTAAAATCGAGGTGTATTACTCTCTGTATGCTTAGTCAATCACGAAATCTTTGGTTCTGCATATGGATAAAAACCCAGGTCATGCAGACTAAGCAGACGGTTTGTCGTGTCATTTGAAGTTCATACATATTCTCAACTAGCATCTCGTGAGTAACTTAAATTTTTAATGTCATTTTGTCTTAATAAGTATGGTATGTTACTCTGAACAAGAAATCATGAGTACGAGGAACGTAGTACGTGCATTACCTATCTGACATAATAA